>OY288274.1:86996811-88196811 GCA_958450335.1 Hibiscus tridactylites | reverse complement strand
AAATGTCTTCTCTAACCATAAATCATACCTCTCCGGTGTAGACCCTATGAACTCTTCGGCCCCTAGGCTATGGAGCCTCTCCAACGGTAAACTAGCATCGTCGCCCCTAGGCTGAGCTGCAGCCTGAGCTCCGGCAACTGCGGCCTGAAATGCTCCCGCTATAGCTTGCATAAGCGGAGTCATATCTATTCCGGCCGGACCTTGGCCACCCTGAGGTCCCTCTCTTTCAGCTCCATCCTCGCCCCAAACTCCAGGCAGAGGAGGTGATGGGGGTGGAGGTGGTGGAGGAGCTCCAACTCCAGCAGCAGGCTCCAATACATGAGCCTCAACTCCAACCACCGGCTCATTAACAGGAGCCGCAACACGTGGTTCTTGACGAACCACCTTCGGCCTACCTCTCGGCCTAGACATCGCCCTCACAGATAATAACTACAACCACAACAACAAAACATACAAAATTGGGTTAGCAAGGAAAGGCTTCCAAGTGGCTCAAGTATGTTCCCTCACTCTAAAATCCTTTTTCCAATGTAATAGTAGCAATGGGACTCTAAACAACATGCTTTTAAAACAAAACAACGAGCATACTTGTCACACAAGCAATCATGCTTACAAGGCAAGAAAACACCGTGCATATCAATCATAAAAACACAACTTACCTCACTTACCTGCCCAAGGTCTCGGTAACCTTAGGCTCTGATACCAACAAGTGTAACCCCCTCATCCCGGTCCGGACGTTTGACCGGTCCAAGTAGGCTACACGGGGAAAACTGAAGCGAAACCCGTTAAGGTTCCTCCTCAGTTAGGAACCCTAGAAAATTCCTTTTGATTTAATCTTGTCTAATGGCATATCGTTACTTAAGTGATCATGGAAGAGGGAAAACAATGAGAAAGAAACACAACCGAACCCAACACAACAAGTCAAACAACCCATTTTATCTTTTTAAAGCAGGACGTATCGATACTCTAAGAAAGGGTATCGATACGCCTTGACCAAGGTAAACGCCCAACAGTCAACACGGGAAGACCGTATCGATACAGCCCTTGAGCGTATCGATACGCCCTTATCGGTCAACATCCCGTGGTCAACGAGATAAAACTGTACTGATACGCCTAAGATTCGTACTGATACGCCAAAGTCTCCTGAAAATCTCAGAATTCCAATGAGCTTTGGGCGTATCGATACACCTTCGCGTATCGGTACCCCCAACCAATTCTGTGTCCCAGAATGTAGGACCGTATCGATACGGCCCTTAGGCGTACCGATATGCCCTGCACTGCAAGACACCAAATTGCAGCAAACGACACGAAACTGAACTATAAATGCATTTTGAGACTTCCCTAATCACGCTCAATCATACATACAACACCTAACAACCAAATCTAATCATACAAGGCACCCCACATGAACAAACATCGTTCAACCAAGGAATTCATGCATTCATTCAAAAGAAGGCATACAAGCACATAAGAGTTCATGCTTAAACAACCATACACTTAGGCATCCTAAAAAGGCCCAAGGCCAACATACATGGTAAGCAAATAAAGCATGGTATTACAATCCAAACATGGCATCAACGAGCCACACAAAAACCAACATAATAAGGAGTCTAAACATGCTCCTAAACAACCAACAATAGCACAAATCCCATTGCTTAACCATTACATGTTCATAACTTAAAATTCATACTTGGTAAACTCAAAAGCCAACAAGCACACTTGGAGGCCCTCCACTTGCGCTAGCAACCCACGAACTAAGGATTTGCATTGTCGAACAAGAGAGAGCGTAAGCATAAAGCTTAGTGAGGGTAAGCTCATTAAAAACAAACCTCGACAATGCAGGGTCCAAGCACGATCTCAACCAAGGTAAATGCATGTTCTTACCTTCGATTCTCATTAGCCAAAATGTTCATGATGCATGCACAATTTTCCAATAATATGCCATGCTCAACAAGCTCAATCCACAACATATATAAATACATGTATATTAATCCAATTAGGAGATCACATTTCACAACTCATTGATACACATATCAATTCATATTGGAACCTAGCTATGAATCGAATACGCGGATAAACATGTTGGAACTCACATCCAACAACAACTTTACCTCACGGTCGGATTACACTAATCACCGTTCTCGCGGAGGGGATTCCACTCATCCTCACGCCCCGTCGATGGGATTACACTAATCACCTAGCTATGAATCGAATACGCGGATAAACATGTTGGAACTCACATTCAACAACAACTTTACCTCACGGTGGGATTACACTAATCACCGTTCTCGCGGAGGGGATTTCACTCATCCTCACGCCCCGTCGATGGGATTCCACTCATCATCGACTAATATATATAACAATTTCACGGCGAACCCGTACTTCTCCTTGGTGACTCAACGCCACCAAGGCCACACGCGAATTTGACTCTCGTGTGTACACTAACATCCTAATGATCGATCATTTGTACCCAAGCATACTAGTGCCAACATTTAACTCAATCCACAATATCAATTTACAACCAATTCCGTGCTTAGCACGTACTCACCATGATTTACATCATGCCCACATCTCATGCATATAACAATGCATCACAACCATGCCTAACATACATGTATAACACATTTATACATAATCATCATAACACAAATCATCATGAGGCATAACATCAATTAAAGAGTTCAACCAAGGTCTCTAATTAAAGCTTAGGATTAGGCTACCACTCTAATCCTAACTCTAGGTGGGTCTACCAAACCCAACCTAGTCCACATTCTTGAACCAATCACTTTAAACCACTTTGAAAACATTAAACCACTCACTTTCACTTCCGAGCTCAACTATCAAGCAAGCAACACCTTCAAGCTTCCGGATTCACTCACGAGGCTTCACCAACACACGTCCTTGTCTCTAAACAATCTCAACACAATCCAAACGACCTCAAATCAGCTCAACATCAATGTGGCTAACCCGGAATACCATTCAAACATCAAACACAACAATTCAAGCCATGGATAACCCCCAAAATTACCAAACTCGAGTAGCCCATAGACCTCAACCAAAACTCATGTTTTCAACACTTTTAATACCTCCAAATGATTCCAAAACAACCCCCAATAATAGCATTAACCTCAGCCCACAAATTCCAACCTAAAACAACCCCAAAAACCACTCTATAACCCTTCAAAAACCCCTTGGAAACCCAAATCTGAGAATGTGTATAAAACCTTGTAAAAATCATATATGTTGGACCATTTGATTCACAAACATCATATCTAACTCTATTAAATCAAAACATTAAGTTAAACACAATAAAGCTACCATTTTTATTCAAATCCTCTAAAAACTCAAATTCTAAAACATTGATAGAAATGAAAATTATTTGTACTTTCGAGTAGAGGAAGATGAGAGCAAGATGAGGATATGTTTACCTTTCAAAACCGAGCCAAAATGAGGGAGAAAGAAGATGGAATAGTGAAATCCATGGGAGAAGGAGGGGTTGTCGTTGGTTTTGTTGGAGAAGAAGATAGAAATTTTCTTTTGTTTGTTTGAAATATAATAAAAAGAAAATGGGCTAATTTGAAAAGGTTATCTATTTACAAAAATGTCATTAAAATGGCTATTGGGCTTGTCATCCAAATTTGGTCCAACTCTTCAATTAAAATTTGCAAAACAAAACCGATACATTATTTTATTTATTTAATTAGAAAACCGAGACTCAAATATTATTTAAATATTATTTTTACCCGACCCCTAAACCCGGGTGTTACAACTCTCCCCCACTTAAGGAATTTCGTCCCCGAAATTACCTGAAGGAAACAAGTACGAGAACTGCTCAAGCATATCAGCTTTCCTCTCTCACGTGGCCTCTTCCACACCTCTATGTCTCCACAACACTTTGACCAACTCTATGGTCTTGCCACGCAACACCTTGCTATTAGAAGCACGTATCTCAATAGGCTCTTCATTATAAGACAAATCCAGATTCAACTCTATCTCCTCAACAGGCATAACATGAGAAGGATTTGATCTATATCTCCTAAGCATCGACACATGAAAGACATCATGTATCTTCTCTAACTCAGAAGGCAATCTCAAACGGTAAGCTACAGGCCCAATCCGCTCAACTATCTCATACGGACCAATGAACCTCGGACTCAACTTGCCTTTCCGGCCAAACCTCATCACCTTCTTCCACGAAGATACTTTCAGAAACACTTTCTCGCCCACGGAGAACTCAATCTCTTTTCTCTTCAAATCCGCATAAGACTTCTGACGATCGGAAGCTGCTTTCAAGCGGTCACAAATCAACTTCACTTTGTCGGTAGTCCCCTTAAGCAAATCCGGTATAGGTAACAATCTCTGACCCGTCTCAGCCCAACAAATTGGAGTCCTACATCGTCTACCATACAAAGCCTCATAGGGAGCCATCTGAATACTAGACTGATAACTGTTGTTGTAAGCAAACTCAACTAAAGGTAAGTGCTTCTCCCAAGAACTCTGGAAGTCAATCACACAACAACGGAGCATATCCTCTAGAATCTGTATCACTCGCTCTGACTGTCCGTCAGACTGCGGATGATAAGAAGTACTAAAATGCAAACGGCTACCTAGAGCACTATGCAAACAACCCCAGAACCTCGAAGTGAATCTAAGATCTCCATCTGAAACAATAGACTTCGGAACTCCATGAAGCCTCACAATCTCACGGATATACAAGTTTGCCAACTTGTCTAAGGAATCCGTAGTGTTCACTGCTAAGAAGTGAGCACACTTAGTGAATCTATCCACTATCATCCAAACAGAATTCTTCTTCGAAGGAGACAACAGTAACCCCGACACGAAATCCATGGTGATTCTCTCCCATTTCCATTCCGGAATCTTCAAAGGCTGTAACAAATCTGAAAGAACCTGATGTTCTGCCTTCACTCTCTGACAAACCATACAACGGCTCACATACTCGGCTACATCCTTCTTCAAACAAACCCATAAGTAATCATTCTTCAAGTCATGGTACATCTTGGTACTTCCCGGATGAATAGAAAAAGGACTCGAATGTGCTTCACTCAGAATTAGACGTCTCAACTAAACATCTTTTGGTACAACAACTCTATCTCTAAAGCACAACAAATTTTGACCACTGAAACTATACTCGGTCGGTTTACCTTCGATGGATCAACACGGATACCTTCGGCCGAAACAACATGGCCAAGAAATGCAACCTCTCGAATCCAGAACTCACATTTGCTAAGCTTCACATATATTTGATTGCTCAACAACCTCTGTAAAACAAATCCCAAGTGCTCATCATGCTCTTCTTTTGTCTTCGAGTACACAAGAATGTCATCAATGAAAACAACTACAAAACGGACTAAATAGTCTCTAAAAATTCTGTTCATCATATCCATGAATGCGACAGGTGCATTCGTGAGCCCAAACAACATCACAAGGAACTCATAGTGACCATATCTAGTCCTAAACGCTATCTTTGGAACATCACACTCTTTTACTTTCAACTGATAGTACCCTGATCTCAAGTCTATCTTTGAAAACACTGAGGCACTTCTCAACTGATCAAACAAGCCATCTATACGAGGCAACGGATACTTGTTCTTCACAGTCAACTGATTCAACTGCCTGTAGTCAATACACATGTGCATAATGCAATCTTTCTTCTTCACAAACAACACAGGAGCACCCCAAGGAGAACTACTATGCCTAATGAAACCACGGTATAATAACTCTTGCAACTGACTCTTCAATTCTTTCAACTCTTTCGGAGCCATATGATACGGAGCTATCGAAACTGGATTAGACCCTGAAACAGTCTCAATCACAAACTCAACATCTCGGTCATGATGTAAACCCGACAACTCTTCAGGAAACACATCCGGAAAGTCACAAACTGTTCTAATATCCTTCGGTCTAGCCTCACTCATATTCGGATTCATCACATAAGCTAAGTAAGCCCCACATCCGGAATCCATCAACCTATGAGCCTCTAAAGCTGACACAACATTAGACAAGAACTTAATGTTCTCGCCTACTACTACTACTACCTCGTAGTCATTAGAAAGTTTCAAAGAAATTCTCTTCGTTTCAAAGTCCACACTAGCTCGGTGCTCGACTAACCAGTCCATACCCAAAATGATATCAAAACCATAAAAAGGAAGCTCCATCATATCAACAGAAAACATATGACCCTGAATCTTCAGCGGACATCTCCTATACATACGTCTAACTACAACTGTCTCACCAAAGGAACTAGTCACATGCATACCTACATCTAAGATCTCAATAGGTATATCTAACTTCCGTGCATGCTCACTCAAAATGTAGGAATGTGTAGAACCCGAATCAACCAAAGAAAGCAAAGACATATACTGTAACTCAAAATTACCTGCTATCACATCAGTGTCGTTCCCGGCCTCTCTCTGAGCATAAACTCTCGCTGGTCCTCCTGCTTCTGGCTGCACTGCCACAACATGAGCAAGGTTCCTCTGAGCATCTACCCTAGGTGCATTAGCCCTAGGCTGGAAGTAGCCACGACCGCGCCCACGGCCTTTCTGATAATCATTGGCCCTCGCAGGAGCCTGAGCTACGTTCGGTTCTTGTGCCGCCTGATGCGGACACTCCCTCCTAAAGTGGTCCCTGAACCACAGTTCCAACAAGCATGTAAGTTACCCCAACACTCACCAGAATGATGTCTCCCACAACGTGTACACTCGGGCAAGCGCCCTCTACCTCTATGCTCTGGTGGCCTCTACCATGGTGGCCACCGCCACACCTATGGTTAAACTGCTGTCCGCCGCTTCTATGCCTCTTGGCATCCCCACGATCAAAGTTGTTATGCCTCTTACCAAAACTAGAACCTCTAGAACGCTTGGTCAGCCCCAAGCTATGCTCAATGTCCTTGGCTCTAGCAACCAAGACATCAAAATCAGAGTAATCTAAAGCTAAGGTGTACCTCTTAACTTCCTCATGAAGCACATATCTGAATCTGTTACAACGGTCCCTCTTAGAAGGAACTAACTCTGGAGCATACTAACTCAAACGAACAACGTCTAACTACAAATGTCTCACCAAAGGAACTAGTCACATGCATACCTACATCTAAGATTGTTGCGACTAAAAAAATTTCAAATACCGGTGTCACTTAGAAGAACCGGGTTTTAATGGATTTTGAAAAATTAGTCGGATTAAAAAAGGAGGAGTCGCCACCGGCCATTTAAAAATGGTAGACCGGACACCGAAATAAAAAAAACCAGAGATTCTTTTCGAAAACGGGTTCGAGAGTCGGTTACACGCGAGGAAGGATGAGCACCCCGTCGTGCCCGAAAACCGGTACCAAAAACATTACCGCTTAATTAATATTAAATTTTGCAAATTAAAGTGACAAATCGTATCTTAATTTGATTATACGAGCGAGTAAATTTTAAAGGTCTCAATATTCGAGAAAGAACGTCCGAACCACCACCACTACGACTGGTACTGGCCCCGTTCGTTCCCGAATAAAGAGACACTCGCATTGCAATTTAAAAAACCGGATGCAATTTAATGTAATACATGACCACATATATATCGAAAATAAATAAACAACGTTTGTAATAATACGAATAAATCAAAAAGCGCATAAAATAAACATAGCATAAAAACAAATATATAAACAAAGATACTTAAGTGCATGGACAAATATATACGAAATAAGTGCATGAAATAGATATAGCATAAAAAGAAAAACGAGCATATAAACTAAGGCATTTAAATGCAGGAACATATATGTACAAAATAAATGTAAGTCTGAAAATGGTTAAAAAGTAATTCAGGACGGTTTCCAAGGACTGATTAAAGGAATAAACCATGAAAAAACAAACATTGAATCATTAAAAAAAGTGACCAAAACAAAAAAACACCGTAACCTGGAGGGACCAAAATGGATATTAAGCCATTCGGTAAAGGCTAAAACACATTTGGGGACAAAATTGCAAATAAGTTTGAAACATTAGTGACCAAGAACGTGATTTCAAAAAACGGAAACCCCTTTTGTAGAAATGTAGAAACGCGGAGGGACTTAAAAGGGTATTAAACCTTTTTTAAAAAAGAAAGGTAGTATAAATGTCGTTTTATAAAGTCATTTTGCCTCTTTTGGGGTGTTTTCTGAAAACCTAAAAAAACTCTTTCCCCTTCATACATATGCCCGGTTAGGGTTTTTTTTTAAAACAAAACTTTTCGGCGCCGTCGGCCGTTAACTGGCACCGGTGACTTCAAAAAAACCAGAAAACAACCCTTCCCCACTTTCTCTTTTTAAAAAGAAAAAAAAAACAAAGACAAAGCCCCAAAACCTTCATTCGTTCGAATCTTGAGAAAAAAAAAGTCATAAGGTGACTCCGGTGGCTCACACGTCGGCTTCCGAGACGGAAGCCAGAGGATTGTTACCGGAAACACAAGAATCATAAGGGGTAACGTGAAGACTCCGGTGGCTCACCCGACGGTTTCCGAAACGGAAACCAAAGGCTTATTGCCGGCGGCACCAGAAGAAATCAGAAGGGGGAGGAAAGAAATCTTTTCGAAAGGTAAAAAAAACAAAAAAAAACTCTTTATTGCTCATGCATGCATCAGATTGGATATTGAAAATGTTTGGGTACCTCTGAAAATACTGTTTTTTCTATTGCTTTGAAAAATCCTCTTCTTTTCTGCCTAGAAGAAGGATTACAAGTTGTTCTTCGGGCTCCTTTATACCCGGGTTACATAGAAAAAAGCCAGACAATATGAATCCTCTCTCTCCCTCTTTTCTTATTGTCTGTTTAACATTTCTATTCTTGGGTCTCTGATTCTTTTTTTCTTTTCTGTTGCATGACGAAACCGCCCCAAAATGGTGTTAGCATAAGGGCGGCCGAGGGTGCGCGGCGGGGCAGAATGGCAGAGGCGTGCAGACGAGGGGTCACGGGCATGGCTACGCGCGCGTGGTGGGCGCCGAATCGTCTCAGGCGCGCGCGTGGAACACGAACGGGCGTCGGGTGTATTGCACGCACAAATCTGATCCGTTAGATCAGATCTTGATCTAACGGTGGGGGAGGCGTGCGGCGCGGATCAATACCCTATTAGGGTTTCCTTCAGACCTGATCTAGGCCGTTGATCTCGCCCAGATCGGATGGCAGCGGGCGTGCGGCGTGAGGGATAAGAGGGCCTCCCTAGGGTTTGTGTTTCTGGGCCTCATCTGGACCGTCAGATCTGCCTCAGATCTGACGGCTGTGGTGTAGCGGCGCGCGGGATAAAGAGAGCTCCTCTCTAGGGTTTCTTCCGGTGGGATCTGAACCGTTGGATCGCGGCCAGATCCAACGGCTATGATGAGGCGGCGGCTGCACATAAGGGATAAGGGTGTTAGGGTTTTTTTGTTGGGCCTTTTTATTTTTTGGGCTTGTAATTTTTTTAATGGACTGTTTTATTTAATGGACTTGTATTTTTTTTAATCAAAGTGGGTTGTGTTTATTTAATTCTAACATGTTTTGGGTTTTTTCTTTATTTATCCATTTATTTATTTTATGATAATATCCGAAAATAATAATAATAAATAATAATAATAATATACTAGTAATGATACCCGATAATGTATAAAAATAATAATAATATTAATAGCTAAGTAGCAACACTATTAAATGTCACTAAATAATAACAATAACATGGGCAAACCAATAAAAAAGCTATAACAAGATGGTATTAAACATAATATATTAGTAGTGTTTAGGGTTTTTTTTTTTCAAAAGTATAATGAGTATAAACAGTATTAAAAGAGTAATAGTAATATAGTGGCAACACTTATATATATACACGTGTATACTTTCTCTTTTCGTTTTTCTTTCTTTTTTTATTTTTATTTTATTTTAAATGCCCAACAGCCCAATAAGCCCATATTGACAAAAACTTGAAGGTGTTCAAGGTTTGGATAAAATTAGTGATTACAACTGCCCCTCTTTGCTTATACTTGTGTAACAAGAATAAAGCAAAGACCATAAGCACTAATTTTGTCCCACTTCCCTGTTGGTAGGCTTATTGCCGACCACCACGCGTTAGACTAAGCAACTTTCTCTCCGAAGCCTTCAAGAAATTTCTCTCTGCGGAACTTCTTTTCTCGTCATATGCCTCGAGTGACAGTTCTTTCTATATAGAACTTTCGTCCTCGTATTTCAAGGGTCTCCAAGTTCTTTCTCTGTAGGACCCTCCGCTTTTGAGACCTAAGGTTTTAGGATTCTGAGTTCTTTCTCCACAGAACTCCTCTTCCTTTGCATTTTCTTCGAGTGTTCGTTCTCTATCGAACTCTTCTCTGAAATCAAGGATCTACGAGTCCCCTCTCCGTGGGACCTTCCGTTTTCGAGATCCTGAAGCCATACGTTCCCCCTATACGGAACCTCTTCGGATCCTTTCTCTGTAGGGTTCTTCATTCTAGAATCTGAGGGTAAGCTTGAAAGCCTTGGTCCGAAATCCTTGGGTGGCGGACATGAAAGCTTCACCTGACATTCTGGAGCGGCGGCTTGAAAAGCTTCGCCTGAAGTCTTTTTTAGTTCTCGCTTCATTGTTTTCTCCTTGTCCCAAGAGGTAAAAATCTGTGAAGAGAGATAAAAATGCTATGATGGTATGAGTTAGCATGCTCCTAACCTAGAGATGCCTAATTATTTGTGATGCATGGTTGGGATTTGCAAGTCATTTAGTTATATTAATTCTATCGACATCGTGTCCCTTGGTGCTGCTTCTTGCTTTGATTGCCTCTCTTCTCGATTCTCCCGGACCGTTGTTCTTGATCCTTTTTTACGGAATTATCTGCTTCAAAGTGCCCCTTCGGGTTTTCACTTTGGAACCTTCTCTCCCTTTTTTTGGAGGTCTGGATGGATAGGCGGATTTTAGTTCTCCGGGTACCCGAACGGATAGGTGGATTCTATTCTCTAAACGCTCGAATAGATGGGCAGGTGTCATACATCTTTGTCTCGAGCTTTGAGTATCTTCCTCTAAAATCTCCTGGCTTTGATTTTCTATCTCCTTTGCCGTGGTCTTGAAGTGTCCTTCTCATTTTTCCTTTACTCGCAAAGTGCCTTTCGGGTTTCCATTGCGTCTCATCTTTTTTTTTTTGCCTCCCCCCTTTCTTCTATCTTCGTTAGGGATTTTTGTTTCACTAGTTTTGACTTTTCGTGGTGCCCCTATCCCTCTGGAGACGTTTTACTGACTTTCTCTAAAGCTCTCTTGATTACTTGTTCTGACTTGGACGTAATTGACGTCGGTGCTTGCCTTTGGACAACCTACTCTTTAAATGGTTAAATCATAGTAATGCTAGGAAATCCTTTGCATGTTATAATCCCTACCTTAGTATACTCATGAAACACTTGGGTGAAAGATAAGAAAAGACATAATTTTATTGATAATTCCTGGATGATTTAAAAGTCATGGAAAACGAAAAAAAAGCGAAAAACAAAACAAAAAAGAATGAAAACAAGACTTCAAGTATTAGTTGCGTGAATGGCCGAGAACCCATTGACCAAGCTAGATCTTGAAATTCCTCGCACTATACCGAAAGTTCTGGCTTAAAGGTATTGGGGTCCGTGATTTGCCTTGAACATGATCTTTCCCCCACCCCCTTCTCTTTTTGTTTGTTTGTGAGCCCTTTTTTTTGGAGGCGCCCTTTTAAGGGTTTTCGCCTTGGGTACTCTCTTCTTTAAGGAGTGCTTCTTCTTATACGTAGTACTTCTTCACCGCGTCCGAATTCACCGGGTATTTTAGCTCGTTTCCATCCATTTCTGTTAAAATTAATGCCCCTCCAGAGAAGGCCTTCTTGACAACAAATGGGCCTTCCCAATTAGGCATCCATTTCCCTCGAGAGTCCTTCTGATTAAGTAGGATTCTTCGAAGTACTTGGTCCCCTTCCCGAAATTCTCTCAGGCGAACTTTTTTATCATGGGCTCGTATCATTCTCCTCTGGTACATCGGACCGTGGCAGATGGCCTTCAGCCTTTTTTCTTCAATGAGGTTCAAATGGTCGAACCGTGTTTGCACCCACTCGACATCCTCTAATTTTACTTCATTCAAGATTCGAAGCGACGGGATTTCTACCTCGATGGGCAGAACCGCTTCAAAGCTGTATACCAAGGAGTAAGGCGTAGCCCCCGTGGACGTTCGTATTGATGTCCGGTAAGCGAAGAGAGCGAATGGTAACTTCTCATGCCAATCCTTGAAGGTATCGGTTGTTTTTGAAATGATCTTCTTGATGTTCTTATTTGCCGCTTCCACTGCTCCATTCATCTTGGGACGGTAAGTGGTGGAATTGTGGTGGGTGATCTTGAATTGTTTACACACATCATCCATCATTTTGTTGTTTAGGTTAGTAGCGTTGTTAGTGATGATCCTTTCCGGCAAACCTTATCGACAGATGATTTCCTTCTTCAAGAATTTGCACACAGTTGCCTTTGTGATGTTGGCGTAGGAGGCCGCCTCTACCCACTTAGTGAAGTAGTCGATGGCCACGAGGATAAAACGATGCCCGTTAGAGGCTTTTGGGTGAATTTGTCCGATGACGTCCATGCCCCAGACAGCAAAAGGCCATGGTGAATTCATGGTGTGTAGTGGTAATGGTGGAGAATGGACCTTGTCGGCGTACACCTGACATTTGTGGCATCTCTTCGCATAGTCGATACAATCCCCTTCCATGGTCGACCAAAAATACCCGTATCTCATAATCTTGCGAGCCATAGAGAAACCGTTGGCATGGGTTCCACACAATCCGTCATGTACTTCGGCTAGAATATTCCTGGCCTCCTGAGCATTGACACATCTTAGCAATACCTGGTCTTTGCTCTTTTTGTAGAGAACCTCCCCGTCTAACACGTATCCCGCTGCCATTCTCCTGATAGTTCTTTTGTCATTTTCATTGGCTCCTTTGGATAAACTTGGAGCTTGATGAATTGGAGGATATCGAAAAACCAAGGATTTCCGTCCGCCTCCTCTTCTAAGGCGCAACAATGGGCTGGTGAGTCGAAAGTCTGCATTTCGATTGGTCTCATTTCTGCTTCGGTGCTTGCCTTGAACATGGTGGCCAAAGTGGCCAACGCATCCGCCATCTGGTTGTCTTCTCTAGGGAGGTATGCGAAGCTGATTTTCTCGAAATTCTGGATTAATCTTTGGATCAGGTCGTAATACTTGACCAACTTCGAATCTCTGGTTTCCCATTCTTTCCTAAGTTGAAAGATTACTAAAGACGAATCCCCAAAAACTTGAAGGACCCTGACCCTCCTTTCGATGGCTGCACGAAGCCCCATGACACATGCTTCGTACTCGGCTACATTGTTGGTACAAAAGAACTCTAATCGACTTGTGAAAGGATAGTAGACGTTCTCGGGCGAGATCAGCACTGCCCCTACCCCATGCCCTAAGGCATTTTAGGCGCCATCGAAATAAAGCTTCCATGATCCCTCCTCTGTGACATCCTCTTCTATGGTGGAGGTATGCATTATATCTTCATCGGGGAATGTAAAATCCAAAGGTTCGTAGTTCTCGGAGGCTCGGCTGGCTAGGAAATCAGCTACTGCACTTCCCTTTATCGCCTTCTGACTCACATACACGATATCATATTCAGATAAGAGCATTTGCCACCGTGCCATCTTCCCGGTTAAAGATGGCGTCTCCATCATAAATTTCAAAGGGTCCAACATCGATATTAACCATGTGGTGTGGTATAACATATATTGACGTAGCCTTTTGGTAGCCCATACCAAAGCGCAACACAATTTCTGGATGGGTGGATATCGGGCTTCACAATCAGTGAATTTCTTGCTTAGATAATAAATGGCCCTCTCCTTTCTTCCGGATTCATCATGTTGTCCCAATACACAACCCATTGAGTTATCGAACACCGTTAGGTATAGAATCAAAGGCCTTCCTGGCGCTGGGGCCACTAGGATTGGTGCCTTAGTCAAGTACTCCTTGATCTTATCTAGAGCTTCTTGGCACTGTTCATCCCATACCCCAGGATTGTTTTTTCGGAGTAATCTAAAAACGGGGTCACACTTGTCGGTTAATTGAGATATAAACCGAGATATATAATTTAATCTCCCCAAGAACCCTCGGACTTCCTTTTGTGTTCGAGGTGGAGGAAGATCTTGAATCGCCTTGACTTTGTCCGGGTCAATCTCGATCCCCTTTCGGCTAACCACAAAACCTAGTAGTTTCCCAGACGTGACGGCGAAAGTGCACTTGGCCGGGTTGAGCTTTAATTGATACTTTCTTAACCTTTGAAAGAGCTTCCTTAGGTTTTCGATGTGCTCCTCCTCGGTTTGTGACTTGGCTATCATGTCGTCTACATACACCTCGATTTCTTTGTGCATCATGTCATGGAAGAGGGTTACCATAGCTCTTTGATACGTGGCCCCGGCGTTTTTTAATCCGAAAGGCATCACCTTGTAACAAAAGGTTCCCCACATAGTGACAAAAGTGGTCCTTTCCATATCTTCGGGGTGCATCTTTATTTGATTGTACCCTGAGAAACCGTCCATGAATGAGAACCATGAGTGCCCCGCGGTATTGTCTACTAGAGTGTCAATGTGGGGTAACGGGAAGTTGTCTTTAGGGCTTGCTCTATTGAGATCTCTATAATCGACGCACATAGGAACCTTCCCATCTTTCTTCGGAACCGAGACTATATTAGCTACCCATTCAGGGTACTTGGTGACTTGGAGAAAGCCTGCCTCGTATTGCTTCTTCACCTCTTCTCTGATTTTTAATAGCATATCCGCTCTCATTCGTCGCAATTTCTACTGAACCGGCCTACACTCGGGCTTTATTGGTAACTTGTGTACCACAATATCCGTGTTTAACCCCGGCATGTCTTGGTAAGTCCAAGCGAAAACATCCTTGAATTCTACGAGTAACTTGATCAACTCATGTTTATTCTAGGATGAGAACACGGTGCCAATCTTCACTTCTCTTCTTTCTTCGTCAGTCCCTAGGTTGATAAGCTCTAGGTCCTCTTGATGAGGTAGAATTTGTTTTTCTTCACTTTCCATTAATCTAAGCAATTCATCTGGGACCTCACAGTCTTCATCCTCCTCCCCCTCATCGAACTCGACGGCGTACAAGGGCTGATCGAAATCTACCTTGGCCACGGGTTCAAGGTCATTCACGTGACTGATCATAGGAGTCCTGAAACAAAATTTAAGAAAAACATATATAGGGAATTGAAAGAATAACGTGATTTCAAGGTAAATAATGAAAGAATGTAATGAATGAGATGTTTGCCATTTGTGAAAACATTGGGAAGCGTCCCTTTCATTGAATAAGCTAAGATAGGAGCCCTTTACAAAAGATCCCTATCGCTCGCGGGAAAAAGCGGATAGGGTTGATTCCAAGCATTACTTTGATGCTGACCTAGAAACTAAAGGTAGGTCCATGCTAGTCCAATTATTGAGCGTCTCTCCTGGGCGGCATGGGCGAATTCCGGCTAGCAGTTGGCCACTGTGCTTGTCACTGGTTATGACGTTAATGTCCATTTCTTCAAAAGCCTCATTGAGTCTTTCTTCCTTGAGGAGCTGGGCGACTTCTTGATCATTCTCATTTATCTTCTGCTCCACGTTGACTATCCCTCCGGATAAAAAGATCTTTTTCAAATCGATATAAGTCATGGGCTCCCACGGGATATCTGTGCCCCTGAGCCTAGCCTTTCTGCGCTCCTCTCTCTTCTTCCATTCTTGTTTCCTTTGTTGAAAATTGGGCTTAAAGCCCAACCTGAACTTATCTTGCTTGTTAATCACACTTCTTGCACGCATGCATCCTTGGAGATTTCTTCCGAGACCTTTTCCCTTCTTGGCCCCTCGTCCCAACGTCTCTTGAACTGTCATCTTAGTGCAGTTGGACAATCGATAGCGCGGAATTTGACTTCCTTCCGCCACAAAGGTGGCATTGATAAATTCTAAGGCTCTGAATGAACACTCCAAGGCCTCCTCGTCTGTTTGCACATAAGGTGCGTCAGTGGTTACGGATGCAATGATGTCTTGCTCAGCTCCCACGCTTACCAACTTTTCGTCGATGACGAACTTGACTTTCTGATGCAATGATGAGGGTACAGCGCCTGCCGAGTGAATCCAGGGCGTACCCAATAGACAGTTGTAAGTTGGCCGGATGTCCATTACTACAAAGTCAATAACATATTCGGTCGGTCCAATCACTAGTGGTACTTCAATCTTCCCAATCACTTCTTGTTGAGTTCCGTCAAAAGCCCTAACGGAACTATGACAAGGCTTCATGTGTGAACTGTCTATTGGCAACCTTTGCAAGGTGGCCATAGGCAATACATTCAAAGCCGATCCATTATCGATGAGTACGCCGGGTAAGATATGCCCCTTGCAGTGGGTAGTGATGTTTAAAGCTTTAGTTGATCCCATACCTCCATCAGGGATCTCGTCATCACTGAAAGTAATATAATTGTCGGCAGCGATGTGCCCCACTATTCGGTCCAGCTTTCCCACTGATATGTTATCTGGGACAAAGGTTTGATTTAACACTTTCAATAGCGCATCCCGGTGCTTATCTGAGCTTAATAGTAACTCGAGTATCGAAATTCTGGCTTGTTGTTTCCGGAGCTGTTCCACGATACTATATTCACTATGCTTTAGGAACTTCAAGAATTCTTGAGCCTGTGTCTCCGTGAAGGGCCGATGGATCTTGGGCGGTGGATCCTCTTCGAAAATCTTATCGGGTTCACCTCCTTCTTTCTCGTCCTTTTGCTTTGGCTCTTCGGCAGCCTTAGCCATCTCCGGCGAATAGCACCTACCACTCCTTGTGAAATGTCCTACTTCATTTATCGGTCCAGAGTCACACTCTATTGACTCTTCTTGCATTGGTTCCTTCCCTTTTGATGTTTCTTCGCCCCCTTGCAACTTGGGAGCTTCTGGTATAGAGATTTGGGCGGCGTAATTCCATGGGACACTCCGGGTGTCCTTAAAAGGGAACGACGCTGGTGCCGTTATTACAATCTTGGGAGTCTCCTTGACACCTGTCTCTTGGAGTGATTCTTCCTTTGGTTTGACCGAAATTCTAAACGGTCTCTCGACTCCATATGAAATCTTGGGGCCGTCTGAGGTACAGATGTCCCATTCTTTCTTTCCTTCAATTTTCTCAAAGAAAACGATTTCCTTATTGTTTATCATTTTCTGGATTTGTTGTTTGAAATCCTCACAGTCTTGGATGTCATGACCCTGATCTTGGTGATACTTGCAATAGGGGCCGCAACCTTTCTGTACGATCACCATGCCTCGATCAATTTGTCGGGCCATGCATAGTTGCTGAAAAACCCATCTCAACGGGGATCTGATTTCGGACACGCTTTGTTTTTCCCACCTAGCGCAATCCTCTTCAACAGCGTTAACACCTCGTCCTCCATGGTTGGGCAGGGGGTTGTTAGTTGCGCTTGGTTCGTCTAACTGTAATACTCCCGTCTTGATCAGGATTTGCACAAATTTCTTGAACGCAATACAATTCTCAATTGTGTGCCCGGGGACACCAGCATGATATTCGCAATTCGCCTTCCCATCGTACCATGCGGGAAACGGGGGTTCAAATGGAGGGACATAATGAGGCCTAACCAAGTCGGCCTTGTGCAATTGCGAGTATAATTCGGCATACGAGACTGGTAGGGGAGTAAATGACATTTTCTCGTTTTCCTTCCTCGGAGGCCTCGAATCCTTATTGTTTGAGCCTGACCCTCCTCCACTCGCGTTTCTCGGCTGGGAGATAGTGAAGTTTTTCGAGGTATTGTAGGTCCCCACAGTATTTACTTCGCTATCTTTTTTCTTGTAGTTCCTCCGGGAAATCTCCCCGCTATCAATCATGCCGCTCTTTATAGCTACTTCGATTGACTCGCCGGTCCTTACCATATCGGCAAAGTTTTGAGTGGTGTTGTTTATTAGGCGGTCAAACAAAGTTCCTCTCAAGGTACTCACGAACATAGGAGTAATCTCGTACTCGGGGATCGGAGGCTGAATCTGGGCGGCAACATCATGCCATCTTTGTGCATATTGGCGTAAAGTTTCGTTCGACCTTTGCTCCATTCCTTCTAACATGATGCGATTAGGGGTCATATCCGTCACATGCTTGTATTGCTCCACAAAGGCCTTTGAGAGATCCTTCCATGATTTTATGTTGGCTCGACTGAGCTGGGTGTACCAACGGGTTGCTGAACCTGTCAGGCTGTCTTGAAAGCAGTGGATGAGCAATTTTTCATCCTTAATGAAGGCCACCATTTTTCGGCAGTACATGGTGATGTGTGCAGAAGGACAAGTCATCCCGTCGTACTTAGCGAAGTCGGGAACCTTGAATTTTGGCGGTATTACCAGATCCGCCACGAGGCTTAGGTCACTAGCGTCACCCCCTTGCTCATCCATTCCTTGCAATGCTTTGAACCTTTCTTCAAAGAACCGAAACCTCTCCTCGTACTTTCTTTCCATCTCGGCTCTAATTCGTTCCTCCACCTCGTTCATCATGTTCAAATCTGGGACCTCATGTTCGGGGCCCTCTCCTACGTCCAATGGTTGGTGAGCCGTGGAGCCCATGTGGCGATTTTGAGGGCCAACAGGGTTGGAGGTCCCTCCGAGATTGATGTGGACTCTTTTTCCGGTGGCAGGCAGTTCCGGCGGAATGTGTGACGTGGTTTCCTCAACTCCTTCCCCTGAGCCCCCTTCCTTACCGAACTTCTTTGTGAGTAGTTCGGTTAATTGGGCGATGATGCTAGTTTGTGACTGGGAGATTTGATCCTTGATGTTGTTTTCAATTCCGTCTAACCGAGTTTCGAGGTCTTTCTGGCCTTGTTCGACCCTTGCCATTCTCTCCTCCATTGCTCTGGATTGTGAACGGGTATCGTACGAGCGCGGAATGATTGTAGATTGAGGTTCTCTCCGAAAATATTTTTCGATTATTAACTTATTGATGTTAATTAGTCAATGCATGTACTGCTGTGGAATGAGGGATGCAACGAATGTATGCAAACATGTATGTAAGCTAAGGTGTTGATCATAAGGGTGGCTCCTCATAGGCCACATTTCATTAATCGGGAAGTCCCTTTGGAATAAAGGTCATGACATCAAAGTTTTGCCAACGGGCCCCCCGCTTACTAACAAAAGACGTTATCCGATAGGCGGACCAACGTCGACAAAGGGGAGACCCTTCTTACAAAATAGCGAAAATAGTCATTTAAAGATAGGCTGCTGCCCTAACTCCTAACTCTCCCACCGCCTGGAGTAGCTGGGTGAATCTCGAGGCTTCGGCCATATCGGGAGTGACAAAAGGGCGTAATGCTTCAGCTTCTGCAGACAAGCTCTTCACGTGCCGGGCCACCTCTTGTACCTGCACCATCAGGGTAGTAAAGTAATCGTCTCTATCTTGGATCATCCGGGTCGCATCTCGGAGCCTCCGCCTCCAATAATCGTCTCCACCCGTTGCGGCTTCTTCGAGAACCAAAAGCTTAGCCTCGCAATCCTGTACCGTGGCTCTTAAGGTTTCGAATTGCTCTTGGAGAGTAGCGTTCTCTAGCCGGGCGTTCTGGAGCTCGAAGAAACCATTGCGTTCACGGTATTCGTGAAAGGCGACATCTAATTCCTCCACTCTTGTTTCTAGCTGAGTGATGTAATTTTGACTATGCTCTAAGCTCTCGGTGGTTGACTCATACAAGCTTTGCAGCTCCTACACTCGATTCTTGTGATCATGTGCCTTTCTCTTCCATGCAACTGAGTTCTCCCTTTCCCTTTCCAATTCTTGTCTTGCCTTTCCCCTCTCCCGGCTGATCACGCTGTTCAGAGCTTTTCTTTCCTTCTCTAACACCAATTTACTTCCCTCTCTCTCTTCTTCAACTTCTCGCTTACCCTTTTTCTTTTCTTCTTCAACCAATCGCATACCATACCTTCTTTCCTTCTCGACCGCCACGAGCTTCCTCTGACTTGCTCTCTTTAGGGAGGTTTGCATTCTGATAGTGTCTCGCTGATAGAGGGTAATCTTTTCTTTTAACTCAGCATTTTCTTTCTTCAAATCCTTGATTGTACCTTCTTTAACGTCGATGTCCAAGCTCGACTGAAAAAGTTCGTCAGCATGCTTGGTTTGCAAAATTTCTAACTTTTTTCTCATTTCTTCGAGTTCTTGTCTAGCTATGTCCGCCTCGGAGGGCACAACCCTCACATGTTCCTCCATTGTCATGATTGGCCCTTGATCGGGTCTCGGAATTTCATTGTTGGTCCTCCACTTCCTCCAAAAGTCGTAGTCTGGGGTAATCATACTGGTCGCATTCTCCTCAATCCGAATACGGTAGCAATGATCCCATGCCCGAGTGGCGTTCACAATTTTCGCCCTAAATTCACCTTTAAAAAGGAATTCGCTTTGGCTTAAACCAGAAGTAAAAGGTACAAATTGCCGGGACCCAAACTGCCTTGATACCAAGAGAGGGGCACAGCCAACTCCCCCGTAAAGCCCCAGAAGCATAAGCCAATCATAATCTCCACAACGATAAAGAAAGTAGGAAACCCGACCCAACCAAGGTGCCCTCCAAACTATATCACCTTCTTGGATATTCCTAAGGATCGTGACCCACTGCGTCTTTTCGATATCCTCCCGCCATTCCCTGCTCAAGTATGCTTGTAACGGAGAGAAATTTTCGAACAACACACCTTGCAAAACCCTCTTTGGTGTTACCCAGAAATGGCTCTGAATCCAAACTTGGAGTAACTGAGCGCAACCTCTAAAGCGTCCTTCTTCGTGCCTCCGGATTGCATTTAATGAGATGAAGGTTTCGGCTAAGATTGCCGCGGCAGGGTTAGCTCTTTTCTTCAGTCGTTCAAAAATATCTAAGACAGCCACGTCAATGCCGTTTAGGGCTCTTGGAAAGATAATCAAACCGTATACTCCTATGGCAAAAAGGTCCATCTTCATTACTTCGTCTGGGTGCGACGGTATCAATTCCCGAATACATTCCCATGAGAAGACCATGCCATCCCCTCTTTGCCGAATCAGACCTTTAACCCAATCCGGGCTCATTCCGGCCGCCTCCCGGAGCTTAGCTGAATAGTTCTGAGATCTGGAAGGTTTTGAATAAATCCAATCCCGGTTTACTTCCTTGTGATGAAGGAGGGCTGTATATTCCTCGATTGTGGGCATCAAATCCTCCCCATTAAAAGTAAAGCAACAGAAAGCGGGATTCCAAAATTCAAATAGGGCACGGAACAAAGGTTCATTGATCCTTACATATATCAGGTCTGCCACATCACCATAATTACTTCGAAACAATCCTTGCAACCTCTCATCCCAATTTTCCCAAATTTCTCTTAACTCGTACAGATCGCTTTGTTGGAGACTTACATATGTGTACCCTCGTACAACGCGTTCGCTTGGTGGGCTGTCCCCCTGAACCCTCTGATTCATCTCTGACCACAGCCTGACTTGCGAGTTGACCTCTTCCTTTTTAAGTAACCTCCTGTCCATAATGAATGCCTTGGAACTGAGTAGAACCACCGTGATTCAACACCCCTAGAATATGCAATGCAAATGCCAAAGTAATGCAAAAAGGAAAGAAAAAAAGAAAGACAAAGAGAGCATGTCAGTATCGAATAAACATAATTTTACACATTAAGTAGAAAGGAAACAAAATACGCAATAAACAAACAACCCTATTAATCTATGAAACCTAGGTTATCCGCATGGCTCTAAAAGGGGTGGGCTGTCTAGTTCTCTACATGCAGTTTTGGTTCTAGGAGGTACTCGAATTGTCCTCGCTGTCCTCTACTAAGGGTAGCGAGCCCCCCGGTCATCACCCATTATAGGCTCCTCTCAACCGAGTTCAATTCGAGGGGACCCTTTCGCTATATCTGCACGGAGAAACAATATTCTCATGAAGATATAGGGTATTCGAGCCCCGAAGGTACTTACTAGGCCTACACGGAGGAACAATATCCACACGAAAGCACTAGCATATGAACTAAGGCATTTAAATGCATGAACATATATGTACAAAATAAATGTAAGTCTGAAAATGGTTAAAAAGTAATTTAGGACGGTTTCCAGGGACTGATTAAATGAATAAACCATGAAAAAACAAACATTGAATCATTAAAAAAAGTGACCAAAACAAAAAAACACCGTAACCTGGAGGGACCGAAATGGATATTAAGCCATTCGGTAAAGGCTAAAACACATTTGGGGACGAAATTGCAAATAAGTTTGAAACAACAGTGACCAAGGACGTGATTTCAAAAAACGGAAACCCCTTTTGTAGAAATGTAGAAACGCAGAGGGACTTAAAAGGGTATTAAACCATTTTAAAAAAAAAGAAAGGTAGTATAAATGTCGTTTTATAAAGTCATTTTGCCTCTTTTGGGGTGTTTTCTGAAAACCTAAAAAAACTCTTTCCCCTTCATACATATGCCCGGTTAGGGTTTTTTTTTAAAAACAAAACTTTCCGGCACCGTCGGCCGTTAACTGGCACCGGTGACTTCAAAAAAACCAGAAAACAACCCTTCCCCACTTTCTCTTTTTAAAAAGAAACAAAAAAAATAAAGACAAAGCCCCAAAACCTTCATTCGTTCGAATATTGAGAAAAAAAAGAGTCATAAGGTGACTCCGGTGGCTCACCCGTTGGCTTCCGAGACGGAAGCCAGAGGATTGTTTCCGGAAACACAAGAATCAGAAGGGGTAACGTGAAGGCTCCGGTGGCTCACCCGACGGTTTCCGAAACGGAAACCAAAGGCTTATTGCCGGCGGCACCAGAAGAAATCAGAAGGGGGAGGAAAGAAATCTTTTCGAAAGGTAAAAAAACAAAAAAAAACTTTTTATTGCTCATGCATGCATCAGATTGGATATTGAAAATGTTTGGGTACCTCTGAAAATACTGTTTTTTCTATTGCTTTGAAAAATCCTCTTCTTTTCTGCCTAGAAGAAGGATTACAAGTTGTTCTTCGGGCTCCTTTATACCCGGGTTACATAGAAAAAAGCCAGACAATATGAATCCTCTCTCCCTCTTTTCTTATTGTCTGTTTAACATTTCTATTCTTGGGTCTCTGATTCTTTTTTTCTTTTCTGTTGCATGACGAAACCGCCCCAAAATGGTGTTAGCATAGGGGCGGCCGAGGGTGCGCGGCGGGGCAGAATGGCAGAGGCGTGCAGACGAGGGGTCACGGGCATGGATACGCGCGCGTGGTGGGAGCCGGATCGTCTCAAGCGCGCGCGTGGAACACGAACGGGCGTCGGGTGTATTGCACGCACAAATCTGATCCGTTAGATCAGATCTTGATCTAACGGTGGGGGAGGCGTGCGGCGCGGATCAATACCCTATTAGGGTTTCCTTCAGACCTGATCTGGGCCGTTGATCTCGCCCAGATCGGACGGCAGCGGGCGTGCGGCGCGAGGGATAAGAGGGCCTCCCTAGGGTTTGTGTTTCTGGGCCTCATCTGGACCGTCAGATCTGCCTCAGATCTGACGGCTGTGGTGTAGCGGCGCGCGGGATAAAGAGAGCTCCTCTTTAGGGTTTCTTCTGATGCGATCTGAACCGTTGGATTGCGGCCAGATCCAACGGCTATGATGAGGCGGCGGCTGCACATAAGGGATAAGGGTGTTAGGGTTTTTTTGTTGGGCCTTTTTATTTTTTGGGCTTGTAATTTTTTTAATGGACTGTTTTATTTAATGGACTTGTATTTTTTTTAATCAAAGTGGGCTGTGTTTATTTAATTCTAACATGTTTTGGGTTTTTCCTTTATTTATCCATTTATTTATTTTATGATAATATCCGAAAATAATAATAAATAATAATAATAATAATAATATACTAGTAATGATACCCGATAATGTATAAAAATAATAATAATATTAATAGCTAAGTAGCAACACTATTAAATGCCACTAAATAATGACAATAACATGGGCAAACCAATAAAAAAAGCTATAACAAGATGGTATTAAACATAATATATTAGTAGTGTTTAGGTTTTTTTTTCCAAAAGTATAATGAGTATAAACAGTATTAAAAGAGTAATAGTAATATAGTGGCAACACTTATATATATACACGTGTATACTTTCTCTTTTCGTTTTTCTTTCTTTTTTATTTTTATTTTATTTTAAATGCCCAACAGCCCAATAAGCCCATATTGACAAAAACTTGAAGGTGTTCAAGGTTTGGATAAAATTAGTGATTACAAAGATATCAACAGGTATATCTAACTTCCGTGCATGCTCACTCAAAATGTAGGAATGTGTAGAACCCGAATCAACCAAAGAAAGCAAAGACATAGACTGTAACTCAAAATTACCTGTTATCACATCAGTGTCGTTCCCGACCTCTCTTTGAGCATAAACTCTCGCTGGTCCTCCTGCTTCTAGCTGCACTGCCACAACATGAGCAAGGTTCCCTTGAGCATCTACCCTAGGTGCATCAGCCCTAGGCTGGAAGTAGCCACGACCGCGCCCATGGCCTCTCTGATAATCATTGGCCTTCGCAGGAGCCTGAGCTACGTTCGGTGCTTGTGCCGCCTGATGCGGACACTCCCTCCTAAAGTGGTCCCTCGAACCACAGTTCCAACAAGCATGGAAGTTACCCCAACACTCACCAGAATGATATCTCCCACAACGTGTACACTCGGGCAAGCGCCCTCCACCTCTATGGCCCTGGTGGCCTCTATCATGGTGGCCACCGCCACGCCTATTGTCAAACTGTTGTCCACCGCTTCTATGCCTCTTGGCATCCCCACGGTCAAAGTTGTTATGCCTCTTACCAGAACTAGAACCTCCAGAACGCTTGGTCAGCCCCAAGCTATGCTCAATGTCCTTGGCTCTAGCAACCAAGACATCAAAATCAGAGTAATCTGAAACTAAGGTGTACCTCTTAACTTCCTCATGAAGCCCATATCTGAATATGTTACAACGGTCCCTCTCAGAATGAACTAACTCCGGAGCATACTGACTCAAACGAACAAAGAGGATCTCATAGTCAGTCACAATAGCATCTCCCTGAACAAGAGCCATAAACTCTCGCTTCTTCTCATCTAGATACCTCGGCCCCAAGTATCTCTTTCAGAATGCGGACTCAAAGAAATCCCAATCAACCTCTGCCTCTGGAACTCCAGTAGTAATGGTAACCCACCAGGTGTAGGCATCACCCTGAAGCAAAGAGATCACACAGCCCAATTTACGAGCACCCACACAACCCATCTGAGCTAAGATGCGAACTGTCTTCTCTAACCATAACTCAGACCTCTCTGGTGTAGACCCTCTAAACTCTTCGGCCCCTGGGCTATAGAGCCTCTCCAACGATAAACTAGCATCGTCGCCCCTAGGCTGAGCTGCAGCCTGAGCTCTGGCAACTGCGGCCTGAAATGCTCCTGCTATAGCTTGCACAAGCGGAGTCATATCTATTCCGGCCGGACCTTGGCCACCCTGAGGTCCCTCTCCTTCAGCTCCATCCTCTCCCCCAACTCCAGGCAGAGGAGGTGGTGGTGGTGGAGGAGCTCCAACTCCAGCAGCAGGCTCCAATACATGAGCCTCAACTCCAACCACCAGCTCATTAACAGGAGCCGCAACACGTGGTTCTTGACGAACCACCCTCGGCCTACCTCTCGGCCTAGACATCGCCCTCATAGATAATAGCTACAACCACAACAACAAAACATACAAAATTGGGTTAGCAAGGCAAGGCTTCCATGTGGCTCAAGTATGTTCCCTCACTCTAAAATCCTTTTTCCAATGTAATAGTAGCAATGGGACTCTAAACAACATACTTTTAAAACAAAACAACAAGCATACTTGTCACACAAGCAATCATGCTTACAAGGCAAGCAAACACAGTGCATATCAATCATAAAAACACAACTTACCTCACTTACTTGCCCAAAGTCTCGGTAACCTTAGGCTCTGATACCAACAAGTGTAACCCCCTCGTCCCGGTCCGGACATTTGACTGGTTCGAGTAGGCTACACGACGAAAATCGAAGCGAAACCCGTTAAGGTTCCTCCTCGGTTAGCAACCCTAGAAAATTCCTTTTGATTTAATCTTGTCTAAAGGCATATAGTTACTTAAGTGATCATGGCAGCGGGAAAACAACGAGAAAGAAACACAACCGAACCCAACACAACAAGTCAAACAACCCATTTTATCTTTTTAAAGCAGGCCGTATCGATACTCTAAGAGAGGGTATCGATACGCCTTGACCAAGGTCAACGCCCAACAGTCAACACGGGAAGACCGTATCGATACGCCCTTCTCGGTCAACATCTCGTGGTCAACGAGATAAAACTGTACCGTACTCCAAAGACCCGTACCGATATGCCAAAGTCTCCTGAAAATCTCAGAATTCCAGTGAGCTTTGGGCGTATCGATACACCCCCGCGTATCGGTACCCCCAGCCAATTCTGTGTCCCAGAGTGTAGGACCGTATCGATACGGCCCTTAGGCGTACCGATACGCCCTGCGCTGCAAGACACCAAATTGCAGTAAACGACACGAAACTCAACTCTAAATGCATTTTGAGACTTCCCTAATCACGCTCAATCATACATACAATACCTAACAACCAAATCTAATCATACGAGGCACCCCACATGAACAAACATCGTTCAACCAAGGAATTCATGCATTCATTCAAAAGAAGGCATACAAGCACATAAGGGTTCATGCTTCAACAACCATACACTTAGGCATCCTTAAAAGGCACAAGGCCAACATACATGGTAAGCAAATAAAGCATGGTATTACAATCCAAACATGGCATCAACGAGCCACACAAAAACCAACATAATAAGGAGTCTAAACATGCTCCTAAACAACCAACAATAGCACAAATCTCATTGCTTAACCATTACATGTTCATAACTTAAAATTCATACTTGGTAAACTCAAAAGCCAACAAGCACACTTGGAGGCCCTCCACTTGCGCTAGCAACCCACGAACTAAGGATTTGCATTGTCGAACAAGAGAGAGCGTAAGCATAAAGCTTAGTGAGGGTAAGCTCATTAAAAACAAACCTCGACAATGCAGGGTCCAAGCACGATCTCAACCAAGGTAAATGCATGTTCTTACCTTCGATTCTCATTAGCCAAAATGTCCATGATGCATGCACAATTTTCCAATAATATGCCATACTCAACAAGCTCAATCCACAACATATGTAAATACATGTATATTAATCCAATTAGGAGATCACATTTCACAACTCATTGATACACATATCAATTCATATTGGCACCTAGCTATGACTCGAATACGCGGATAAACACGTTGGAACTCACATCCAACAACAACAACTTTACCTCACGGTGGGATTACACTCATCACCGTTCTCGCGGAGGGGATTCCACTCATCCTCACGCCCCGTCGATGGGATTCCACTCATCATCGACTAATATATATAACAATTTCCGGGCGAACCCGTACTCCTCCTTGGTGACTAAACGCCACCGAGGCCACGCGCGGATTTGACTCTCGTGTGCACACTAACATCCTAATGATCGATCATTTGTACCCAAACGTACTAGTGCCAACATTTAACTCAATCCACAATATCAATTTACAACCAATTCTGTGCTTAGCACGTACTCACCATGATTAACATCATGCCCGCATCTCATGCATATAACAATGCATCACAACCATGCCTCAACATACATGTATAACACATTTATACATAATCATCATATCACAAATCATCATGAGGCATAACATCAATTAAAGAGTTCAACCAAGGTCTCTAATTAAAGCTTAGGATTAGGCTACCACTCTAATCCTAACTCTAGGTGGGTCTAGTCTACATGCTTGAACCAAACACTTTAAACCACTTTGAAAACATTAAACCACTCACCTTCACTTCTAAGCTCAACTATCAAGCAAGCAACACCTTCAAGCTTCCGGATTCACTCCCAAGGCTTCACCAACACACGTCCTTGTCTCTAAACAATCTCAACACAATCCAAACAACCTCAAATCATCTCAACATCAATGTAGCTAACCCGGAATACCATTCAAACATCAAACACAACAATTCAAGCCATGGATAACCCCCAAAATTACCAAACTCGAGCAGCCCATAGACTTCAACCAAAACTCATGTTTTCAACACTTTTAATACCTCCAAATGATTCCAAAACAACCCCCAATCATAGCATTAACCTCAGCCCACAAATTCCAACCTAAAACAACCCCAAAAACCACTCTAAAACCCTTCAATAACCCCTTGGAAACCCAAATCCGGGAATGTGTATAAAACCTTGTAAAAATCATATATGTTGGATCATTTGATTCACAATTATCATATATAACTCTATTAAATCAAAACTTTAAGTTAAACACAATAAAGCTACCATTTTTATTCAAATCCTCTAAAAACTCAAATTCCAAAACATTGATAAAAATGAAAACTATTTGTACTTTCGAGTAGAGGAAGATAAGAGCAAGGGGGATATGTTTACCTTTCAAAACCGAGCCAAAATGAGGGAGAAAGGAGATGGAATAGTGAAATCCATGGGAGAGGGAGGGGTTGTCGTTGGTTTTGTTGGAGAAGAAGATAGAAATTTTCTTTTGTTTGTTTGAAATATAATAAAAAGGAAATGGGCTTATTTGAAAAGGTTATCTATTTACAAAAATGACATTAAATGGCTATTGGGCTTGTCATCTAAATTTGGTCCAACTCTTCAATTAAATTTTGCAAAACAAAACCGAGACATTATTTTATTTATTTAATTAGAAAATCGAGACTCAAATATTATTTAAATATTATTTTCACCTGACCCCTAAACTCGGGTGTTACAGCCAACCTAAAGTCTATCGACTACTTATACAGTTGTACCGAACTCAAACTCAATACGAATTCCAATCTCGAAAATAACCCGACCTGAAATTACTCGACCTGAAATGAACCTGACTTGAAATGGACCCGACCTGAAACGGACCTCACCTGAAATGAACCAGACCTCAAATGAACCCGACCTAAAATGGACCCGACCTGAAACGGACCCGACCTAAAATGAACATGACCTCAAATGAACACGGCCTAAAGTGTATATGAACCCGAATTAACCTGTCAATTATCTGCTTCGGACCCGACCCGTTTTGACCCGGCCTGAAATGAACCCGACTTAAAATGGACCCGACCTGAAATGAACTCGCACCTGATCCGAGTCGAGTCAAAACAGAAAAATGACCTGAAATGACTTGTACCCGATTTTACCCGACCTGACAATACCCGACCTAAAATTCATCCGATTACCTATTTTTACATCCATATATGTAAGTAGAGTGTGTTAAGTGTGGAGCAGCGGTGGATTTGATAATATTTGTTTTGGTTCTACTTTATTATTACCCTTAATTGGAATAGAAAATAAGATAATTATTAGAGAACAATAATCATGCTACCCTTAACAGTGGCAGAACCATATATGATAGGATAATTTTCTATTTTTACACATCCGAGTTTAATTTTTTTAATTATATGAATCGATCCTTAAACTTTCTTCTAATATTTATGAATAGAGTCCACTCAAAAAATTTAAAATTTTATGTGTGTTCACGTAAAAATATTTATGAATTTACTACTAACCCTTAATAGAAATTCTTAACATTAAAATTTTTAGAGATCAATTTTAAAAGGGTAAACTATGTCAGGTACTACTAAATTATGACTCGTTTTTACCAACTTTTCAATTGGTCCGAATTTGCCACTAAAGTTTAATTTTCGACTCGTTTATATTATTGTGTCGTTAACTCTTTAACGCTATGATGACTTGAATGCTAGACCAAAACAACGTCGTTTTGGTGCCGCTATTTTTATACTAAATTGCTCAAAACATCGTCGTTTTGCTGGAAGAAAATATGAAAAATTATGCAATAAATGAAATTTGAACCTAGGAACTTTAAATATAAATGCCACCTCTTAACCACCAAACCAACTTAACATCTTCATTTAATTTTTGTCACAAATAATATATATTTCAAACTGTAGTTGAGATTAATTCAATATATTTTATTATATAAATAATATTACTCTGTATAAATAATATAAATATATTATAAATAATATTATTATACATATATTAATATGCATAAATATTAAATAAAATATTTATATTAAATAAAAAATAAATTATCAATAATATTAAATATATAAATACATAATATATTATTATAAAAATTTAAAAAATAATTTTCAAAAACCCCCCAAAATTTACAAAAAAAAACTCAAATCCACCAAAACATTAAACTCTAACCTATAAACTCTCAAACCTTAAATCATAAATCCTAAAACCATAAATCCATTAGTAGCCAAAATGGATGGATTTAGGATTTAAGCTTTAGAATTTTGATGAATTTTTTAGTTTTTTTAGTTTTGGAAATTTTAAATTTTTTTAAATCAGATTTTTTTAGTTTCTATAATAATATATTGCTTGTTTATATATTTTAATATTATTTGTTTATGAATAAAATTTTAGGGTTTAAGGTTTATAGTTTGAGTTAGGGTTTATAGGTTTAGATTTTGTTAGATTTTGGGCATTCTGAACATTTTAGTTTTTGAAAATTTGACTATTAATTTTTATAATAATATATTTATATCTTTATATATTTAATATTATTTATAATATAATTTTTTTTATTTTTTATTTTATTTTTTATTTATATATTAATATATGTATACTAATATATTTTTAATATATGTTCATTAGAAATAATATATTTATATTATTTATATAGAGTAATATTATTTATATGATAAACTACAGTTTGGAATATATATTATTTCTATTAAAAGTAAATAGAGATGTTAAGTTAGCTTAGCGGTTAAGAGTTTGTCTTTAATTTTGAAGGTTTCATGTTCAAATCCTATTGAGTGCATATTTTTCTATATTTTTTTTAGCAAAATGACGTCGTTTTGGGTCATCTAGTATTAAAATAGCGGAACCAAAACGACGTCGTTTTTGTCTAGCATCCATGTCATGTTGTTAAGGAGTTAACGGTACGGTTGTATAAACGAGTCGAAAAATAAAATTTAATGCAAATTTTGACCAATTAAAAGGTTGGTGGTAAAAACGGGTGTTGAGTTGTGTGGGGCTCGATTCGTTCAACCAATGTTGCTCACCAAGTGGTGGAGATGTGGATTTTTGGGTGGAAGGGTTGTGGAAGCTAGAATGTAAATAGACACAATGATTTATAATGGTTCAACCTTCTAACCAAGGTCTACATCCACTACCTTAGCTCCCCACTAAGGATTTCCAATAAATCCACTATTGATTCGTCCCCTTTTCTAGGCTTAGGAGGTAACCCTTGTACACAATCAAGCTTTCTACCCAAAGCCTTGATTGAAACCCTCTCTTACAAAGAGAAATAAGAAGCAAACTTAAAACCCTCTAATAGGTGTTTGTTTGCACAATTAAGCACTCACCCAAAACCTAAAACACTTGAGCAAATTTGACAATTTTGGCTCACTAGTGTTTGTCTATACAAGAGTTGACAATTTAGGCACTAAGACAATATTTGATCATTTGTTGTTTGACAATATGAGCATTAGCCTTCTCTTGATGCTTAGGGGTCCCTTTTATACTCCCAAATGAGTTTGTAGCCGTTACTAGCCGTTGGGATCATATTGGAGCCGTTGAGGACTTTAATTCCCACCATAAATGTAGTTCTGCAGCTCCCTGTTTCGAAACGCTTGAACCCGTTTCGAAACGCTCTTTAAGTAGAAAGAGTCGTTGCAGTCTGTCAGGGCATCCGTATCGAAACACCCCCTTGCCGTTTCGAAACCCGTATCGAAACGCTATAGGCCCGTATCGAAACGTCTGCATTTAAAAGTTAATTGGGAAAATAGCCGTTGGGGTTTATGACCGTTGTGGTCAATGCCACGTAGTCGTATCGAAACAGCATAGCCCGTTTCGAAATGCTGGGCAAAAATCCTATCCAGGGAAAGTCCGTTTCGAAACGTTTTTGCTACTGCAATCCCCTGTTTCGAAACGCCCTAAGGTGTTTCGAAACACCTAGACAGTTTTGTGAAGTTTGGCTTTGAAAAACATGAAAAACCCTTTTTAAAAACTTCCCTAAACATAATTTCAAGTTGTTTGGACTTGGGAAATGTTTTAAATACTTTTTAAATCAGTCCAAAACATTTTTCAATTATTATATCAAAATATTAGTTCTACAATCTCCCTTTTTTGATATAATAAAACTCACTTGAAAAATTGTTTGAGATTCTCCCCCTTAATCTTTAAAAATGTGAATAAGAGATTAAAAATTTTAATTCAAATAAAGCTCCCCCTTATTCATTTGAAAATTCAATTTTTCAAACCATTTCTCCCCCCTTTTGTTATATCAAAAAGAGTTTAAAACATTAAGTTCAAAATAATAATAGAGGTAAGAATTTTGACAAAAATAAGAATTTGGTTTAAAAATGGCTCCCCCTTACTCAAAGCATCATCAAAAATGTTAGTCCAACATATATGATCATCTTGTTGAATAAAATAAAAATAAAACAAATTAAATCAAAACAACTAGAAATTTTACCAACACTTGAACCCAAGGGAGGATGTGAAGCCTTCCTTCTTCAAGTGTTCTTCCTTGTGTGTATGGAGCTCCCCCTCAATGTTTGACTTGTTGAACATCTCCATCACACTTAGCAAAAGACAATCAAGTAATTTTTGGTATCCAAATTGCCTTGGATCCATAAACGTTAGTTGCACAAATTTTAGTCCCCTTAGGAATCCATTTTTCAATGTCATCCTTTTTAATTGAAGTACTAAGTCCTTTTGGGACCCAAATACTTCTAAAATATTTTCCTTTAATAAATCTAGGGGCACTAGATTGTCTAACATAAAAATTTGATTTTCCAAAATTGTTTTTCTTTTCAAGCTCTTTGGAAATCAAATCTTTTTCTTCTTGAACATTTTGAAGCAATTTTTGTAAATCAAAACATTTTAATTCAAACTCTTCAAGTTTTGCTTCAAGTTCAAGTTTGGTTTTAGAAAGAAAACCATTTTGAATTTTTTAACTTTGAAATCAATTTATTGTTTTTCAAAATGTGGCTTTTAAAATCTAAAACCAAATCATCATAGGCATCTTGTAATTCATCAAAGGAATAAGAACATGAAGTAGATGAATTAGAAGTTACCCTTGAATCTTCTTCGATGGACATAAGGCAAAGGTTGGCTGGTTCATCGTCGGTGGAGTCCTCATCACTCCAAGTAGCCACATGTGTCTTCTTCTTATGGCTTGAAGTGCTTGCCCTTTCTTTTCTTTTAGGTTCTCGTTCAAGCTCTCTCAATGCTTTCTTCATGAACGGGGCACACTTCTTGAAGAGATGAACTATCTCTTCATCTTCATCCTCCTCTTCACTTGAGTAGACATGATGGCAAGTGGAGGATTTGAGAGCCATGGCACTTGCATTGATGTCTAGCCCTTTGATTTCTTCTCTCCCATAGCTCTAATTTCTTCCCTCTTCTTCTCATCCTCTTTGTTCTTCTTCATGATTTGATGAGTAAGGAGTGACCCCATAACTTCATCAAGCTTCAAAGTCTTCAAATTCTTTGCTTCGATGATGACGGTCCTCTTTGAGTCCCAAGACTCGGGAAGTGAGTAGATGAGCTTTCGAACAAGCTTTTCCTCCGGGATGGCTTCTCCATAGCCTTTGAGACCATTGGTGATAGTGGAGAACCTATCAAACATCTTCTCGATGTTCTCTTCCGGATCCATTTTGAAGTTCTCATACTCCAAGGTTAGGAGTCCAATCTTGGTCTCCTTGACTTCATTGGTTCCCTCGTATGTGACTTCAAGCTTGTCCCATACCTCCTTGGCACTCTCACAAGAAGACATCTTCTCATAGATGGTTGGGCCAAAAGCACAAAACAAGATGTGCAAGGCTTTGCAATTAAGCTCCATCTTCTTGCGATCGTCGGTACTCCACTCCGCTTTACTTCTTTGAGGCACGAACGGACCATCTTCAACTACATCCCATAGCTTGTAATGTCTTGATTTGATGAAGAACTTCATCTTTGTTTTCCAATGGGCATAGTGAGTTCCGTTAAAGAAAGGCGGTTTGTCGATTGAATGTGTCATTGAGTCGGTTGATGAAAAAGTGATCGAGCTTGTCGGATCTTCTCAATAGAATGTGAATCCCCTTCGATTGAGCCAAGCTCTGATACAAATTGTTGAGTTGTGTAGGGCTCGATTCGTTCAACCAATGTTGCTCACCAAGTGGTGGAGAGGTAGATTTTTGGGTGGAAGGGTTGTGGAAGCTAGAATGTAAATAGACACAATGATTTATAGTGGTTCAACCTTCTAACTAAGGTCTACATCCACTACCTTAGCTCCCCACTAAGGATTTCCAATCAATCCACTATTGACTCGTCCCCTTTTCTAGGCTTAGGAGGTAACCCTTATACACAATCAAGCTTTCTACCCAAAGCCTTGATTGAAACCCTCTCTTACAAAGAGAAATAAGAAGCAAACTTAAAACCCTCTAATAGGTGTTTGTTTGCACAATTAAGCACTCACCCAAAACCTAAAACACTTGAGCAAATTTGACAATTTTGGCTCACTAGTGTTTGTCTATACAAGAGTTGACAATTTAGGCACTAAGACAATATTTGATCATTTGTTGTTTGACAATATGAGCATTAGCCTTCTCTTGATGCTTGGAGGTCCCTTTTATACTCCCAAATGAGTTTGTAGCCGTTACTAGCCGTTGGGATCATATTGGAGCCGTTGAGGACTTTAATTCCCACCATAAATGCAGTTTTGCAGCTCCCCGTTTCGAAACGCTTGAACCCGTTTCGAAACGATCTTTAAGTAGAAAGAGTCGTTGCAGTCTGTCAGGGCATCCGTATCGAAACACCCCCTTGCCGTTTCGAAACCCGTATCGAAACGCTATAGGCTTGTATCGAAACGCCTGCATTTAAAAGTTAGTTGGGAAAATAGTCGTTGGGGTTTATGACCGTTGTGGTCAATGTCACGTAGGCGTATCGAAACGGCATAGCCCGTTTCGAAACGCTGAGCAAAAATCCTATCCAGGGAAAGCTCGTTTCGAAACAAGTTTCGAAACGTTTTTGCTACTGTAATCCCCTGTTTCGAAACGCCCTAAGGTGTTTCGAAACACCTGGACAGTTTTGTGAAGTTTGACTTTGAAAAACATGAAAAACCCTTTTTAAAAACTTCCCTAAACATAATTTCAAGTTGTTTGGACTTTGGAAATGTTTTAAATACTTTTTAAATCAGTCCAAAACATTTTTCAATTATTATATCAAAACATTAGTTCTACAACGGGTCGTCCCAATAATTTACTGGTACTTGGCATAGTTTACCCATTTTAAAAACTTAAAATTTTCAAAAATTTTAGATCATCGAAACGAATTTTCCTAAATATCATGTCACTCATATGGTCAATTCTGTCAACGATAGTAAAAGCCATGGTTTCATCTACGAAATCGATAAAATTATGGGTGTATTAATATACAAATTTATTTAATTATCATACCAATAATTACGTTAACAATTAATAATCAGTGTCTCAAATGATGTTAAATTGAAAGTGTAATGATCTAATTGATAAAAAAATAATTCAATAGTCAAAACAGAATCGAAATAATAATTTAGTGACTTTAAGATAATTACCCAAATTATTATTATAATAACACATTAGTAGAGTTTTTTAATAATAAAAACAACAGTTTGGAAAAAAAATATTTGAATAACAAAAGCTAAAAAGAACAACAATTTTGTAATATAACACACTTCTTTGTATAGTAACACATTATAATATTAATATAATAAAACAAATAATTTTTCGACATAATATCAATTTTATATACATATATATAATATGTTAGATAACTTTTATAATAAAAGCAATAGTTTTTTTAATATATATATATATATATATATATACACACACATACACCTTAAGTTCTTTATTATGATATCAACCCAATTTGATGCTAAATATATATGATCTTCTTACACTATATAAAACTTGAAAGTTTTACACGAACAAAAATTCTCTTTCATTTTCTATGTCACAACACTAAAAAAATTAAATTTTAAGTATTAACCCTAAATCTCACCCCTAACTCAAATTCTATAAACCTAACCCTAAACTTTAACTTTAAACCTTAATCCTAAACCTTAAACCTAATTATTTACTGCACGACATATATAGGGGCACAAAAAATGAGTAGATAATTTCTATTTGTTTTACATCTTTTTGGACAGTTAGATGAAGGTAAATGAATGGCTGAGATTAACAATAAATAAAATTATCACAGAAAATAAAAATAAAAGAAATAAACCGTTCAAATAAATGTAAAAATAATTAAATTTTATATGATTTAAGTGGTTATTAATTCATATATAGTGATCTTTATTATGATACCCAACCCAATGTGATGCTTTTAAAATTGAGTTTCATCACTTGAGAAACGGGCTACAGATTCCATTTTATTTTCAGGGATATACAGGGCCTTGTAAATATATTTTATAAAGTAGGCTTCATGTGTACAGAAGTACAGAACTACACATCAGTAGACTTTATAAAAAAAATCAATGGTTAATATATTTGAATATATTAGGTTCGTTTTATAATTTAGGTTTGAATTTTTTTTGTTTAACTATCGTTGTCTGATTTACTGGTTGATTAATTTGAATCGAATTTTGTAAAAATTTAGTATAGATTAACCTTGCTTAAAGGACTTAGTGTCTCATCCACTAAAACAACTGAATGTTAGTATTTAGGTTTGAATTTAAAAATAAAATATATTTTATTATTATACCTATCTTTCGTGGACCTAGTGTTTCATCCACTAAACCAACGAATATATTTTATTATTACCTTCTCATTCGCGTGGAGAAATCCAATATTCCCTTATGTAGCTTTGCATTTCTTTGATCATTATCTTTCGGTCATTTCTGCTTTTTCCCAATATTATTTCTTTTACCAGAAAACCAACTCTATTCTTAATATTTCAGGAAGTTCTTCGTATATGCTCATAACACGTTATATATATATAGTTTTTAGAACAAAATCCATACTAATTGTTTATAGCTAATAGAATACATGTACCCCAAAATCCTTTTAATCAAGCCACCAAAAATATGTTTAGTTTAAATCTATTTATATAGTTATAGAGGTGGCAAACGGGTCGTTCGCTTTGGATCATTTCGGGTATGACTACATTCGGTTCGGGTCAGTTCAAGTCTGGTTCGATTGCTTTCGGATCGGGTCAATATCAGGTTAATAAGAGATCGATCGATTGCTTTCGGATCGGGTCAATATCGGGTTAATAGGAGATCGATCGGTTTCAGTTGGATTTTCAGGCCAAGTTAGATTTTTACACCATATATATGACTTTATATAGCCTGTATATTTGGTTTTTTGGTGAGTTGTGTGACAGTTCACATCTCATCTTTCTTTATTTATTTTAATATCTTTTATTTATTTCGAGTTGCCTTCTGTAACAACCCAAATTTGGATTAATTAAATGGGTCTTGAATCTGGGTTTCGAATCTTTAAGTTGGTAATTAAAAATAAGAATAATTATTTTTGAAGCTTGATTTATTTGAATCGGGAGCTAAATGAATATGAAATTTAAAGTTGGGAGCCTAAGTGGGACTGGGAACAAGGGGAAAGATAATTGTTTAGTAATTAATTTACCCATTTTTTCTTGGGAAGACTGGTATTTGAATTAAAGGCGGTTGGAAGATGAAAAGAAAATAAAGAGGGGTGATATTTTGAAGAGAGAAAAGTGAAGGGGTGGAGTTTAAAATTCCGATTTGTTGTCGACCGGTCATCTATTATAGAAACCTTTGGTACCATCGCGTTCATCTTATCAAGACAAGTGGTCAGTAGTTTCGGAATTGTCGTCAGAGTTGTCGTTGGAGGGGCTGAATAAAAAGAAGATTCAGGTTTTGCGAATTAGTCATGTTCAAGTGTTCAAAATCAAAAACGAAGGTTACCATAAAAATTTCAGCCGAAAATATGTAAGACTAGAGCTTGTCGCCGCTGTCCGGCGACCGAAAGCTGTCGCACTCTCTGACGCATAAGAGTGGGCGTTGTCTAGCAGTTGGAAGTGCACCATGCTCCCCTGCACCTGTACACACTGAATCACTGCTCACGAGTGCACCGTAGCTCATGTGCACTTGTGTTGCACTGGATCACCTAGACCGTTGACCAAGTAGGTTGACCGTTGACTTTAACCGAACATTAACTTTTTCGGGAAACCTTACCTGGGGGATTTCTCGACGTTCTGTTTCGCCAAATTCGAATTGGGTAAGCTGTTTTTACGCGTTTAACCTTGTGATTTGAATATCGGAGCAAGAGTAGCATTTGGGAAGTTTGAGAGAGGATTCGTCGATAATTGCCTGAGGTTAGTACACCTCGAATTTTGAAATGCTTCATGAGCATCATAAGTGTAATCACCTAGCTTGTTAGTGTTTGCAAAATAGGTAGATGAAAATAAGCATGTGTTGAGATCGGTATTACGAGACTTGGTAAATATTGAGATGCTTGATGAGCTTGAGAATATTCGAGACTATTATGAGCTTTAGAGGTCGTGTAGGGCCGCTTGAATATTCGTATAATTATCTGATTGGTTGATTTACATGTTGTGTTGCTTAAGTGCTTGAGATATGAATTGACATGTTCGATGGGAATTATATTAGATGGACTGATAATTGGTAATATTCGAATAAATGATCATAAAGTCGATAATTGTTTGTAAATGATTAAATGTACTAGCAAACAAACCCTAATATCTTCCATAAGCTTTGGAGATCGATTAAAGTATAGTAAATATCGTAATTCGAGGAAAGTGTGCAAACCTGTGAATAAGGTATCGGTACAAGCTTCATCCGTACTGGTACGCGATTGGGGGTCGTATCGGTACGGGTCAACCCGTATCGATACTTATGGAAATTAAAGATTTTCAGTAAGCCATTTTAGTATCGGTACGCGTGTGAGTACCGATACTTAGAGGTATCGTATCGATTTTCGTGTTCAAGTACCGATACTCACTAAACGGGATAATCTTTAATGCTTATAAAAAGATAGAAATTGAAGTAAGATACTAATGAGATAATATGGATTAATAGAGATAATTTATGAGGATGATTAATGTACACTTGCATAATGTATTAACTTGTTAAAGTCTTGGGTGACTTGTTTGTAATAGCAACCATAAGGATCCTTGGTGAATCGTGTGATGTTGCGTGCCAAATATAGGCACTTGGTTGGTTGAGTTACTATTGATTGATGGGATTCGTATACTCATTGAGAGAAAGAGTGTGTATCAACACCATGGTTCAAGATTTTCGAATGAAGGATCCCGATCTTAGTGGATGTAGGCATCATCCGAATATGCTTGATGAGAGATTTTGTGCATGGTTGTATGATCTTGATGCTTAGTGGACGCGGGCATCACTCCAGGTTTGTAGTATTATTTGTGTGCTTTCGCTCGGATGATCTGGTGAGATCCCGAGTATAGTTGGGCCTTGTGTGCAATGTATGATGATTGCTTGATGTGAGCATGTGTTTAGGCGACTAGTGGTAGCGCCACGTGTTTATTTATCTCTCCTTATTACTCGTACTAGCTTGCATGCTTATGTTTATGATTAGTATGAAGTATAGTTGATGTGTACCACTAAGCTCTGTAAGCTTAGCGCTCAGAATCGTTGTTTTCATGTGTAAGTTGATCGTCGATTTGTGGGATCGAGGAGCACTATCAATACGAAATTCCTACATGTGGTGATTTTCAGAGTATGATAATTGTGTTTAGTGGGTTGTGTATTCATAGGACCTTACGTGGTGATGTTTGTAATCCTTGTTTTTTAAATTGTATTAATCAAATTCGAATGTTTAAATGTTTCAAATTAAAGTGGAGCTCCTTTGTAACGACTTAAATTGTTCATCTATCTTTTCAACTATTGAATTTTAACATTTTTGGAAAAAGACCTTGTTGGGTTAAACCGAGTTGAGAAATTTTATGAAATCGGGTTGGGCTTGAGGCCCAAATGTGACATTCGGGTTTAAGGTGTTACACCTTCGGTTTGGGTTGCTTTCGATTTGAGTCCATTCGGTTCGGTTGAAAATCGGTTCAGGTCCATTCGGTTCGATTGAAAATAGGTTCGAGTTCGTTTTTAATTCAACTAAATTCGGGTTAATTTTGGTTCGATTCGTTTTATTTTGAGTTTTTGATCAAGTTCGGGTCATTCTGTTCGGGTCAATTTTGGATCTTGGTTCGGGTCTCGAGTCAAATTTACCAGGAGATAGAATTTTATTTAAAAATAATAATAATTTGTACTTACAATATTTCTTTGAATTAATAAAGAGAAAATATAACAAAATCACCAACTCAAGAGAGAAAATCATACAAAACTAAAATAGACTAATCACATCAATAATCATTTCTCCTAAAACTATCTAAATGCACAAACTAATCCTTAAATTACAAAAATAATACCAAAAAAGAGTTAGAAAACAATACAATCAAACAATTTAAAAAATAGAAGATATGAACAAACAACATTGTCTATGGTTATAGATAAACGTCAATACTAACATAAAAATGGATATAACAATGCCCTTATTGAAAATTAATTTTATCGCAACTCAAAAGTGAACCTATATGAGGTGATTTCAAGTACCTATCAATATAAGAGAACAATTATAAAGGCCCAAATCAGGACATATCAACAAAATAACTAAATAAACCCCGTTGGAGAGTCAATGTCAAATACAACCTTAAAAGAGAAAAAAATAATACAGAACAGAAAAAAATCATTATTTTTATTAGAAAGGGAGTTAGAACAAAATAATACAAAAAATTTAAATACACAAAAACAATTGATGAAAAAAAAGAAAAAAAGAAGAAGTAAAGATGAAAAAGAATACATCAAAGATAATAACAACGTATGGATGACAATCATTTAGTTAAAAAATCAATGACATTATTTTCCTCAGAAAATAAATAAAAAACTTAAAAATGAAAGAAAAAAAAATTGAACAATTTTTACTTAAGAGAGGGAAATAGAAAATTTGCTCATAATGGGTATAGAAGTCACAACTTAGAGGAAAGGAGAGGATGTCAATTAAAAGTTTCGACCATTTATTTTAGAGACTATTGACGAAAAAAATTTAAATGACGAGTGAATGAGATAAAAAAAAATAATAAATAAAACGAATTATAGGGTATGTATGATTTTAGAGAATTGGATTCGTACCAAAGTTATATTTAAAAGATATGCAAAAGAATAAGCATAACACTTGTCCAAAAAAGCATAATAATAAAATATGTTGGATTAATGAATTGAGAACAACCGTGAATTGGATAAAAGAAAAAAAATAACAAAATAAAAGGAATTTTTAGTTATGTTTGGTTTTAGAGAATAGAAATTGTTTTTAATGAAATTTTTAAAAAATAACAAATGTTAAGGAAAATTTGTTGGTTTGTAAATTTTTAAAAAAGATTTATAGAAAATAAAAAGAATGAGTGATATTTCAAAAATATTAGAAATACATTTTTACTATTTTCATTGAAAATGTTTTAGAAGGGTGGAAAATATGAAATTAACGGTTTGATTTTACCTTATTAGCTGATGTATTGAGCTGTTAGTTTTTGTAACTAAAATTTGTTACTGTGTAACTGTTGTTGTAACTGGCCCAACAGCCTCAACAGACTGATCTGTATATCAGTGATGTGAACTTGTGGGCCTATATAAACCAGTGATCTGGAACTGGCCCAATAGCTTTTTGGCCTACATTCTGATTAAACAAATAATAATAATAATAATCAAATCCCTAATTCCCTTTTCTTTTCTCTGTTCTTCGTTTTTCCCTTTCTTCTCCGATCAATCTTTTTCATTCCGTTCTCCGATCGTCGTCTTCAATCATCACTGGAGTAGCATCAGCATGGTATCAGAGCTAATCCTTCCGGCCTATTGACACCGTTGTCATCTTCGATTCATCGTCATCGTCTGTCTTTCTTCTTCTGTCTGTTGCTTTCCGTGGTGGTTCGTGCTCTTGATCATGGTGCAGATAGAGAATCAGTCGTCACCTGTTGAAGACAACAATAGCCTACAGAGTACCGATGATCAGGAAATTTCGTTCTTCGCGAATAAACAGGTCAACGTTAAACTCAATGATTTTAATTTTCTTTTATGGAAACAACAAGTTGTTTTAATGATTCGTGGTCATGAACTTGAAGAGTACATCGATGAGAATACAGTGGTTCCTCCGAAAGTTATTCCGAACGCGAATCGGGAACTAGTGAGAAATCCAGCGTATCGACGATTTAGGAAGCAAGATAGCTCTCTTGCTTCCTGGCTTCTGTCAACAATGAGCCCGTACATACTGCCACAACTTGTCGGTGCAGAATCAACGGCAGCCATCTGGAGTGCAGTTACTCGGATGTACTCACAGCTTTCAACAACGAAGATAATGAACTTGCACTGTCGATTGCGTGCTCTGAAGAAAGGAACATCTACAATTAGTGAATACACAACACAAATCAAAGAGTTATGCGATGTATTAGCTACAAGTGGAAGTCCTGTTTCAGATGTCGAGCAAATAGCAACAGTGCTAAACGGTCTTCCAGTTGAATATGATCCTTTTATTGCTGCTATCACTGTTAGTAGGGATCGATATACACTTGAGACGGTGACTTCAGTCTTGAAAGATGCTGAGTCCAGACTTAGTGACCCGCTTCGGGCACCAGTGGGAGTCAATTTGACACGTTATGATGCAAATAGTGGACATGGAAACAATGATCGACAGAATTCGAGGCCTTATTCTGGTGGAAATAGTCAACACAACAGTGGAAATGGTGGTTAGTTTAACTCTGGTGGTGGAACACAGTATCAGACTGGGGGTAGAGGACGTGGAAGGCCACGTTTGCAGTGTCAGATCTGTGGCAAGTTAGGACACTTGGCCGACAGATGCTGGCATCGTTTTGATCAGAACTACAAAGGGATGCAGAATCAGCAGCGTGTACCTGTTGAATCACCTCAGCCTACTGTGACTCAAGCTAATGTTTTTCAGTATGTTTCAGATCCTGTTGATACTAGTATGATCCATTTGTTACTGTAGATGCAGGTCTGAGTGGTGTGGCTACTGATTTGGATGATGATGCAGCTCATATCAACTCTCTAATAGCCAGAGAGGTGCTTACTTTGGAAGACAAGTGGTACCCTGATTCAGGGGCCACACATCATGTGTCATTTGCAAGGAACAGTGGCTCTCAGTCTTCATCTTACAGAGGTAATGGTAAAGTATATCTTGGTGATGGCTCAATGCTTAACATTACTCATATAGGACAGTCTGCTGTTAATACTGTTGATAGATCTTTAGTCCTGTCACATTTGCTATGTGTACCTCGCATTACTCGTAATCTTATGTCTGTTTCAAGATTTTCTAGAGATAATTCTGTGTTTTTTGAGTTTCATGATGATGAGTGTTTTGTGAAGGATGAACACACCAAAATGTTTTGCTTTCTGGGAAACTGGAAGGATGGTTGTATTGCTCCAGTCTTAAGAAAGAGGCTGAATCCACTGGTACTGTTCTCAACACTACTTCTACTACTATTGATAATGTTGTTGATAGATTTGATTCTGCAAATAATTCTGCACAAGTTTCTGAAGCTCATGCTACCTACTGGTTATGGCATCAAAGACTTGGCCATCCCACTGCATCTACTGTTAGTTTAGCATTGAATAAACCTATGTCTGCTCCTAAGCATACTGTGTGTACTGCGTGTCAGTTAGGGAAGAGTCGAAAGTTGTCTTTCTCTTCATCTAGTACTGTTTACAGCAAGCCGTTTGAACTTGTAGAGGCTGATGTATGGGGTCATGCACCCATTAAGTCCTTAGGTTGGCAGTATTATGTCTCATTTGTTGATATGTACAGCAGGAATTGCTGGTTGTTTCTGTTGCATAATAAATCTAAGGTTTCTTCTGCTTTTAAGGCTTTTCTTGCTATTGTGAAAAATCAGTTTTCATCTACTGTGGTTGCTTTGCAAACTGATGGAGGTGGAGAGTTTAGAGCCTTAGAATCTGACTTGGTTACTCTAGGGATTAAACATAGGGTAACGTGTCCTCACACCTCTCAACAAAATGGAGTGGTGGAAAGGAAGCATAGGCATATGGTTGAAACAGCCTTAACCATGCTTGCTCAGTCTAAAGTGCCCTTTTAGTATTGGTCCTTTGCTATCATCAGTGTTGTGTATCTCATAAATAGACTGCCTACTCCCATTCTTGGAGGCATTTCACCTTATCAGAAGTTGTATGGTAGAGTCCCTGATTATAAGCATTTTCGTGTGTTTGGATCACAATGCTTCCCTTGTCTTACATCTTATAATGCTCAGAAGTTTGATTTTAAATCTAAGCCCTGTGTGTTTTTGGGATATTCACCAAGCCACCAAGGATATCAGTGCATGGACAAAACTGGTCGAATATATATCTCTAGACATGTTAGGTTCAACGAGACTGTGTTTTCATTTGCATCAGACACAGTTCTTCATCCTCATCCTCCAACTAAACATGACATGACATTTATGTCTCCTAAATTTCCTTTGTCTAGTAGATCAAACACTACCACTATATCTACCTCTTTTACCTCACCTCATACAAATGTGGAACAATCTGCCGAAGGTCATACGGTTGAGGAATGTACTTTAGACACACATGAACAAGGTCAACAGTCTTCTCCTATACTTGCAGATGATGAGCAAGTAGCAGTTGAGTCTACTCCTAATGATTCTGAAACAGGGGAGGTACCAACTGATATTGTCAGTTTAGAACCCAACCTTGTAACTACTGAGCAAGATGAGTTGGGTCATGAAACTTCTGATACTCCCCCTTCTACTGAAACTGAAGAAGGTGTTGACACTACAGTTCCTTCACTACAATCAAGTGTGAGCAACACACACTCTATGGTTACTAGGAGCAAAGTGGGTACTTTTAAACCAAAAGTTTTCAGTGCTGAGTATGCTGAAATTCCAGGAGATGTGTATACAGCTTTACAACATCCTGAGTGGAAAGCTGTTGTGCAAGCAGAGTACAATGCTTTGATTCAGAATGAAACCTGGGAACTGGTGACTCTACCTTCCAATAGAAAAGCCATAGGTTGTAAGTGGCTATTCAGGATAAAGTACAATTCAGATGGGTCAGTTAATCGATACAAGGCCCGTCTTGTAGCTAAAGGTTTTTCTCAAATTTCTGGGTATGACTTCAGTGGAACTTTCAGTCCAGTTGTTAAATTTTTCACTATTAATGTCCTCTTTTCTTTGGCTGTGTCTCACAAGTGGGCTATTCGACAAGTTGATGTCAATAACGCTTTTTTGAAGGGGGATCTTTTGGAGGATGTGTATATGGTTCAACCTGCAGAGTTTGAAGTAAGACACTCGGGTGATGCTGTTATGGTTTGTAAACTCAAAAAAGCCCTCTATGGGATACGACAAGCACCCAGGAATTGGTTCAGTAAGTTGAGAGATTATCTTTCCTTTCTTCAGTTTCATCCTTCTCTTGCTGATCCTTCATTGTTTGTCTAAAAAACTGGAAGTGTCTTGACATATGTTGCTGTTTATGTAGACGATATATTAATTACTAGGTCATCTTCTGAGCATGTTACTACTGTCATACAAGAGCTATATGATAAGTTCTCTTTGAAGGACCTAGGGAAGGTTCATTATTTCCTAGGTATTGAAGCTTTACACACTGTTGATGGTCTGTTTTTCAACCAACGTAAATTCATAGAAGAGTTGTTGATGAAACACAACATACTGAATACAAAGGCTGTTGATACTCATATTGCTGTTTCTCCAAAACTTAGTAAGGACACTGGTCTTGAGCTTGCTGATCCTCTGGTGTATAGAAGTACAGTTTGTGCTCTCTTATACTTGTGTCATACTCGACCAAATATAAGCTATGTTGTCAACAAAGTTGCGCAATTTATGCAACAACCCAAGGATGCACACTGGTCAGCTGTTAAACGCATCCTAAGGTACTTGAAGGGTACTGTTGAATATGGTCTGTGGTTTTCTGGTGATGCTGAGTTCCCAACAGTTCAAGCATTCTCTGATGCTGATTGGGCAGGAGATGTGGATGATAGACGGTCTGTCTTCGGTTATTGTGTTCTGCGTGGTTCTCATTTGCTATCTTGAAGTTCAAAGAAACAACGCTCAGTCTCTAGATCAACTACAGAAGCTGAGTATAGGTCTTTGGCTGATGTTGCCTCTGAAGTTCTCTGGATTAAATCTCTGATGTTAGATATGTCAGTTGTTGATAAGAAGCCTGTCAAGATCTGGTGTGACAACACCAGTGCTGTAGCAATGGCTGCCAACCCAGTTCTGCATGCGAAAACTAAGCATGTTGAACTAGATTTACATTTCGTTCGTGAAAAGGTGATGACCAAGCAACTTGAAGTGAATTATGTTCCAGCCCAGTTTCAAACTGCTGACATTCTCACCAAACCTCTATCAGCACCACGATTTCAAGAGTTACGACAACAATTATATGTCTGGTCTATCAAACAAGTTTCAAGGAGTGAAGAAAGTGGGGTGAATATTAGCTGATGTATTGAGCTGTTAGTTTTTGTAACTGAAATTTGTTATTGTGTAACTGTTGTTGTAACTGGCCCACCAGCCTCAACAGACTGATCAGTATATCAGTGCTGTGAACTTGCGGGCCTATATAAACCAGTGATCTGGAACTGGCCCAATAGCTTTTTGGCCTACATTCTGATTAAACAAAAAAAAATAATAATAATCAAATCCCTAATTCTCTTTTCTTTTCTCTGTTCTTCGTTTTTCCCTTTCTTCTCCGATCCATCTTTTTCATTCCGTTCTCCGATCGTCATCTTCAACCATCACCGGAGTAGCATCAGCATACCTTTATTTAGCTTAGATTAGAATAATTCTTTTCATGACGATTTTAAAACTTCAATTTATTCAATCATATTTTATTTTTATTACATGATATTATTTTTTTAGTAATTATATTTTAATTTAATTATTTGTTTATTTATATTTTGAAAAAGCTAAATAATCAATCACATTTTTACTATTTTCATTTTTAAAAATAAGTTCTCATTTCTAATAAACAAATATATTTTTAGTTTTTAAAAAACTAAAACTAAAAATATTTTCTAAACCAAATGGGACCTTAATTATTATAATCAAAATAAACACCATAAATACATATAATATTGAATTAGACCATGACAAATAGAAATATATCACCAAATAAAAGCAAATAATAAACAACAAATGAAGAAAAATATAAAATTATTAAAATAAAATTATTGAACACTAACAAACCTCAAAGCCAATGCAAATTAATTATATTTAAATCATTAGAATATTAGTGACTTACTTCAATTCCATATTTAAAAATAAATACAATATGTTATATTAAATATATGAATTCAAAATTTAAATTACATAAAGTCAAAGTAATTAAGTATGGGACATTATGAAGGGTGTACATATATCAAAAAGATAAATTGTCCACAGTAGATTGCTTTTTTAAAATATTTGTGTACTTGAGCAAGCACATTTAGCCGATTGACCAAATTATTTATTTTTATTCTTTTATTTTTTTTAGGTTATAGGTTCTAGACTCACTAAAAGTATCTCTTTTCTTCTCCTAAAGTCTTTTCTCTCCTCTCTAAGTAGGATTAATTAAGATTTCAAAAAATAGCTGTGTACTTTAGTATGCAAGTATAATCAAATTTTGACAACTTCGATTCATTTAACTTTCGATTTATGTGTGTCAATTTAAAATTTAGCGCAATAATAAGATAAAGTCTTAATTGACATTAAATCTTAGAACTAATCCTGAACAACTTATATAAAACTAAACCTTCCATTTATTTATTTGTTTTTTGATAATGGATTAAGCTTTATTTAATGAGTGTGCTTTATATGTATGATAAATATTGATTTGCTCTTCTGCCTTTTTTTTCTCTCAAGCTGCTACTCGACTCGACTCGATCAAACGTCGAGCCCTACTTTCTATGGGAGAGAGACATATCAATAATGAAGTTGTGGATAAGAAAGGTCATCAAATTAAAAGAAGACAACTGACCAGAAGAAAAGTGTGGGACGACACAACTATATAGATTTTCACCACACACAGGAATCTGGAAAAGGACCTTCATTAACTTGGAAAATTGGTTTATAGTTGAGGGTCATATTCTTCATATCAATATTTACTGCATTGATCCTCCATGCACCTTTGGCAATAATTCATCAAAAATTGAAGATAATCATGATGAAGCTAGCTTTCATCTGTAGGAATCTGTTTCAAAACATTACATAACGGTAACCATTAAGCCGTTGACCTTTGGTTTTGTGTTGCCAGACAACACAATCATGTTCCACGAAGCGCAAGGGGATGCCCCATTCTCCAATTCCCAACTTGAAGCCGCAACCATGGTAGCTCAACTCAACCATCGGTGGTTGCAGTCGAAGCAGACAGATGTAACTTAACCATCCCATTAATGCTCAATGAGAAGTGACAACCATAGCTTAAGAATGTAGGGTCAAAATGATTCATTCAAGATCACATAATAATAAAAGCAGCTGCTAAAGTCGGCAACGCATGTTATTTGGGATGGGTATTTGTTTGGAGCTGGGAATAAAGAAGATCCTACACCATTTCTGGTTTGGACCACATGAATATTCCGACCCATACAATGTCTCTGTGATATGATTATCTACATATATATTCATGAATGTGGGACACCGGAAACATGACAAAACGTCAGCAATATTGCAGACCAAGGCAGGGGCATGTATGGGAAAGAAGTTGTTTTTATTTGGAGTTGGAAACGTGGGCTAGCTACCACACTTTGTGTGATGGGAAAAAGAGGTAACAGGAACATGCGAAATGAGATGTAAGGAATATGAGCAAAGAAGTGGTTGTTTCTTTCATTGGTTTCCAGTTTTAAGCTCCATTATGTGGTCTTTCTTTTTCCTTTTTGTTCTTTGTTGTGAATTATTCTAGATCATGGTCCATGGCCATTGATGTTCACTTCACCTTTGTTTGAACTCACAGGCTCCTTCTTCTTGGATGCTACTGAGATTCTAGCCAAGTCAAATGTATTATCATCGTTCTACTCTCGAGTTTTGGTTAGGGAAATAAAGTTTAGAAGGATGCATGACATTGGGAATAATCTGAGGGAAATAAATTTATTGGTTCGGGTTTAATCGATCTATTGATTCAGAGACTGAATTGGATGTAAAAAAAGTTCAAAGACTTAATTGATTTTTTCTTCTTCAAAAGTTCAAAGCCTTCAAGCACTCTTAGGCCAAACATATATCTCTTCTTTAAAAAATTTAATTTGATTAGCAAACAAGCAATTAAAAACATTAAATTATTAACGTTTTGACGTGCTAACGTGTATTCATCTTGACAGCGATGTCAACAAATAATAATAAAAATCATAAAATAATTAAAGTTAAAAAATTAGCATGAAGCACATATGAGCTGTCATGTCAGCGTCGTTAAAAATTTTAACGTTTTAATCAACATTTTTATTATGAAAATTATTCGACTCTTTTAAAAGATTGAGTTATATTTAAATATTTATTAAATGAAAATAATTATTATTAACTCAACAAAGAATAAAGATTAATTGATATAAAGTATAAATATTAATGATTATATTTATCATTATACCAAAAATGTATATATAAAGAATTATATAACAAAGTTTATAAATACATCATTTTATTTGTCCAATTCTTCAAATTATGTCAAAATCAAACGCAAGATGTAATAGATCATCTATACCACAATTTAGAAGAAGTCCATTCAAAAAATAAAAAAAATAAAAGAAGAAGTCCATTCATAATCATAACTTAAATGAAGAGAATCTCGCCTTCATAAGCTCCCTTGACTTGCCATGTGTGTAAGGCATTTTTTTTTCCTTTTTAATAGTAAAAGAGAGAGTATATTTGTTCTTTGAATTTTATACGTATTATTTTTTTTGTTCAATTTATCATAAAAATATGGTTTAAATATGCTATGGGTCCATATACTATTTCAAATTTTAAAAATTTAGTCCTTGTGCTTTTTTTTGTAAAATTGAGTCCTTGTACTATTTTTGATTTAAAATATTGGTCTCGCCTATAATTTTTATTCAATTTTACCATTAATTGTTGATCTGATAGTTATAAATAAAAGGTAAAATAATTGTTTTGGTCTCATACGTTTACAATTTTTTTATCAATTTGACCCTTAAAAATAAATAACACAATCTTCCATGTTTACAACTTTTTAGAGATCAAATTGATAGAAACTATAAACTTAGAGGACTAAAAAACTATTTTATCTTGTTTATAGTTAACGATAAACTTGAGCAAAAGTTATGAGAAAGCCAAAATTTTCAAACAAAAATAGTATAAAAACTCGATCTGGTAAAAATAAAAAATAAGAACTAAATTTTAAATTTTAAAATAATATATGAACCCTTAACATATTTAAACTTAAATTTATACATAAAAAAAATTGTATTTCATGTTTGCATCAACTTTTTGTGTTGAAATATTGTTAGAAAAATGAGTGCAGAAACAATCCGAATATTATAGAATACTGTAAAAGAAAAGTAACAATAAATCAACAAAGTATTACTCTGACAATATCAATACATAACAGAACACCGAACGAAATAAAATTAAAAATTAAAAAATAAAATTTGAAATCGGACAGAGTTGAAAATTAAAAAAAAAAAATTGTTGAATTCAATTTCTCCTCGGTAACGTTGGATGCCTATCTCCCAAGATACAACAACAAACTTTCACAACAGTAGCAGAATTGCAATGAACAATCGAACCCAACATTACCTTCCTCTATATCGGAAATCAAAAATGTTTTTTCATGCATGTATTTTTTTTTGGATATGTGGATATAATGATGTATGGATATTGTGTAATGTTGATTTGTGAAATATGTTTTGGAAATCTCTTCTTTACATAGAGGATAGAAAAATGAATGACAAGATCAAACTGTTGATAGAAAAATTAAACTTTTTGATGATAAGGTTTGTTAAAAAGTTATAGATATAAGTGAATAAACACAAAAATGAATAGATACAAAATTAAATGAAAATAATAAATCTGTTCACCAACATACATATATTTTCAATAAATTTGTTCACCAAAAGATAGATCTTTTCAATAAATTTGTCCACAAATAAATAGATCTTTTCAATAAATCTATTTACCATAGTTTATAACTTTTGTTTAATTTAAGCATCAATTTCTCATTAATCTCTATCCATTATTTTTCAACAAATATTATACTTCGTTCCACGTTAACGATTAATTTTATGTTGATTCTAACTTGTTTTATATTCATGTTGTATTTATATTATTTTATAATATGTATGTGTTCATGTTACTTTATGCTAACTTGTGGGGTAAGCACATTTGGTTGGTTGGCCAAACTGCTCATTTTTGTTCTTTTATATTCTTTTAGGTCATGAATTCTAGACCCACTAAGAACACCCTCTTTCTTCCTCTAGAGTTCCCCTCCCCTCCCCGCTAAGGGTGTGCAAAATAAACCGTAACCGTTAACCGGTATAACCGTTCATTTTATAGGTAAGTAAACCTAACCGTTAAGTTTTAAATGGTTTCGGTTAACCGAACCGCTAAGAAAATGGGCAATGATTAACCTATAGGTCCTTTATTTTAATTAAGTATGAAGTTTGTGTTTAAATTTTATCTATTTAAGTGATTTTTAAAAAAAATAATACAATATTTTTTGAAGAGATAGATTTATTATTTTAAAAATAAATAATGAGCATTTGAAAAGAAAATCGTAATAGGTTACATGTTAACCTATAGCCGAACCGTTTCTTAACGGTTAACCACTATAATGGTTAACCTTTTAAAAAATTAACGGTTAGGCTACGATTAATAACCACTATAATGGTTAACCAACCGTTTAAGTTAAACGATACAGTTAACCTACCATGAACACTCTTACCGTTCTCGCTAACACTCCTACCGTTCTCGCTAAGTAAGATTAAGATTAGGTTAGAATTTGTCAAAAAAAAAAAAAAATTAACTTGTCCGTTTACATTGTTATGTATTGCATAAAAATTTACTATCTTGTGTTCAAATAATTTTGAATTTAGTCAATAGATTTGAAATCATTATGATATTTTTCAATCCTTTTCTTATTCTAACATAATGTGTTATGGTAATTTAATTTAAGGAAATTTTATGTTTTATAGTATTTTTGCATTATTTTTTTTAATATGATTACGTTAATTTTATTAAAAGGGGAAAATAAAAAAATACAATAAGAGTTTATAACTCATGTAAACAAACTTGATGTGAACATATTTATATAAACAAAGAAACATGAAAAATTAACATCTCTAGATCATAAACATAAGTAAATAACCGTACAAAGAAAATGTAAAAACCCTAACTCAAATACTCGAAACAAAATAGATACAAACATCACCAAAACTCAATGATGAAAGGTAAAAACCAACAACAATCAACATTAAAAAAATGCATATTACATCAATAAGGCACGTTGACAACACGATCATTATCACAACTCAATCGCGAACAAGAGCGGTGACTTTGAGCTCATATCCAAATCTAGATCAAGGGTTTAAAACATGAAGATAAGTGGGATAATCAAAAGAGCGTTATCTTGATCAGTCGTTGCGACGTCAAATCTAACCTGATAAAAAATCAAATGAAAAAAGCGACCAAATGATCGATTAAAAGAAGAAAAAAAATATCAAAAGATAAAACAAACATACTAAAAGGAAGAAAAAACTTATTATTTTTTTGACAGAAAGGAGCCGGATATACCTATAGGCCTCGTTAAAAACCCCCTAAACCTAAATCCAGAAAAAGAGTACCTATCGGAATACCAATACAAAGAAAAATGCGAGCAAAGTCTCGTCTACATAAGAATAATCACAAAACTACCATAGCCATGGCTCTAAACACAATGGAACAAGCGACACAAGCAACCGCTTTAACCATCGGGATCAACATGCCACCGAGCCTCAGCACTATTGCCTAAGTGTTGCTCAGCTTCCACCTCCAAATCCCCTCGCAAGCACAGGCCACGATCCATGGCAACAAACGCCATTACAAGTAAAGGAGGATCTAAGTAAGTCGACGCAACAAGGCCCTCATCCCAACTCAAGAACGCAAGTTTGTCGACAACACCATTACTCTCCCGCTTGACATGATTGATCATAACTCGCCGATCACGACAAATAAACTCCCTAATATCTTCAACCAGCACACTACCAGCCAAAACTGGCGATTTACCGCTAATAATCCTCGTGATCTCCTTACAATTTGTTTCAACTTCTACACATCTATAGCCCCTCGTCCATGCATAGAGCAAGCCATCATGCATCGCCCATAATTCTGCTAGAAGAACTGAGCATCTACCCACATGCCTAGAAAAACCGAAGAGCCACTCACCCGTCTCATCCCGCATCACTCCACCAATTGTTGCCCGGTTATCCTTCGTGTTTACCGCAACATCAACGTTGAGCTTAACCCAACCCGACGCCGGTACCGACCAATGCACTAAAGGACGAGATTGGCTCGTCTCCTCTTGTCGCATTGGTGAAAATGCTCGACCACACTCTTCCACCAAGTGATCCCCTCGGCTCAATATGTCCTCCCGTAACACAAAACTCTCGTCTAAGACCATGTTGCATGTGTTTTCCAGAGCAACCAAGAATACACCGAAAATCTAACACTCCAAGATACGTACGTCGATACCCTGGTACTGCTCTCGACAAGGTTGCGTAGCATCCAGTCCTCTAAAAAAACCTTGGAAGAACACGCCTTGCTGGCTGGAGTCAATCACGCGCTTCCATAGCTCAACCGCTATCAGAAAATGTCGAAGGACATGATCCAAATCCTCAGAATCCTTTCGGAAAACAACACACTCATTTGACAACGCTAAATGTCGCCTTACCCTTTCCACATTTGTAAGGTGGTGTTGATGAACCGCAATCCAAATAAAGACTATTATGCATTGAGGAACACGTTACTACCAAATAATTCCCCACTTATTTCCCGGATTCACCACCACTCTATTAACCAGATAGTCATATGCTGACCGAAGCGTGAATACCCTATCATCAGTCCATCGCCAACTAGGGCAATCAGCCCTTAACGATGCTCGAGGTGGTTTTGTTGCCGTTAATTGCTCCAAAACATCCTTACGCAGGTTCGATGTTAACATGTTCCAGTCCCAATCCCCTGAATCCATAACCAAATTCGCGACCATCGCAGGCCTTGGCGCAAAGTCGAATATCCAAGAAAAGATTAACCGTCCAGTCGGATCAAGCCAGTTATCATACCATAAATCCGTAGATGTTCAATCGTTAATCACCGAAGATACGCTTTCTTTAACATCCTCTAACACACTCATCAATTCCTTCCAAAGTTTCGAACACTTTGTGCGGTGGATCGACAGTGACAACACCTCCTCCCAATTATACTTCGCCCAAAGAACCTGAACCCAAAGTTTATTCACATCCTTTAGAAGATGAAACCCAATTTTCATCAAGAACGCTCTATTATGCTGGAAAATATCTTTAAAACCCAAACCTTACTCAACCATAGGCCTCTGAACCGTCTTCCAAGATACCAATGCTCCTTTTACCATCATTGGAACCCCATACAAATCGACAAATGAATTTCTCCTTCTTCTCACATGTGCCTTTCGGCAATCACGTGGACTGCATCACATACACCGAAATAGCCTACAAGATCGCCTTTGCCAAGGTTATCCGACCTGTCAGAGCCAGGGATTTCGCCGCCTGTCCCGGTACTCTCGCTCGCATCTTTTCAATAAGATATGAGTATGTCGTCGTAGTCACCCTATGATGCAATAACGGGACACCTAAATATCTACCCAAATCATCCACCTTCTCAAAGCCAAAAGCCTGGGCGATGCTAGCTTTATCCTCAGGCAGGTAATTACGAGAGAAAAATATTTGAGTTTTTGTGATACTAGCCTTATGACCAGAAATAGCACAAAACCATTCCATGACATCTTTAATCACCAAAACTTATTCCATGAATGCTTCCGTAAATAACACCACGTCGTCAGCAAAAAATAAGTGAGACAAATGCGGTCCCCTCCGAGCTAACCTGATCGGCTTCTATAACCTCGCATTAACCCTATTTTCAATCTCTTGCAACAACCTCTCCATACACAAGACAAAAAGGTAAGGCAAAAGAGGATCCCTCTGTCTAATACCTCTAGTAGTGTAACACCCCTAACCTAGGCCGAGAGTTAGGTGCTTTACCGAAGGTCGGAAAACGGACAATAGCGGAAGCAAGAAACAAGATACCATTTTTAATAAGTTATACATATTAATGCGCACGCAGAAAGTGGGCTAACAAAAACTTAACTTCTGAACATACATAAACTAAACACAATTTCTTTAATCTTACATACTAAATTACGAGCCAATTTAAATTTTCTTATTATCATTGTCGAATTCCAATTTCATATCTATAACATAATCATTCGGCCACTATGCTTTCTAATTAGCCAATTAATTCTAATCGTTATCAAATAAATTACCAAATTACTATCTTGAATATAATTGGATCAAACATGCTGAATACTTAAACTATTCGATATCATTCCATTCGAAACTTCAATTAAGTAGTCTAGGTGATTTTCGAATTAATCCCATTTACCAATAATTAATTACATCAATTTTTCATGCAAGACATAATAGATTTCAATTCCATGACATTCGATTTCCTTCACTTAAAACATTACAAAATATCAAGTTTTTATATTCTCCTAAACCATGTCAAGCTATAGACTATGAACAACAAAAAGAATCGGCAAAACCACTAGCTCGACTTACGTTTATATACAACAAAATAATGAGACTATCTACTTAAATACAAAACATGATTGTAGCCTCCTAATCAAGCATCATGGAGCATATAACTTCAAGCACACTTGTATACTTAAGTTACGACCAAATAAAACAAAACGAATTCTTAAACAGACTTCGAAGCCACCATCTAAGAGTCTAAAGATAAGACTAAGATCATACATATTTCCGAACTTGTAACTTGATCCAATCGAATGCTAGCTTTAAGGTCCAAGCGATCCTGCTAAGGTTGTGAAGAAGAAAACAACAGAGCGATAAGTACAAATAATACTTAGCGAGGTAATGCTAAATCTAATTCATTTTTTGAGCTTTTAATGTGATCAAGCATTGAGTTTACTTAGCTAGGTTTATTAACAATCAAATTTCACCCAACTAAGCTTATGTAAAATCAAATACACATAGCATCATGCATAACATAACAACATTCATAGCACATGCTCGAATACATAAAAAAACAACATTAATTTATCACATGCCTCTATTTGATTCGATCAATACCATAATTCAATTCAAATTCCAGCATACTCAATCTCATGCTTAACAATTGAATTACCCCAAAATTCATGCCAATCCATACATAGCATCATTAATTTATCAAAACGAAATCACCAATTCTTCATGAGCATATCATTCGAATAAATCTCAAACCATCAACCAAAAATCAGAAATTATCATTTCTCAATTCCATGTATTCGAACAGGGTCATTACCCAATTCACACATATTCGAACTTATAAGCATTTCATATGCATCATATCATAATCGGAAGGACCAATGTCCACATAATTCATCATTTCATATCACATCATAACATGTCAAGTCATACAACCATTTATCCACTTCATAAGCTATACTTAATTTAGCAATTTCCATTTAATTTACGTAGATTATATTGCATTTTAGTTTATTGCCCTAGGTAGAGTAGACGTATCAGATATTCAAGCTATCAAGATGGTACCAAGTACCTAACAATGGTTGCACGAAGCAACAAGCAATGGTTGCACAAAGCAACAAGCAAAGGATGCCCATAGCATCTTGTGTCTTGAACAGCAACCAAGAACACCTTATCATATGATCGAAGAGTACACGAAGTACTAACAAAGGTTGCCCAAGGCAACAAGCAAGAGTTGCACGAAGCAACAAACAAGAGAGCTCAGACTCTAGGCATGTCGTACTATCTAAAACTTCTAATCGACCGAGGGCATTTTATTCTTGTTAAATTATTATTCATTACTTCATTTAGCATATACATTTTTCATAATTCAATTTGCATGCTCATTCGATCATATAATCATACACGGCAATAACTTCATATATAATCATATGCATTTTAAGCATAGCATAAGTACCATAGGGCGGTCCACATACTCACATAAACAAGCATTATCAAGAATCCAAATTCACACATGTTCAACATACAAATAATCACATGGGCAGTCCACATTTGCACATATTCAAACATTATCAAAATCCAATTCAAGCTTATAAATCATGGCATTTAAAATCACATAAAGCAGCCCGCATTTTCACATATTCATACATTAGCCAAAATTTCAAATCATGTATCCATTTTTCCTTTGATCTCCTTCCCTTACTAAACACATTACCGAATATCAATTAGTCCAATTCCATGCATAGAAATCATAAATTACACAATAATAAGGTGGTTCGAACACTAGTCCCAACCCTAATACAAAATTACACTCACAACTCCTTAAGCTTGATCTTGTATTAAGATGCCCTTGTTTCTTCCCTTCGAATGATCGATCCTAGCTTCCTCCAAAGTTTCTTCACAATTCCGATCTTAATTCTCAACATAAAACGAATACACACTATATTAGGAAGCAATTCAATCATAATTACTCCTCAATTTCAAACATGAACACACATTTTCAAATCTGACTTTCTATTAAACTAGTTGGAGGACTAGTTAGTGTTTTAATCATATCTTTTTAATTACTAATCCAAAATTAACTTATCATATACCATTAGAAAGGTATTCAACTCAATTTTCTACTCATGTGAACCTCATATTTTTATCTTATTCGAGTAAATACAGTTTATTGCTTAATTACACCTCTTTCGATAAATCTGGGCAGCTTGTATTGTCAAACTTTAAAAATTCATATCTCCTAATTTACATACTGAAATTGAGTTCCGTTTTCTCTCAATGATTCTAAACATACCAAAGTTTATACAGTAAAATAATTCAATTCGAAATACCTTTCTTGCCGAAACGGAAGACTTTATTCCACGAAGAAACTTTGAGAAACACTTTGTCTCCGATTGCATATTGGATGTCTCTACGCTTCAGATCAGTGTACGACTTCTGCCTATCAAAAGCTTGTTTCAACCGGGAATGAATAATTTGAACCTGTTCTTCAGTTTCCTGAAGCAGTTGAGGTCCTAAAACTTTATTATCTCCGAGTTCAGACCAGCACAATGGAGTTTGGCATTTTCTTCCATACAGTGATTCAAAAGGAGCCATCTGAATAGAAGACTGATAGCTATTATTATAAGAGAACTCGATTAACGGCAGTGATTTCTCCCAGTTCTTACCGAAATCGATAACACAAGCTCTAAGCATATTTTCAAGAATTTTAATTACTCGTTCAGATTATCCATCACTTTGAGGATGAAAAGTTGTGCTAACATTCAATTTAGTTCCAAAAGCCTTGTGTAGAGTTTTCCAGAATCGAGTTGTAAATCGAGGGTCTCGATCTGAAACAATAGAAGTTGGAACTCCGTGTAAACGGATAACTTCTCGAATATACAGTTCTGCTAAGGTCTCAAGACTATAATTCATTTGTACCGGAATGAAATGTGCTGATTTAGTGAAACGATCAACGATCACCCAGATAACATCACACTTTCTTGGAGAGTAAGGAAGACCGGTCACGAAATTCATCGTAATCCGTTCCTATTTCCATTACAGAAATTCAAGAGGTTGAAGTAATCCAGTAGGAGCACGATGTTCGGCTTTGACCCGTTGACAATTCAAACACCTTGATACAAAGTCATTGATAGCCGATTTCATTCCAGACCACCAATACAAGGGCTTGAGATCCTTGTACATCTTAACAGATCCAGGGTGGATTGAAAAAGAACTTTGATGTGCTTCTTGCAGAATTTCAGCTTGTAATTCCTTGTTATTAGGCACACAAATCCGATCTCTGAAATATAGAAGACCGTTTGACTTGACAGAGAAGTTAAGATTAGATTCAAGCTTAGACAAGATTTTCTGAAGTTTCGGATCAACTTGTTGGAGTTCTTTGATTCTAGAAATCAGAACAGATTGAACTTGGAGTTCGTTCAGATAATTCTAAGCTTTACATAGTCGAAAATGAGCATTGATGGCCAAAGAAGCTACAAACAAACAAATCAAAGATGTTACTTGGAAAGAAAGGCACTATTCGAATAGTTTAGTAATTTTTTTCAAGATTGAATATTTTCAGATTTCGAGAATTTCGAAACACTTACCGAGGTTCAGTTTCCGACTTAGAGCATCGGTAACCACGTTAGCCTTTCCAAGATGGTAGTCGATGGTCAGATCATAATCTTTGAGTAATTCCAACCACCTTCTTTGTCTAAGATTCAACTCTTTCTGAGTAAGCAAGTACTTCAGACTTTTATGATCGGTGAATAGTTTACACTTCTCACCGTACAAATAATGTCGCCAGATTTTCAGAGCAAATACAATGGCCGCTAATTAAAGATCATGAGTTGGATAGTTTAGCTCGTGAGGCTTAAGTTGTCGAGAAGCGTATGCAATCACATTACCTTCCTGCATCAGAACACATCCAAGGCCGGAATGTGACGCATCACTAGAAATTCGTAATGACCATAACGAGTTCTGAAAGCAGTTTTGGGTATATCTTCGTCTTTCACCCTCATTTCATAATAACCGGGTCGAAGTCAATTTTAGAGAATACCCCAGCATTCTTCAACTGATCAAACAGATCTTCAATTCGGGGCAATGGATACTTGTTCTTGATAGTGACTCTGTTCAATTGTCGGTAATCAATGCAAAGTCACATCGTTCCGTCTTTCTTTTTCACAAAGAGAACTAGAGCACCCCAGGGAGAAGTGTTGGGTCGAATGAAACCCTTATCTTCTAATTCTTGAATCTGTTTCTTTAATTCTTGCAATTCAATAGGTGTCATACAATAGGGCGTAATGGACACTGGATTAGCTCCAGGCTGAACTTCAATTTTGAACTCAACTTCTCGAATTGAAGGGAGTCCAGGGAGTTCCTCAGAAAAAACATCAACAAATTTAGATACAACAGGCATTTCAGTTAATCCAAAATCTAATTCATCTTGTAAAGCTATAGCAGCAAAAAGAGATGTTGGTTTCTTTTCAATTAACAGAATCGACTCTTTTCCTAATCCTCTTAAGTACAGTCTTTTATTCTGACAGTCAATCCAGGCTTCATGTCTACCCAACCAGTCTAAACATAATACTAGGTCAAACTTACATTTAGGTAGAACATACAGGTCACAGGGAAAAGGTACATTTCGAATAGTTACAAGGCTATTCTTACAGATCAGGTTGATAGGTAACTCACCTCCTATAGGGTTTGAAACAATTAACCCAGTTTTAACAAATTCAGGCTTTAGTTGTAACTTGTCAATCAGGTGAGAACACACAAAAGAATGAGTTGATCCCGAATCTATTAAAGCATAAACATGAGTAAGGTTTAGTTCAACCGTACCCACAATAACATCCGAAGATTCTTCCTCATCCTTGCCACGGATATGATAGACTCGAGCTGGAGCTTGTGATTCCTGATGAGTGGTGGCTTTCGACTGATTGCTTCTGCCTCTGCCCTGATTCCCAGACTGTGATTGTCTAGTATTCTTGTTCCGATTGGATTGTACATGACTCGGATTAGCAGAGTTTTGAGCAGGATCTTGATCTCTCATCATTGGACAGTCTCTGATATAGTGATCACTTCCGCCACAAGTAAAACATAAGTTGGCCTGCCTTCGGAACTGACCGAAATATGGTTTCTGACAATGCTGACAGACGGCGGCCTTTTCTGAATTCCACGGGCTATTAACAGATATAACCGGGACAGAAAGTCTACTCACTGACTGAGGCTTTAGTGTGAAGTTACTACGAGGAGCTGGATTATATGAAGAAGAACCTTCTTTCTAGCTTTTAGACTTCTTCGATTTCCAATGAGATTTGTCATCACTCTTGCGCTTCTTATCATGTCGGTATCCGCTTTTCCTCTTTTATGCGGCCCGAAACTTGGATTCCGTAGCAATAGCTCGATTTACGAGAGTTTGAAAGTCCGTGATATCCAGGGCGGTAAACATCGGACTCAGCTCATCATTCAGACCGTCAATGAACATATGACACTTTTCTTTCTCTGACTTGATGTACTCAGAACCATACTTGCAGTACTTATAGAAATCAGCCACGTACTGCTCTATTGGTCGACCCGCTTGCTTCAGATGCAAGAAACGCTTTCTTCGATCGGTCAAGCACTGTTCACTGATGTATTTCTTCTTGAATTCTTCTACAAATAATTTCCAATTCACAAATTCAGCTAGAGCGGTTAGTGTTGTAGTTTCCCACCAGCTCAAAGCTTCATCAGCAAGTAAGGCAACAACGCATTCGAGCTTATGCTCATCTAAGCACTGAAGTTGCTTAGTCAATATCTGAGTAGTTCTTTCTAACCAAAACTCAGCTTCTTCTGGTTTCTCTTCACTGGAGCCTGCAAATGTATAGGCTCGTTGCTGAGCAAGCTTTTCAATAGGAGCTCTGCAAGGGGCAGCAGCTACCGGAGCAGGTTGTTCATGTCTCATGTTTGTCAAAAGCTGATCGAACATTTCTTTCATACTCAGAAGGCAATCTCTTTGAGCATTCTGAACAGTCGTATTATCAGTGTTCGTCCGAGGCTGGATAGGAGATTGTTGTCGAGTGCTATCTTGCACAGGAGGTTGTGGTCGAGTACTATCTGGTACAGGAGGGTTCTCCTTTACCGGAGGGTTTTCTTTCATACAGACACTATCTTGTACATGAGGATTTTCTTTCATATGGACATTATTCCCTTCACTTGAGGATCCTCGAGGACTTTCATCGTCTCGAGCTAAACGTGTCTCTTTCATTCTAATTCAAATCAAACAAAATCAAAGTTAGGAACATAATTACAAGAAATTCAATGTATGATCCCTAGGTGGCTTGACTCAACTAACGATGCACACAGAACACATTCGAGGTCTTTAGGACCTATAACCTAAAAAGCTCTGATGCCACAAAATGTAACACCCCTAACCCGAGCCGGGAGTTAGGTCTGTTACCGGAGGTCGAAAAACAGACAATAGCGGAAGGAAGAAACAAGATACCATTTTTAATAAGTTATACATATTAATGCGCACGCGGAAAGTGGGCTAACAAAAACTTAACTTCTGAACATACATAAACTAAACATAATTTCTTTAATCTTACCTACTAAATTACGAGCCAATTTAAATCTTTCTTATTATCATTATCGAATTCCAATTTCATATCTATAACATAATCATTCGGCCACTATGCTTTCTAATTAGCCAATTAATTCTAATCGTTATCAAATAAATTACCAAATTACTATCTTGAATATAATCGGATCAAACATGCTGAATACTTAAACTATTCGATATCATTCCATTCGAAACTTTACTTAAGTAGTCTAGGTGATTTTCGAATTAATCACATTTACCAATAATTAATTACATCAATTTTTCATGCAAGACATAATAGATTTCAATTCCATGGCATTCAATTTCCTTCACTTAAAACATTACAAAATATCAAGTTTTTATATGCCCCTAAACCATGTCAAGCTATAGACTATGAACAACAAAAAGAATCGACAAAACCACTAGCTCGACTTACGTTTATATACAACAAAATAATGAGGCTATCTACTTAAATACAAAACATGATTGTAGCCTTCTAATCAAGCATCATGGAGCATATAACTTCAAGCACAATCGCATACTTAAGTTACGACCAAATAAAACAAAACGAATCCTTAAACAGACTTCGAAGCCACCATCTAAGAGTCTAAAGATAAGACTAAGATCATACATATTTCCGAACTTGTAACTTAATCCAATCGAATGCTAGCTTTAAGGTCCAAGCGATCCTGCTAAGGTTGGGAAGAAGAAAACAACGGAGCGATAAGTACAAATAGTACTTAGCGAGGTAATGCTAAATCTAATTCATTTTTTGAGCTTTTAATGTGATCAAGCATTGAGTTTACTTAGCTAGGTTTATTAACAATCAAATTTCACCCAACTAAGCTTATGTAAAATCAAATACACATAACATCATGCATAACATAACAACATTCATAGCACATGCTCGAATACATAAAAAAAACAACATTAATTTATCACATGCCTCCATTTGATTCGATCAATACCATAATTGAATTCAAATTCCACCATACTCAATCTCATGCTTAACAATTGAATTACCCCAAAATTCATGCAAATCCATACATAGCATCATTAATTTATCAAAACGAAATCACCAATTCTTCATGAGCAAATCATTCGAATAAATCTCAAACCATCAACCAAAAATCAGAAATTATCATTTCTCAATTCCATGTATTCGAACAGGGTCATTACTCAATTCACACATATTCGGACTTATAAGCATTTCATATGCATCATATCATAATCGGAAGGACCAATGTCCACATAATTCATCATTTCATATCACATCATAACATGCCAAGTCATACAACCATTTATCCACTTCATAAGCTATACTTAATTTGGAAATTTCCATTTAATTTACGTAGATTATATTGTATTTTATTTTATTGCCCTAGGAAGAGTAGACGTATCAGATATTCAAGCCATCAAGATGGTACCAAGTACCTAACAATGGTTGCACGAAGCAACAAGCAATGGTTGCACAAAGCAACAAGCAAAGGATGCCCATAGCATCATGTGTCTTGAACAGCAATCAAGAACACCTTATCATATGATCGAAGAGTACACGAAGTACTAACAAAGGTTTCCCAATGCAACAAGCAAGAGTTGCACGAAGCAACAAACAAGAGAGCTCAGACTCTAGGCATGTCGTACTATCTAAAACTTCTAATCGATCGAGGGCATTTTATTCTTGTTAAATTATTATTCATTACTTCATTTAGCATATACATTTTTCATAATTCAATTTGCATGCTCATTCGATCATATCATCATACACGGCAGCAACTTCATATATAATCATATGCATTTTAAGCATAGCATAAGTACCATAGGGCAGTCCACATACTCACATAAAAAAGCATTATCAAGAATCCAAATTCACACATGTTCAACATACAAATAATCACACGGGCAGTCCACATTTGCACATATTCAAACATTATCAAAATCCGATTCAAGCATAAAAATCATGGCATTTAAAATCACATAAAGCAGCCCGCATTTTCACATATTCATACATTAGCCAAAATTTCAAATCATGCATCTATTTTTCCTTTGATCTCCTTCCCTTACTAAACACATTACCGAATATCAATTAGTCCAATTTCATGCATAGAAATTATAAATTACACGATAATAAGGTGGTTCGGACACTAGTCCCAACCCTAATACAAAATTACACTCACAACTCCTTAAGCTTGATCTTGTATTAAGATGCCCTTGTTTCTTCACTTCGAGTGATCGATCCTAGCTTCCTCCAAAGTTCCTTCACAATTTCGATCTTAATTCTCAACATAAAACGAATACACACTATATTAGGAAGCAATTCAATCATAATTACTCCTCAATTTCAAACATGAACATACATTTTCAAATCTGACTTTCTATTAAACTAGTTGAAGGACTAGTTAGTGTTTTAATCATATCTTTTTAATTACTAATCCAAAATTAACTTATCATATACCATTAGAAAGGTATTCAACTCAATTTTCTACTCATGTGAACCTCATATTTTTATCTTATTCGAGTAAATACAGTTTATTGCTTAATTACACCCCTTTCGATAAATCTGGGCAGCTTGTACTGTCCAACTTTAAAAATTCATATCTCCTAATTTACATACTGAAATTGAGTTCCGTTTTCTCTCAATGATTCTAGACATACCAAAGTTTATACAGTAAAAATATTAAATTCGAAATACCTTATATCCAATTTTTGGTGAATTTCTAAAGTTACTGCTTATGATTTGCATTCCACTGAACAACTTACTTATTTATCACCTTTAGCTTAAAATTCATCTAATTACATTATTCAAAGTCTAAATTCACTTATGGCATGACTTATACTATTCTTCCATGACATTTTACAGTCCACATTAACTTTCAATTTCAACGATCAAGTACTCAATTTTACCGATTTTCCAGTTCAGTCCCTAACCTCCATTAATTTCGAATATATGTCCACTTTTAGTTCTAATCGAATTTTCATCTTTTAATTCGTTTTTCCAGCAAACCAAAATTAATTTCTCATAAAATCCTTATTTCTTCACAACTTTCTCCTAGTGAAAATTTTCCAATTTAATCTTTAATCATATAAATTTTCCAACTATCCATGACTTTACATTTTTTTCTTAAAACAGTCCCTTTATGAATCTATATATAATTTCTCAAGTAGTTTTTTCAAGAATTTCATTAGTTCAACTTATCATATTCATCAAGACTCTCATATTTTTCATGTTTATACAAATTTTAAGTTTGCATGCATGGTGTGTTACATAACCGAATAGCTACAAGGAGATTAGAACTTACTTCTTGGTTTCCTTGATAACACTAGCTACCCTTCTCATATACTAGCTTAATCCTTCCACCATGCAAGATAAATCTTCACCATTTAAGCTCTGAAATTTTCAGGCCTTTGAGCTTCTCTTCCCTCCATTTTCTCTCAAACCTCACGGCAAAGAAAGAAGAAAATGATGGGGAGAAGACATGCTCCCTTAATCTAGGGGATTTGATGGCTTCCAAAATTACTCAAGTGTCCTTTAGCCTATAACTTTTATCATCATTTTACTAAGGGCAGCCCTAAGAACTTTTAGTTTTTAACATGCAATTTTCAAGTCTTATAACTATTTTAAATTGGTCATCAAATTTCTTTTGCCATCCTTTCTTTAATTTTTCCCAATTTGATCCAATTTCCACAAGGAAATGTAACACTTCCTAATTTCTTTTGATTCTTCTAATTTCACACTTTGTATCTTATTATTACTAATTTGAATCTATTAATTTATCACTCGGCTAAATTCCTTAATTCAAAGCTAAATTACTTTTTAATTCGAATTGGTGCAATACTTGCCCAAATTAAGAAATTTAAGGACCAAATTGTATAATTCACTTAATTGCAACTCAATTGCTTCTAAAAATAAATAAATAATTTAGATTTAACGGCTTTAAATTCTAGGACGGAAATGTGGGTGTTACAGGTAGGACGAAACGAATAAGAAAACTCGCCATTCCATAAAACTTGAGATGATACAGAGCGAACACACACCATAATGAGGTGAAGAAGCTTGGCCGGCACTCCCACTGCTACTAAAGTCTCTCTATGAAATCTCATTCCAGGCGATCGTATACCTTTTTGAGTTCAATTTTAATTGCCATCCACGCCTTATGCCCCTTCTTAGATATCATTGAATGCACAACTTCTTGGGAAAGGATTATATTATCCGTAATATGACGACTAGGGACGAAACTAGCTTGAGTATTGGCAACCCAATTCGAAAGGAAAAGCTTCAATCTGTCAACCATTATCTTGGTAATAATTTTATACAAAACTGTGCAAAAGCTTATAGGCCGAAATTGGTTGATAGACTCCGAAAAATCAACCTTCGAAATCAAAACGGGAAGTGCTTGATTAACACATTCCTCCAAAACCCCTTCCTCAAAAAAGCGTTGAACAAAGCTAACCACTGTACTTCCTACCGTGTTCCAATTCCGCTGATAAAAAGCAACATGCAAGCCATCAGCCCTTGGGGCCTTTAGAGGCGCCATCACAAAAACCACTCGCCTCACCTCTTCAAACGTGACCGCCCCAATCAATGACCTCAACTCCTCTTTCCTAAACTGTTTAAATATACTCGAGACATCCACAATAGCTGTTGACAAACGTTCGCTTGTAAACAACCTACGAAAGAACTAAATCGCATGCACCTTGAGGGTCTCCTGATCTGCACACCATCTACCATCCTCCAAGCGCAACATGCGAATCATGTTCCTTTTCCATCTGGTCATCGCTGCAGTGTGATAAAACGTATTGTTTCGATCACCCTTTGTTATCCAATCGTTCCGGGCCTTCTGGTACCAAAGACTTTCCTCCTTCTCTAACACGACATCAAGCTCTTTCTTAAGCTCATCCTCCAAAGTCTCTAAAAAAGGATCATCGGTGTCTTCCAAAGCTTTCTCTATCTCTTTAATGTGCGCTACCAACCTTGACTTTCGCCTCCCAATATGGTCAAACACATCCCTAATCCATTTCCGACCCTCATCTTGAAAAGCTTCCACATTTGCCAACAAAGTTTTATCTAGAAACCATATCGTTGAAAGAAAATTTGAGAACTGCATGTGATCATTCCAAGCAACAATATATCGAAACAGTCGCTGCCCTTTCATCTTTAGTCGATCACCAGTATCAAGCATGATAGGCCTATAGTCCGATCTAAGCTTCAATAAGTGCAACACTTCTAACTGTGAAAAAATCTCGTACCATTCTGTATTACAAATACACCTATCAAGCCTTTCAAACAACGAACCACGCCGCCAGCTTATTATTTTTTAGTGGAAAGTTTTACAAGTGTACTTAATTTCTACGCGATTACTTTATGTAAATTTTAATGCATTATGTCACATGATATCTTTGTGACGTAGTTATTTATTATGTAATTTATATTTTAGATCACAAAAAAAACATTTAATTTTATTTACATTACAAACTTTTAATTTAATTAAATTACTTTATTTAATTTTTATTATTTAAAAATTAAGCTACTTATAGTAATACCATTAAATAATTTTAATGGGAAAAATTGAAATTGACACTTTTATTTAATATATTTTCGCATATAATCAATAAATAATGTTTAGTTTATAATTTAAATATTTTTTATTCGTATTAATTGAAAATATAGTTATTTTCCTTTAAATTTATTTAAATGAAATGTTTCAAAAAAACTATTAAAATCATCAATTAAACTTTATTTGATAAAAGTTGAATTAGTTAATGATATTAGTATAAGAGACTTAGTTTATTAATAATAAAAGTTGGATGATGTAGTTTGATAAATTTAAAAGTTTGTGATGTAGATGAAAATGAATGATAAGTTTAATGGTTTAAAATGTAAATTACCCTTATTTGTTTAAACATTGAAATTATATATCATATTTAAAATTTGATCAAAATTTTCGAAGTCTAGCATAAACAAGTTTTTTTTTTAGCTGAAAGTGTGGTGTCAACATCAGAATTCGAATGGACTAATCGACCATGAATCCTGCCTCTTTTTGTTTGTAACCATAAACCTTGTAATCATCATAGTTTTTATATCTATGAAACCCACTATTCCGGGGCCAACCCACGTATTACGTCTTCGCAGCGATGATGACAGAATTGAACCATCAAATCTTACTCAACTTTGCCATTTCATTTCCAGTTTTTTAAAAAATATTGATCAATTATTCAATGATATGAGCACCACTCCTTTCGTCCCCGATCCTTGTACCGGACTAGAAGAGAAAATTCAAACCACAAATGGTGGTCGGTGGTATATCAGCCTCTCCAGAAGGGCTAAGTTCCCCACTACGATGCTGCTGCTACAGCCTACAGCAACGAATAGATATTGACATCGCTGGCTGCAGCATTACCAATTGGATGCCCAAAATATAATGCCAAATACCTTTTGCTTGACCTTGACGGAACTATATGTTGCGTGCTTGCATCATATTCATACTTTTTGGAGTCAACTTCAGAGGGTGTTCTGCACTTTCTGGGTAAGGTAACAAATAACAATTACATTGTTTATTAATATTTTTAAAAATCATTTTAAATTGGTAAGAAAATAGCGAAATTGTCCCATCATCGATAGATGGTAGCAAAAGCAAAATTGCATTAGCCTGCATACCTAGTAGCAGTAATTAGTTGTAATGAAAATCAAGTCTCCGACCATTAGTATATATTTAGTCATACGCCCTTACTCTTTTGAGTGGATTGCTTACTAGGCGCCACTCAATATGATAATGCCATAGGCAAAACTCCTGCATTTCTCTACCAGTTTTATGCATATCCAGAAGTGGGGGCGGGGTTGGCTGAATTTCATGGATATCCAGGAAAGAAAGAAAGAGGAAGCCAATTCTCCCTCTTTCTATAAGAGTCGAAGAATTGAACAATTTCTGAATACTTAATTATTTTATCTCTTTTCGACCATACTCAAACAAAAGCCCCTCACGTCAGAGTTCAGACATTTGAGTTTGACCACGCACCACCCTTTTTAGGATAATTCAAGGTTGAGTCTTTTATTTAAATAGTTTTTAGTATAATAATACTCGATTCTATGTTTCTAATGTCAAAGGACAAATGTTTAATGGAAGTTTAGTTGGTCCCACCTCAGTCGTCAAGATGTGGACACGTGGGTGACTCCTTGGGTTATGACCTTCGATTTCCTCTTATTAAGACGGATTAGCAAAGCATCCGCACGTGTGCAGCAGCTTCAATAGTCAGCGTCGAATTTAGCCTCCGCCTTGCTCAACATTTGGCCCAACTTATCTTTGCCATAGTTCATCTTTGACCTATCTTTGTACCATAAAATTTAACGCTAATACATATTTCCCATCATCATCATTTTGTATAAATGGTTTATACGGATGGTAATCGTATATCCCTAAACTATGTTTCTTTGGTGTCTTTATTTAAATAAAATAAGTTTAGGGTTTAAGGTTTATAATTAGGCTATATAGTTAGAGTTTAGGGAATTAGGGATAGGTGCATTTTTAGAGTTAGAATTTTAGATTTAAGATGTGAAATTTAAGGTTAGAATTTAAAATTTAATTTTTTTAATATTTTTGAGTGTGAAGTATAGAAAGAGACATGGTTAAATAATAGAGAATTTTTGTTTAGTTTATACACTTTTTATACGGAATTAAGGTACATTATTTTAGATTCACACAATCACTATTTAACACATGTTCTTATAATATTATCTTATTGAACCAAGAAAAGAAACCATTTATAAATTCAAGGACATAATAAAAAAATTACACAACTCAAGGAGGGCTGCAAATGTTTAAACATCCATTGGTTTTCTTATTAGTATTTATTATTGGTTTTAGTAACTTAACAAAAAAAAAAACCAACAAACAAACAAACAATTCAGATAATAAAGGTGGATGAAATGGGCGAAGTCAAAAGCTGCAGACGTAATAATGTGAACGTCACATCTGGATGAACCTTTAAATGTATATAAAGATTAAGGTCAAACCATTCAAAATTGTGTCGGCTTCCTCCTCTTTCATACATTTTTTAGGTGAAATTATTAAATAGACTTAGTTTATTAGGTTATTCGTCATTTATGTAACACTCGGGTTTAGGGGTCGGGTAAAAATAATATTTTAATATTATTTGGGCTCGGTTTTATAATTAAAATAGTGTTTCGGGTTTTACTTTCAAATTAATTAATTGTGTTGACCATGTTTTGGAATTAAACCCCAAATAGCCATGGATTATATGCTCTTGTAAATATCTCATTTCATTAAGGGCAAAATGGTCTTTGGGCCTTTAAATTAAAACAAAACAAAACACCCAATTTTCACTATTCACCTTCTTCTTCAAAACACCCCAACGGGAAAAGAGAGAGCTCTCTACACAATCACTATTCCATTTCATTCCTCCTCCGTTTCAACTCGTTTTTGAAAGGTAACATCGTTTTTAACTTCTCCTCAACTCCCTCTTTTCAAAAGTACCATTAGTTTCTATTTTCGTTAAAGTTTTGGAAAATAGAGTTTTTAAGATTTTGATTAAAAATGGAAACTTTATGTTGTTAAGCTTAATGTTTTGATTTAATATGGTTAGTTATGAAGTATAGGAGTTAAATGGTTCAACATATATGAACTTTTTCTTGATTTTGAGCAATTCCCGAATTTGGGTATAAATGGGGGTTTTGGAGGGTTTTGGGTGAGTTTTAGGGGTTGTTTTAAGTGGGAATTGATGGTCCAATGGTGGTACTATGGTTAGGGGTTGATTTGGGATCATTTGTGGGTGTAATAGGTGTTGGAAACATGTGTTTTGGATGAGGTTTTGGGGCTGCTCGAGGTTGCTAAATGTGGGGTTTGTTCATGGCTTGAAATTGTGTGAATTATGTTTGAATTGTGTTCCGAGTTAGTATTTTGATGTTTGGGCTGATTTGAAGTTATTTGAATTGTATTGAGGTTGTTTAGAAGCGAGAACTTGTGTCGGAGAAGCATCGAGAAGAAATCCGGAAGCTTGAGGGTGGTTGCTTGCTTGGCTTGGAGCTTGGAAGCTTAGGTGAGTGGTTAAATGTTTAAAATGGTTTTTAAATGGTTGGTTCGAGTATGTGGACTAGGTCGGGCTTGGTAGACCCACCTAGAGTTAGGATTAGGGTGGTAGCCTAATCCTAAACTTGATCTAGAGCCATTGGATGAACTTGTATTTGGATGTTTATGCCTCGTATGACTTGTGATATGATTGATTTATGTCTAATGTGTTATACATGTGAGGTGAGGCATGATTTGTAATGCTTATGGCATGCATGGAAATGGTTCATGATTGTGATCATGGTGAGTACGTGCTAAGCACGAAATTGATTGAAACGAATAATGTGGAATGAGTTAAATGTTGGCACTAGTATGCTTGAGTACAAATGATCGATCATTAGGATGTTAGTGTGCACACATGAGTCTAAATTCGCGCGTAGCCTTGGTGGCGTTGAGTCACCAAGGAGGAGTACAGGTACGCCCGGAAATTGTGTTTATATATAGTCGATGATGAGTGGAATCCCATCCACGGGGCGTGAGGATGAGTGGAATTCCCTCCGCGAGACCGGTGATGAGTGTAATCCCACCGTGAGGTAAAGTGGTTGTTGGATGTGAGTTCCAACGTGTTTATCCGCGTATTCGGGTCATATCTAGGTGTCAATATTGATTGATATGTATATCAATGTGTTCTGGAATGTGATTTCTACTTGGATGTTTATATGTGTTTACATATATTGTGAAATGGAGTTTGTTGAGCATGGCATATAATTGAATATTGTTCATGCATCTTTAACTTTCGGCTCTTGAGGATCCTTGGTAATTATGTATTTACCTTGGCTAAGATTGTGCTTGGACCCTGCATTGTCGAGGTTTGTTTTTAAAGAGCTTACCCTCACTAAGCTTATTGCTTATGCTCTATCTTTGTTCGACAATGCAGATCCTTAGTTCGTGGGTTGCTATGAGCAAGAAGGGGACCTCCAAGTGTGCTTGTGGTGCTTGTTTGGCTACCAAGTATGAACTTTTAAATTAAGATGTAATGGTCAAGCAATGGGACATGTAATCGTATTATGATGCTTCTGACGTATGTTGTTGTTGATGTCGTTTAGGAGCATGTTAGACTCCTCGTTTGTGCTTGTTAAATTGGCTTTTGGGGTGTATGTTATGCTTGTGACCATGTTAGTATTTTGCTACCTAGAATTGCCTAAGTGTTAGCTATGTTGAAGTCTAACACCTTTAATGATATGCATGGATGTATGGCTTTGTGATGTTGTGCCTTAGCGTTTAGCCTTGTTATAATGATGTTCAAGCATGCTTATATGTTGGTTTGCCTTAAGATCGTTGTTAGTGCGTTGTTGGAGGTTTTGGTGGGGTTTAGGGGCACCCTTGTGCCTTAAATCAGCTAAAACTAGTCTGCAGACAGAGGGCGTTTCGAAACGGGCTACCCTGTTTCGATACGGTCTCCTTTGCTTTTGGCCGAGCGTTTCAAAACGTGTAGGGGCCGTTTCGGTATACTTTCGCTACTGGAATTTTGAGAAATTGGCGAGATGAAGGTGTTCCGAAACGGGTCTATGGTGTTTCGAAACGGTCAAATCTCGTTGACCACGAGAAGTTGACTAGGGAGGGTGTTTCGGAACGGTTGACCCCCGTTCCGATACGGCCTCCTCGAGTAGGCTTAGAACTGTTGACCAGGTCAAGGCGTTTCGATACACCTTGAGGGTGTTTCGAAATGGCCTGTTTAATCACATAAAAATGGACTGTTTGGTTTAGGTTGTTCGAGTTATTGCTTTGCGAATGCTTGTCTTCCGTTGTTGTGATCACATAAGAATTAAATGTGCATTTAGAGAAGATTAAATTTAAAAAGAAATTTTCTGGGTCGTTAACCGAGGAGGAACCGTAACGGGTTTCGCTTCGGTTTTTCCCGTGTGGCCCACTCGGACCGGTCAAGCGTCCGGACCGGGACGAGGGGGTTACAATTTAAGCTAATAAAACTTATTTACCTTATTTTAGCTTTTAAATAACTATTATTTTTTCTTTACATATAAGAAAGGTGTCAAGATTCATCTTAGAAAAAAAATGAAATCAAAAAATATTTTTAAATTGAACTATGGATAACGTGGTGAGCTAAACTCATCTAATAATTCTTCTAGTTTTAGACAAATGTTATGTTTGGTAAATAACGGTTTGAGCTAAAATTAGAGGTTTGAGCTAATATTAGAGGTTTGACCGGTCAAATTCGCTAATTTAATGTTTGGTGAATAACAGATTGAAATAGCATATTGAGGTGAAACATTTAAATTTTAAAAAACTGCTAATAGGAGCTTTTTGAAATTAGCAGTTTGACATAATAGTTATAAAAACCCTTTTACCTTTAATAATTATAAAATATCTCTAAATAACCTAAATTTGACCTTTTCTATTTTAATTTTTCACTCTCACGTATTTATATTTTGACATTTGTAAAGTAATTTTTTTATTTATTGTCACACATTTATGTTTTTATTTAAATTTAATAATTAATTAAATTATATTAAAAATAATTATATAAATAATAAATTAATATATATACATATTCAAATATGCTTAGTATTATTGTATTAAAAATTATTTTTCATAATCTAGTTAATAATAATAGATACAAAATATTTTTTTGAATGGTAATAGATACAAAATATTGATAACTAATAAACTATTCAAACAAGCATCGATTATAATCATATCCTTATATGTCATTTTGTTTGTTTAAATAATCAAACAGCTATCAATTGTTAGTTAATTTTACTAAATACTTTTATACAATCAGTTAATACAAGCTGCTAGTCAAATCAGCTAATACAATAGCTACCAGCTATCCGCTAATTGCCAAACAGAGCCAAAACAAAACACTCCAACCGCATCTAGGGGTGTTCATAATCGAGTACCAGAGAATTCGCGTACCCGAAATTCTGAGTACCCGAAATTTTCGGGTATCAATCCCTCGGCCCGTTACCCGGCCCATGCAAACCGGGTACCCGAGTAATAGGGTACCCATAATTTTAATTTTTTATTTATTTTCAAATTACATTTTATATGAAATTAATTGATTTGTTGGGATCTTATTGTTTAGTTTTTCTTGAAAATTGTCTAGTCTTACTACTGTCTTTTAACTTTTAAGTTATGAAATTTGCATCGTTGAAATTAATTGAGTTTATACTATTACAATTAGTTAAATATTTGTTGAATGAATTTTTCACATAAATATAATTGCATGGTTGAAACAAAAAAATATAAACAATTACTTTAACGACGTGGACCTGGTAATAATGCTACCATTTATAAAATAAAAAAGTAAATTATATTGAATTTTACTCAAATTGACATGATCTTGGCGGTGGACCACTACCACTAATCCTTGACATACAATAAAAAATACATCATATGACATGTACCATAATAATTTGGATATCAAAGTGAAACATAAAAAGTACTAAACTATAAACTTAAAAGTCAAATAATAAAAAATAATATATATATATATATATATATATATATATATATACAAATCGGGTATCGAGTAGTCGGGTACCTGGTTAAGGGACATTTTGTGACTCGGGCCCGACCCGAATACCATAAAAATAGCGGGTCGGGTACCCGCCCTGAAAAATCAAGTATTTTCATTTTGGGTACCCGATAATTTTATTTCGGGTATGTAGGTCGTAGGGCCGGGTAATTTTGAATACCCCTAACCCTATCTATGTTGGAAAAATATGAGAAATAGAGAACTTTGAGCCATATTTCAAATATGTAAATATGAAGCTTTGAATAAAGCACCACTACAGTCTTATTCTACTCCACGAGATCTTTACAACGGTACCTCATAAGCTCAAAACGGACGAGTAATGAATGGGAAATTAATGCTTGAAGTAGGGTGGATGGAAATGAAGAATGAAAGGAGAAACCTCAATCCCACATTGATGGGATAAATGGAGTGAGAGGTGTTTATATACATACACTCACATTGTGGTCATTGAATGACTTGAGTTGAACTTGTGCCTCATGCGCAAGGGGGTTTGAATCCATTCACATGATGTGGGCGATGCGAATGTCCAGACCAGTCGGGCCTTATGTGTAGACTTGCGAATATATTACCACGTTTGAATTATTTTTTTTTCTTTTGAATAGCAAGTTTTGTCCAAAAATTATGAGATAATTTCGGATTTATCCGAAAATTAAAGAGATAATATCGGATTTAAATTCTTGATTTCATACCACTCATGTTATCTGATTATGGGCATAACCGGTATAATATTTTTTCATGTTTGCCTTAATTTTTCCCTATAAATACATGAGCAGTTTTCAGTTTTAATACACAACCAAAATTGTTTTCTTTTTTCAAAAATTGCATAGTATTTTATGGTGATAGTCGAAAGCTCGAGATTGTTTGTGGAATCTCTAGTAATGCTACTGCAAAATTCCATTCGACTGTTGTATCTTTGGAGACCGACGATCAAACGACTATAGCACCCTGGAGTGGTCGAATTTGTCTTAAAGAAGTTGTGTTAGTGCAGACCTCAGTCACCCGTTTTCGCATTTTTTTCGAATGTGTTTTATTATTTCTATATTTTCGTTTATTCCAATTTATTCAATAAAATTTTGTTTTATTTTATTTTTTTATTTGGTTACTTCATATCTAACTTTGATTTGTCCAACAATCTTAACACAGAGCATTCCTACATTCTTTTCAAGGCGGTTCGATTTAATCAAAGTTCGAGATTAACAAACAATCCGTTTCGAGAATTTATTCATGTCATTATTAAAACGGGTTTGCATAAATAAAATTTCAAAAGGGGACAAATCTGTTATACAGAAAACAGTCAATCAAAGTAACCGAGGTTACAAGGAATAAACGAAATGAAATTTTGGTTTATCGGAATTATGTTTTAATTACAGGTTTTGTTTCTTTTGAATAGAAACAAATGTTGTGGATTTTGTGAAAAAACAAAATCGAAAATAAATGAAATAATTGTTTTGTTTATTGGTATGTATCATGAGGATACATGTTTGATTTAATACCTTCGATTTTAAAAAATGATTAAAATCTTATGAAAAATACATGGTTGCATATATTGTAAAACGTTTACCATGTGAGTAAAAGGTTTATGACAATGTTATCTATTGGTGGAAACTAACGAGCCAATATGACATGGAAAAGAATATCTTTTTCATGGGAAATAATAATTATTGAGATAATTATTATCTGTGTTTGGAAAAACTTGGGATTATTATTTAACTAATAATATTCCTTGAGAAAATGTAGGATAACCATGAGAAAATTTTGTGATTTGTTATGGAAACAAAGATCTTGACATGGTTGATCGTGATATCTCTATTTGGGTTTTTAATGCTACTAATCCCAATGTTTAACAAAAGATATGACATAAATTGTAACCCCCTCGTCCCGGTCTGGTCGGATGACCGGTCCGAGTGGGTCACACGGGGAAAACCGAAGCGAAACCCGTTAAGGCTTCCCCTCGGTTAACGACCCAGAAAAATTTCTTTTAAACTTTAGTCTTATCTAGATGCATTTATAGATCCTATGTGAAGCACTGCAGCGGAAGAAACAAGCAACGTAACATTCACCGACCAAACAAACATAAACAGTCCATTTTACTTCATTTCAGCAGGCCGTTTCGAAACACCTATAGGGTGTTCCGAAACGCCCTGACCTGGTCAACGGGCCTGGGTCAACCACAAGGTGACCGTTCCGAAACAGGGGTGACCCGTATCGGAACGACCTTGACGGTCAATATCTCGTGGTCAACGAGATTTGACCGTTTCGGAACCTCAAAGGCCCGTTTCGGAACGGCTTCATCTCGCCAATTTCTCAAAATTCCAGTGGCGAAAACGTTCCGGAACGACCCTCATCCGTTTCGAAACGGCAGGCCATATACGCAGGGGCCGTTTCGGAACACAGGGACCCGTTCCGAAACACCCCCTGTCTGCAGACTTTTCTGGGCTGTTTTGAGGCACAAGGATGCCCCAAAACACCAACAAACCACCAAGCAACTTCAAGACAAGTCATCTTAAGGTATAACAACTATATTAACATGCTTCAACATTAATTAGACATGTCTATAACTATGGCAACAACCCACAAACATACATTCCTACAATCATCACACATATGTAAACTCTTAAGGCATAAGACTAACATTCAAAAGAGCAACTTAAGCATGAGTTAACATTCATCACACAAGCATTTGGCAAGATACAACATGCTTACAAAACAAGACAACCATAAACATACATCAAACTCAAATCAACAACACCTATCCCATTGCTTTACTATTACAATCTTTACATTTAAACATCATACTTGAGCTAACCGTAAGCAACACTTGGAGGCCTTTCCTTGCCCTTGCCACCCTCAAGCTATTGATCTGCATTGTCGAACAAAAGAGAGCGTAAGCATAAAATCTTAGTGAGGGTAAGCTCTTTAAAAACAAACCTCGACAATGCAGGGTCCAAGCACGAGCTACAACCAAGATGAAATGCATGATCTTACCTCCGATCCACGCGAGCCATAAATATAGATGATGCATGAACATATATTCAATATCATGTCATGCTCAACATGTTTAAATCCACAACATATGAAATCACATATATTAAACCATGTTAGCAACACCTCCCAAAACACATTGGCTCACAAATTAACCACAAATTGGCAATATAAACTACAATCTGTATTGGCACCTAGCTATGACTCGAATACGCGGATAACCGTTGGAACTCACATCCAACAACTCAACCATTACCTGACGGTAGGATTCCACTCATCACCGTTCACGCGGAGGGGATTCCACTCATCCTCACGCCTCATTTCACGCGGAGGGGATTCCACTCATCCTCACGCCCCGTCGATGGGATTCCACTCATCACCGACTAATATAAATACAATTTCCGGGCGAACCCGTACTCCTCCTTGGTGACTCAACGCCACCAAGGCCACGCGCGACTTTTGACTCATGTGTACACACTAACATCCTAATGATCGATCATTTGTACCCAAGCATACTAGTGCCAATACTACACATTTCATTAATCATTCATAATATCAATTCATAACACTTCCGTGCTTAGCACGTACTCACCATGACTCACTGTCATGCACAAACCACATTTTCCATGCCTAACATGTACTCACCATGATCCTCGGATCACACATTCACCTCAGAGCATCATTACACATGTCAACACTACATGCATCTCAACAACACAATTATCACATCATAATTCACACATATGTATATCTCTATTGCATTTATCATCAACATGCATGTAACGATGCATTTAGCTATACCTCCACATACATGTATAACAACATAAGCACAACCACCATAGGCATGATTCAACATGAGGCATAATTCATCACTTTAAAGGTCAACCAAGATCTCTAACTAAAGTTTGGGATTAGGCTACCACCCTAACCCCAACTCTAGGTGGGTCTACCAATCCCAACCTAGTGCACATGCTTGAACCAACACTTGAAAAGCATTTAAAAGCATTTAACCACTCACCTAAGCTTCCAAGCTCCAAGCAAAGCAAGCAACCTCCCTCAAATTTCTGGATTTCTTCCCGAAGCTTCTCCAACACAAATTCCCGCTTCCAAACAACCTCAAACACAATTCAAACAATTTCAAATCAGCCCAACATCATAAGACCAACCCGGATTACAATTCAATCACAATTTACAACGTTGCAAGCCATGACCAAACCCCATTTTTAGCAATTTCGGACAGCCCCTAAACCATGTCCAAAAACCACCCTTCCAACATCCATAGCACCCTCAAACATTCCCAAATCAACCCCTAACCATAGTACTACCATTGGGCTAACAATTTCCACCTAAAACAACTCCCAAAACTCACCCAAAACCCTCCAAAAAACCCATTTTTACCCAATTTCGGGAATTCATTTAAAACACTCTAAAAATTACATATATTGGACCATTTGATTCATAGATAACATATCTAACAATAACAAATCAAAAGCTTTAGTAAAAACCCATAAAGCCTTAACCTTTAGCTTAAAACTTTGAAAAACCCAAATGCAAAATACATGGTTTTAGTGAAATCTAAAAATACTAAAATGTAGAGGATAACAAGGCCAAGTCAAAACTATATTTACCTTTCAAAAAAACTCAAAGGATGAGGAAGAAAGGAGGTGGGAGAGTGAAGTGAAGATAAGCTCCATTTTCACGTTAGAAATGGTAAATGGGGGAGGGAGGATGAAGATGAGCACATGCTCATCTTTTGCTTTATTTTAAATTCACCCAAAAACAATGTTTACCACAATACCCTTAATGAAAGTCAAAAACTCATATCTCTTAAAGTCCATGGATTTTGGACCCAAGAGATAGGCCCAACATAGTTGTAATTATTTTGAAACCCCGAGGCCTACGAAAATATTTTTATTATCTAAATTGTAAAACCGAACCCAAAATAATATTTTAATATTATTTTCACCCGACCCCTAAACCCGGGTGTTACATAAATAAATTACTAAATTTATTTCTTTATTATAATCTTGTGTTGATTCTAACGTTTCGGGAAAATAATTCGTGAAATTTATTTCTTAGGAATCAAATATGATTCTAATTTTGAAAAAGAAAATAAATTTTTAAATTTATTTTCAAGAGAGTTTTATTGATTCTAACTTTTAAGGAAAATAAGTCGTTGGATTTAATTTCAAAAGAAATCTAGAAAAATTCAATATTGAAATAAATTAATGAATTTATTTTGGAAAGAGAAATAACTTTAAGTTATTATTTCTTAAAGAATCAAGGATTATTTTATTTTGGAAATAAACCGGTGAATTTATTTCAGGAAGTAACATTGGTTACTAAATTCAAAGCGTTGATTCCGACTAAGCTCTCGAATCAAAACATAGAAGAACTTGGTTCACTATGTCAAATTAAATTCTTAAAGTCTATTCTGATACATGTTATACAGTGCATAGTGTTTAAAAATGGCCAAAGAATTGTGAGGGTCATTGGACCATAAATGGTGATTAGAAAAAAAATATGAAAGTGCATATCTAGGATTGGTTCTTTGAAAGACTTCGTATTTAAACGTGCCTAGTGCGCAACCTCTCTTTCATAAGTTACCTACTTGGTGCATTGTTCAATATTGTTCTTTCTATTAAAGTTGTGTGATGTGTTATCTTCACGATAGAACAAATTAATCTGGATTAAAAGCAAAGGATACTATAGAGAAAATCGTTCTCTTTGAGTAAGACGTTGAAACCTAAATAAATTGATTAATTTAGGAAAACACTATGTGAGTAACGTCACAACATCAAAGGGTACAATAATTTTGAGATAAGAACTGAAACTTCAAAATGTGCCTAACATGTGGGGGAGTTGTTCTATCAACTAATTAGACACCATATGAGTTATGGAAGAAAATTAAACCTTCCTACAACTACATAAAAATATGGGAGTGTCTTAAAAAGGTAATATTCTATTACCGAAGTAAATGAAAAAAATAGACTATATTTTCATTGACTGTGTAAAACTCTTGTGGACAAATAAATTTACAAGAATGTGATAATGAAGAACAAAAAATGTCTCATTCTTTAGAATAGATTTCCTAATTGGTTAGGTAAGTAGGTCCAAGTTCAATAGAACTTTGGAGACTATAAATGGTAAATAGTCCATGTGTTCAACAAAAAGTTAAAACAAAAGTATTGTCATGATGACACAAAGTGTGACAAAAGTGTGTATTAGGATACATGATCATATGTTGATGATACACTCATTGATATATGTAACAAATGAAATGGTAGAACGTACCAATGATATGTTAAAATCTAAGATTTGACATGAAAAATATGATAATGACATAATTGAGTTTGAAGATCCAAATCAAACGGTCATATGAAGGTCTCATATCAACTCAGTCACATTATGTGGACATATTCTTAGGAATTTTGACAAAGGTCAACGTTTTGATCAAGTGAAATATGTAAGTCATAGACAGTCTAATGTACCACATGAGCTGTACTATATCATATAATACTTTTATTGTGAGTAGTTTAAGTAGATTCACAAGAAATTCAAGTGGAAATCACTAAAAATTGATCGTGAGGGTATTGAGATATCTTAGATATACTCAAGATTATGTGTTGCATAATTCCATAGATCCCAATAATATTACGATGCTAATTGATATCTAATATTTTAGATATCAATGGCACAAGTGGAAGAAAATCCTCAAGAGGAGTGGTTATAACCAGATCCATAATAGAATTTGAATTCTAGACAAGTCTAGAAAAGAAGTTGAATAACTTTAAAATTTCATGGAGGATATTCCTGAATGGTCAAAGCATGTGCACACAATATGCAAACATTGTGGTGACCAAGTTGGTAAAGCACATAGCTTTGTGAACAATAGTAAGTCGAGACTATTGGTTGTCGACATAACACCATTAGACAACTGATCTCAAAATGAGGTCATCTCTATTAATTTTGTAAAATTAAAGGATAACGTTGTGGATCCGCTAATCAAAGAGTTAAACCGAGATCAAGTTGAGAAAATTCGAAAGGAATGTGACTAAAGCCCATGAAAATTTAAGGCGCTATGAGAAGGAAAACCTAACCTAGTTGACTGGAGATCCCAAGATCTAGGTTCAAAGGGACAACTTAATCACATAGACCTTGTGCGGTCATTGTGGGGGTTACTCTTCCAAGTCCATTCCTATGATGTAAATAGTGGCTAAAAATAGAACAAGCTAAGCATTGCTTTTAAAGACCATTGTGTGCATCGGCAAGGCCGAGCAACATAAATCACCTATATAAGAGTGAAGTGGGGTCGCTTCAAAGAGACTATTGGGGCATAGCTCTCTCAAACTCTCGCAGAACCAGGAATGTCCACGGCCATATGTACATAACCATGATAACTAAACTCGTGCCAGAGAGGTAGTTGTGTGGGGTATATCATTGTTTAGACAAATGACATGACAGTTCAATGACATCGCGTCTACTGGACAGACAGTAAAGTAAATATACCTTCACAAGGGAAATGTTGGGTTTTATGGTGCTCGATTCCTTCAACCGTTCTTGCTCGCCAAGTGGTGAAGAGGTGGAATATTGGGTGATAGAGGCGTGGAAGCTAAAAAGATAAAGATAAGATGATTTATAGTGGTTCAACCTTCTAACCAATGTCTACATCCACTACCTTATCTTCCCACTAAGGATTTCCAATCAATCCATTATTGATTCGTCCCCTTTTCTAGGCTTAGGAGGAAACCCTTACAAACCGATCAAGCTTTCTACCCAAAGCCTTAATCAAACCCTCTTTACAAAGAGATAAAAATAAGCAAACTCAAATCCCTCTAATAGGTATTTGTTTGCACAATTAAGCTCTCACCCAATCCTAAAATACTTGAGCAAATATAACAATTTTGGCTCACTATTATTTGTCTATTACAAGAAATTGAACAATAAAGCCCTAAGACAAATTCTTGATCATATTGTTGTTGACAATTGAAGCATTAACCATTACTTGATGCTTGAAGGTCTCTTTTATACTTCTAATTGAGTTTTAGCCGTTACTAGCCGTTAGGGTTGAATTGGAGCCGTTGGAGACTTTATTTTCCACCATAAATGCAGTTCTGCAACCTACCGTATTGGTACACGTGGAGGTGTATCAGTACGCCCTTCTCTAGAACTAGTCGTTGGGCTCTTTGTCAGCCTATGCGTATTGATATGCTTAATGGCGCATCGGTACAGTATGTCATTTAAAAGACCGTTGGGAAATAGTCGTTTGGGTTGTTAAAACGGGGATCGGTATGCCTAAGGTGTGTATCGAAACGACCCCTATCCGTATCGATACAATATCTTTCGTATCGATACGGGTTTTGGCAGATTCAAAACTTGGGCAAAAGGGTATCGATACGGGGTACACCGTATCGGTACGGGCTTGCTGAAAAGTCAAGTTTGACTACTTTAAAGCATTAAAAACTTTTCCAAAAACCTTTTAAACACCTCAAACATCTTTTCAAGTTGTTTGGACTTAAAGACAAGTTTTAAATTCTTTTCAAATTTGTCCAAAATATTTTTCAATTATTATATCAAAACACTTAGTTCTACAGAAAGGTTCAAGGGTGGACACCTACATATCCTATGCAACTATCAATTGTAGAAGCTATCACCACATTGAGTCAAATGTGTAAAGACGGAGCTTCGAATAAAGCACCACTACGGTCTTATTCTACTCCATGAGATCTTTACAATGGTACCTCAAAAGCTCAAAACGAACGAGTAATGAATGAGAAATTTATGCTCGAAGTAGGGTGATTGAAAATAAAAAAGGAAAGGAGAAACCCCAATCCCACATTGATGGGATAAATGGAGTGAGAGGTGTTTATATACATACACTCACATTATGGTCATTGAATGACTTGAGTTGAACTTATGCCTCGCGCATAAGGGTGTGAATCCATTCCCATTTGGGTTGGGGCACACCAGCATGACGTGGGCAACGCGAATGTTTGGACCGGTCGGGCCCTACGTGGACCTACAGATATTTTACCACGTTCGAATTATTTTTTTTCTTTTGGATAACAAATTTTATCCGAAAATTATGAGATAATATCGGATTTTAATTCTTGCTTACAACCCACTCATATTATCCGATTAGGGTCATAATCGGTATAATATTTTCTCATGTTTGCCCTAATTTTCCCCTATAAATGCATGAGCAGTTTTCAGTTTTAATACACAACTAAAATTGTTTTATTTCTTCAAAAATTACATAGTATTTTCTGGTGATAGTCGAAGGCTCGAGATTGTTCGTGGAATCTCCAGTAGTGCTGCTGCAGAATTCCATTCGACTGTTGTATCTTGAGAGACTGACGATTAAACGACTCTAGCACCCATAGTGGTCTAATCTGTCTTAAGAAAATTGTTTTTTCGCAAACCTCAGTCTCCCGTTTTCGCGTTTGTTTCCGAATCTGTTTTATTAATTTTGTATTTTCGTTTATTCCAAATTATTTAATAAATTTTTATTTTATTTTGTTTTATTTTTATTCGGTTAATTCGGATCTAAGCTTCATTTTTCCGATAATCTATTCCCGGCGTGGTTGCTTGTCATTTCAGCCATCAACTTTGAGTGCTAATGCATATACTAATTTGACATGATCAACACCATCCATTCATGTCCGCAAATTGATTTATGATTTCCTTAAGAGTGGTGTTCTATTGCATGCGCGACGAACATGCATGTATGGATTGATTGTTGTAAGAAATAAATTAACCTTTGAAAGAAAAGGCGCCTACAAGTATTCAATTTTTAGTTAAATACTTTAATCACACGGCCAAAACATTCTAAGTTACTTCTAGGATGGTAATGGGTCGGGTTGAATTAAATTTTTAATTAATTTTTATTTGATTTCAAAAATTTAACACATGTATTTGAATTCGAAGTTAATTTTAGAGTAAAAATTCAAACGCGATCCGACCCATCCCGACATAAATAAAAAAATATTGTTTTTATTATTATTCGATAAAATTAAAATTAATTGAAAAAATATAAATAGAATGAAGACATTATAATAATTATTCTATTTTTATTAGATAAAACAGGGAGATAATTGAAAAATTATATAAAGAGAGGGACGCTATGACAATTATAACTAAATATTTAGAATGAAATTAAACTATTATTTCGGATTAGACCGAACCAAATATTTTTTACCTTAAACCCAAATTCGATCTCATCCTAAAAATTTTCTTTAAAAAATTTGATCTTATAAAATCGGGTCGGATCAAAACCTGATCTGAGTCAAATGAAGTACGTCATGTTAGGTTTTTTTAAACAAAATTACTTATACCGACTCAAATATTGGATAAATTTACATTTTTTTAATAAGTTCAGTTTTTCTTCGAAAGGGTAGGTTCGTAAAACAAATACAAATCAACATAAATAAATAAACTGCTATCTGTATACGTGTCAACGTAGAAGTCGTTTTCTCCAATTATCCAATGATAGTTCAACACGTAGCATGGTAAGCCACGACGCCCATTAACGTACTCCTCCTAACAAAGTAGAATTTTGAAAATTAAATTAACGTGAACTTTCAGGATTTTGCTCCCTGCTTCAATCTAAAAGACTAAAACTGGTGGAGAAAACTGCACGAGGTGGGCAGCCGAAGAATTCATTATATTAAAAAAATCATTTTGAACCAACAACCAATTAATTTAATAGAATAAATATTAAGTTTCGTAAATAAAGTACATATTCGAGAATTCATATTGTGAATGAAAAAAATTGAATTAAAAGTATTAATCTCTACAAAATTCAATTACAATTTGTCCGCCAATGAATCAAATATAGATAATTAAGAAAGAAAAAAAAAACACTTTGAAACTCTTGAGAGAGAGAGAGAGAGAGGAGAGGGGCCCTTACCCCACTGAACCGAGTATGAACATGCATAATTCCCCTTGTATAAAGCCAGCCCAAGGTGATCCCATTTCCCATATACCCTCCCTGCACCATCTCCTCTTTGATTCTCCTCCACATAAACTAAACGCAGGGTTACTTTAATGGGGAACTCCGACTATGTCTACCCCGATCGTCAACCTCCTCACCGAGTGGCGGTTCCTCCGCCACAGCCGTTTTTCAAGTCATTCAACAACTCTCTCAAGGAGACGTTCTTCCCAGATGACCCGCTCAGGCAATTCAAGAACAAACCACCTTCTCGGAAGCTTTTACTCGGACTGCAATACTTCTTGCCGATTCTGGAATGGGGTCCTCGTTACAGCTTCGAGTTCTTGAAATCTGACCTCATTGCGGGGATCACCATCGCCAGTCTTGCTATCCCTCAGGGAATTAGCTATGCGAAGCTGGCTAACTTGCCACCCATTCTCGGCCTCTGTAAGCTCCAAACTTAACTAATGGATCAGTTTATCACGTAGTTGTTTAAATAGTACTGATCAACTTTTGTTGTTGTTGGGAAATAAAGATTCAAGCTTTATTCCACCGCTGATTTATGCGATGATGGGAAGTTCAAGAGATTTGGCAGTAGGGACAGTTGCAGTTGCATCACTTCTCTTGGGCTCCATGTTGGGGGATGTAGTGAATGCTGCTGAGAATCCCACGCTTTATCTTCACCTTGCTTTCACTGCAACTTTTTTCGCCGGCCTTCTTCAAGCTTCGTTAGGCCTCTTAAGGTACATAAATTCATCACCCATTCCATATATATATGTATAATTCTCTTCTTGCTCTTGGTAGCAATTAGAGAGACGATAATTTGAAGAAGAAAAAAAAATACTCCTATATAGCAGCAGAATATGTTGTGCTTTGTCTTCTCGCTGTTGGAACTCTTGTCTGCTGTCTGGATGGATATGTGTTAAAAAAAAAACTTTTATGACCAACTCGTTTTAAGTATATCTCGAGTTTAATTTTTTATGTAGGCAAAAAATCTCTGTTGGGACTCGCCCACTAAATCTATTTGTGCGATGCAAGTTCGGTCGGTGGGAACTGGAAGAGAAAAAAAGAAAAAAAGTTTGATGAACCTAACATTATAGCAGTAAGAATTTAGAAAGAAAATATTACTATATACAGCAGCGAGAATCTACACGGAATACGATTGAAGTTGAACCATTGCTTTCCCAATGGCCATTGTCATTTATTGTCGTCGGATAGGAGACCCAACGTGATAAAATTAATTAACAAAATAAATAGCCGAAAAAAGGAAAGAAGAAAACCTTTTCATATATGCAGTAATTTTTTTTGACACAGTAGAGTAATTCTCTTGGTTGTAAAAAAAAATGAAAATTTAGTTGGATTGTTGTTGTTTTTGCAGGCTAGGGTTTATAGTGGATTTTCTTTCACATGCGACGATAGTAGGGTTCATGGGAGGAGCAGCCACCGTAGTGATATTGCAACAGCTGAAGGGAGTTCTAGGACTCGAGCATTTCACTCATTCTACCGATATTATCTCCGTCTTGCGCTCTGTCTTCTCTCAAATTCATGAGGTTCAATCCTACTTTCGAAAATGAAAGATAAAATGAATCTCTCTATAATTTTTATATGTCGAAGAAATACAACGACAAAATTTACCGTCAAAGTTTTGTGTTATATAATATATACATGACCCATTCAAAAAAATCTTTATAAGAGATGGAATATGTTTGGATTTGACAGTGGAGATGGGAGAGTGCTGTGTTGGGCATTGGTTTCCTTTTCTTCCTCCTCATCACCAGATACTTCGTAAGTAAATCTCATTATTATTATTTAATAACTTAGTATATACTAAATTCTAAGATAACACATTATAATATATATATATTTTGGACTGTGGGATGACAAACAGAGCAAACGACGACCCAAGTTATTTTGGATATCGGCAATGGCACCTTTGACATCAGTCATTCTTGGAAGTGTTCTGGTTTATCTCACACATGCAGAAAAACATGGCGTTCAAGTGGTAAACCCCTTTGTCTTTTTCCTATTTATTACCATGAAGTGGAACATATTGGACCACCAGACAAGTCGTTTCATAAATGTATTTCCCGGCCTTTTACGTAAGTTGTGTTGGTCCAGTCCTAATAATTGCGCCAAGCTCACTGATTGGATTTTTATTTTTCAATGTTTCTTGTTTTCAAAGCAACTATTTTCTTTGTTGCAACCTTATTGATGTGACCATGGCAGATAGGAGACTTGAAGAAAGGGCTGAATCCACTGTCGTTTGGGGATTTTGTATTTACCTCTTCGTATTTGTCAACAGCCGTGCAGACCGGAATGGTCACCGGCATCATTGCTCTCGCCGTAAGCTACCTTTCTCGGTTATAACTTTGAATGCCATCGATTTCATAGACTGACCGTATCTGTTGCATGCTGTGAATACCAGGAAGGAATAGCAGTGGGGAGAAGTTTCGCAATGTTCAAACATTACAACATTGATGGGAACAAAGAAATGGTAGCCATTGGGACCATGAACATTGTTGGATCTTGCTTTTCTTGCTATCTCACAACAGGTCAATCTTGCTGCTATTGTTTTTTAAAAGCCTAACTAAAAGGGTTTATTTTATACATAATTTGCTAATTGTGGTATTGATGTTGATGTATTTTCAGGGCCATTTTCTCGGTCGGCTGTCAACTTCAATGCAGGGTGTAAAACGGCAATGTCGAACGTTGTCATGGCCATTGCAGTTATGATCACATTGCTGTTCCTAACACCACTGTTCTACTACACTCCCCTTGTAGTGCTGTCTGCTATTATAATGGCTGCAATGCTTGGTCTCATTGATTACGAGGCAGCGATTCATCTTTGGAAGGTCGATAAATTCGATTTCGTGGTGTGTATGGGCGCATACCTCGGTGTTGTTTTCGCAAGCGTGGAGGTTGGCTTAGTCATAGCGGTATGATCATACATATACCAGCAAAAACACAACTGAACATGGACTTAATTCCTTCATCCAAGAACAAAGTTCTCTAATAATTCATTCTGTAACAAAATGCAGGTTGCAATATCTGTGCTGAGATTGCTGCTGTTTATCGCGAGACCAAGGACCTTTGTTCTCGGAAACATTCCGAATTCCACCATCTACAGAAACGTTGAGCAATATCCAACTACAAACAGTGTTCCTGGGATTCTTATACTTGAGATTGATGCTCCAATTTACTTTGCTAATGCAAGCTACTTAAGAGAAAGGTACTTGAATCCGATTGCTTAAATATTGTCTTAAAACAGTAACTACCATATCCATTTCAATCAGACTTCTTAATTTGATCAAAATGGATTGTTCATCTTATCAGGATCTCGAGGTGGATTGATGAAGAGGAAGACAGGCTGAAATCTGCAGGGGAAACAAGCCTACAGTATGTTATACTTTATATGAGTGGTGAGTGATTTATCGATCGGGCAAGAACTGCTGCATGCATATTTGTAACATTGAAGAACAAAAAAGTGATAGAGAATCTAACAGGGGTTACATTTTTTTTGGTTTCACAGCTGTTGGTAACATTGATACCAGTGGAATAAGCATGTTTGAAGAAGTGAAGAAAAATACAGACAGAAGGGGGATCAAGGTATGTTCTGTCCAGCAATAACTTGACAATATTATGTAAAACTAATGGTGAAAACTTACAAAATTGATCTTTCTACTTGTGTAGCTTGTATTGGTTAACCCTGGAGCCGAGGTGATGAAGAAACTGAACAAATCTAAGTTCATAGAAACTATAGGTGAAGAATGGATATATTTGACAGTAGGAGAAGCTGTGGAAGCCTGCCATTACAAGCTTCATACATGCAAACCAGACTCCACCATTGAGGAACCGTAGCCGTGGAACAATGTCTAAAGCTTAATAGATTTTTGATGTACCAGGAAAATAATTTTTTCCTTTTAAATTAAAGGCCTTGTGCACCCCGAGAAACAGGCTGCATAGCCATATTAAGCTTTAGATGCTTCAATTGGAAGTTGGGGGTCTATTTTCCCTCTTCCAGAAATAAGCAAGTTGTAGAGTGATACATATCATGGCAATGAAGTTTAGAACAAAAAGAAAAGCATTCATGAATGCTGTTGACAACAACGCAACCACAATGGCAAAGTTTAGTATTTTATTTTTCTGAATAAGTTTTAAATTCAACCACATTGTAAACTCGGAAAAAAAAACTTGAATTCGATTTAATAATTGTAAAATTGAGTTTGAGCTCGAGCAACTCGAATTATCAATTGAATTAAATTCAAACACATTAATATACGGTTTAAAAGGAACATGCCTAATTGAGCTTTTCAATTTTAATATATGCTTTTATATTATTAATTTACATTACTATATATATATATATATATATATATATATATATATATATATATATATATATATATATATATATATATATTATTGAATATGGATAAGCTTAATTGAGCTTGAGCTTTGGTACAAAAATTGGTAAATGAGTTTAATCAAGCTTGAGTAGCTTTGGGGCTGTACTCAAGGATGGAAATAGTCTCCCTTTATCATGTCCCCTTCTATGCTCTTATTTTAAAATAATGGGTTTAGAGTTTAGGATTTAAGGTTATGGGTTGTGGTTAGAGTTTAGGGAATTAAGGGTATGGTATATTTTTTAGAGTGTAAGGTTTAGAGTTTAAGATGTAGAAATTAGGGTTAAAATTTAGAGTTTAATTTTTAAGTGATTTTTAGTGTGGAGGTATAGAAGGAGGCATGATTAGGGGGCAGAGAATTTTTACCCGTACTCAAGAGGGACCCGTGAGGGGTAAAAATCTTCTGCCCCCTAACCATGCCTTCTTCTATGTCTCCTGCCTAAAAATACTTAAAAATTAAATCTTGTCCCATAACCCTAATTTTCATATCCTAAACCCCAAACTCTAAACCCTAAAAAATACACCCTACCCCTAATTCCCTACACCCTACCCCTAAGCCCCAACATTAAACCCTAAACCCACTATTTTAAAATGGGGGCACAAATAGGGGTATACTTTGGGGGCATATGATTTCCGACCCGTGAGGGCCACAGCCCCTTAAAATTTTAAAAATTGAAAAAAAAATCAGTTGAGTTAATGATAAAAGGCTTAAATATACATTTGGTACATGAACTAGATACATTTTCTCAAGTTGGTACCTAAAGAAAATTTTCTCCCACATTGGTACCTGAACTATATACTTTCTCCCAACATGGTACTTAAAGAATTTTTGCTCCCAAAGTTGGTACTTGAACTAGACACCTTATCCCAAGTTGGTACCAAAACTAATACATTCTATCAATTTGGTCCTAATTTGAAACAATTCAGTAAATATAACTCTCTATATTTAAAAACTCTATCAATTTACTACGTGTTATTCACCTAAATTATTTGTTCTTCTATTAGAAATGTTATATTACTTTCTTGGTATAATAAAAGTTTAAACATAACTTGTTGGTAGAATTCAGTTATCCAATTGTTGCTTTGATCCGATGGACTCGCTTGATTTGATATTCTCACAAAAATGATTAAATTGATGGAATTTTTAAATATGAAATGTTAAATTTATTGAATTATTTCAAATTATGACTAAATTGATTGAATACATAAGTTTTGGGGACTAAACTGTTAATGAAAGTATTAAAATAGTGGATGAAATTAAAGTTTGGGTACCAACATGGGAGGAAAAGTTGTTTAGGTACCACGTTGGGAGAAATTGTATAGTTCAAATACAAACTTAGGAAAAAAAATTCTTTAAGTACCAACTTAGGAGAATATGTATAGTTTAGGTACCAAAATTATATTTAAGCCGTGATAAAATTGAATTTTAGCCTCCTAAAAATATATAATTTATATTGTTTCCTTGCCCCCTATAAATTTAGACATTTTCAAATATACCTCCTCAATAAATAGAGTCCTGCCATTGAGTAGCTTGATTATATTTTGAGTCGAGCCTAAACTTAAAAAATGATGTCTGATCAAACTCAAGCCAAATATTGTGCCACCAGTTTTGAATCGAGTTCGAACTTACCACTATTCAGACTCAGCTCAGTTACGCCCCTACTTTTGACCACAGCAATTGCAGCAACTTGGCCACAATACCAATTTCCAAGCATGGCAAATCCTAAAATTCCTTGTAAATGGGCCCTCCAGAATGAAATGCTTTTTTTAATATCTCCGGAATGAAATACTTAAACAGCTCTTAAAGCAATACACAAAAGATTAAAGCATATGAAAACAACATATATTGTGCTTGAAGAAAGTAATTTCCATTGAAATTCATATTTATGTCAAAGTGAACAAACATACAGAGAAGGGAACTTTTGAGTCATTTACAATTTAGAGCATTGAACTTACCCTCAACTTTCATATAGGTCACAAACCTTTGATTTAATCAAATTAAAGCATTAAACTTTTATTATTAGCAAATTAAATCATTTACACTAACACCGTTAATTATTTTAACGGAAAAGCTGACTCAACAGTCCTACTTAACATATTTTTCCATGTCAGCAAATTAATATTAATTAGAATTAAAGAAAAAAATTCTCTCACATTAAAATATTAAAGAAAACCTGATTCAATCAATTATCAATTTAATTAATTTCTCAATCTTTTTTATCTCATTGTTCACCACTCTTTTTCCCGTTAAAAGAATACCTTTGATAAACATCACAAACTTTTTGCTGCCCTTGAAGATTCAGAAACACCCAGGTTTGAAATTTTTTTTGTTTCTTTTAGAACTTTAAAATTTAGTTAATCATAATTTTGTTTTGTTATAACTTTAAAGAACAATAGTGGTTGGATTTCATGGAATTGGGTTTTAGTGAGATAATCCTTTATTTACTTGCTAAGAACCCTAAGGGGGAAAATAGTCGTAGTTGTTCATTAATCTTGTAGAAATTTTCTAGTTTGTAATCTTAATTTATTAAAAAATCTAAAATTGGTTAATCAAATCAGCATGCCTGCTTTAGTTAATTAATTTGATAATGGTTTAATTAACTATGTTTTGTCGTTGCGTTGTTTCGAGAGTGGATTTGTCTCTTCTTTTAATGTGTTTCTTTGTTTTTTATAATTTTGTTTATATGTTTAATGGGTGACTTTATCTTAATGAGTTCTTTCTAGTGTTTTGTTTGAATCCTTTTGTAACTTTTTCTTTCAGTTTAATAATATTTTGATATTGTTAAACAATTCTTGCTCCAAACCTGTTAAAACTGATATTAAATAAATTTTACAGTTCATATTATAAACAAACATAATTTGAATAAAAAAATTTCACCGTATAAGTTAAAGCAATCGTTTTCTCTAGCTAAATATGCAAATAATTGGGTCTTGAACAAGTTTCTATTCAATAGTTCTTCAGTTAAACTAGGAAGAATAAGTGAATTTAAATTATTCAAGTGAGTATAGTGACCTTCATTTGTGATGTTTTTTTCTATCTTGTTGTTAAGCGAGCTTATATTGACATTCAATTCTAATTCCTACGATTTGAACTTATTTTTATGTCTTGCAGGTTGGAGGCTTTGTCGTATCCACTTTTTTATGTAAAAGTGGAGAACATTTCTCTATCAAATTGTGAGATTGATAAATGTAATGGAGCCAAAAGTACGAAAATCGATTGAATCCATGCCTACATATTGTAAGTGTATAATACTTTTACAGTTTTATTTTAGTCTTTTCTTGCTCATGCTAGTAGAGAAACGTGTTAAAAGTTTAATTAAAAAATTAATTGCTAAATAGCTATTTTGTTATTTTCAGTGCAACATACCAATTATTTTACATTGGAAATTCATCACAAGGGAAATCTATGTTTCATTGATGGGGAAAATAAGTATTTTGGTGGTGAAATAGATTACTTTGATTGGTGTAACTCAACTAGTATATCACTAGGATATTTGAATGATTGTGCGCAAATGTTGGGTTATAATGAGTTTATAACTTTTCATTGGAGGATACCGGGAAATGATTTAAATGATGGATTATTTAAGATAGAGAATGATGATGATGCTACAATCATTTCTTTATATATACCGGATGATCGAGTAGTTGAAATTTATTTTGAACATAATTCAGAATTTGAGTTGGCTCGAAATATGAAAAATGCTGAGGATGATTGCTTTATTGATAGCGACTATAATTTAGATGATGATGATGGTGGACTAGTTGAGGTTGAAGTTAGCAGTAAGATAGATATGACATCATTCCAAAAATCGAAAGAGAAATATAAAAGAAAAGAGAAGATCATTGATACAAAATCAACAGGAGGGTCACATGATTCATTGGATAATGAGCTAGCTTCTGAATTTGGTTACCTTTCGGATGTCTCTGACCAATTATATTTAGAATATGCCACCAGTGGTAATGATAGTGATTTCACAAGGAAAAGAAAACATCCTGAATTTGATGCGAAAATAGATATGACAAATTCTAGATTTGTTGTTGGAATGATATTTAAAGATTTTGACGAATTCAAAAGTGCTTGTCGACAATATTCATTAGTTAATCAGTTGGGAATCGATTTTAAGCATAACGATAAAGATAGAGTGGATGTAAGGTGCAAAGAAGGTTGTCCTTTTCGTATATGGGCTTCAAAAATGTCAGATAAAATGACAGTTCAAATCAAAAGCATTGAAAATGAGCACAACTGTAGCAAAATTTTTGAGAACAAATTTGCATCTGTTGAATGGTTGGCTTATAAGTTTTTGGATGTTTTTCGAGATGACCCTAACATGAAAGTGAACACTTTTTTAGCTAAGGTTAGAAAAGAATTGAATCTTAAAATAAAGTGGATGAAGGGTTAACGAACTAAAGTAAAAGCCTTGGAGATTCTTAGGGGGAATGATGAAGACCAATACTCTAAGCTACCGAAGTACTGTGGAGAGTTAAGAAAAAGAAATCCTGGGTCAAGTACTATTTTACATTTAGACAGATCATTGTTTCAAAGAGCTTATATATGCATCAAAGCATTGAAGGATGGGTTTCTAGCTGGTTGTAGACCAATTATTTCGGTAGATGGATGTTGGTTAAAGGGTAAATATGGTGGACATTTTCTTACAGCAGTCGGTATAGATGCCAATGATTATATCTATCCTATAGCTTATGCAGTGGTCGACAAGGAGAATCGTAACAACTGGGGTTGGTTTTTAAATCTGCTAGCCAATGATTTAAATATCGAAAACTCTCATGCTTGGACATTTATGTCAGATAGGCAAAAGGTTAGCAACAATTTTAACATTTTATTTTTTTCGTTATTATATGATATCAATGGATTAATATGTTTGTTTTATTTGTAGGGTCTCATTTCTATTGTGCAGTCTTTATTTCCAGGTTCTGAGCATCGTTTTTGTGTGCGACATATGTATCAAAATTTTGTCATGATTAGTGAGCATAGAGGAAATGCCCTTAAAGACTATTTATGGGCAGCAGGACGAGCTACTTATCCTGGTGATTTTAATTATTGGATGAACAAGATTGAGAAGACATGTGATAGTGCTTACAAGTGGTTGAAAAAAAAACCAGCTCAAGAATGGTCTAAATCACATTTTAGGACTTTTTCTAAATGTGATATGCTTTTGAATAATCTTTGTGAGAGTTTCAACAACTCACTTGTAGATGTGAGGGACAAACCAATCCTTACAATGCTTGAAGCAATCAGTTCAAAGTTAATGAGAAGAATTTACAAGCGAAGAGATGCAATGAAGAGATACATGGGGCCAATTTGTCCTAAGATACAAAAGAAACTTGATAAGTTGAAGACCGATTCTTTTAATTGCATACCAGATTGGTCAGGAGGTTCTACCTTTTAAGTTAGATGTCCATCAACTCAATTTGTGGTTGATATGAATGAAAAGACGTGTTCTTGTAGAAGATGGCAATTGAGTGGATTACCTTGCTCACATGCAATTTCTTGTATCTTCAATCGAAGAGAACATCTGGAAGATTATGTGGATGATTGTTACAAGGTTACGACATTTTTGAAAATTTATGATCATACGATTAATCCAATTGCTGGTGAAGACCAATGGGATTTTGTCCAACATGGAGATGCGATTATTCCACCTGAGTTGCCTAAGCCTAAAAGAGGGAGACACCAAACAAAAAGAAGAAAGGATATTGTTGAAATACATGAAGAGAAGGAAAAGAAAAATAACTTATCCAAGTTATCTAGAAAAGGACTCAAAATGACTTGCAGTATATGTGGACAACAAGGACACAACAAACGTTTTCATGGAGTTGAAAATAATTTGCAGGTATATTTTTTTAAATCACTTTAATAATTATATGCGAATATTTATTGATACTAATTTTAATGCAGGAAAGTGCACAAATAGATTCAGTTGAACCACTCGGCAATTCATTACAAGGCTTTGTTGGAGACATTTGATCAAGCAATATAAATTTATATATTATAGAGTTAGTCATGTTACATTGAATTTTTTTTATTACGGGTATACATTTTACATTTTATAAATTCTTTTGCATTATATATTTTATTTTATATATATCCAATTATTTATTTTCTTGATTTTATTTAAATTCTTTTGCTGCAATACTTCTTGATCCAAAAAAGTTGTGCCCTATATTTGAAAAGACCTGTAAGATTTTTGAAATTTATCCCAAGTATCTATACCAAAATACAACATCAACCAACAATAAACGATGTGTAGAAAATTTAAATTCTTTTGCTTTAAAATTAGTTAAAAAGTATATAATGAAATATATATATATATATATATATATATATGTATGTATGTATATATCCTCAGTGATACATGCAAAAACAATAATTATATTGACTTTAACATTTATCAAGAGCTCATAATCTCTCTAGGCTAGAAATTTCCTCTACTTCACCGCTGATTTTCATTTTGTGAACATCCTCTCCGCGAGATTTCTTCAATGCAACTTGTGCATTATGTAGAGACTCGGCAACTTCAGTGTCTCCGGGAAGTTCCTTTCTCAAGAGCTCATAATCTCTCACAGCATCTGCCCATCGTCCAAGCTAACAACCGATAACAACATATCCTCATATATATCAGTTCCTAATCAACAAAAACGATACTTGAAAACACATGAACCAAAATGAAACCATACAAAATGTCATTTCACCTTTCCATTTGAGGCAGCTCTTCGAAGTAAGGCCTTTTTGTAATTCGGTTGGATCTTTAGAGCCTGGTTGCAGTCCTCTACAGATTTTTCCCAAAGTCCAAGTTTAGACCAGCAATCCAGCATACTGCTCTATTGCAGTATAGAACCGAGTTAGAGCTATCACATCTGAGTCCTTCCCCGTAAGCAGAGCAGGCTTCAGAATATCTTCCGGCGTTGAATAATTCATTGCCGTAAGTCCGTGCTCTTGCTACCATTTTCACATTATTTAAAACCATTGCAATTTCAACATTGTTGTAATCAATACGTCTAGCCTTCTCGGTAGCTGAAACTGCACTCTCGAATCAGTTCCAGGACAATGGTATTGTCCAATTTTTAAAGGATTTTCAATTTTCCAGGGAATTAGCATCAAGTCATCTTGCAGCTTCAATCACTCACTCACCAACAAAATTAACTTTCCAGCAGAAGAAATGGAGATCATTATACTGATAAATTATACTCACACCACACCGTAATTGCTGAATTATATTGGCACTCTAAAAAATTGCAGGCTTGAGGACATTGTTGGGCTTCACACATCTTATATAGTGAGGTTCCGTCGAGTTCAATGTCTCCATTAAAGATTGAAGTTGCAGCTGCAATATTTAAAACAATTTTCACTCATCATAGAGGAAATTATATAAAATTGCAAGTTAAAAAGTCAACGGTTGCAATTGTAAATGAAACAGTGGAACTATCAACTATGTCATCTGTCTCTAGCAGTTATTAATGTTCAGAGCATCAGTGTGTTACCAAATTTAGTGTAGAACAATTCAATACTAAGAATGACTGAATTTATGGTTTTTATAAGCACTGTAATGCGTTTGAGTTTGTGTAGTCTTATTTTCTGTATGCCTAACTCTCAATCCTAAATCAAGGTTTGGTTTAGTTTGGTCTGACCATTCTAAGATGCTCAAAAAGCAAAATAGGGACAGTTTTGAAATAGAGATCAAATAGGCTTTTAACATCTTTATTTAAGTAGGTCTGAAGTATTCTCAAAGCTTCACTTTTACAATGAACTTTATTTAAGTAGGGTTCTTAGCAAGTAAATAAAGGATTATCTCACTAAAACCCAATTCCATGAAATCCAACTACTATTGTTCTTTAAAGTTATAACAAAACAAAATTGCGATTAACTAAATTTCAAAGTTCTAAAAGAAACAAATTTTTTTTCAAACCTGGGTGTTTCTGAATCTTCAAGGGCAGCAAAAACTCTGTGATGTTTATCAAAGGTATTCTTTTAAGGGGAAAAAGAGTGGTGAACAATGAGATAAAAAAGATTGAGAAATTAATTAAATTGAGCTTTGCATGAAACCCGTTTACTAAGGTTGTCTATGAAGATTACCCAGTCGCTAGAGAAAGAAGGAGATCGCTTACCATGCCTGCTGCCATTGAGATCATCGGCTCTCTAATTCTGCCTTCTCGCTCTCCACTCCGGCTCCATCTGTTCCCCCCTTGTCCAGTATTTTATTTTAAAACATTTTAATTTGAATTTTTTAATATTGATAACGTTTTCCTTAATATTTTAATGTGATAGAATTTTTTTCTTTAATTCTAATTAATGTTAATTTGCTGACATGGAAAAATATGTCAAGTAGGACTGTTGAGTCAGTTTTTCCGTTAAAATAATTAACGGTGTTAGTGTAAATGATTTAATTTGCTAATAATAAAAGTTTAATGATTTAATTTGATTAAATCAAAGGTTTGTGACCTATATGAAAGTTGAGGGTAAGTTCAATGCTCTAAATTGTAAATGACTCGGAACTTTTAGGATATAAAATGTGCAGCTTCTTCCTTGAGATAGTGCCTGTACTATACAGCAGCAAATCTCTTAAAGTAAAAGAAGAAGAAAGTCTGTATAAGAAAATAAATATATGGAAAACACAAAACTAGTAAGACAGATTTATGGACAATGCAACTAAAGTCAAATTACTGGTAAACTACTGAATATGTATTATGTATAGTGCCGATGATGAGTAATTGCCTCAATTTTCTTTCGTTGGTGGTTGCACGCATGAGCAGAAGTGCGATTTCTTCTTCTTCTGGCTGGTGTTTACCCCACCATAAAGATAGTCCCGCAATAAAACTCTTCTTTTATACTCGGAGATTCTGCTATGTGCTTTGCTTTTTTGTTTATCATCAATATTCAATAAGAGAAACTGTATCTTCTGCACTTCCAACTGCAACCGGCCAATCTTTTCAGACGCTCTTTGAGCTTGTTCTGATACTCTCCGTCTCTTTACATTCGCATTCTCATCTGGTTCTAGTGCAGGTTTCCCATCAAGAGACCAGGAACCATCTTCAACATGCGTTATCAATTTGCGGTTGACATCAACTAGCTTCATGATGGCTTCCTCAGCTTCTTCTAGCTGCTCTTTCACTGTACCATATTCTACTCCTTTCCCCTTGTTGGCCGTCTCAGTTATCTCTACCTTCTTCTTCAGGTCCTGCACAGTTATTTGAAGGTTAGCCAACTTTTGTGCATCAGAATCAAGTCTTTGTAAAATCTTCCTCTTGCTGCCCTCATGGTTGGGCTCCAAAAATCTCTTAGAACTCTCTTGATCTACACCTAACTCCTTCACAAGAGATTCTGTAGAAGGAGTTCTGCTCTTGCGTGCCTTTACTGTTCCAATCTGTTGGTGCTCAGTTGGTGCAGTGGTCATTTTCTGGGCCTTCCTGACTTTCAAGTCGACATTAGCATTACGGTTGGTGGTTTCCCACGACTCAAGCATCTGAGCATCAACCTCTGCCACGGTTCCTCTCCTGCTTAAACCATAGGATGAGCACTCAGATATCTGATCAAGTATGATATCTTTTGTCATCATCTCATTTTCTTCGGATATTTCAGGAGTTGGTCTCTGTACGTTGACATTGTTACCGAACCGATGGCCAAGTTCTTGCCCTTCTTGTCTAGCATTCATCTGCCTCTTTGCTCTAACACTTTCTCGACTAGAGCTGCTTCCAAATTTTAACTCTTCAATCTGTCTCATAGCACTCACTAGTTTGGAATTGAGATTTAAGTTTTCCAGCATTGCAAGCTTTTCCATTTCGAGTACTGCTTCTTCAATAGCTCTAATTCTCATATGGATATCCTGTAAGTCGGAGAAACCATCGGGAACTGAGGCAATTTGACCTTCACTTGTTTGTTGACAGTTTTCAGCATGCAATTCAGCTCCCAGATTGGCATCCTGGAAAACAAGACAATCGTAAGCCGAATAAGCAAAGCTAATAACCACCATGGCACTGTTAACAACTTAACATAAATGATAATTTACTGGCAAAGTCACGTTTATGTCCAACTTATTAAGATCTCTAATCTAAACAGAACTAGCTTACACATCGACAAAGTTCTCGCATACTTTCAGTAATGAAAAACAACTTGGCAATTCCATGCAATATCTAAGCCTTGCAGAAGTAAAACAAAACCAGAAACCACATAGCTGGTTAGCACAAAGATCAAGAAAACAAATAGAAACAAAAGTGCCAAAGCCAAACATTAATTCAGTAAAATACTAAACAACTTTGTCATGGGAAACAAGAAGTTTCAAAAAAGATAATGTTAGTAAACATTTACTGGTGAATCTCAGAGAACTAGAGGCATATATTTCCTTGTGTAAATAAACCACCTGGTGCTCGCACAGGTCAAGGAGACATAGGGTTGGCTAAGATCTTAAGTTGCATATTCAACCAAATAGAATGAAGTCCATATTGTTCTGGTTTATTAAAATTTAAAAAGCAAATATGAATTCATTACCTTTACTTCATTATGATCTGAGGGAAGTTTAGGATACAGGAGAGTTCGAGTCTCCAAAGATGTCACGCTATCAATGAGAGAAACAATTGCAGGAACATATGCTGCCAACTGAGCTTTAAGTCCTTCATTCTCGCTTTCCAAGATTTTAACACTTCTTTCCAGTTCTTCTACTTCTGTAGCTTTGGAATTTCTTCTACATTCAAGGACTTCACATTCCTTACTGAGCTCATGAGCCTTCTCTTCAAAAATTGCTTCACGGACAGCTGAAGCCTGTAGCTCACCATACCATGCAGAAGCCTGAGTTTCCCAAATTTCAACTTCATTTCTTCCCTTTATTAAATCAAGGCTCAAACTCTCCTCCCTATGTTTGATTTCTTCAAGTTCCTCGTTCAATTTCGAAAATTCAACCTCAAGTTTCTGATTAACCTGACGGATGCTTTCAGTTTCTTTACTTTGATGATCATAGTCCCCAGATAGTTTCAGAATTTGCTTCTTTTGATCTTCTCCTATCAGCTTGACCTCCTCACATTTAGTCTGCAGATCCTCCAAAACTTTATGCAGTTGGGCTCTCTCCTCTTGAATTGCACTGAGCATTTGTTCTGCTTCCAATAGCGCAATCTCCTTTTCGCACAACAGATCCTTTCCCTTTGCAACTTCATCATTTAACTGATTACCAACAGATCTAACTGAAACCAGTTCATTCTCCAATTTTTTCATTGAATCATTGAGATTTGAGTTTTCCATTTGCATATCTTCAAGCTGCTTCTCCATCATCTTCAATTTTCCCTCGAGATCGTTATTGACACATTTGAGTTTATCCAGATTGTCACTGAGATACTTTATATCCTTAAAATTATCAACAATAATATCCTTCAAAATAAGAGATGTGTTACTTTGAGATATCGCTTCAGAAATTACAGCAGAGTTTTCCTCTTCTAGATCATGTTTCTGCTTGTCCAAGTCAAATATTTCCTTCATCAAAGATCTTTTCTCATTTAGCACCTTGCAGTTGTCTTCAAGTGAAGTCTGATATTGCCTTTGCAAGGCTAACAGTTGCCCACGAACACACATCAATTCAGTCTGCAAACTTTCTTCTCTTTGGCCTCCCTCTACCACTTTTGATCTCAGTACTTCATTCATATCCGCAAGTTTTTCAGCTCTGATCTGCAGCCTGGAAAACTGCTCAGATTGAACATTCAACTCCTCATGCAGAGAATTCTTCACTGCGGCAAGATTTTCTGCCTCTAGTTTCAGTTGCCCAAGCAGTGCAATAAGAACTGAATTCTCAATTATGAATTGCTGATTTTCATCCAGAGACTTTAGAAGTGAATTTTGCACCTCTTGGAGTCTGCCAAATACACGGTCAAGAACTGATTGGTCTTGTTTGATCTTATCATCGTAACCATGGATTTCATTAGCATCAAGAGTCCTCAATACCTGATGCAGCCCCATTCTCAGTATGGTAATTTGATCAAATAAGGATTTTATCTCCATCTGCTTTTCACAATTTCCGAGCTCCAATTCAGAGATAAGTTTTTCTGATAATTTGGAGGCCTCCAAGAGTTTCCTACACTCGAGCATTAGGGACAAATTCTTCTCTTCCAGATCTTGTGCACATTTCTGCAAGATGAAAACTTCTACCTGAGCATTCAAGGCCTTTTCCTGCTCCTCTTCAAATTCTTTCTTCCTGCACAGACTTTCTCCTTGCAGAAAATGGATCTGAGATTCCATTGCAGTTGCTTGGGTTTTACTCAACTGCACAAAACTGACATGTTGTTGCATTTCAGCCTCTAGTGACTTTTGTAGCTCTTCCACTTCACGAAGTGTTGATTCTCTCACTTTCTCCAGACCTACATATTTTTCTTCCAGTCCCTTGTATCTTTCCTCTAAATCTTCCAGCCTTTTCTGACTGACATCCAACTGAGAAATCAAACCTTCTCTCTGTGTTATCAGTCCAGACTTCTCATCACCAAGCAACATGCATGAGTTTTCTAAGCTCCTTAATATTTCTCTCGATCCTTCAAGTTCAGCATTAGCATCAGAAAGGGTATTCTCCAGAAAGTTATTCTTCTCAGAAAGCTTCTCCAGATTCTCGGTTGCGGTCTGTAACTGACAAATGAGCATGTCCTTCTCTGCAGCAAGGGTGGTTTTCTCTCTCAGAAGTGATTGACAGGAATCTTCCAACGTCTTTACTCTCCCCCGAACACCTTCTAACTCGACATTCAAATCTGAGAGTGAATTCTCTAAAAGGGCATTCTTCTCAATAAGTTTCTCCATGATTTTCAACTTCTCAAAGAGGACCAGCTTTTCATCTCTTTCTCTTTCGCAGACATCTTTAAGCTCTGTGTTCTCGTCCTGCAATTCCTTCACAGATGATGCAAAGTTTTCTGGATTTAAGCCAACTGACTCCAGCTGCACTGTCATAACCTGGTGTCTCTTGTTTAAGTTATTGAGTTCCTCTTTCAAACAGTAAATTTCTTGCTGAAGAGCATTTCTTTGGTCCACTCTAAGTTCAACTTCAGCTTCAAGTTTTGCTATAGTCTCCCTTAAGCTTAAAATCTCATCTTGCAAATTCTTGATGGACACAGCTGAACTTAAACTGAGTTTGTTCAGGCTCGTGTTCTCCTCCTTGACCCTCTGTAGCTCATCCTCTAAACCCTGGCTACGAGTTTCAAAGTCCTGTAAAATATGAGTCCTGTTCTGAAGCTCCATTGCCAGAGATCTGAGTTCTTCCTGGGATTGAGAGTGCAAATGCTGCAGAGTTTGAAATGCTGTTTCAGCCTCCATAAATCTCATGCGTTCTTCTTGTATGGAGGTCCAAAGTCTCCCCAACTCCTTCTGTTTCTCTGTTAGTACTTGGCTTTGATCCCCCATCTTCTGCACCAAAGACTCCACCTCAGTATGCAGACTCTGGTTGGTTCTCTCCAACAGACTACACCTTTCTTCAGCACCTTTTAACTTGGCAGCCTCATCATCCAACTCGCTTTTGAGCCTTTGAGCCTCCTCCTCGGCACATTTAAGTCTTTTTTCTAGGATAGCAATTGTCTCCAAGCACTGCTGGTACTGAAGAGCAGCTGCTTCCTTATCTTTGGTCAGCTCAACAACTACTTGCTTTAAAGTTTCAACTTCACTTTCAGCCTTCTCTGCTCTTTCTGACATCCTGCTGGCACTTTCTTGAGCATTCAATAGTTTTTCTTCCAGATTGCTTATTGTCTCTGAACACAGCTTGTATCGAGCAAGAGCATCATCCTTTTCAGCTTCTACTCTAGCAAGGTCCTGCTTTAAAGCTTGAGCTTCTGTCTCAGCTTTAGTAGTTCGCTCACTCAGTTCTTCAGCATCTTTTTGAGCATGCGAAATACTATTCTGAAGATTATTGGTCTTCTCCAAGCACTGCTGGTATTGAGCAAGATTAGCTTCTCTTTCGGCCTCTAATTTGGTCAAGGCATCCTTCAAAGTCTGAACTTCAGCTTCAGCTTGACTTGCTCGTTCATTAAGCCCCTTGGAATCTTCTTTTGCACGAGAGACTTCTTTCTCTAGATTGGATAATCTCTCCAAGCTCTGCTCATACTCAAGTAGGCCAGCTTCTTTTTCAGCTTCTAATCTCGCTAGAGCATTCTTCAAGGTTAAAATTTCCCTCTCAGCTTTACTCACTCGTTCGGACTCAGTTGGGACTCGAACCCTGATATCAGACTCAGATGGGACTCGAACCCTGATATCAGAACCCCCACTGTCTTGCAGACTTCTTTCTTTCTCCTCTACACCATGAAACAAATGTTTCAGACCCTTTCTGACCATGGGAGATTCAGATTCTTCTGTGAATGCTGCAATCCTCTTGGTAGAAAATGAAGAGATTCCCACAGCATCCTTCTGCAACTCATCAGGCTCCAAAAATGCTCGCACAATTGGTGTCATCTCAGGTGTACGGAGATCTACATCAGTGGCAGAACCTCCTGGCGTGTCATCTGCAAATGCCATGGGAACTTGGTTTGGAAATACTTCTGCCATGGTCCGATGGGCCTGACGAAGCACCCCGGTTGCATGATCATATCTTTCAGCCAATGCACGGTATGCTCGATAAAACTCTTCTACCAAGTTCATTAACTCTGGACGCTTCTTGTAATACATCTCTGCTCGCCTAGCAAAGGAATCAGCATCTTCTTCAATGAGCTTGATCATTTGCTTGACCTTAGTATCCATATCTGTCCAAGCAGAAGATATTTCGATGGGTCAAATTACAGGTATTCAGAGAAAGAATGAAAATTCCAATGCTGCAATCAAACAAAATTATGAAACCAGAGAAAGACGAATCTCATTACCCCTAAGCAAAATTTCATTGGATTCCATAATCAATTTAGCTCTTTTAAACTTGGTTTGATTAGCAAAAGCCACCAACCAAACTCAATACAGAATCAAATAACTTATCAAGCTTTTAAATCAAGTTCCATACACATTTTAACTAATCTTTAACTGTTGCTACTCAACTGTTTATATAGCTCATCGTATCGTTACTTATCAAACTTCTAATGGAATGATCAGATTACCTGTGAGATTCTCCTGGAGCCATTTAGAGTTTTTTCGGCTTATGTGGCTGTTCCACCACCATGAGTACATGCCTTTAGAATCTGTATGCATCACAGTTGCCATGACTTTAGCCCTCAACAACTCCGCTTCCTGATTCTCACCAGGGATTAGAATTCTTAATTGTGAGAACTAGGTGATGGATCAACCCCGAACAAGCTTTTTCGAATACAAACTGTGACGTAGTCCTGAAATCTCTCCCCCCTTTGTGCTTCTTATTTCCTGGTATCCACAAACAAAAACCAAAACAATTCAATTCTGACATGAAGGAAAAACATTACTTGATCACATGATCAGGAACTTGGAATGATCAAGCAGAAAACTGCACAAAATTTACTTGATCGTAATAATCCAAGGGTCCAAATATGTCAAGGAGCAGCCTTGTAACCGATAACTGTTGTATCCAAAACTGCCACAAAGTTACCTACTGAAGATAACGCATAATTAAAACAGGTGGCTTGAAAAAGTAAGGTAGAATCTGATCAATCAACAAAAAAGGCTTAAAAATAAATTTCAGATATAGAATCAGCAGCATAACATAGAAATCATTGACAAGACGACAACCATCCGATCATCATGAAATTAGTTAAACTTTATCAACTTAAGCAAAATTCAACAATTAAATTTCCAGAAAAAGAACTAAAAGGATAATAAAGAGTAACAAAAACCATCGACTATAAAGAGAAAGAACAATTGATATGCAAAAGCATTATATACAGCAAACAGGAAATGTAGAATAGAATAAAAAAGCTTACGATCAATTTTCTTCCTTTAGAAGAAAAAATGGTTTCTGGGTTTCGATTATAAGCAACTGTTAATGAAAAAAAGATCAGATTTTGGCCCTGTTTCAACTTTCAACCCATTTTCCGAGTGATCTTCCTCTGGTGCAACTCTTCTTTCTTTCTTTTCCTCTGTGGGTTGGTTTTGGCTGCTTTTATTATGGTGGGTTATTTGGTGCTATTTGAGAAGGTAGATGGCGACGGACAAAAACCATAAAAAAAACAGTAAACCAAAAATATGTATTTAAGCAAATAAAAAAGAAAGGAAAGGAAAGGAATTTGCACTTATTCACTTTGTGTGCCCATTGCAATGTTTTGAAGGAAACAGAGCATTAACAGGCAAGAAAGAATCAACTGGTTAGGTGAGAGGAAATGACGATGTTGTCCCTCTGTGTTTTAAGGTTTCAAAAATGTGGTTGTTCCTTGTGTTTTCTTCATCTTGATTTTGATGTGGGCTTATATAGTTTTAATAAGACTGTGTTTTGCATGTATTTTAGGAAAATCCAGAAAAGGATTGCGTTACCATATCAGACAAAATCACTTTGACTTTTTTAACATACCAAAATCACTTGATTATGAATTTATCAGAACAGATGATCTAATAAAATGAGACATTAAATTTATTAAATAAAATTAAATTGGAAGTTTTAAATTATGATATTATGTATAACAATCTCTGAAACAGGAGGTTAAAAGCTCTAAAATAACATCCTCCTATATCCCTTAGGGTGTCGGTTCATTACCAGAGCAAAATTTCCCTATCTTAGGCTTAGCTAAGAATTGTTCAAATTTTTGATGTTGTGAGTAAAATAAATTGAATTAAGAACGGACAATTTATAATAAATTTTTATAGTATCTAATCTAAATTAATCAACTAATAAATCGGATATAGATGATAATACAAAAGATATATGTGAACAGAATTTAATTGGAATTTTTATAAAAATAATTATTATTTGAAAAGGTTAAAAAAATAATGTCAACCGAATATGTGTTGCGTTAATAAGAAATTTCGTTTTAATTCCATTGCCATTAGGTACAGAATGTAATCTTTGGTAACCCTATCTCATCCTTTATAGAAGGAAAATAAAAGTAACGTTTAAGAGGACTAAAAAGTAAAAGGCATTGGTCTTTTCTTTTTTTCTTATTTAATATTTATTTCCAAATTGTTTCTCTATTAAAATTTATTTTCAATGAACAGAGTAATCATTCTACGATAATGCTAACATTTTTTTATAGTTTTTAACACATACACTTTTAAATTCAAAGATAATATTAATTTTTTTAAATATATTAGTGTGATTACATATTAATTTTTTTGTTAATAGAATTTATTATTTAACTTTCGAGGAAGACTACCAATAGCTCTCATATGACAGTTAATTATGTTACTAATCAATAATTAGATCATAAGCGACAACCTTATACCATATCGAAAGGTGATAAAAATAAGAATTTCAAAAACAAACTTAATCAAATGTAAATAACATAATATTGAATTTAATGGTATTTCCAAAAGTAAACTTGCTCATAAAAGACACATGTAATAATGGAATATATCAGCGACGAACAATAGTGACGAAATAAATAAAGATGGTGATTATAAACAAAACAAGAAAATAAATAACACTAAAATTTACGTGAAAAATTTAAAACGAAAAAACTATGAGCAAAGGATGAGAATTTTCTCTATGACGAAGAATAAAAAATTATAACATGTTTGCAGCTTAACGCTTTGTAGAGTCCTTGATCTACATGTTGTGTCTAAAATCTCAATCCGTAATATCTACTCCCTCTATCACACGAAGTTTGTCCCTTATTTACTTTTTAGTCAAATTTGATTCATAATTATTTAAAATTTATTATTGATAAATAATATGAAAAGATATATTTAAAAACTTTTAATCAAGTAATTTTTAAGTATATATCTTATAAAATTTAATTATTTAAAACAGTTAATATAATTATAGTTAAAGTTTAAAAATTTTGAATTTCAAAAAGTTAATAACGAAGAATCTTCGTGGAACGAAGAGAGTGTTTATAAAGATGTATTACTTGCTTACAAAGGAGCATAGAATTTCGTCAAAAAATAAAAAAATTTGTATAGAAAGTAATTCTATTCAATACAAGTATTTTACCTTTAAATCTTTAATTAGTGTGAAGTAAATAAAATTTACTAAAATTAAAATTTTTACTTTAAACCAAATCCTAAAACGATTTTGGATGGCAACTCTAACAATTTATGATTCTATTTAAGTATAAGATGATAAATAAAATATTTTTAAAGTAAAATAATAATTAAATTATTTTGTGTTAGTTAAAGTGTACCTTGGGGGAGAACCCAAAATATGGAAAGGGTAGTTTTGGTAAATGAAAGGTGTGAGGGTAGGCTGGCGTAGTTGTTTTGAAGAAGTGGGTGAGGTGGACTTTGGTTCCTTTCATTCTTTGGGCGGTGGCCTGCCGGAGGACGGTCGTCTTTCGTCACACTACTGAAAAAAATATTCATCTGGTCAATTATGACCACGTGTACAAACTGCAAAATTCAAAAAGCATTTTATTATTTTAATACTATTCTACACATGAAAGATTACATGCCCCTGCATCATTATTCATTAATGACTTCACTCCGGTAATTTCAAATTATTATATGATTAACAACTGAAAAAGAAAAGACCAATCCGTTTATTATTAGTAGTTTGGTGAAAAAAAATATTATATGAATTTTGCTCACCATAATATTTATGGTCATATTCATGAGAAAAATTAGGAATTCAAAGTTAACGAGAAAAATAAAATAAAATATTGCGGTAAAAATAATAAAGAAATTAAAAATATTAATTGTAATTAATTTTTAAATAATTATTTACTTTTTATTTACATTATAAAAAATAATAAATTTTTAATGGATAAAGGATGAAATTAGCCAGATTTATATAATATTTTTTTCTTAGTTAAAAGTACAAATCTGAATCAGCACCCAATAAGTGACGGCCACTGCCAGCGGTGGCAATGGTCCACTTTTATTCTGTGGAAAAGGATTATTTGACGGTGCAGATGGTTCAATTATGACGGCAGGATAAGCATCTCAAAGAAAAAGCCACCCTTTTACTTACTAAATTATTAGTGGTTCACGTGCCTAATAAGATGTAATCGAATCAAATTTGAGTTTACCAAATTATTTCATGTTTTTAAATTTTGTTCTAAATCAATTTGTTTCTAAAAAACATATTTTCTAATTAAACAAATCAAACTAAGAAATTAAAGTCTTACGATTTATTCTTATCAAACAAGTGCGTCCGGATACACTAATGAACATCAGGTGTGATCCGATTATGTTTTCCTAGAAATACAGTAAAAGATAATGGTCCGAACTCCGAACAAATGAGGCGAGTCTAAGGTTCTATCACTTTAAGGTGCGGTTAAAAAACAATACAACTAAAATATTTTAAGTTGGTAAATTTTTTACAAGTCTCAAGATTCATTTAAAACCAAGTTTCGAGACCTGTTGAAAAATTATTAATATAAAATATTATATTTTCTCATAATATTTCGGTCGTATAATAATATTTTAAGTTTTAAAATTTTTAATATTTTAGTTGTGTCTTTTTTTTTGACCGTACCTTAAGGAGGCGTTAGCCAAAATCACCCGAACAAATGGGTGTTTTCCCAAATTCCAGGTGCAGAAACAATTAGATGGAGCCAGAACCTTCCACCTTGACTCTTGGACATTGCTTCTTATTGGGGGAGTCGTGGCTGTGAGAGCATAATCTTTATATGAAAGAGTCAAGACCTGCAAGAATTAATGAACTTTGCCCAATGCTCATCTAATTAGGCCAAACAACAGGGTCTCTGTGTTTTTTTTTTACAAATAATAAGAATTAGTTTTAATTAATAAAAAATACTCAAAATTAAACCAGAGTTTATAATATAAGAATATATTAATCGATATATTTTTCTAAAAAATTATAAGTTTATAACATATAAACTAGTTACTGAGAAATAAAATAGAATTGAAGAAGAAAAAAAATTAAAAACTCAGCCAAATAATTTAGACGAATAATAAATATAAACAAATATCAATATTAACAATGGAGGATAAACAAAATCAACACAGACATAAAAAATGTAAATAACAATGATGTCTCATTGACAAACTAATATTCCACAGCTAAATCACGATCCATTTTCAATGATTGCTACAACATATATTAATATTTAGTCGGAAGATCTAAAGTAGGGATAGAAAAAAATAACATAATAAACATATATGGAGAGGCAACATTAAATTCAATCACGAAAAAGATAAGAATGTATATAAAAATAAACAAAATCATTCATTATTTTCATAGAAAAAATTTAATTACATAAAATAAAACAATATAAAGAACGTAAGGGTTACTCAAAATCCCATTAAAATTATTCAAAACTTAAGAGTGACAAGTACCAAATCAAATTTGATTTTTTTGGAGGAAATAAAATAGTTAGAAATCAATCAATTTGCTAAATATTGGGTTTATGATTTATTAGGAATGTATATGAGACTATGATTAAATAATGATGGTTGGAAGAGTTATTGATGATTTTTTTATTAAATAAAAAATATTATATTTTTATCTCGAAATTCAAACTCATAAAATATAATAAAATAAGCATCCTTAATCACTAGGTTAATTAGTGAGTTTCAAAATCATTGATGATTTAAACATGAATATAAGACAATGATTTACATCTGTTTATCTGTAACACCCGGGTTTAGGGGTTAGGTGGAAATAATATTTTAATATTATTTTGGGCTCGGTTGGTTTATGAAATAATCCTTTTAAAAATATTGGGTTACAAAATTTACCTTTTAAAACGGGACCAAAGTGTTTTAGACTCAAAGTTGAAAAGCTAATTTCAAAACAAGGAAAAACTATTCATTAATGGCCTTTTGGGTAATTTGCCCCACTTCAAATTTAAACCCCTTTTTCCCTATCACACTTCCACTATTCATCTTCTTCATCAGATTTTCCAACGTAAAATAGGGTTCTCTACCCAAGTTCACTATTCCATCTTATTCCTCCTCCATTTCAGCTCCAAATCGAAAGGTAAGGATGTTTTTGACTTCCCCTCATCCTCCCCTCTTTAAAAGTACCTTCTATTTTCATTTTCATAAGAGTTTGAGAAAATGGAATTTTTGGGAGTTGGGATTAAAAATGAAAGCTTTATGTTGTTAAAGTAAATGTGTTGATTTAATATGTTTAGATAAGTTATGTAGAAGTCAAATGGTATGATATATGTGAATTTCAAGTGATTTTAATCAATTTTCGGAATTGGGTACCAAGGGGGTTTTGGGAGGGTTTTAAAATGGTTTTTCGGGTGTTTCAATGTTGGTTTTCGAGGGCTGATGTTAATATGATATATGAGGGCTGCTTTGGCTGTGTTTGATGGTTATTTGGATGCTTGAAATGGAAGATATTGGTGGGCTTTAAGGGCAGCTCAGAAATTCTGTTTTTGGGACTTGTTTTGGGTATTGAGTGCTTGAAGTGTTGATCCGGGTTGTATCCGTTGATGAGATATTGATTATGAATGTTTTGTTTGTGTTTGAGATTAATTAGAACCGAGTTTGGGCGTCGGAGAAGCTTTGGAAGAGAATCCGGGAATTTGAAGAACGGTCGCTTGCTTGGTCTTTGAGCTTGGAAGCTTAGGTGAGTGGTTAATTGTGTTAAACGGTTTTAAATTGGTTGGTTCGAGTATATGGACTAGGTTGGGCTTGGTAGGCCCACCTAGAGTTAGGATTAGGGTGGTAGCCTAATCCTAAACTTGATCTAAGCCTTTGGATGATCTCAATTGTATGAATGTATATGCCTCGTATGCCATGTGATATGAATGTTTATGTATATTGTTTTATACATGTGAGTTGAGGCATGGGTTGTATTGCTTAAAGCATGCACGGTAATGGTTTATGGTTGTGTCCAAGGTGAGTACGTGCTAAGCACGAAAATGATTGAAATGTGTGATGTGGAATGAGTAAAATATTGGCACTAGTATACTTAAATACAAATGATCGATCATTAGGATGTTAGTGTGTACACATGAGTCAAAAGTCGCGTGTGGCCTTGGTGGCGTTGAGTCACCAAGGAGGAGTACGGGTACGCCCGGAAATGGTATATAAATATAGTCGATGATGAGTGGAATCCCATCGACGGGGCGTGAGGATGAGTGGAATCCCCTCCGCGAGACCGGTGATGAGTGTAATCCCACCGTCAGGTAATGGTTGTGTTGTTGGATATGAGTTCCAACGGTTATCCGCGTATTTGAGTCATAACTAGGTGCCAATGTTGATTGATATGTGTATCAATGTGTTGAGATATATGAGCTGTTTGGATGTTTAAATGTGATTACATGTATGGTAGTGTTGAGCTCATGATTATGGCATACATGTGATATATTGCTCATGCATCTATATATTGTGGACTCTTGGTAAATGTGAATTGCCTTGGCTAGATCGTGCTCGGACCCTGCAATGTTGAGGTTTGTTTTTAGAGCTTACCCTCACTAAGCATTATTGCTTACGCTCTCTTTGTTCAACATTGCAGATCCTTAGTTCGTGGGTTGCTCGGCAAGCGGAGGGCCTCCAAGTGTGGTTTGGACTTGTGTTCATCAAGTATGGTTTTAATGCTAAGACATGTAATAGTTTAAGCAATGGGATGTGTAAGGATTTGTTGTTTGTTGTTGGTTGCTAGGAGCATGTTTAGACTCCTTGTTATGTTGCTTTTGTGTGGCTTGTGATGCCATGTTTAAGTTGTTAACCTTGCCTAATTTGCTCTCTTGTATGTTGCTTAAATGCTTTAGAAACCATGTTTAAGGTTGGATGTGTTTGATTGGATGTATGTGCGTTGATTGTTGCCTTTGTGTTAGACATGTCTAAACCATGTTGAAGCATGCTAGTATGTTGGTATATCTTGGGTTTAAATGCTTGGCTATTGTATGGTGTTTTGGGGATGTTTTGGGGCATCCTTGTGCCTCAAAACAGCCCAGAAAAGTCTGCAGACAGGGGGTGTTTCGGAACGGGTCCCCGTGTTCCGAAACGGCCCCTGTGTAAATGGCCCGCCGTTTCGAAACGGATGAGGGTCGTTCCGGAACATTTTCGCTACTGGAATTTTGAGAAATTGGCGAGATGAAGCCGTTCCGAAACGGGCCTCTGAAGTTCCGAAACGGTCAAATCTCGTTGACCACGAGATATTGACCGTCAAGGTCGTTCCGATACGGGTCTCCCCTGTTTCGGAACGGTCACCTTATGGTTGACCCTGGCCTTTGACTAAGTCAAGGCATTTCGGAACACCCTATGGGCGTTACGAAACGGCCTGCTGTAATGAAGTAAAATGGACTGTTTATGTTTTGTTTGGTCGGTGAATGTTTCGCTGTTCGTGTCTTCCGCTGTTGTGCTTCACATAGGAATTAAATGTGCATATAGATAAGATTAAAGTTAAAAGAAATTTTCTGGGTCGTTAACCGAAGGGAAGCCTTAACGGGTTTCGCTTCGGTTTTCCCCGTGTGGCCCACTCGGACCGGTCATCCGACCAGACCGGGACGAGGGGGTTACACTTGTTGGTATCAGAGCCTAAGGTTACCGAGACCTTGGGCAGGTAAGTGAGGTAAGTTTAAGTTTTTAAGGTGAAATTGCACGGTGTTTGCTTAATCTGCAAGAATGGTTGCTTATGTGACAAGTATGCTGATTGTTTTACTTTTAAGCATGTGTGTGTGGGTCCCATTGCTACTATTACATTGGAAAAATGATTTTTAAGTGAGGAAACATACTTGGACACTTGGGAGCCTCACCTTGCTAACCCATTTTGTGTGTTGTTGTTGTGGTTGTAGTTAATATCTGAGAGAGCAATGTCTAGACCGAGAGGTAGACCGAGGTTGGTTCGTCAGGAACCGCGAGTTGTAGCTCCTGTTGAGCCGGTAGTTGGTGCGGGAGCTCACATAGAGGGACCGGGGGCCGCGGGAGTTGGCGCTCCTCCACCACCTCCACCACCACCACCTCCTCCACTTGGAGCTGGGGGCGAGGATGGAGCTGGAGGAGAGGGACCTCAGGGTGGCCAAGGTCCAGCTGGAATTGATATGACTCCGCTTGTGCAAGCAATAGCGGGAGCGTTCCAGGCCGCAGTTGCGGGAGCTCAGGCTGCAGCTCAGCCTAGGTGTGATGAGGCTAGTTTACCTTTGGAGAGGCTCCGTAGCTTAGGGGCCGGGGAGTTTAGAGGATCCACTCCGGAGAGGTCGGAGTTATGGTTGGAGAAGACAGTTCGTATCTTGGCTCAGATGGGTTGTGCGGGTGCACGTAGATTGGGTTGTGTGATCTCGTTGCTTCAGGGTGATGCCTACACCTGGTGGGTCACCATTACTACCGGGGTTCCAGAGGCAGAGATTGATTGGGAGTTCTTTGAGTCTGCCTTCAGGAAGAGGTACTTGGGACCGAGGTACCTAGATGAGAAGAAGAGAGAGTTCATGGCCCTCACTCAGGGAGATGCGTCAGTGACTGATTATGAGATTCGTTTCGTTCGTCTGAGTTAGTATGCTCCAGAGTTAGTACCCACTAAGAGGGCTCGATGTGATCGTTTCAGATACGGACTTCATGAGGAAGTTAAGAGGTATACCTTGGCTTCTGATTATTCTGACTTTGATGTCTTGGTTGCTAGAGCCAAGGACATCGAGCATAGCTTGGGGCTGGCCAAGCGTTCTGGAGGATCTAGCTCGGGTAAGAGGCACAACAACTTTGATGGTAGAGATGCTAAGAGGCACAGAGGTGGCGGGCATCAGTTCGATCAGAGACGTGGCGGTGGCCACCCTGGTAGGGGCCATCAGGGCCATAGAGGAGGAGGGCGCTTGCCCGAGTGCGCACAGTGTGGGAGGCAGCACACTGGAGAGTGCTGGGGTAACTTTCATGCTTGCTGGAACTGTGGTTCGAGGGACCACTTTAGGAGGGACTGTCCGCGTCAGGCAGCTCAGGCGCCGAACATTGCTCAGGCTCCTGCGAGAGGTAATGATTTTCAGAGAGGCCGTGGGCGCGGTCGTGGCTACTTCCAGCCGAGGGCTGATGCACCTAGGGTAGATGCTCAGAGGAACCTTGCACATGTTGTGACTGTGCAGCCAGAGGCGGGAGGACCAACGAGGGTCTATGCTCAGAGAGGGGCCGGGAACGACACCGATGTGATAGCAGGTAATTTTGAGTTACAGTCTATGTCTTTGCTTTCTTTGGTTGATTCGGGTTCTACGCATTCCTACATTCTGAGTGAGCATGCACAGAAGTTAAATATTCCTGTTGAGATCTTAGATGTAGGTATGCATGTTACTAGCTCTTTTGGCGAGACAGTTGTGGTTAGACGTATGTATAGGAGGTGTCCCCTGAAGATTCAGGGTCATGTGTTCTCAGTTGATATGATGGAACTTCCTTTCTATGGTTTTGATATTATTTTGGGTATAGACTGGTTGGTTGAGCATCGGGCTAGTGTGGATTTTGAGACAAAGAGAATTTCCTTGAAACTTTCTGATGACTACGAAGTAGTGGTAGTGGGCGAGAACATTAAGTTCTTGTCTAATGTGGTGTCAGCTTTAGAGGCTCATAGGTTGATGGACTCAGGATGTGGGGCCTATTTAGCTTATGTTATGAATCCGGATATGAGTGAAGCTAGACCAAAGGATATCAGGACAGTGTGTGACTTTCCAGATGTATTTCCTAAAGAGTTGCCTGGTTTGCCTCCTGACAGAGATGTTGAGTTTGTGATTGAGACAGTTTCGGGATCTAACCCAGTTTCGATAGCTCCGTATCGTATGGCTCCGAAAGAGTTGAAAGAATTGAAGAGTCAGTTGCAAGAATTATTAGACCGTGATTTCATTAGGCCTAGTAGTTCTCCGTGGGGTGCTCTAGTGTTGTTTGTGAAGAAGAAAGATGGTAGCATGCGCATGTGTATTGACTATAGACAGCTGAATCAGTTGACTGTGAAGAACAAGTATCTGTTACCTTGTATAGATGATTTGTTTGATCAGTTGAGAGGTGCTTCAGTATTTTCGAAGATAGATTTGAGATCTGGGTACTATCAGTTGAAAGTGAAAGAGTGTGATGTTTCGAAGACAGCTTTTAGGACTAGATATGGTCACTATGAGTTTCTTGTGATGCCATTTGGGCTCACGAATGCACCAGCAGCATTCATGGACATGATGAACAGAATTTTTAGGGACTATCTAGACCGGTTTGTGGTTGTCTTCATTGATGATATACTAGTGTACTCGAAGACAGAAGAAGAGCATGATGAGCACTTGAGATTCGTCTTGCAGAGATTGTTGAGCAATCAGTTGTATGCGAAGCTCAGTAAGTGTGAGTTCTGGATTCGAGAGGTTGTATTTCTTGGCCATGTTGTTTCGGCCGAAGGCATCCGAGTTGATCCATCGAAGATTGAGGCTATTGTTGAGTGGAAACAACCTAAGTCCGTGACCGAGATTAGGAGTTTCCTAGGATTAGCCGGTTACTATAGGAGGTTCGTTGATGGCTTCTCTAGAGTAGCTGCTCCCTTGACTAAATTGTTGCAAAAGGGAGTCAAGTTTGAATGGTCAGATGCAAGACAAAAGGCCTTTGAGAAATTGAAAGAAGCTTTGACGAATGCTCCGGTGTTAGTGCAACCTGTTTCAGGTAAGGAGTTTGTGATCTACAGTGATGCTTCCTACGTAGGCTTAGGATGTGTTTTGATGCAAGATAGGAGAGTCGTTGCTTATGCTTCTAGACAGTTGAAGATTCATGAGAAGAACTATCCTACTCATGACATAGAACTAGCCGCAGTTGTGTTTGCATTGAAGATTTGGCGTCACTACTTATATGGTGAGAAGTGTATAGTTTACACTGATCACAAGAGCTTGAAGTACTTGATGACACAGAAAGAGTTGAACTTGAGACAGAGAAGATGGCTAGAGTTGTTAAAAGATTACGATTTGACCATTGAGTACCATCCGGGTAAAGCAAACGTAGTAGCCGATGCTTTGAGTAGAAAAGTGGCCGTTGAACTGAGAGCTATGTTTGCCAAGTTGAGTGTGTCCGATGATGGTGGTTTGATCACCGAGTTGCAAGTGAAGCCTTCTTTGATTCAGTTGATTAGAGAGAAGCAGCTGCAAGATGCGAGCTTAGTTTCTCATGTTCAGGACATAGCCGAAGGAAGACCGACTGAGTATAGTTTCAGTGGTGAGAGCTTGTTGTGCTTTAGGGATAGAATTGTTGTACCGGAAGATGTTGAGCTGAGACGTCAGAATTTGAGTGAAGCACATTTGAGTTCCTTTTCTATGCATCCGGGTAGTACCAAGATGTACCGAGATTTGAAGAATGATTACTTCTGGGTTGGTTTGAAGAGAGATGTAGCCGAGTATGTAAGCCGTTGTATGGTTTGTCAGAGGGTGAAGGCAGAACATCAGGTTCCTTCAGGTTTGCTACAACCTTTGAAGATTCCGGAATGGAAATGGGAGAGAATCACCATGGATTTTGTATCGGGGTTGCCTTTGTCTCCTTCGAAGAAGAATTCAGTTTGGGTGATCGTTGATAGGTTCACTAAGTGTGCTCACTTCTTAGCAGTGAACACTACGGATTCCTTAGACAAGTTGGCAAACTTGTACATTCGTGAGATTGTGAGACTTCATGGAGTTCCAAAGTCTATAGTTTCAGATAGGGACCCTAGATTTACTTCGAGGTTCTGGAGTTGTTTGCATAGTGCTTTGGGTAGTCGTCTGCATTTCAGCACATCTTACCATCCGCAGTCCGATGGGCAGTCAGAGCGAGTGATACAGATTCTAGAGGATATGCTTCGTTGTTGTGTGATAGATTTTTAGGGTTCTTGGGAGAAGCACTTACCGTTGGTTGAGTTTGCCTACAACAACAGTTATCAGTCTAGTATCCAGATGGCACCTTACGAGGCTTTGTATGGTAGACGGTGTAGGACTCCGATTTGTTGGGCTGAGACAGGTCAGAGGTTGTTACCTATGCCAGACTTGCTTAAAGGAACCACAGAAAAAGTGAAGTTGATTTGTGACCGTTTGAAAGCAGCTTCCGATCGTCAGAAGTCCTATGCAGATTTGAAGAGGAAATAGATTGAGTACTCAGTGGGTGAGAAAGTGTTTCTGAAGGTATCTCCGTGGAAGAAGGTAATGAGATTTGGCCGAAAGGGCAAGTTGAGTCCGAGGTTCATTGGTCCGTATGAGATAGTTGAGCGGATTGGGCCTGTAGCTTATCGGTTGAGGTTACCTTCTGAGTTAGAGAAGATTCATGATGTCTTTCATGTATCTATGCATAGGAGATATAGATCGGATCCTTCTCATGTGATGCCCGTTGAGGAGATAGAGTTGAATCCGGATTTGTCTTATAATGAAGAGCCCGTTGAGATACTTGCTTCAGACAGCAAGGTGTTGCGTGGCAAGACCATAGAGTTGGTCAAGGTGTTGTGGAGACATAGGGGTGTGGAAGAGGCCACGTGGGAGAGGAAAGCTGATATGGTTTAGCAGTTTCCGTACTTGTTTCCACCAGGTAATTTCGGGGACGAAATTTCCTTAAGTGGGGGAGAGTTGTAACACCCGGGTTTAGGGGTTAGGTGGAAATAATATTTTAATATTATTTAGGGCTCGGTTGGTTTATGAAATAATCCTTTTAAAAATATTGGGTTACAAAATTTACCTTTTAAAACGGGACCAAAGTGTTTTAGACTCAAAGTTGAAAAACTAATTTAAAAACAAGGAAAAACTATTCATTAATGGCCTTTTGGGTAATTTGCCCCACTTCAAATTTAAACCCCTTTTTCCCTATCACACTTCCACTATTCATCTTCTTCATCAGATTTTCCAACGTAAAATAAGGTTCTCTACCCAAGTTCACTATTCCATCTTATTCCTCCTCCATTTCAGCTCCAAATCGAAAGGTAAGGATGTTTTTGACTTCCCCTCATCCTCCCATCTTTAAAAGTACCTTCTATTTTCATTTTCATAAGAGTTTGAGAAAATGGAATTTTTGGGAGTTGGGATTAAAAATGAAAGCTTTATGTTGTTAAAGTAAATGTGTTGATTTAATATGTTTAGATAAGTTATGTAGAAGTCAAATGGTATGATATATGTGAATTTCAAGTGATTTTAATCAATTTTCGGAATTGGGTACCAAGGGGGTTTTGGGAGGGTTTTAAAATGGTTTTTCGGGTGTTTCAATGTTGGTTTTCGAGGGCTGATGTTAATATGATATATGAGGGCTGCTATGGCTGTGTTTGATGGTTATTTGGATGCTTGAAATGGAAGATATTGGTGGGCTTTAAGGGCAGCTCGGAAATTCTGTTTTTGGGACTTGTTTTGGGTATTGAGTGCTTGAAGTGTTGATCCGGGTTGTATCCGTTGATGAGATATTGATTATGAATGTTTTGTTTATGTTTGAGATTAATTAGAACCGAGTTTGGGCGTCGGAGAAGCTTTGGAAGAGAATCCGGGAATTTGAAGAACGGTCGCTTGCTTAGTCTTTGAGCTTGGAAGCTTATGTGAGTGGTTAATTGTGTTAAACGGTTTTAAATTGGTTGGTTCGAGTATATGGACTAGGTTGGGCTTGGTAGGCCCACCTAGAGTTAGGATTAGGGTGGTAGCCTAATCCTAAACTTGATCTAAGCCTTTGGATGATCTCAATTGTATGAATGTATATGCCTCGTATGCCATGTGATATGAATGTTTATGTATATTGTTTTATACATGTGAGTTGAGGCATGGGTTGTATTGCTTAAAGCATGCACGGTAATGGTTTATGGTTGTGTCCATGGTGAGTACGTGCTAAGCACGGAAATGATTGAAATGTGTGATGTGGAATGAGTAAAATATTGGCACTAGTATACTTAAATACAAATGATCGATCATTAGGATGTTAGTGTGTACACATGAGTCAAAAGTCGCGCGTGGCCTTGGTGGCGTTGAGTCACCAAGGAGGAGTACGGGTACGCCCGGAAATGGTATATAAATATAGTCGGTGATGAGTGGAATCCCATCGACGGGGCGTGAGGATGAGTGGAATCCCCTCCGCGAGACCGGTGATGAGTGTAATCCCACCGTCAGGTAATGGTTGTGTTGTTGGATATGAGTTCCAACGGTTATCCGCGTATTTGAGTCATAACTAGGTGCCAATGTTGATTGATATGTGTATCAATGTGTTGAGATATATGAGCTGTTTGGATGTTTAAATGTGATTACATGTATGGTAGTGTTGAGCTCATGATTATGGCATACATGTGATATATTGCTCATGCATCTATATCTTGTGGACTCTTGGTAAATGTGAATTGCCTTGGCTAGATCGTGCTCGGACCCTGCAATGTTGAGGTTTGTTTTTAGAGCTTACCCTCACTAAGCATTATTGCTTACGCTCTCTTTGTTCAACATTGCAGATCCTTAGTTCGTGGGTTGCTCGGCAAGCGGAGGGCCTCCAAGTGTGGTTTGGACTTGTGTTCATCAAGTATGGTTTTAATGCTAAGACATGTAATAGTTTAAGCAATGGGATGTGTAAGGATTTGTTGTTTGTTGTTGGTTGCTAGGAGCATGTTTAGACTCCTTGTTATGTTGCTTTTGTGTGGCTTGTGATGCCATGTTTAAGTTGTTAACCTTGCCTAATTTGCTCTCTTGTATGTTGCTTAAATGCTTTAGAAACCATGTTTAAGGTTGGATGTGTTTGATTGGATGTATGTGCGTTGATTGTTGCCTTTGTGTTAGACATGTCTAAACCATGTTGAAGCATGCTAGTATGTTGGTATATCTTGGGTTTAAATGCTTGGCTATTGTATGGTGTTTTGGGGATGTTTTGGGGCATCCTTGTGCCTCAAAACAGCCCAGAAAAGTCTGCAGACAGGGGGTGTTTCGGAACGGGTCCCCGTGTTCCGAAACGGCCCCTGTGTAAATGGCCCGCCGTTTCGAAACGGATGAGGGTCGTTCCGGAACGTTTTCGCTACTGGAATTTTGAGAAATTGGCGAGATGAAGCCGTTCCGAAACGGGCCTCTGAAGTTCCGAAACGGTCAAATCTCGTTGACCACGAGATATTGACCGTCAAGGTCGTTCCGATACGGGTCTCCCCTGTTTCGGAACGGTCACCTTATGGTTGACCCTGGCCTTTGACTAAGTCAAGGCGTTTCGGAACACCCTATGGGCGTTTCGAAACGGCCTGCTGTAATGAAGTAAAATGGACTGTTTATGTTTTGTTTGGTCGGTGAATGTTTCGCTGTTCGTGTCTTCCGCTGTTGTGCTTCACATAGGAATTAAATGTGCATATAGATAAGATTAAAGTTAAAAGAAATTTTCTGGGTCGTTAACCGAAGGGAAGCCTTAACGGGTTTCGCTTCGGTTTTCCCCGTGTGGCCCACTCGGACCGGTCATCTGACCAGACCGGGACGAGGGGGTTACATTATCTTGACTGATGTGGATGAAAACTCGTTGGATTGAATGTTTGGAAATTTGCATAAATAAAAAAAAAGTAAGGGACACCTCTCTCGGAATAATAATGTTCTTTTAATAGAAGAGTTAAACTTTTATACAGGGTGTGTCTAATATACGACATGTTACGGTGCGGCACCAACTGAAATGGTATAAGATTTGGAATATAGAACTGAAAATGTTACATTGTTTGATAACATTTTCGGTTGGTGGTAAGTATCGAAACTTTACTTCGAGTATCGAAATTTTCATCGCTTCTAATAACCTTTTAAGTTTTTGTAGGTACCGAAAATGTTATCTAACAATATACATTTTCAGTTCTATATTTCAAATCTTATAACATTTTCAATTGGTACCGCACTGTAACATGCCGTATCGCAGAACTACCCTTTTTACACTCTTGCTTTCAATATTTTTAGATGTCATATGACAGTCACTGGTAGATGAATCAAAAGTGTGCACGCTAACGTGATTAATGTGAGTGGCTTAAGAGCATCATGAGATTTATGTCACTTGTTTGATAATGAAGTGGTCTACGGAGACATGCATCTGAAAAATTAGTCATGGCCAGGAACAATGTTTCCGAAGACAAAAACCTTAAAAAAAAATTAGATAGGACGGTATTTTCAGAGAAGATGTGGAGGCAGGTATAGCTAGAATAAAGGAATGCGATTTGTTTTTTTATGTGAGGGGTGATTAATTAATTAATTACTTAATTATCATTTTGAGGTCTTTAAATTCATTGCTTTCAAAAGTCCAAGATTATACAATCATATTTCTAAGGAGGTTTAAAACAGGTTTGAAGCTAAAGATAGGAATCCTTGGAAATTTGGGTTGGGAATATGTACTCAATTACGCATTCAACATACATCAATAACTTGATTTTAATTGACTAATTGATTCGCACTCCAAATAAACGCCAACTCAATGTTGAAAATTGCTTTGATCGTTAGGTAAAATATTTATGACAAGGAGTGGGTTATCAACAATTAACAAAGAGGATGGTGTGCTTTCTCTTACTTTCAAGTGAATTAAATAAATGAGATTAAACTAGTGAGTTGGTTAAAGTGGTAAGCTTAGTATTAATTAAGCATATTTCAAGTTCGAGGTCTTGTGCACGTAGAAAATCTTAGCTGGAAGATTTATACACTAAAATTGAGTGTACGACGCAAATCGATCCGAATTAATCTAGACAAAGCCTTAGAGATAACAAATTCATATTGTTGTAATACAGTTGTTTAAAATTAGTTATTTTATACAGCTGTAATTAAATTAGTTAGCTAGGGTTTCTTGATTAATTTTTTGGTTAGTATTTAAGCTAGTGTTTAGTGTTTTATTAGGTAATTAAAAAACACATCGTTTTGTTTTACTTCAGATAATAAACTCACACACTTTCTTCTTCTCTCCTGAGAATATGTTGGTATTCTAAAATCCTTAAAACGTTTTTCTCAAAACCAAATTTTTTCAATTTAACATGGTATCAAATAAAAATTTTGACTTACGTTCGTTTGATTGAGTGTAGGACGTAGATCAGTCCGGATTAATCCAGACAAAGCACTAGAAAACTAAAAGTACAACAACAAAAATAGAGTGAATATGGCAATGAACAAGGTGAGATGGACTATGGTTAAATTAATTTTCAAAGCAATAATTCATCCCACATCCACTTTCACCCAAAAAAAATCACATATTTAATTTTGCTTTCCGTTCCACTTTATAAACTTACATGCAATATACATTAATTTAATTTGGTGATGTTTTTTTAATGAGTACTTTAGTTTTATTAATAAAAGAAAAATTTAACATAAAAGTTTACAATACAGGTAAACAAACATGATCCGGACATAATCTTAAAAGTGCGAAAACTAATGTCTCTAAATTATAAACATGATCCAAAAAAAAGGTAAAATCTAAATCATCAACAAACGACATTAAAAATGCATATTACAGAATTAGGGCACGTTGACTACATGTTTATTACCACAACTCAATCGCGAACAAGAGCGGTGACGAAACTTGCATCGAGATCCAAATCGGGGGTGCAAAATAGGGAGATCAATAGGATAATCAAAAGAGCGCCATCTTGATCAGTTGTGGCGACGTCAAATCCAGCTATGACAAAAAACCAAAGAATATAAAAGCGTGCCAAAAGGCAGAAAAGCATGCTAAGAAGCAGAAAAAACGTACCAAATGGTAGAGAAAAGCATGTCATAAAGATAAATTTATTGAATTGAAAGGACTACAAGAAAAAGAACGATATAAATAAAAAAGAAGGTGACGGGCGGTTGACAACCAGACCTAAAATTAGTGTCACTGCCGGCCATAAAATATTAAACAAGAAGAAGGCGGCATTGAATTCGAGAAAAAAGTTAAATTTGTTGATGTTTTTATTTTTGAAGTTTCAGGTACAAAGTAATCATAATTATAAGTAATATATCCGAATATATTAGAAATAAAATTACTCGTTACAAAATACAATTTAGTTAGTAACCATAATATATTTGAAGAAGACCTACACATAGTGAAATTTAAATAAAAATAAAAAACAATTTACATATAACGTACGTAAAATAGGAATTAACCTATATATTTAGGGACTTAATATCTCAACCTTTTATCAAAAATTTGTTTTAACTTTAAACAAGAATAGAATAGTATTCTAGTACATAGAATACCAACATATACCTAATAGATATGAGGTATATAAATCTTGCACGTGAAACGAACAAAATAAAATATCGAAGATGCTGGCCTGGTATAGTATAAAATCTTAACCTATAAGCTGAACCCCAAATCCAAATCATTACAAAGTTATCAGGTGAACAGTTCGACTTCAAAGTTAATAAACACATAGAAAAAGTTGATAAAGTGTACGGAAGGGGGAGCTTCCTTCACATGACCGGAAGTCGAGTACACTCGAATGCTGAAACCCTTTTTGACAGTAACTTCCCCGATTAAAAGTGTGGGGTGTGTCTTGGTACGACAAGTTAAAATGCGATTAATATAAAGTGTGACCGTTTTTTTACTCGGTTATCAATTTAAAATGTTATATATATATATATATATATATATATATTGATAACAATTTTGGGGTTTTGGGGTTGATTTAGGGTTTAGAGTATTGTTTCAGATTTATGGTTAGGTTAGGTTAATAATGAATGATAGGTTTTTGGGGAATAAATGTTAGAAGATTAGGGTTTAGTTCGAGCTCTATTTTTGAGATCGATTCGAGCTTTGATAACTTTGAGTTCGTGAGCTTTCGAGTTGAGCTCGAGCTTCAATCGAAGCTCTCGAGTCGAGACGAGTCGAACTTAACGATACTTGAGCTTGACTAAGCTCGTTTACACCCCTAAATGTAAGTCTGTCCCTGATTATAGAAACAAAGCGATTGAACCCGAATTTCTTCGAATAAACATCATCCATTTTTTTTACTGAGATCACTTGTTGAGTTCATGTCTAGCTTTTAAGTTATAAATATAATACAGATATAAATAAAGTATTTTTTAGTAGAATAGATAAAGTAGAATGGGCAATATTGGCAAATTTCCCTTTTCCACTATTCCCATCACTAAAAGCATGATTAGATCCATGACCTAACTTCAGTTAGATTCCTGTTTCATGCTACATTCATATATTCATTTATTTGAAAGGGGAAAAAAGATGTGGCACTTAAAAATCAAATGGTCCAATCAGAATAATTGTTTAAGAAAACACAAAGTAATTGCTTCCTTAAATCCACCGACTTTCGGCATTACTTTCATTCAAGGATTTACTCCGAAAATATAAAAGAGTTGGTAGGTAATTAATTAAATGACAAGGCAATGGCGAAAGAAAGAAAGCCAGGAGCCACCTTCTACCTGGAGCTTTCCAGCCATGGGAGACAAATCTAGCAACCCAAAAACCTGTTTCCAGAATCAATGACCAGTCCAGTTCTACTTGAAAAATTAAACAAATAAGAGCTGTGTTAAAATATCATAAATACTTGAGTTTTAATTCCATAGATGCGAAATTAAAAACCAATTTTTATGGCTTGTAGTAAGCCCAAACACGGCCCATTTAGCAATTTAATTTGGGATAGGCATTTTATGGTTTCATTTTTATTCTAACCACTTTTGAGGAATTTTTTTAGTTGTTTTATGAGGAAGAGAATCCTTCGATGTCCGATGCACCCTTCTCGAGGACTAACAAATGATGTAGTAAAGGATCATTGTTTCGTCGACAATGATTCGAAGATTTAAAAATGAGAGATTTTTTTCTCTATAATAATTTCTCTCTTCTTTATTGTCACATTCTTTTTCTTGTCATTTTTTTTGTGTGTGTCTTCTTTTCTTTACGTTTGAAGGCTTTTCTCTCTTATTCACATCTTTTTAACGAATTCTAATTGTTTAGATAGTATGACAAAATATATATATATATATATATATACATAATTTAAACGATTTTTGAAACTCTTCTCATGGCATCTTAGTCCATCAGTCTTTTTTATATTATGTAATTAACTCCAAAGTCTCCTCGATAAATATTTTCACAAAATGATAAAAAATGTCTTCAACGTTTGCATGTTTTGTCATTTGGTCCCCTATTCTTTTTTGGTCCAAATATGCCCCAACGTTTGCTTATTTGGTCATTTGACCCCTATTCTTTCTTTTGGTCCAAATATAGCCCCAACGTTTCATTTATAGTCCAAATATGCCCATGTTGGATGTTAACTGTCAATTAACTGACGGTCAACGGCTTATAAAAATTTTTTGACGTAGCATCAGCAGATCTTAATACGTGGCAAGTCCAGTCAGTATCAGCTATTGAACTTCAGTTGATTGACAGTTTTCATCTAACGAGGGCATATTTGGACCAAATTGAAACGCTGGAGGCATATTTGGACTACTAATGGAACATTGGGGGCATATTTGGACAAAAAAAAGAATAGGGGGTCAAATGACAAAACAAGCAAACATTAAGGCATATTTGAACCCAAAAAAATAGAGTGCTAAATGACAAAATATGTAAACGTTGAGGGCATCTTTTATCATTTTACTAAATATCTTTCGTTGGTGTAAATTGACAACGTCTGCTCCTCCTCCGCCCTTGGAGCCCTCTATCCCTCTTTTTTCTCCAATTATTTTTCAACCTCTTGATGGGCCATTATTATAGTTTCTCTTTGTTGGGCCTAATTTGTGGAAATTTGTCTGTTTTGTCTGTTGTCATTTATTATTTTTTTTATGATAAGAAAGAATATTAGATTTGGCATCACGGCTCCGTAAAAACGCAACCCGAACTGCAACTTCTCTGGTCAAATTGAGAAAATCACTTAGAAATCTGAAAAAGACCCTTGTGTAAATTGAGAAAACCACATTTTAGGATTCAAAGACTAAATAAACATGGTACGAAACAATATTGTGATTTGCTCGGAGATGCCCACCCTCGAACTAAACGAGTAATTATTTCATGCACATGCGGTGAAAACAATTTTTTTATAAGTACATTAATTTTAAGGTTTATAGACTCCATTTAAAATTTAATATTTATAAATTAAATATATAGATTTTAAACTTAAGTGCTTGTGGAAACTTTTCGCTTCCACCGTCGGTGAATAGTATATTTTCTCTAATCGGAGTCTCTAAAGATATTATACAACGTAATGAGCTATGGAAAGCTGAGGAAGGTAACGAAAGTAAACAATGTTAAAGACAATTCAAGAATGGTATAAAATATTGATATGATCACAAATATAGTCAATATGCATATTCAGTGTTTTAATTTATGTATCATACTAAAAATTCAAATTTAAGGTAAAATTAGGGTTTATGATTAGAGTTTAAAGAATTTGGGGTAGAGTGTCTTTTTAGGGTGTAGTGTTTAAGGTTTAGGATTTATAATTTAAGGTTATGGCTTAAAATTTGATTTTGTAGTGTTGGGGCATAAAAAGGGGACAAATGATTTTTGTCCACTTTAGATCATACAAGGAAAATACAATGAAAATGTAAAAAAACTCAATCAAAGAACTCGAACAAAAGATAGATACGAACAAATTTAACTGCATCGACAAACAACCACAAAAGGGGATCAAACTACTGAAAGATCATCGACAATCGCAAATCAGAGCCGAATATTGTGAGTAAATCATCCACAAACGCAAATCATGTATCCAAATCCTATTAGAGGGTCCAAAGCAGGGAAGATCACTAGAATAACCAAATAAGTGCCAATTAAAGGCTCCAAAGCAGGGAAGATCACTAGGATAACCAAATAAGTGCCATATGATTAGTCGAGGTAATGTTAAATCTAACCCTGAGAAAAATAAAAAAATGACTAAACAGCCGTCGATAATGACAAAAAAACGTGCCATAAAGTTGAGAAAAACGTACCGCAAGGCAGAGAAAAGTGTGTCACAAAGACATAATAATTTTTAATAAAATTTAGATAAAAAAGAAACATATAGATACAATATAATAAAAATCAGTAAAAAAGAAAAGAAAAAATTATCAATGGTGGACAAGACGATAACTAACACTAAAATTAATACCGTCGCAAACAGTTAAACAACATAAAAAAACAAAATGACTAGAGAAAAAATATTTAAAAACCCAGCGGCAGTGATTAAGAAAATATAAATGATCTACACTATTAATTTTTTTATACTCAAATATCAATTCAATACATGCTAATATATGATTAACTCATAACCCTACATAGTACCATATCATAACATATGTTCAAACAAACTCAATTTCAATTACACTCACCTACTCTAAATTTCCAAAACAATACAAATTTAAGCAATTCAAATATCAATCTTCTCATTGGCCTTTGAATTGGAAACCTTACTTGCTCTTGAACTGATGAGTATTTATTTTAGTTGTGTTTTTTGTTCTTATTTCAATTAAATATAAGTTTGAGGGACTTAACTGGGTTGTTTTATGTTGTTTTCATGCATGGGATGTGATGCTAGAAATAAGCTGGAATGCTGCAGAAAATGCTGGAGTCATGGGCAGATTCATGGGCATGAATCAGGGCATGAATGTTGATTGGGCGCCACATCAGTGTCTTCTAGAAGCTGACGTCAGCAGCAGTGATAGCTTATCAGGCCGCTTATCAGGTAGCCTATCTCCGGATTTTTGAATTTTAAATTTTAAACTTTAGATAATTATTTTGTTTAGTTTTTAATTATCATTTTAGGTTTACCTAGGTTATTTGAAACACTATAAATACCCCATTTTGGGGTAAGACTTGTCATCAATCAATTATCAATTGAATATCATTTCATCTTCTCTTGGAAATTCTTCTCTTCTTAGTTTTACTTAAGTTCTTTTTCTTATATTTCTTCTTTTATTTATTTCTTAAATGTCGAGCATGATTAATTTGATAACCATGCTCGGCTAGATCTTTTTAAGCCGAGGGCTTATGCGATGACGTGTTCTTAAGGCGAGGTTTGAAACTATGCTTCAAACATTTCAGAAACTTCTTCTCGATTTCTTCACACTTATTTTCTAAAGCAAAATGATTTTTTTAAAACCCAAAGATTAACTTTGGAGAAAAACAATTGTTTTGATCTATCAAGTGGGAGGGAGGATCGGTTATTGAAACAAATCCGACTTCCAGGGAACACACTTAGTAAATAGATTACTAAGAAAAATTGAGATCGAATCGTTTTTATTGAAATAACTTTTCGAGTTGGTTACGAGCTTAAAGAATTTGTTTGCTCAAACATTGAGTTGCTTTAGACAAATTACCAAAACTGAAACCAAAAATTGATTTTGGAGATTCAGTTTACAAACAAAAAACTCAAGGATTGACCTTGAAGTAATTTCGCCAACAAGTTTTTCGAAATTAAAATCTATACCAATGAACCGAGTAGAACAAGTCAAAGCTTAGCCCGAGGCTGAAAATCTTCATATTATTTTCAAGTCTTTTAAAACCTTTCTTTTATTCTCTTAAACAATTACATTTCATTGCAAACAAATCCCCCCATCTAAATCACATCAACATAGCTCCATAAACAACTCTTGGTTCAGAAACTACAAAAGCGCGACAAAGAAAGTTCTAAGTCCATGTGGGTTCGACTCTTACTTCCCTATCTACATTTAATTCTTTTATTTATTTATTTGGAAGAAGGAAATTATTCTTGACACGTTACGACGCGTGTCATGAACTTCCATGCCAGATACACATTATCAAAAGATATAATTAATAATCAACAAATATTAATAATCAATTCAAATATCAATCTTCTTTTCTTTTACATTTCTATACTCTGATTTTACTTTTATTTTTCGTTAGCTTTCCATGAACACTAAAACTAAATCATGAATCCTAAACACTAAAACTAAACCCTAACCTTAAACCCATAAACCATAATCATTCTAAACCTTAAACCCTAAAGCTAAACATTAAATTCTAAAGTCTAAACACCATAAACTCTAAATCATGACCTCTAAAACCATAAACCCTAAACTCTAAAAACCTTAAATCTTTAAACAACTCAATGTGAGAATTAATATTATTAAATGAGTTAAATAATCAAATAATCTTCTTAAATGAGATTCTTATTAAATATTTGTTAGACTTGATAGACTCGATTTTCTTCAACCGATTTAGCTTGCCAAGTGGTGGAGAAGTTAGTGTTTTGGGTGATTTTATGGAAGCAAAATGATAGACAAAAGACACAAGAATTTTTAGTGGTTCGACCTTCTAACAAGCACTTACATCCACTACCTTAGCTTCCACTAAGGATTTTCACCAATTCACTAAAAATTCTTCCCCTTTTCTAGGCTATGGAGGCAACCATTTACAACCTAGACTCACTCACCAAGTCTAGCAACAAAAGCTCACAACTCGAGCTTTAAGAACACTTTAAAACAAGTGAATACTTAGCAAACAAGAAATTCCTCTAAAAGGTGATTGTTTGCACTCTTAAGCTCACACCCAAATCCTAAACACTTGAGCATACATTGACATTTTAGCTCACAAGTGCAGTATATACAAGAAATGAAAATTTAAGCACTAAGACTTGATTTTGATCATAATGTTGTTGACAATTGAAGCATTAGTCTTCCATGGATGCTTGAAAGTTTCTTTTATACTTCCAATTGAGCTTCTAGCCGTTGTAGACCGTTGGGATTAAATTGGAGCCGTTGGGGTCTTTATTTCCCTCTATAAATGCACTTATGGTTAGTAGGGTATCGATACTCGTGTCACTATATCGATACACCATTCTTGGAAAGTAGTCGTTGAGTTTGCTTCAACTTGTAACCCCCTCGTCCCGGTCTGGCCAGATGACCGGTCCGAGTAGGCCACACGGGGAAAACCGAAGCGAAACCCGTTAAGGTTCCCCCTCGGTTAGCGACTCTAAATTTTTTTTCATTTAAATTACATCTTAACTAGAGGCATAATCGATTCTTAAGTGATCTCTACAGCGGAAACAAGACTCTCGGGAGGCCCTACAACAAAACAGGCCTAACCCAAGCATTGAGACCCTATAGAAGTGCCTAAAAGCCCTCATTCAGGCCGGTGTTTCGAAACAGGTACTGCCCGTTTTGAAACACGAGCTCCAGGTAAAAAGCAAGTCACACGTACCGAAACGCCTCCACCCCGTTTTGGAATAGGGCCACAAATTTGCCTTGACGTTTCGAAACTTGTTTCGAAACAGGCAAGGACAGTAGCAAAAACGTTCCGAAACTTGTTTTGGAACAGGGGCTCACAGTGGCCAAATCGTATCGAAACGTGTTCCGATACGGGGTCCCTAAAGCATTACCCATTCCAAAACGGCTCAGCCCGTTTCGAAACGCTGGCTGTCTGCAACTTTCAAAAATCAGACTTAGGCAACTCTAAATGATCCCAAAAGCCCTCAACAACTCCAAAAAGCATACATCACAAACAAATACCCTCTAGAGGCATGCTCCCTATTGCAAACATTCATAATCATCACAAGATTTAAGATAAGACAATCATTCCAAGAATCATCCAAAACATACTTAAGTATTAAAAGGCCCTTAAGGCTCAATTCACCACACATAGAGTTACATGCCACAACAACACATGTACTCCAACAAAAGCATAGCATCACAATCAAGCATTCATCAAGGCTTAACATGGTTTACAAATTCAACAAAAACATAAATACCAACAACCTCCATGAGTCATACAATGCTCAAACAAAATACTCTCTTGCCCCATTGCTAAACTACTACATTAATTGTTAAACCATACTTGAGCAACAAAAACTTGGAAAACCCCTTCGCCTTGCTCCTTGCTAACACCACGCTAATGATCTGCATTGTAGAAAATGAGAGCGTAAGCTAGAAGCTTAGTGAGGATGCTCTAAAATCGAAAAAAACAACAATGCAAGGTCCAAGCATGCAAATCCTTAACCTCACATACAACATACATAGGTATCAACAAGTCAACCTAGCTAGTCTTACAAGAGTCATAATATGGCATCACACATCATACTAAGCTCAACAACAAATATCTCAATTATCATAACATCATAAACATGAGAGCAATATCATTGGCCACTATTAGTTTACCCGGATGTGCGAATTTACTCTCAACAACAACATTACCTCGGTGGGATTACACTCATTACCGGACCTTGCATGGGCGGGATTCCACTCATCACCACATGCCCTACGGATGGGATTCCACTCATCATCACGTAGAATATAAATAAATTTCCGGTGGAATATTACATCACCGTACTCCTCCTTAATGACTCAACGCCACGTACGTTTTGACTCAATTGTGTCCACACTAATCCTAATGGTAGATCATTTACACCCGGTAAGTTAATTAGTGCCAATTTCTTTAACCACATCACACATCCACCATTTATATCACATACTCATCACATATACATATCAAAGTACACACAAACAAATCAATCCACATTTTACAAGGACAAATAGGCAATGACATAACATTCATCAATAGGAAATCAAGGAGTTAAACTACCAATTTAACTTCCACCTAGGAATGGCCTACCAAGCTCATTCCCACACATCCACTACACACACTTGAACCAACTTTAAAACAATTTAAAGTTTTACTCACCACCCTTCCTTAGCAACCCAAGCAAGCAAGCAAGCCTCCTAAATGCCCGGATTCGGTCCCGATGCTTTTCCAATGTCTCCTCTTGTTTCTAGCCAATCAAAACACAACCATTACTCACAAGTCAATGCTAAATTTCAGTCACAAACTCCACTCACAACACAAGCCAAACTTCACCCAAATTCAAACCCATTTTCTCACCAAACTTCAATTTTCGTGCTCCCTTGTTACCCAGCAGAAAATCATGATTTCAAGCACCCAAATGACATCTAAATGGTCCCAAAACACTTTTCTAACATCCCTAAACCATCAGCCCTTCAACCCAAGCCTAAAACACTCCAAAAATCCAATTTTTGATACCTCAAAAATGGCTACAAGGACCCATTTCGGGTTTTCACCCAAAATCACCCATTTTAACATATTATGTGAGTTTAAGTGAGATTAAAACAAAGCCCAACTCAACAATTTGAAAACAATTGAAGAACCCCTTAAAAATCCAAACTTTTCTTTAAACTTGAAATTTCAAAAAGATGATAGTTTTAAATTCTAAGACAAGGTAAATGTAGAGGATGAAGAGGAGAGTTCAAATGTGTGATTACCTTCAAAAACGCCCGTGAATTGATGGAGAAATTTGATAGAATAGTAAATTTGGGGGTTTGGGAGGGTTTAAGAGCTTTTCACGTTGGGGAAGAAAAGGGGAGGAAAGATGGTGCCTTTTTTTGTTTGTTCTTTTAATTTCAAAAAGGTTGTCTACCTTTTAAATTGTTTTGGCTAAATTACCAAAATGATCCCTCCTTTCTATTTAAAACTCAATTGGCTCAAGTCAAGGTCAATTTGATTAAAAATTAATTTTACCGACTTGGACCAACTAACCCGACTAACTCCTAACCCCTAAACACGAGTGTTACAACTCTCTCCCACTTAAGGAATTTCGTCCCCGAAATTACCTGACTAAAAGAGATACGGAAACTGCCTTTCCATATCCTCCTTCCTCTCCCAAGTGGCCTCGTCCACACCTCGACGTTGCCACCACACTTTTACTAACTCAATCGATCTACCCCGCAACACCTTACTGTCAGAAGCTAGGATCTCAACTGGTTCTTCCTCATAAGTCAAATCCGGATTCAATTCAATCTCCTCTACAGGCATAACATGTTATGGATCTGACCTATACTTACGGAGCATCGAAACATGAAATACATCGTGTATATTCTCTAGCTCTGATGGCAACCGCAAGTGATAAGCAACTAGGCCAACCCTCTTCACAATCTCATACGGATCTATGTACCTCGGACTCAACTTCCCCTTTCGGCCAAATCTCATTACATTCTTCCACGGAGACACTTTCAAGAATACCTTCTCACCCACTGAGAACTCAACTTCTTTCCTCTTTAAGTCGGCATAGGACTTCTGCCTATCCGAAGCAGCCTTTAATCGATCCCAAATCGATTTTACCTTGTCAGTTGTCCCCTTGAGCAAATCCGGCATAGTTAACAACTTCTGTCCCACTTCGGCCCAACAAACTAGAGTTCTACACTTCCGGCCATACAAGGCCTCATACGGAGCCATTTGAATACTCGACTGGAAGCTATTATTGTAAGCAAACTCGACTAGAGGCAAGTGCTTCTCCCATGTACCCTGAAAATAGATGACGCAACAACGCAACATATCCTCTAGAATCTGTATAACTCTCTCTGACTGACCATCTGACTGAGGATGATAAGACGTGCTGAAATTCAAACGGGTACCCAAAGCTGTATGCAGACAATCCCAAAATCGAGCTGTAAACCTTGGATCTCTATCGGACACAATAGACTTCGGCACACCATGCAGTCTAACAATCTCACCAATGTACAAGTCGGCCAATCTATCTAAACTATAAGTGGTATTGACTGCCAAGAAGTGAGCACACTTCGTAAAACGATCTACAATCACCCAAACTAAGTTCTTCTTCGTAGGAGTCAAAGGCAAACCCGAAACAAAATCCATGGTGATATTCTCCCATTTCCATTCCGGAATTCTCAATGGTTGCAACAAACCTGAGGGAACCTGATGCTCCGCCTTCACTCTCTGACACACCAAACACTTACTCACGAAGTCGGCCACATCTCTCTTCAAACCAACCCAAAAGTACTCATTCTTCAATTCACGGTACATCTTCATACTCCCCGGATGCATAGCAAACGGACTACTGTGTGCTTCAGTCAAAATTGTACGTCTCAAGTCACTGTCCTCTGGCACAACTATCCTATTTTTGAAACACAAAACCCCATCGACACTGAAAATGTAGTCTGAAGATCTACATTCGGCTATATCTTGCATGTGAGGTGCCAAAGATCTATCTAAGAGCTGCTTCTCTCTAATCAACTAACCTAGGGTAGGTCTAACCTGAAGCTCGGCTACCAAGCCACCATCTCCGGACAAGCTCAATCTAGCAAACATAGCTCTCAAGTCTACGACTATCTTTCTACTCAAAGCATCGGCCACCACGTTCGCCTTACCCGGATGGTACTCAATGGTAAGATCATAGTCTTTTAGCAACTCTAACCAACTACGCTGTCTGAGATTCAAATCTCGCTGAGTCATGATGTACTTCAAACTCTTGTGATCTGTGTACACTGTGCACTTCTCACCGTACAAATAATGCCTCCAAATCTTCAGAGCAAACACAACTGCAACTAACTCTATGTCATGGGTCGGATAGTTACGCTCATGGGTCTTCAACTGTCTTGAGGCATAAGCCACCACTCTCTTGTCTTGCATGAGAACACAACCTAGGCCTACATAAGAAGCATCACTGTAAACTACATAGTCTTTTCCAGACTCTGGTTGAATCAAGATCGGTGCTTGGGTCAAAGCTTCTTTCAATTTCTCAAAGGCTCTCTGTCTTGCATCTGTCCACTCAAACTGAACACTCTTCTGAAGTAACTGTGTCAATGGAGCGGCTAACTTCGAGAAACCTTCTACGAATCTTCTATAGTATCCAGCTAAGCCTAGGAATCTACGTACCTCTGTTACAGACTTCAGTTGTTTCCATTCAACAATGGTCTCTATCTTCTTCGGATCAACTCTAATCCCATCGGCTGACACTACATGTCCTAAGAAGACTACCTCTCGGATCCAGAATTCACACTTGCTCAACTTCGCATACAACTGGTTATCTAACAAGGTCTTCAAAACTAGTCTCAAGTGTCAGTCATGGTCTTCTTCAGTTCGCGAATACACCAGAATATCATCTATAAAAACAACTACAAACTAATCTAGGTACTGATGAAAAATCCTATTCATCATATCCATGAAAGTAGCTGGTGCATTAGTCAACCCAAAAGGCATGACTAAAAACTCATAGTGACCATACCTAGTTCTAAAGGCCGTCTTCGGTACATCAACCTCTCTTACCTTTAGCTGGTAGTAACCCGATCTCAAGTCAATCTTCGAAAAGATTGATGCCCCTCTCAACTGGTCAAACAAATCATCAATTCTAGGCAAAGGATACTTATTCTTCATTGTTAGCTGATTCAACTATCTGTAATCTATACACATTCTCATGCTTCCATCTTTCTTCTTCACAAACAAAACTGGTGCACCCCAAGGTGAAAAACTAGGTCGAATGAAGCCTCTATCTGTCAACTCTTGCAATTGAGTCTTCAACTTTTTTAGTTCTTTCGGTGCTATGCGATACGGAGCAATCGAAACAAGAGCTGAATCAGAATAAGTCTCAATAGTGAACTCTACCTCTCTATCCGGTGGTAACCCTGTCAATTCTTCCGGAAACACACTAGGAAAGTCACACACTGTCCGAATGTCTTGAGGTCTAACCTCACTCATGTTCGGATTCATCACATAGGCCAAGTATGCTTCACAACCCAACTCAACTAACCTCTTAGCTTCTAGAACTAAAACTACACTGGACAAGAACTTCACGTTCTCACCCACCACTACAATCTCATAATCATTTGCGAGCCTCAAAGAAATCCTCTTAGTTTCAAAGTCTTTCCTAGCTCTATGCTCCGTGAGCCAGTCCATACCCAAAATTACATCAAAACCATAGAAAGGTAGCTCCATCATATCCACTGGGAACACATATCCCTGAACGATCAACGAACACATTCTGTACATTTTTCTAACTACTACCGTGTCCCTAAAGGAACTAGTAACAATAACTCCTACTTCTAACATTTCACAAGGCAAATTCAACGACTGTGCATGCACACTCAATATGTAGGAATGTGTAGACCCAAAGTCAATCAAAGAAAGTAAACCCAAAGACTGTATCGAGAAGTTACCTGCGATCACATCTGTGTCATGCTGATCCCCACGCTGAGCGTAAACTCTGGCCTGACCTCCGTCCTCCGGCTGGACTGCAACTACATGTGCTATGTTTCTCTGACCATCATTTCTCGGCTGGAAATTACCTCTACCGCGCCCGCGGCCTCTCTGAAAGTCATTGGCTCTAGCAGGAGCCTTAGCTGGTGCCTGCCCCACCTGATGTGGACAGTCACGCCTAATATGATCTCTAACCCCACAACTCCAACACGAGTGGAAATTCCCCCAACACTCACCGGTGTGATTCCTCCTGCAAGTAGCACATGTGGGTAACTTCCCACCAGCCCTCTGGCCCTGTTGGCCCCTACCGTGGTTACCGCCACCACGCCTATGATCATAGTGATGCTCGTTGTCCCGATGCCTCTTGGCATCACCTCTATCAAAGTCACTGGACCTTTTACCTGAACTAGAACCACCAGACTGTTTGGTCAAGCCCAAACTGTGCTCCAAGTTCTTGGCCCTCGCGACCAAGACATCAAAATCTGTGTAGTCTGAAGCTAGAGTATACCTCTTGATCTCTTCATTCAGCCCATAATGGAAACGGTTACATCGTTCCACCTCAGTAGGAACAAGCTCAGATTCATATTGACTCAGCCTAACAAATCGAATCTCATAGTCTGTCACAGTCATACTCCCCTGAAGCAAAGTCATAAACTCCCTCTTCCTCTCATCGAGATATCGCGGACCCAGATACTTCTTACGGAATGCTGACTCAAAGAATTCTCAAGTAATCTCGGCCTCATCCATACCCGTAGTGATGGTGACCCACCAAGTGTAGGCATCACCCTGAAGCAAGGACTCAACACACCCTAACTTGCGCTCTCCAGTACATCCCATCTGTGCGAGGATACGGACGGTCTTCTCAAACCACAGCTCGGATCTCTCCAGTGTAGACCCTCTGAACTCTTCAGCCCCTAGACCACGGAGCCTCTCTAATGGCAAACCAGTGCCCTCTCTCTGATGTTGTGTTGCTGCCTGACCTCCAGCTACTGCAGCCTGAAAAGCTCCGGCTATCGCCTGAACTAGAGGAGCTAAGTCTATTCCGGCCGGACCTTGGCCACCGTGGCCTCCTTGAGGTCCCTCTCCTTCGGCCCCGGCCTCGCCTCCTACTCCTGGCGGAGGAGGTGATGGTGGTGGAGGTGGTGAAGGAGCTCCAACTCCAACCACAGGCTCTCCCACTTGAGCCTCAACTCTAACTACTGGCTCAACTCCTGGAGCCGCTGCCCGTGGTTCCGGTCGAACCATCCTAGGCTTTCCACGTGGTCTCATGGTACAACTAGCAAGATTATAACTACAACAACAAACAGATAAGGATTAGGTTAGCAAAAGCAAGGGTCCAACAGTGCTCAAGTACTTCCTTTACAAAAACCTTTTTAAATTAAGTAATAGTAGCAATGGGCACTCGACTCAACACCAAACGCGACAATTAATGCTCCAAATCATCATACGAATAATCAAACAACGAGATTTCATGGCAAAGCATACATCAAACAATACAATTACTTAACACATCAAGCTTACCTCACTTACCTGCCCGAGGTCTCGGTAACCTCAGGCTCTGATACCAACAAATGTAACCTCTTTGTCCCGGTCTGGCCGAATGACCAGTCCGAGTAGGCCACACGGGGAAAACCGAAGCGAAACCCGTTAAGGTTCCCCCTCGGTTAGCAACCCTAATTTTTTTTCATTTAAATTACATCTTAACTAGAGGCATAATCGATTCTTAAGTGATCTCTACAACGGAAACAAGACTCCCGGGAGGCCCTACAGCAAAACATGCCTAACCCAAGCATTGAGACCCTTTAGAAGTGCCTAAAAGCCCTCATTCAGGACGGTGTTTCGAAACAGGTACTGCCCGTTTTGAAACACGGGCTCCAGGTAAAAAGCAAGTCACACGTACCGAAACGCCTCCATCCCGTTTCGGAACAGGGCCACAAATTTGCCTTGACGTTTCGAAACTTGTTTCGAAACAGGCATGGACAGTAGCAAAACCGTTCCGAAACTTGTTTCGGAAAAGGGGCTCACAGTGGCCAAACCGTATCGAAACGTGTTCCGATACGGGGTCCCTAAAGCCTTACCCATTCCGAAACGGCTCAGCCCGTTTCGAAATGCTGGCTGTCTGCAACTTTCAAAAATCAGACTTAGGCAACTCTAAATGATCCCAAAAGCCCTCAACAACTCCAAGAAGCATACATCACAAACAAATACCCTCTAGAGGCATGCTCCCTATTGCAAACATTCATAATCATCACAAGATTTAAGATAAGACAATTATTCCAAGAATCATCCAAAGCATACTTAAGCATTAAAAGACCCTTAAGGCTCAATTCACACACATAGAGTTACATGCCACAACAACACATGTACTCCAACAAAAGCATAGCATCACAATCAAGCATTCATCAAGGCTTAACATGGTTTACAAATTCAACGAAAACATAAATACCAACAACCTCCATGAGTCATACAATGCTCAAACAAAATACACTCTTGCCCCATTGCTAAACCACTACATTAATTGTTAAACCATACTTGAGCAACAAAAACATGGAAAGCCCATTCGCCTTGCTCCTTGCTAACACCACGCTAATGATCTGCATTGTTGAAAATGAGAGCGTAAGCTAGAAGCTTAGTGAGGATGCTCTAAAATAAAAAAAGAACAACAATGCAGGGTCCAAGCATGCAAATCCTTAACCTCACATACAAAATACATAGGTATCAACAAGTCAACCTAGCTAGTCTTACAAGAGTCATTATATGGCATCACACATCATACTAAGCTCAACAACAAATATCTCAATTATCATAACATCATAAACATGAGAGCAATATCATTGGTCACTATTAGTTTACCCGGATGTGCAGATTTACTCTCAGCAACAACATTACCTCGATGGGATTACACTCATCACCGGACCTTGCATGGGCGGGATTCCACTCATCACCACATGCCCTACGGATGGAATTCCACTCATCATCACGTAGAATATAAATAAATTTCCGGTGGAATATTACATCACCGTACTCCTCCTTGATGACTCAACGCCATCAAGGCCACGTACGTTTTGACTCAATTGTGTGCACACTAATCCTAATGATCGATCATTTACACCTGGTAAGTTAATTAGTTCCAATTTCTTTAACCACGTCACACATCCACCATTTATATTACATACTCATCACATATACATATCAAGGTACACATATACAAATCAATCCACATTTCACAAGGACAAATAGGCAATGGCATAACATTCATCAATAGGAAATCAAGGAGTTAAACTACCAATTTAACTCCCACCTAGGAATGGCCTACCAATCTCATTCCCACACATCCACTACACACACTTGAACCAACTTTAAAACAATTTAAAGTTTTACTCACCACCCTTCCTTAGCAACCCAAGCAAGCAAGCAAGCCTCCTAAATGCCCGGATTCGGTCTCGATGCTTCTCCAATGTCTCCTCTTGTTTCTAGCCAATTAAAACACAACCATTACTCACAAGTCAATGCTAAATTTCAGTCACAAACTCCACTCACAACACAAGCCAAACTTCACCCAAATTCAAACCCATTTTCTCACCAAACTTCAATTTTCGTGCTCCCTTGTTACCCATCAGAAAACCATGATTTCAAGCACCCAAATGAAATCTAAATGGTCCCAAAACACTTTCCTAATATCCCTGAACCATCAGCTCTTCAACCCAAGCCTAAAACACTCCAAAAATCCAATTTTTGACACCTCAAAAATGGTCTCAAGGACCCATTTCGGGTTTTCACCCAAAATCACCCATTTTAACATATTATTTGAGTTTAAGTGAGATTAAAACAAAGCCCAACTCAACAATTTGAAAATAATTGAAGAACCCCTTAAAATCCAAACTTTTCTTTAAACTTGAAATTTCAAAAAGATGATAGTTTTAAATTCTAAGACTAGGTAAATGTAGAGGATGAAGAGGAGAGTTCAAATGTGTGATTACCTTCAAAAACGCCCTTGAATTGATGGAGAAATTTGATAGAATAGTAAATTTGGGGGTTTGGGAGGGTTTAGGAGCTTTTCACGTTGGGGAAGAAAAGGGGAGGAAAGATGGTGTCTTTTTTTTGTTCTTTTAATTTCAAAAAGGTTGTCTACCTTTTAAATTGTTTTGGCTAAATTACCAAAATGATCCCTCCTTTCTATTTAAAACTCAATTGGCTCAAGCCAAGGTCAATTTGATTAAAAATTAATTTTACCGACTTGGACCAACTAACCCAACTAACTCCTAACCCCTAAACACGAGTGTTACAACTCTCTCCCACTTAAGGAATTTTGTCCCCGAAATTACCTGACTAAAAGAGATACGGAAACTGCCTTTCCATATCCTCCTTCCTCTCCCAAGTGGCCTCGTCCACACCTCGACGTTGCCACCACACTTTTACTAACTCAATCGATCTACCCCGCAACACCTTACTGTCAGAAGCTAGGATCTCAACTGGTTCTTCCTCATAAGTCAAATCCGGATTCAATTCAATCTCCTCTACAGGCATAACATGTTATGGATCTGACCTATACTTACAGAGCATCGAAACATGAAATACATCGTGTATCTTCTCTAGCTCGGATGGCAACCGCAAGTGATAAGCAACTTGGCCAACCCTCTTCATAATCTCATACGGATCTATGTACCTCGGACTCAACTTCCTTTTCGGCCAAATCTCATTACATTCTTCCACGGAGACACTTTCAAAAATACCTTCTCACCCACTGAGAACTCAACTTCTTTCCTCTTTAAGTCGGCATAGGACTTCTGCCTATCCGAAGCAGCCTTTAATCGATCGCAAATCGATTTTACCTTGTCAGTTGTCCCCTTGAGCAAATCCGGCATAATTAACAACTTCTGTCCCACTTCGGCCCAACAAACTGGAGTTCTACACTTCCGACCATACAAGGCCTCATACGGAGCCATTTGAATACTCGACTGGAAGCTATTATTGTAAGCAAACTCGACTAGAGGCAAGTGCTTCTCCCATGTACCCTGAAAATAGATGACGCAACAATGCAACATATCCTCTAGAATCTGTATAACTCTCTCTGACTGACCATCTGAATGAGGATGATAAGACGTGCTGAAATTCAAACGGGTACCCAAAGCTGTATGCAGACACTCCCAAAATCGAGCTGTAAACCTCGGATCTCTATCGGACACAATAGACTTCGGCACACCATGCAGTCTAACAATCTCACCAATGTACAAGTCGGCTAAATGCCCGGATTCGGTCCCGATGCTTTTCCAATGTCTCCTCTTGTTTCTAGCCAATCAAAACACAACCATTACTCACAAGTCAATGCTAAATTTCAGTCACAAACTCCACTCACAACACAAGCCAAACTTCACCCAAATTCAAACCCATTTTCTCACCAAACTTCAATTTTCGTGCTCCCTTGTTACCCAGCAGAAAATCATGATTTCAAGCACCCAAATGACATCTAAATGGTCCCAAAACACTTTTCTAACATCCCTAAACCATCAGCCCTTCAACCCAAGCCTAAAACACTCCAAAAATCTAATTTTTGATACCTCAAAAATGGCTACAAGGACCCATTTCGGGTTTTCACCCAAAATCACCCATTTTAACATATTATGTGAGTTTAAGTGAGATTAAAATAAAGCCCAACTCAACAATTTGAAAACAATTGAAGAACCCCTTAAAAATCTAAACTTTTCTTTAAACTTGAAATTTCAAAAAGATGATAGTTTTAAATTCTAAGACTAGGTAAATGTAGAGGATGAAGAGGAGAGTTCAAATGTGTGATTACCTTCAAAAACGCCCGTGAATTGATGGAGAAATTTGATAGAATAGTAAATTTGGGGGTTTGGGAGGGTTTAAGAGCTTTTCACGTTGGGGAAGAAAAAGGGAGGAAAGATGGTGCCTTTTTTTGTTTGTTCTTTTAATTTCAAAAAGGTTGTCTACCTTTTAAATTGTTTTGGCTAAATTACCGAAAATGATCCCTCCTTTCTATTTAAAACTCAATTGGCTCAAGCCAAGGTCAATTTGATTAAAAAATAATTTTACCGACTCGAACCAACTAACCCTACTAACTCTTAACCCCAAAACACGGGTGTTAGACAACTTATGCGTATCGATACACTTACTAGCGTATAGGTACGACCTACATTTCAAATAGCCGCTGGGAAAATGATCGTTGGGATCATTTAAGGCATACCGGTACGCGACTAGTCTTTAGGGGGTTTTAAAGCACTTCGTATCGATATGGCAAAAGCATATTGGTACGAGTTTTGGTTACTAGAATTTCCCTGTAGCTGAAACCCTAAAGCGTATCGATACGATATATACCGTATCGGTATGGTGACTTTGAAAACTCATGTTTGGCTGCTTAAAATGCATTTTAAACAATTCCAAAGCCTTGTAAAAACCCTTAAACATATTTTTAAGTTGCTTGGACTTACAAAATATTTTGAAATCCTTTTCAATTTAGTCCAAATCATTTTTTTCAATTATTATATCAAAACATATATCTTAACAATCTCCCCTTTTTTGACAATAAAACAACTTGAAAAATTGTTTGTGATTCTCCCTTTGTAAAATAATTTTTGAACAAGAGACATATTTTTTTAAAATTTGAAGCTCCCCTTATTCTCACTTGAAAAATCAATTTTTCAAACAATTTCTCCCACTTTTTGTTAAATCAAAAAGAATGCAAAAGACTTTAAGTTCAAAATAACATAGGAGGTTAAAAAATTTTGACACATAAAAAATTTGGTTTTAAAAATGGTTCCCCCTTACTCAAAGCATCATAAAAAGGTTAGTCCAACAAATATGATAATCAAGTTGAAAATAAAAAAATCAATTTAAACAAAAGAAAATCAACTAGATTTTCCACACTTGAACCCAAGGGAGGATATGAAGCCTTCCTTCTTCAAGTGTCTTTCCTTGTGTGTATGGAGCTCCCTCTCAATATTTGACTTGTTGATTATTCTCCATCACACCTAAAATAAGACAATCATGTAATTTTTGATATTCAAATTGCTTTGGATCCATAAGCGTTAGTAGCACAAAGTTTAGTCCCCTTAAGAATCCATTTTACAATTTCACCGTGTTTAGTTAAAGTACTTAGTTCTTTTGGGACCCAAATACTTCTAAAAACTTTGTCATTCAAAAATCTAATGGCACTAGATTGTCTTTGGTAAAAATTCGATTTTCTAAAAGAATTTTTCTTTTCAAGTTCTTTGAAAATCAAATCTTTTTCATTCTTAAGATCATCAATTTTCTTTTGATGATCTTTTTCAATTGTTCAAAGCAATTATTGTAAACTTGAAACTTTAAGTTCAAAATCTTTGATTTTTGCTTCAAACTCTAAATTGATTTTAGAAAGCAAATCATTTTTCGGTTTTTAACTTTGAAATCAACTTTTGGTTTTTCGAAAACGAAGCCTTGAATTCAAAAACCAATTCATCATAGGCTTCTTGTAACTCATCAAAAGTATAAGAATTTGAACGAGATGATTTAGAAGCTACCTTTCCCTATTGGAGGGCCATGAAACATAAATGGGCTACCTCATCATCGGTGGAGTCTTCATCACTCCAAGTTGCCACACATGCTTGCTTTGAAGATGATGATCCCTATTTGTTGCTCTTGTGGGAATCTTTCATTTTCTTCTTCGATTTATGTTTGGATTTAGTCATCTCGCTCTTTATGAATCGGGTGAACTTTTTGAAGAGATGAACCATCTCTTCATCTTCACTTTCCTCCTCTCTTGATTCTTCATGTTGGCATTTGGAGGATGGAATAGCGATGACATTGACATCAATGCCTTGCTTCTTGATCTTCTTCTCATTCTCTCTCTTCAAGGGTTGAGACATCATCTCATGGGTGAGAAAAGATCCAACGAGCTCGTCAAACTTGAGCTCTTTCAAGTTCTTCGCTTCTACAATTGTCTTTTTTGGACTCCCATGAATCGGGAAGTGAGTAAATCAACTTCTGAATGAGTTTTTCTTCCGGAATCTCATCTAAAGAACCTTTGAGTTGGTTGTCGATTGTGGAGAAACAGTCGAACATCCTCGTGATGTCTTCATTTGGGTCCATCTTGAAGTTTTCATACTCGATGTTGAGTAGACCAACCTTGGCCTCCTTTACTTCGTTGGTTCTTTCGTATGTGACTTCAAGCTTGTCTCATACCTCATTGGCATTTTCACAAGAAGACATATTCTCATAGATGTTGGGGCTAAATGCACAAAAGAAAATGTGCAAAGCGTTGCAATTTAGCTCCATCTTCTTGCGATCATCTACACTCCATTATGCCTTGCTTCATTGTGGCGCGAACGAACCATCCTCAACTATGTCCCAAAGCTTGTAATCTTTGGCCTTGATGAATAACATCATTCTTGTCTTTCATTAGGCATAGTTGGTCCCGTCAAAGAAAGGTGACTTGTCGATGGATTGCATTATTTGACTGGTTGATTGAATTGATGTATCGAGCTTCCCAGATCGCCTCAATAGGTGGTTAAACCTTATCGATTGAGCCTCGCTCTAATATCAATTGTTAGACTTGATATACTCGATTTTCTTCAACTGATTTAGCTTGCCAAGTGGTGGAGAAGTTATTGTTTTGGGTGATCTTGTGGAAGCAAAATGATAGACAAAAGACACAAGAATTTATAGTGGTTTGACCTTCTAACAAACACTTACATCCACTACCTTATGTAACGCCCCAAATTTTCCACAATTTGGAAAATTTCAAATTTTGAAATCCTCAATTCAAAAACCCTAGATTTTGAAATCCCTAGATTTAAAAACCCTAATTTGGGAATTTTAAAATTCTGAAACCTTAATTTGATCATGGGAGTAAATTGAACATAATCAGAATTTTGTAGCTTAATTCAGAAATTTGGGGTCGTTTTGAAATGTTTATAAAGTTATGTTATCGTTTTGCAAACTCTAAAAATATTAAGTGACCACATAATATATATATCAAAACATATATCTTAACAATGTTTTTTTATTAAATGCAACAATAGAATCTTCTACTTAAGTAATGTTATTAAATACACCTTAATGGGCATAGGTTAGACAAAGTCATTTATAATATTATAAAGATCTCTTGATTTAGTTGGTATCATAAGTTAATTCAACATCAATTCGATTATTTTTTTTAAAAAAATAAGTACTTTATAAATTATTAAATAATATTTTGAAGATAATTTTATCATTTCAACTTATTATATAATACCATTTAAAAAATTTATATAATTTTTGACTGAATTGGTTTCGTAAGTTACCTTTAGACCATTAAAAAAATTGGTTTTATAAGATAATCAACACTAATTTAATTAGACATTTTTAAGAAAATATTTTATAATTTATTAAATAATATTTTAAAGTTAATTTTTAATTTCATTTTATTATATAATACCATTTTAAAAAGTTGTTAACTACTGTTCAAAAAAGTTGTTAAATAAAAAATAATGAGATCTTGACTTAAATGATGATAAGCTTGGAATTTTGAGTTTTTTATATAAAGAACCTGGTCCAAAATTTTTAAACTTTTTATCCATTATTTTTACTAAAATAATTTAATAATATATTTTTATTTTAAATGAAGTTCTTTTAAAATAAAAAACAATGTTTTATTTATATAGGATAAGGTGATTATTATATAATTTTAAAATTCAATAAAATAATATACCATATTGAATATAATATTTTTAATAATATTAATAATGAACCCCAGTCCAATCCAATTAATGTGGCCAACCCCAGAGTCTTAATAGTCTTCCACTTTCAGTTGTAGTCCCACTCTCTCCTCTGTTCTGTTCTGTCCCTTCTGTTCTCTCTTCAACTTCTCCAGCAAAAAGTACTTAATAAGTGAAAGAAAAAAATGGGGGAAATCCCCAACTGGACATTTCGGGTTTCACTTTCACCTTTTTAAACATCAAATACTAATGCAGGCAAAGCACCACAACTTGTTTTTTCTTCATTACCAACGGGAACTGAGGAATGCCCTTGTCTTCAATCTCTTTTGCCATTAATTTCAGTTCAAGCCCTGTTTTTTTTTGCACGTTTTCTGTGTCTTTGTTTATGTTTTATAAAAGGGTGATATCAAGTCATAGTTGAGCAAAAAGAAGCAACTTCATTGAATCATATTTATTGCTGCTCAGAAATCTGGATAGGCTATATGAAACCTGTGACACAATGAGAGATGGGAACCCCAAGAAGAACAAGGTTATTTTTAGATAACCCAGAAGCTCATTTTGATTCTTCTGTCATTTTATGTAAACCATGAGATTGCTGTTTATGTTAAAGTGTATTGTTTTCCCTAATGAAGGTTTCATGGCCCAAGACATTGGTCAAGAAGTGGTTGAATACCAAGAGTAAAGCTGAGGACTTTCATGCTGATGATGATATTGATTATGGAGGTGATTTGGTTGGCTTTTTAAACCCTTTTTATATAAAAACAGTGATGATATTCGTTTATGGTTTCTCTTTTTCAGATTTTGATGAAGATTGGAGACACAGCTTTTCGGACAGGGAACCATGCACTATTAAGGAAAGTATAACAGGTTCGGACTCTGATTGCTCTAGACAACATCTCTTTTTTGTCCCTCTTTTCCAAAATTTATGAAAGTAAGAATTTGATCTTGTTTCAATCAGTTCCATTTTTCTTCTCTGCAAATCTTCTAATTAGTTTTATCCATGGATGGATGCTAGAGAGATTGAGCAAGAGGTATTCCGACCGAGTTCGAGCGAGTAAGATTGATCTTGATGGCTCGCAAGTTAGAGATGTGCGTAATTATAGGTATTTGTTGTATTCTTAACTCATTTCTGGTTTTGAGTTGTGTTGTTGAATCGGAATTCGGTTTTTAGAGGTTCTTTTGGTTCCATATGGGAGCAGGATTTTTGTAGCTACATGGAATGTGGCTGGAAAATCTCCTCCTAATAATTTGAATCTTGAAGATTGGCTTCATACCTCTCCTCCTGCTGACATTTATGTTCTCGGGTATGCGAAACTAGTCCGGATTTCTTCTGTATCTCGAGTCTCTTGAAAACACAAGTTTGACATCCTTTGATTTGGCCTTTTAGGTTTCAAGAAATTGTTCCTTTAAATGCTGGTAATGTTTTGGGCACCGAAGACAACGGACCAGCCAGAAAATGGCTAGCTCTCATTAGGAAGACTCTGAATAGTCTTCCTGGCACCAGTGGTGGTTGCCACACACCTTCACCGGCACCTGATCCGCTTGTAGAACTGGATGCTGACTTCGATGGATCAACAAGGCAGAAAGCTTCATCTTTCTTTAACCGACGATCATTTCAATCCTCGAGTCGTAGCATGAGAATGGATAGTGACCCGGAGATGTCACAACCTCGATTTGATCGTCAATTTAGTGTTTGTGATCGTGTTATCTTTGGACATAGACCCAGTGATTATGACCCTAATTTCAGATGGGGTTCCTCTGTCTCCGATGATGAGAATGGACTTGGGGATTCACCAGGTAACACTCGGGATTTGCAGTATTTTCCTATGTCCCATGGTGGATCTTTTCACCTGGAGGAAAGCAATAGAGAAATGGAGCATTCAAGGTACTGTTTGGTTGCCAGCAAGCAAATGGTTGGGATATTTCTAACAGTGTGGGTGAAGAGTGATCTTAGAGACGATGTGCGCAACATGAAAGTGTCATGTGTTGGCAGAGGGTTGATGGGTTATCTCGGAAACAAGGTACATTTTTGCCTATGAAACTCTCGGATTTGAGAATATTTGTTTAACATGGACTAAGGAGGCATGCTCATTTTTCTGGTTTTTTTTTCCAGGGTTCCATTTCTATCAGCATGTGTTTGCATCAAACCAACTTCTGCTTCGTTTGTAGTCATTTAAGCTCGGGGCAAAAGGAAGGTGATGAGCTGCGAAGAAACTTTGATGTTATGGAGATCATCAGAAAGACGAGATTTCCCAGGGTTCATGGATTGGGAGATGACAATTCTCCCCAAACGATTCTAGAGCATGAGTAAGCAATACTTGTTCCAGTAAATTTACTGCATTATTTTCCAAAATTTTTGTCTTAGCCTTTGGCATAAAATTTTAAGTTTTGAATGTCTTGGCATAGTCGCATTATATGGCTTGGGGATTTGAATTATCGGATTGCTTTGTCGCACCGTTTCGCAAAGGCTCTGGTTGAGATGCACAATTGGAAAGCACTGTTAGAAAATGACCAGGCATGTTATCCTTTCTTAGTTATCTTCATGAAAGCTTTTAGTTTATTTCATACGAGTCTCTGACAAATTTTTGGAGTTCCAGCTACGGATAGAGCAGAGGCGAGGCCGTGTTTTCAAGGGCTGGAGTGAAGGAAGAATATATTTCCCTCCGACATACAAGTATTCAAATAATTCAGACCGATATAGCAGGGAGAAGAGAAGAACTCCCGCATGGTAATCTCCCTATTTACCTTGTACTTCATTTAAGCAATTGGGGAAATTCGAATCATGAGGTTTATTTTGATCTGATCATGAAAACACAAGCAAGTAAGCAAGGTTATTTTTTTTTGTGAAGGTGTGATCGTATACTGTGGTACGGAAGAGGCCTCTACCAGTTATCTTATGTTCGTGGGGAGTCAAAGTTCTCTGACCATAGACCTGTTTATAGTGTATTTTCAGCAGAGGTCGAGTCCATTAACCGTGGCCAAATGCGGAAAAACTCAAGTTGTTCCAATGCCAGGATCGAGGTTGAAGAGCTATTGCCGTGGTCACATGGATATACTGAGCTCAGTTTCTTTTGAGATGATCTCTACCAATACATATTCTATGCTACACCCTTCATGAAAAAGAAAAAGGACATGCATTTTTTTCTCACCTCAATCAGTCAGGTACAGCTGCTGTAAATCATGTATTTTTCCCCTTCAGAATATCTGCTGCTTATTCTTATGCTTATCCATCAATTGGTACTTCGTTTTACAGGTGGAAATGCCCCATGGAATATGTACCACGATGGCGATAACGACGTACATTTGTCCACAATCCAGAGGAAGGTCGGCCATCATTTTGGTATTTTGGATGTAGTTTCTGACTCAATTCCTTTTTTTTTGAAAAGTAGCGGCCTCATTAAAACCCCCTCTAAGCCTACTAGGTGAAAAGAGTGCCGGAATTTATTGATGAATAAAGGATAACAACACAACTTGTACCAATTCATACAAACACACATGAGAAAGCAGTAATAATTTACAAGACAGGTTGCTGCTGTGTTCTTGTCCATGTTCCGTTGGAAACCCTTTACTTATTGTCAGGTTCTGGAACACAAAAGTCCCCGTAATGTGATGGAAACTCATTACTTGAAAAAAGAGAAACAAGTTTTTGATTTCTGTGAACCTTCCTTTTCTGTTGCTGCTAATCATTATGTAGCTAGATTGAATGTCATGTTTTAAGGATACTGAATTTTGATTAATTATTTACTTAATCCACAAGGGACCATGCATTTTTTCCAATAGGCGATGTTCTATTAACATCTATTTCAAGGCAATGAAGAATTGTTCAACTGTGAATGCTAATTTTAGTTGGGACCAAAACATGAAGTGGTGTAGTGTGGTGGTTTGCTAGGGTAGGTCTTAGCTTGCTTACTGCCAATTATTTTCGGTGCAGGTGTTGGGTGTAACTTTTAACCAAACCAACCTTTGGAAACTGTCACAAGCAAAACATTTATGAAACTGAAGGTGATATAATACAACTATAGCTCTCAGCCTTTGACGCTCTTCTACTTGACTGCACTGCTTCTAATAAGCTTTTCAAACATGTTCAAACTTCAAATGTATCCTGTAATTTTTCAGTTTTGTTTGAAAATTGTTTTTAAAATTGAAATTTTTAACTTTTTAAAAAGCACTTCATAATTATTTATTTATCCTCATTTATATTACTAAATTTTTTAGGGTTGTATTTTGATATACAAGCTCTGTAAAAAAAATTTACACGACCCTTCATATTTAAGCTATAAAATCTAAAGCCTAAATCCCTAACCCTAGTACTTTAAACTCTAAATTCTAACCATAAAACTTAAATTCTACAACCTACACACCATAACCTTAAACCCTAACCCCTAACTTAAATCCTCAAATTCTAAAATTAAAAGGCTTGTGTATCAAAGTATTTTTCATTATTTAATATTTCTAAAGTAAAATACTTTGATACACAAGTTTGTGTAAACCAAGCATTTCAATTTTAGGGTTTAAAGATTTAGGTTGTAGTTTAGGGTTTAAGGGTTTAGGTTGTAAGAGGTAGAATTTAAAGTTTATAGTTAGAATTTAGAGTCTAGAGTTTTGAGTTTAAAGTTGATGTTTATAGCTAAAAATTAGGTTTTAGATTTTATGCGTTAATTATGAAAGGTTGTTTAAATTTTTACAAAATATTCTTATTTAAAACTAAACAATACATAAAAAATATTTAAAAACACTTTTTAAAAATATGTTATCACTACATTTCTCAAAAGCAATGAAAAACTTGTTGCGGGGTTCAGCAATCTCTTTGCATTCAACAAACTTAAATTCATTATAACAACAATTGTTGATACCCTTGAATATGCTAGCTAAGATATCCATCCACTCGGTCGGGAAACAGACAGGAACAGTCTAAACTCAACGGTCTAAAACTAAGAGAACCGGTTTGGATTAGGTGCTAAAGAAAAACATGCAGGGGGGGACCCCTATACCCTTTCTTCTTCTCCAGAATTTAAGGATTCAGATTTTCAGGCCTGGAATTGCCATCAATTTCAGTATCATAAACTAGATTACAAGCATTATTGTTGCTTTGAAATGGGGGAATTCAAGCTTCAACTTTGGTGACCTATTATTACTGTCAAAAACTGTAATTCAACAGTAAAAGAACTGATTTTGATGCAGAAATCTGTATGGAATTTAGCAAGTGTTAGTATTTTGTAGTTGTACAAGGTGCAGGCAGGCAGAAGCAACGCAATGGTGGGGGGCCGGTCGGAGGTTGAAAAAGAATCCCAGAAAGCTTTGATGAATCCATATTCCAGACAGATTGACCTGACACTAGTCCAGCACTTGGGGGGACCCTGGAAATCCCCATGCCCTGCTTGCTTACTTAACCCCTTGCTTTCCTTATTTTTAGAACACTTTGTTCCTTAAATTCCAACATGAAAACTCCCAAACTTTGATAAAAGTGAAAACCAGAATTACTGAGCCGTATGGTGTGATAGACTGATAGTGAATCCTAAGAAATTAGGTTAATTTCAAGGCTTTGTTAAATATTACCTGTAGGTTATATATAAAGCTTCACACGTCTAACAGTTGATATGGATAATTTGATAAGAAACATTCATATGGATAAAAGGAAAATTAGAATTATATACTGTTTTACCCCATTCTTGGTCCAAAACTTAAAGCAGAATTAAGTGAATCCTTAACCTTTGGATAACGTTCATAGCTGCTATAATAGATATGTTGGACTAAATCACGGATGAATGTAGAATTTTATGTTACGGGTGTAGACTTTTATACATAATAAAGATATGGTTATATTTTGATACACAATCCGTATTAAAAAGAAATTTACACAACTCTTTTACAAAATTTAAAACCTAAATCTCAAACCCTAGCCCCTAAAACTTAAACATTAAACCATAATTTTTAAATTTTTAAATAAACCTTAAATTTTACACCTTACACAATAAAACACTAACATAACACCCTAAACCCTAAAATTGAAAAGCTTGTGTAAACTTTAACTAATAAGATAAAGAAAAATACTTTGATGCGAAAGCTTGTGTAAACTTTAGTTTGCACAAGCTTTTTAATTTTAGAGTATAAGGTTTTAGGGGTTTAGTGTGTAGAGGGTAGAATTTAAGTTTATGATTAAAGTTTAGAGTTTTTTAGGTTTTAGGGTGCTAGGGTTTGAGATTTAGGTTTTAATTTTTATAGAAGGGTTGTGTAATTTTTTTACAACTTGTATATAAAATAGGATTAACTATACCATTGACCGCCGAACTAATTGGGAATTCCTATTTTGACCATCGAACTAACGAACTCGTCAATCAGACCATCGAACTTATAAAGTCAACTTATTTTGACCACCGCCGTTAAAAATCTAACGGTGGAGTGACAGAACTGCCACGTGGCAGCTAACGGGAAAATTTTAAAATTACACATTTGGTCCCTGTTATTTACACATTCTTTTAATTTAGTTCTAATTTTAAATTAATAAAATAATAAATTATTTAATTAGGTAGTGACATGTGTCAACACCTATTTAGAGGAGAAAAACAAAGTTACGAATGCATGCCATCCAGGGGAATCAAACCTGGGTGGTGTAGGTGCAAAGGCAGTGGCTAAGCCACTACACCAAGCACAACTTTGTGCTTTAAATCACCCAACTTAATATATAACTCTTATTGGTTTATACATTTATAAGCCAAAAGATCAAACCCTAAACACTAATTTCACATATCTATAACCCTAAACCTTAAACCCTAAATATTTCAAATTAATTTTACACTAAACATTTTAAATTAAATTCACATGTATAAACCCTAAACCTTAAATATTTCAAATTAATTTTACACTAAACATTTCAAATTAATTTTACATATATAAACCCTAAACCCAAACCCTAAATATTTCAAGTTAATTTCATGCTAAATTTCAAATTAATTTCACATATATAAACCTTAAACCCTAACCCCTAAATATTTCAAATTAATTTCACATATATAAACCATAAACCCTAACCCCTTGATTGGAGGAGGAAAATAAATTAATAAAATTAAATCTAAATAATTAAAGTCCTCCAATAAGGTGTTGACACGTGTCACTACCTAATTAAATAATTTATTATTTTATTAATTTAAAATTAAGACTAAATTGAAAGAATGTGTAAATAACAGAGACCAAATGTGTAATTTTAAAATTTTACCGTTAGCTGCCATGTGGCAGTTCCGTCACTCCACCGTTAGTTTTTTAACGGCGGTGGTCAAAATAGGTTGATTTTATAAGTTCGGTGGTCTGATTGACGAGTTCGTTAGTTCGGTGGTCAAAATAAGAATCCCTAATTAATTCGGTGGTCAATGGTATAGTTAACCCTATAAAATATAACCTTAAGAGAAATATGCACATTTTAAATGTTTAGGATGTTATGAGTCTAGTATAGGTGAGCATGGTCAAGTCAATTGTAATCTGTTGAGATGAGCTGAGTAAGCAAGTGCCAGTTAGGTAGTTAGGAGGTTGTTAGTATCTGTTGCTTAGCTAACTCCCTCATCTTAGTGTATAAAAGCTCACCCAGTCTCAATTGAGATATTATGGGTTTATCAATAAAACATTGAGAGTACCGTCATCTCTTTCTATTCCTCTCTACAAGGTTTCAAAACCTTAACATGGTATCAGAGCCATTGTTAGTCCTGGTTTCTCTTCCGCTTCAATTCTATTTCTACTCTGATTCTTTCTTTGATTCTGTTTCTCTCGGATCGGCATGGCTATGACTGTGGCTTAAGCGGGTGACTCAATAATCAACTCTCAAGTTGAGGTAATTTCGACTTGTTTTTAAGAAGATTTATGTACTCACTTAGCTTCTGTCTATAACAATTTTCTGATCTCCATTTTGGATTCTCTCTTGTGTCATAAGGATGTCTGTTTTGTATGATTGTTGAAAAACAAATGAGTGATTTTTTAGATAATCCTGAGGTCAATCATTGTGTTTCTCTGATTTTCTTAGATCTTAGAAACGTCATAGCTCTCCGATCGTGGTTGCATTGTTTTTTGACATCTGTGGATATTGTGATTATTGTTTGCACTTGTGCAGTGTAGTTTATATTCTAGTTTTCGTTTGTTAAGGGTAATCTGAGGAATGCAGATAATCTGTTTGTTATTTTGCGTCTGAGAAGTGCTGTGGTTTGTTCTTGGTTTTTTGAGCTGTAAATCTGTCTGGTGGCTTGGCTGGTTTGTACTGCACATAACCTGTTTGTTCTTTTGTTTCTGAGAATCATTTTGTTCATGGTTTGTTAGTTCTGCGTCTGGTTTAGCCGTTCTTTCTTCTAGTTCTTCGTTATGACGATTGAGACGTCTACCAGCTCTTGTTCTGTTCCTATGTCTCTTCTCACTGACTCGAGTATGTACACCGTTCAACAACTCCCTAAGCTCGATACAGTTAAACTTACTGAACATACATATGTCCTCTGGAAGCATCATGTCACTTTGATTATTGAGGGTTATGGTCTCATGCCCTTTCTTGTTGAGCATAAGATTCCTGATCAAAAGGTCACAGGTGACTCAGGTCAGGTTGAGATAAATCCGATTTTTCTTGCATACTTAAAACAGGACAACTTACTTGCCTCATGGCTCTTGTCTACCATTGGTCATGAGGTGCTTCCATATCTAACTGGGCTAACAACTTCTCGAACTATTTGGGAAGCTTTGGCAAGACGATTTGGTGCCAAGTCTACTGCAAAACTCTCTTCCTTACGTCACAGCCTTCATTCTCAAAGGAAGAGAGGGTTGTCTGTCAGTGACTATCTGGCCAAGATCAAGCTCTTGTGTGATAAGTTGGGAGCCTCTGAAAATTCTGTTTCTGATCAGGAACAAGTCAGTGTAGTTTTGGCAGGGTTGACGGCTGAGTTTGAGAGTGTAATTACATTGGCATCTCGAGAATCATTGTCTCTTGAAAGTCTCTATGAAATGTTGTTTTATTGTGAGGCTCGGCAACAAGAGTTCATGACTGAGGGTCTCACTATCCAAGCTAATTTGGCTGCTCGCACTAGTTCTAAAGCTGAGGTATTGAAGGATGACAGTTTTGACAGTAAAGAGGATTTTGGTGATGAGCACCTTCACAATTAGAACTTAGGCACTTTTTCACGATCTTCACGAGGTTCGACAAGCTTCAGGGGCAAAGGACGTGGTCGTTTTGGATCGAATCGACCTCAATGCCAACTTTGTAGACGGTTTGGTCATCTTGTTCACAAGTGTTGGTATAGGTTTGATCGTAATTTTGCTGGTGTCACTGCTGATGACAGTTCAAGAAATTTTTCTCAGGCTTCTGATGTTCCAAATCAGTCTTCTGGCTTTAACTTTTCTTCTTCTTCTCCTTAGGCTCATAATCATCTGTTTTCTAATGGTGTGTCTGTTGGCAGCAATCCCAGTGTGCACACGTTTGTTTCTCCTGGCTCCATTCCTTTGGGTGCTACAAACACCAATTCTGTACCTTCTTCGATGATGGTTCAACAATCTCAGTTTCATCCTTCGGCTCCAGCCCAATTTCTAGCAAACTCTTTCACTGCGGTGGGCAATAATGCTGGTTCTTCTGTGACTAGGGATGTGGTGTGGTACCCTGATTCCGGTGCGACACATCACATAACAAATGACCGGGAAAATCTTAAGTCTGATGTCGCATATACAGGTATGAATTCATTACTTATGGGGAATGAGGATGAAGTTCAAATTACTCGTATTGGTTTAGGACACCTAGCTGCTTCGGATAGGTCGTTATACCTTCGAAATTTATTATGTGTGCCTGATATTAAAAGAAACTTATTGTCTGTATCTCAATTTGCTCGAGATAATGCTGTTTTCTTTGAGTTTCATCCTCACAAATGCTTTGTTAAAGATGTTCATAGCAGGGACATTTTGCTGGAGGGGAAGCTCACTCCTAAAGGCTTGTATGAGTTACGTTCTTCGGGTGATTTTCTTGATGTTTCTGGTGTTCAAAATGGTGTTGGTTTCCAAGGTACTAGTGGATTTGTAAATAAGATGAACAAGGTGCTGACTGAGACTTGTGTGGGTGTTGCGTCTAAAGCTTCACGATTACCTCTAGAGGTGTGGCATCAACGTTTGGGCCATTCCTCTCTGGATGTTCTTCGCACAACACTGCGTTCCTGTGATATCGTAACTAGTGATAATAATTTGCCTACAGTTTGTTCACCTTGTATACAAGGCAAAGCTCATAAATTGCCTTTTACTTTGTCGACTACTCAATATACTTTTCCTTTTGAACTTGTTGTTTCGGATGTATGGGGACCCGCTCACTGTGCATCGGATGGATGTTTTTATTATGTTTCCTTTATTGACGTTTTTAGTCATTTCACTTGGATATATTTGCTTAAACGGAAATCAGATGTTTTCCAATGTTTTGTTAATTTTCATAAGATGGTGAATGTTCAGTTTGGCTGCAATATTAAAGCATTTCAGACTGATGGTGGTGAGTTTCGGGTGTTGTCTTCATGGTTGAGTGCACATGGAATTCTTCACAGAGTTTCGTGTCCTAGTACATCCGAGCAAAATGGGAAAGCTGAGCGAAAACATTGGCATATTGTTGAAATGAGGTTGACTCTACTTGCTCAAGCCGGTCTATCTCTTCAATTTTGGGCTCATGCGTTTGTGACATCGGTCTTTTTGATAAATAGACTACCTACCTCGGTTTTGCATGGGCTTTCTCCATATGAAGTATTGCACAAACAGAAACCCAACTATGAGTTTTTACGTTCGTTTGGGTGTGCGTGTTTTCCTCTCATTCGTCCGTTTAATCGTCATAAACTTGAGTTTCGGTCCAAACAATGTGTCTTTATTTGCTATAGTCCTATACACAAAGGTTACAAATGTTTGGATGATGATGGTAAAATTTTGATATCTCGTCATGTAATCTTTGATGAAAGTGTGTTCCCTCGGCGTCCGAATGGTGAGGGGTTTGTACAGCTAAATCCTTGTCTTGATAATAGAGGCACATGTGACTTAAGTAATTTTCCTATGTTTGTTGTTACTCCTGAGCATGGATCGTCTAAGTCTGTCCAGGGTTCTCATGGCTCTGGCCCGGTTGATAAAGACGTTTCAGGCCCAAGTAATCCCAATATTTTACATACTGATCCAGTTGTTTCAAGTGTAGCTCAGGATGGGTCCCAGCCTGGTCCAACTACTAGTGGTGCATCTTTGGGTCATGCAGATATGACTGGATCTTGACCTGGCCCGTGTTCTAGTGATAACTCGGTGGGTCCTGGTTATTCTGATGCAATACCTGATGGGTCCCAATCTGGTCCGACTACTAGTGGTCCTGGTCCGACTACTAGTGGTCCTGTTTTGGGCCCTGGTCTCGTTGGTTCATTGGGGTTTAATGACAACAGGGGTTCTGATGATCCTTTACAGTCAGATGGTGATCTGCTAGTGGGCCTTGGTGCAGACGTGGGCTGTTGTCCTCTGATGGACTCGTCTGCTGGGTTATCTGATGTTAGGGTAACATCTCAAAATCCTTGTGTATCTGAGACTAGGCAGTATGTTTCCCCTTTGTCTCAATCTGTTGCTGAGCCGCCGCCGGCGTTTGGGAATGAAGTCTCAGATCCTCCTCGTGCATCTGCTCGGCCTGCTGACTCCGATATCTCTGCCTTTCCCGTTCCAGTATCTTGTGAGTCTCCTATTCACACGCTTTTTTCTGTTCCAATGTTCTATGAGTCTCCTTCTCCGTCTTTATCTCCAGATCTTGGTGTTGGGGATGGTTCAACCTCAGGTCAAGCGTTAGAGGCTCAGTCGGGTACTGGGCTTTCTTCCAGTCTTGCTGATCTAGATGGCCCTGTTCTTCCTGATGTTTCTCTGCCAAATAGTGGAAGCACGCCTCTTCTAAATCGGCATCCTATGGTAACAAGAGCGAAGAATGGTATACATAAACCCAAACTCTATAATACAAGTCTGGGTTCTGGGTCTTCTGTGTTGTCCGGGGACTTTGAGCCTCAAAATATTCGCGATGCCTTGCGAAGTGAGAACTGGCGGCGTGCTGCACAAGAAGAGTATGATGCGCTTCTTCGGAATCACACCTGGTCGATTGTTGAGCTGCCTCCCAATCGATCTCCGGTCAGCTGTAAGTGGATCTTCAAAATTAAGAGAAATGCTGACGGTTCAATTTCGAGATACAAAGCGAGGCTTGTCGCGAAGGGTTTTCTTCAGCAGGCCGGCTATGATTTTCATGAAACTTTCAGTCCCGTCATCAAGCCTACAACTGTGAGAACAATCCTTTCTGTTGCTGTCTGAAAAGGGTGGGTTCTTCGTCAGATTGACATCAATAATGCGTTCCTCAACGATAATCTTGCTGAGGAGGTTTATATGACGCAGCCCCTCGGTTATGAGCAAGGTGATAAGAAAAGGTTAGTCTGTAAGTTACATAAAGCGATTTATGGTTTGAAGGAAGCCCCACGGGCATGGTTTGATAAGCTGCGGACTTATCTTCAGTCCGTTGGTTTTGTGTCGTCTAAATCTGATTCTTCTCTCTTTGTTCGTGTCTTAGATAGTAGTGTGATTTATCTTCTTGTCTATGTCGACGATATTATAGTAACTGGCAGTGATGAAAGAATAGTGCAGAATGTTATTACTGACTTGAATAAGAATTTTTCGTTAAAAGATCTAGGGGTCCTAGACTTTTTCCTGGGCATTGAGGTTCGGCATCAGCGTGATGGTTTGGTTTTGAGTCAACAAAAGTATATCTGTGATTTGTTATCTTGCAGTGGGCTACTCAATGCTAAAGGGTTACCAACTCCTATGGTTTCTAACTGTAAATTGTCCTCTGCTGTTGGTAGTCCTTTAGATTCGGTGACAGAGTATAGGAGTATAGTTGGGGCTTTGCAATATATTGTCATTACAAGGCCAGACATAACCTTTGCTGTGAATCGTGTTTGTCAGTTTATGCAGTCTCCACCTGATACGCATTTTCAGGCTGTAAAACGTATACTTAGATATCTTCAAGGTACAATTGAGTATGGTTTATGTTTTACTGCTGCCTCACGTTTGGATATTGTGGCGTTTGCGGATGAAAATTGGGGTTTGGATTTGGATGATAGAAGGTCTACTGCTGGATTTTGTTTGTTTTTCGGGGGTAATCCAGTTTCATGGGGCTGCAAGAAGCAGTCAGTTGTTTCTCGATATACAACGAAAGCTGAGTATCGTGTTGTGGCTTGTGCCACTACTAAAATTTTATGGCTTCAGTCTTTGCTTCAAGAACTTCATCTTCAGTTTGATGGGACACCAGTTCTTTGGTGTGATAATTCTAGTGATGTGGCTGTCTCGACAAATCCAGTTATGCACTCCAAGTTCAAACATGTTAAACTTGATTTGTATTTTGTTCGTGAGAAAGTAAGTGCCGAGAAACTTTTGGTGAATGAAGTTCCAGCTCTTGAACAAGTGGCTGATATTATGACCAAGCCTTTATCTTTTGCATTGTTTTCTAAGTTTCGACAGAAATTGGCAGTTCTCTCTCCCATACCTGAAATAAGTAGTTAAACAGGTTGTATCTCTATCTACTTTTTCTTCTGTTTTGCTTTGTTTCCTCTTGGTTGGTGTGTCTTGTGTTTGTAGGTTGTCATGGTTTGCATTCAGCCAATGCAATTCTACAGGAAGTTTTGAAGTTTTGGAATGCAAGGAGAATGTTATGAGTCTAGTATAGGTGAGCATGGTCAAGTCAATTGTAATCTGTTGAGATGAGCTGAGTAAGCAAGTGACGGTTAGGTAGTTAGGAGGTTGTTAGTATCTGTTGCTTAGCTAACTCCCTCATCTCAGTGTATAAAAGTTCACCCAGTCTCAATTGAGATATTATGGGTTTATCAATAAAACATTGAGAGTACCGTCCTCTCTTTCTATTCCTCTCTACAAGGTTTCTAAACCTTAACATAGGATTCACTCATCGTAATGCAAACAGAGCCGCACATTGATGACAAAAGAGGGCTTAATAGATTTTAAGAATAGGTTCTGGATTGGAGAAGTTCCACCATCGATAATCCCCATCATCGAGGCCGATAGGAGAGTCTTCGAACCTCCATTGCTTGCCGCTTATTCTCCTAATTTTAGACCGGGATTTCTACTTCATTCTCTCCCCATTATTCTGCAAACATCTCTATCTATTTTGCTTTGCTTTGGTCGGAGTTTGACTCAGCTGGACTGATTTTGAGTTTTTTCCCTTTTTGTTTTGCTTTAGGGGATCTTTCTTTCTTTCTTTATTTTTTTTTATATCTATTTTGCTTGTCTTTTTCTTTTCCTTTATTTCTGTAAACTCTCTTTTATGATAGCTTCAATAAATATCACCCGACTTATTTCAAAAAAAAAATACTAGTTAACATAGTTAAAATAAACAGTATTAACCAAATTTAAAAACTTATTTAAAGTACATTTTAATAAAAAGAGAATTACACGTATTATGTAATAATAAAAAAGTGAGATTAATGTGTTCAAATAATAGAATAAGGTTTAGACGTGAGGAAGCACCCACTCAAGTATGTTTTATTTATATTTGATATAAATTTATATATTTACCATAAATTATTTGATGATACTTATTAAAAACTATTTAAGAGTTAAGAAGGTTAGTTTTTTTATTTTAAGATTTTTTAGAAAAAAAATTATATGCCGACTGTAAATTAAATATAAACCCAATTATATATAGAATAGAAATCTTCTGCACTTGTTTATGTCCTTACATAAAAAATTTAGGTTTAGGGTTGGCTTTTAAGGAATTTAGGGTATGATGTTTGTTTATGGCTTAGAGTTTAAGGTTTAGGATTTAGAATTTATGGTTAAACCTTAGAGATTGATTTTTTAATATTGGAGTATAGAAAGGAGCATCAAAAAGGGCATATGATTTTTGTCCTTTATATATATGTTCTCATTAGGGATGTAAAAAGCTGACCCGACCTGAAAACCCAACTGAAACCTGCTCGAGTCAAAACCTGATTTGACCTGAAAATTTAATGACCTGAACCCGATCTGCAACCGTCTGTTGTTAACCCGAACCTGAATTCAACCTGTTACTGTAGTGACCGAACCCGGCCTGCGTCCGATTGAAAACGACCCGAACCTGAATTGGACCTGTTACTGTGGACCTAAAACCCGACTTGTGTCTGACTGAAACGAACACGAACCCGAAGCCGAACTGACAGATAACCGATTTTACCTGACTGAATTGACCCGAGATCCGATATTACCCGACCTGTTTTGAACCCGACTTGTTTTGGACCCGACATGTTTTGAACCCGACCTATTTTGGACTCGACCTGCTTTGAACTCGACCTGCTTTGAACCTGACCTATTTTAAACATGAACTGATATTGACCTGACTTGATATTTACCCGACATATAGTTGAGGAAGTCTACGACTTGATAAATTTAAAGTGTTGATAAATGTAAAGTATTAATTTATTAAATTAATTTAGTACTAACTCGTTCAATATAAATTATGTAACGCCCCAGGTTTAGGGGTCGGATGTTGCACGGGTGAATCGGGTTTGAGTTGTTGGCTCGTTTAAAATAAATTGGGCTTTGGTTTTAATTAAAAATGGTTTGTGGCTCATTAAGGGCAAACTAGTAATTTTAAAATAAAGGAAAATAAGATGAGAAAGGGGGACTTTTAAAAAGGTTTTCATCTTCTTCTTCCTTTGATATTTTTATCACGTCAAAACCTCCCTTATCCCCTAAATACTATTTCATGATTTCTCCTCATCATTTCCAACATCCCTATAGCTTTAGTTTTTCATAGAAATCACTTTTAAGGTTTTTGAAGTTTTCAATTTTGAAGTAAAAGTAAGAAGCTTTAATGGGTTTTTGATGGAGCCTTGATTTGTGAAGCTAATTTATGTTTTAGTCTTGCCCTAGGGTACATTATACCTCAATTTGGTTGGTTTTTATTAAGAATCCCGATATTGGGTTTTGGGGTATTTTAAAAGTGTCAAAACTTGTGTTTTTGTGAAAGGGAGTTGGACTGGTGTTATAGTGATACTAGAAGGTGGTTTTGAAGGTGTTTAGAAGTGTTTTGAGTGTTGAAATCATTGGTTTTCTGCTGGGTTGTTGGAGAGTACGAAAATGGGGTTTATGGTAATGGCTTTGGGTTGAAATTGTAAGAATTTGGCTTGTGGTAGTAGCTTGTGGTTGTGACAGTGTTTTGTGGTGTTTTGGATGAGTAATACATTATTTTTGATTGACTAGAATCAAGGGAAACAATCAGAGAAGCTTCGGGCACTATTCTGAGGAATTTGGAGACTTGAGTTTGGTGTTTCGGCTTCCGGTTGGGTTTCATCGGTGAGTGAAAATGTTTTGAACTTGATTTGATTTCGGAAAGGGTTCTTGGGGGTTTGGGTGGAGCCTTGAGGGCTAACCTAAACCCAAGTGTAAGTTCACTAACTATGCCTTGATTTGTTAAGTGTTGGTGCATGAACAATTGTCGAGATATTGTGTGTGGTTTGTGGAATTTTCTTTACTTCCATTGATGTTGTTATGTAGTCTTTGTTAGTGTCGAGCCTCACGCGATGGTTGTCGTAACTACGGTGAGGTGTGGTCCCACCGGTAGTGACTAGTAGAAGAGTAAGGTGATGTGTGGTCCCATCGGAAAACTACTATTTGAACGGTGATGTGTGGTCCCACCGTGTTTTGGTTGTGCATGTGCAAACCATGTAAATGTGTTGTTGTGCTTCCTTTCGTGCACTCAAATGATTTACTAATCATTTAAGAAATGTGTTTTTAAAAACTGCATGATTGATGAGTTTTAGAGCTTCACTCACTAAGCTAGCAAACTTACCCCCTCCTTTTTCCAACATGCAGATCGTTAGAGTTTCGGAAGGCAAGTGGGCAAGGGAGGAGCTTTTTGGAGTTCTCGAGTAGCTCAAGTATGATTTAAGTATTTGTAATAATTCCTAGACAATGAGGGTATAGACTTGTATGGGGTTGGTGTTCAACTCCCTATTTTGACTTGTTGATGTGCTAGCATGTTTGGATTGTTGATGCTATGTGTTTTTGTATGAGCGTTGTTATACTCATATGTGCTTGTTTTTAATGTTGATGCCTTGGATGTGAATTTGTAAACTATGGTTATGGTGTTGCTTATGTGTTGTCCAAAAGCATGTGAAACCTTGTTATGAAATGCCTATGTGTGTGTTTATTTGCCTTTGAATGGAATGGTGAAGTCATGTATGTTTTATGCAAGTTTCCTACCTAATTGCGTATCTTGAGATGAATGCCATGTTTGTTCGGTTAAGTAGCATCGCATGCTTAACCTTGGTTGCTAAATGATGTATGAGTGTTGGTATGATTGACGAGTCGTAAAATGCATCTAGAGTTGAGTCTTGGTTCGTTTTGTAGCTAAATTGAGTCTTGCAGTGCAGGGCGTATCGGTACGCCCAAGGGCCGTATCGATACGGTCCTACACTTTGGGGATCAGTTTAAGCCTAGCGTACCGGTATACGGGGGTGTATCGATACGTCAATAGCTCTATGGAAATATAAGAAATTGACGAGATTTTGGCGTATCGGTACGGGTCTTTAGTGTATCGGTACGGTTTTTATCGTTTGACTGTGAGAAGTTGACCGTTGAGGGCATATCGGTACGGTCAACCAGTGTACCGATACAGTCTCCCTAGGTTGACTCTTGGTAGTTGACCAAGTCAAGGCGTATCGATTCGGTCTCCTAGCGTATCGATACGACCTGTTGTAAAGGCTAAAATGGGCTGTTGAATTGCTTGTTTTGATTGCTTCGCATCGCTTCGTTTTCTTTCCGCTGTCGTATCTCACATAGGATGTATGAATGCTTTTAGACAATATAATGTTTAAAAGAAATTTTCTAGGGTTGCTAACCGAAGGGGAGCCTTAACGAGTTTCACTTCGGTTTTCCCCGTGTGACCTACTCGGATCGGCCAGTTGTCCATACCGAGACGAGTGTGTTACATTTGGTGGTATCAGAGCCTAAGGTTTCCGAGACCTCGGGTAGGTAAGTGAGGTAAGTTGATGTGTTATGTTGTTCCTATGCATCTGTAAGTGTTTTGCCATGTATGCTTGAAGTTTGCTTGCTAGCACGGTGTTTGAAAGCATGTTTCAGTGGCCTTGCTGTTGGTTAAGCGTTAGTCAAATATCCCCATTGTTAGGTGTTGTTGTCAAAAAATGGTTTTGGTTTAACGAGCTTGAGAACCTAAGTCCTTGCCCTTTTGCTAACCTAACATTTTTCTTGTGTGTTGTGTATTTGCTGTTTTAGATTCTATCTTGATATGGTGAGACCGAGGGGGCGACCTAAAGCGGGTGATTCGGCACCCGGGGGTGAGCCTCTTGTTCCCCTGCTCCCGATGGTAATGGAGTAGTTGATGAAGGTAACGTGCCTCAGGCTGGTGCGCAAGTCGGAGGTGATGGTAATGGGCCTTAGGCCGGTGCTAATGTTGGAGGTGGTGGGGCTCAGGCGAGTTAGGGTCTAGCGGGCGCGGACATGACCCATTTGATTCAGACCATAGCCAAAGCTTTTCAGACAACTTTGGCTGGTGTGCAAGCTGCAGCACCACCTCTGTAACGCCCTTGTTTTGGGGTTAGAAGTTAGTCGAGTATGTAGTCCGAGTCAATAAAATTAAATAAAATCAATCCAACCTTAATTTGGACCTAATTGAGCTGTAGTAAAAAGGGGAGGGACCAATGTTGTAATTTGACCCAAAACTTTTAAAAAGCAAGACAACTTTAAAGAAAAAGTCATCATCTTCTTTCTCCCACTCCTTTCCAACGTGAAACCCCCTTTCCCCTCTTTCAAACACTCACAAACACAAGTTACTATTCCATTGAGTATCTTTTTCAATCCAAGGTCTTTTTGAAAGGTAAAATCATATTCTTACTCTCCTCTTCATTCCCTATCCATAATACATAGTCTTAGATTTCAAAAATATGAGCTTTTGAAATGTTAGGGTTTTGACAAAGTTTGAGTTTTTATGAAGATTTCCTTTTCATTTCGAAATATGGAGTTGGGTTTTTGATTCTCCACACTAAAATGTATATTATATGTCAAAATGGTTGGGTTTGGGTGAAAACCCGAAATGGGGTTTTGAGGCAATTTTAAAGGTGTCAAAAACCCAATTTTTGGTGGGTTTTAGGTTGAAATTAAAGGGATGATGGTTGGTATAGGTTATGAGGTTGTTTTGGGACCTTTTAGGGGTCACTTGGGTGATGGAATGTGGAGTTTTCAGCTAGTGTTGTAGGGAGCACGAAAATTGGTATTTTTGGGGATTAATTTGATTTGGAAATTTGGGTGAAGTTAGTTTGAGCTTAAAGGTTGAATGTTGATTGAATGTTAGCATTGATTGAGGTTGTTGGTTGTGTTTTTGGTTAGCTAGAAGCAAGAGGAGTCGTCGAAGGAGCTTTGGGACCGAATCTGGGCTCGTAGGAGATTTGCTTTGGTTGCTAAGGAAGGGCGGTGAATGGTTTTAATCATGGTTTAAAGTTTGGTTCGAGTGTGTGTAGTGTGTGAGTGAAATGTGCTTGGTAGGCCATTTCTATTTAATTTAAGTTGTTAATTTAGCTATTGACTTTCATTGAATGCTATGTGTATTGCCTATTCATGCTCTTGTGATATGTGATTGATTTGTACATGTACTATATGATATGTATATGTGATGAGCATGAGATGTGGTGATGGATATGTGATGTGTAAATGGAAATTGGCACTAATGAAATTACCGGGTGTAAATGATCGGTCATCAGGATTAGTGTGCACACAAATTGAGTCAAAACGTATGTGGCCTTGAAGGCGTTAAGTCATCAAGGAGGAGTACGGTGATGTAATATTCCACCGGAAGCTTTTATATATTTCTACGGGATGATGAGTGGAATCCCATTCGTAGGGCATGTGGCGATGAGTGGAATCCCGCACATGCAAGGTCCGGTGATGAGTGTAATCCCACCGAGGTAAAGTGATTGTTGAGATTTAATCCGCACATCCGGGTAACTAATAGTGGCCAATTAAACTTGTTTATATGATTGCAATATATGATGTTGCTATATGATGTTAGAGCCTAGTATGATATAAGATGCCATATTATGCTTCTTGAAAGACTAGCTAGGTCTACTCAATTACTACCGATGTATGTTGTATGTAAGGTTAGGATTTACATGCTTGAACCCTGCATTGTTGATGTTTTTCGTTTTAGAGCACCCTCACTAAGCTTATAGCTTACGCTCTCAATTTTCAACAATGCAGATCATTAGCGTGGTGTTAGCTCGGAGCAAGGCAAGAAGGGCTTTCCAAGATTGTGGCTCAAGTACGGTTGTTAATTACGTATTAGTTAGCAATGTGGCAAGGGTATTTGTATGAGCTATGATTGACTCATTGATGTGTTGATGTTTTGGATTGACTATGGTTTGTAAAGCATGATATGCTATGATGAATGTTTGTGTGTGGTGGCATGCCCTCTAGATGTTTAGGTTGCCTTGTTAGTGAGTGCAAACCTCCTATATGTTGACTTGTGCCATTTTAGCCTTTTGAGCTTTCATGTATGCCCATTTATGCTAAAATATTGCCCTTGTATGAATGCCATGATTAGATGCCTTGTTTCACGTTTGATTGCTTCCTTTGGCTCAAGTACGGTTGCTTGGATGTTTGTATGTGCATAGGAGAATCTGAAAATGCATCTAGAGTCTTGTTTGAGGTCACCAAGTTTGGAATTGTGGAATTGCAGAGTAGGGGTATCGATACGGTTAAACCCGTATCGATACGACCTTCTTGTTTCAGGCCACGCGTTTCGATACGCGGGAAGGTGTTTCGATACCTTTTTCGCTACTGGAATTTTGAGATTTTGGGGAGATGTTACCGTATCGGTACGGTGGGTTAGTGTATCGGTACGAGTTTATCTCGTTAACCACGAGATGTTGACTGGGAAGGGCGTATCGATACGCTCAAGGGCTGTATCGATACAGTCTTCCTGCGTTGACCCTGAGTGTTGACTTTGGTCAAGGCGTATCGATACCCTTAACAGGTGTATCGGTACGGCTTGCTTAATTACAGAAAATGGGCTGTTTTATGATTGATGTCTTGAATGGTTGATCTTTGGATTGTTCTTGTTTCCGCTGACGTGTTGCACATAGGATTTAATCATGCCTATAGACGAGATAAAGTTAAAAGAAATTTTCTGGGTCGTTAACCGAGGAGGAACCTTAATGGGTTTCGCTTCGGTTTTCCCCGTGTGGCCCACTCGGACTGGTCATCCGACCAGACCAGGACGAGGGGGTTACATTTGTTGGTATCAGAGCCTGAGGTTACCGAGACCTCGGGCAGGTAAGTGAGGTAAGCTTGTGATGTTGAGAAATTGTGTTGTTCGATGCATGCCTTGCCATGAATTTTTGATATTTGAATGTTCGCATGATGTTTTGAAGCATGAGTTGTTGTGTCTGGTGTAGAGTGTGTGCCCATTGCTACTATTACTTAATTGAAAAAGATTTTTGATAAAATGAGTACTTGAGCACTATTGGACCCTTGCTTTGATTAATGTAATCCCTATTTGTTTGTTGTTGTAGTTATTTCCTTGCTAGCTGTACCATAAGACCACGTGGGAGGCCTAGGATGGTTCGACCGGAACCACGGGCAGCGGCTCCAGGAGTTGAGCCAGTAGTTAGGGTTGAGGCTCAAGTGGGAGAGCCTGTGGTTGGAGTTGGAGATCCTCCACCACCACCTCCTCCACCTGGAGCAGGAGGCGAGGTCGGGGCCGAAGGAGAAGGACCTCAGGGAGGCCAAGGTGGCCAAAGTGGCCAAGGACCGGCCGGAATAAACTTAGCTCCGTTGGTTCAGGCGATAGCCGGGGCATTTCAGGGTGCAATAGCTGGGGGTCAGGCAGCACACCATCAGGGTGAGGGCACTGGTTTACCTTTAGAGAGACTTTGGGGCCTTGGGGCCAAAGAGTTCAGAGGGGCTACACCGGAGAGATCAGAGTTATGGTTTGAGAAGACTGTCCGTATCCTTGCTCAGATGGGGTGTACTGGTGAGCGCTAGTTGGGATGTGTTGAGTCCTTGCTTCAGGGTGATGCCTACACTTGGTGGGTCACCATCACTACGGGTATGGATGAGGCCGAGATCACTTGGGAGTTCTTTGAGACAGCATTTCGTAAGAAGTATCTGGGTCCGCGATACCTCGATGAGAGGAATAGGGAGTTTATGGCATTGCTTCAGGGGAGTATGTCCGTGACCGATTATGGGATCCGATTTGTCAGATTGAGTCAGTATGCACCTGAGCTTGTTCCTACTGAGGTGGAGCGTTGTAACCGCTTTCGTTATGGGCTGAGTGAAGAGATCAAGACGTATACTCTAGCTTCAGACTACACTGATTTTGATGTCTTGGTCGCGAGGGCCAAGGACTTAGAGCACAACTTGAGTTTGACCAGGCGGTCTGGTGGATCTAGTTCGGGTAAGAGGTCCAGTAACTTTGATAGAGGTGATGCCAAGAGGCATCGGGACAACAGGCATCATTATGATCATAGACATGGTGGCGGTAACCACGGTAGGGGCCAACAGGGCCAGAGAGCTGGTGGGAAGTTGCCCACATGTGCTACTTGCGGGAGGAACCACACCGGTGAGTGTTGGGGAAATTTTCATTCTTGATGGAGTTGTGGGGCTAGAGACCACATTAGGCGTGACTGTCCACATCAGGTGGGACAGGCACCAGCTCAGGCTCCAGCTAGAGCCAATGACTTTCAGAGAGGCCGCGGGCGCGGTAGAGGTAACTTCCAGCCGAGGAACGATGGTCAGAGGAACATAGCACATGTAGTTGCAGTTCAGCCAGAGGGCGGAGGTCATGCCATAGTTTATGCTCAGCGTGGGGATCAGCATGACACCGATGTAATCGCAGGTAACTTCTCGATACAGTCTTTGTATTTGCTTTCTTTGATTGACTATGGGTCTACACATTCCTACATATTGAGTGAGCATGTGCAGTCTTTGAATTTTCCTTGTGAGATGTTAGAGGTAGGAGTTAGTGTTACTAGTTCCTTTGGGGACACGGTAGTAGTTAGGAAGATGTATCGAAGGTGTCTGTTGATGGTTCAGGGGCATGTGTTTCCAGTGGATATGATGGAGCTTCCTTTCTATGGTTTTGATGTGATTCTGGGTATGGACTGGCTCACAGAGCATAGAGCTAGGATAGACTTTGAAACTAAGCGGATTTCTTTGAGGCTCACAGATGACTATGAGATTGTAGTGGTGGGTGAGAACGTGAAGTTCTTGTCCAATGTGGTTTCAGTGTTAGAGGCTAAGAGATTAGTTGAGTTGGGGTGTGAAGCATACTTGGCGTATGTGATGAACCCTAACATGAGTGAGGTTAGACCTCAGGACATCCGGACAGTATGTGACTTTCCTAGTGTGTTTCCGGAAGAATTGCCAGGGTTACCACCGAACAGAGAGGTAGAGTTCACCATTGAGACTTATTCTGATTCAGCTCCAGCTTCGATTGCTCTGTATCTCATGACACCGAAAGAATTAAAAGAGTTGAAGACTCAGTTGCAAGAATTAACAGATAGAGGTTTTATTCGGCCTAGTTCTTCACCTTGGGGTGCACCAGTTTTGTTTGTGAAGAAGAAAGATGGAAGCATGAGAATGTGTATGGATTACAGACAGTTGAATCAGTTGACAGTGAAGAATAAATATCTGTTGCCCAGGATTGATGACTTGTTTGATCAGTTGAGGGGAGCATCAGTCTTTTCGAAGATTGATTTGAGATCGGGTTACTACCAACTAAAGGTAAGAGAGGTTGATGTACCGAAGACGACCTTTAGGACTAGGTATGGACATTATGAGTTCTTAGTCATGCCTTTTGGGTTGTGTTGAGTTGTGTGGAGCTCGATTCGATCAACCAATTTAGCTCACCAAGTGGTGGAGAGATGGATTTTTGGGTGGAAGGGTTGTGGAAGCTAGAAAGAATAAAGACACAATGATTTATAGTGGTTCGGCCTTCTAACAAGCACCTACATCCACTACCTTAGCTTCCCACTAAGGATTTCACAATCAATCCACTAATTGATTCGTCCCCTTTTCTAGGATTGGGAGGAAACCCTTACAACCGATCAAGCTTCTACCCAAAGTCTTGATCAAGACCCTCTTTACAAAGAAAAACAAGATAGCAAACTTAAACCCTCTAATAGGTGTTTGTTTGCACAATGAAGCACTCACCCAAAACCTAAAACACTTGAGCAAATTTGACAATTTTGGCTCACTAGTGTTTGTCTATACAAGAAATGACAAATTAAGCACTAAGACAATTTCTTGATCATTTGTTGATTGACAATTGAAGCATTAGCCTTCTCTTGATGCTTGGAGGTCCCTTTTATACTCCCAATTGAGTTTATAGCCGTTTAGGACCGTTGGGGTTGAAATAGAGTCGTTGGAGCCTTTAATTCCCTCCATAAATGCAGTTCTGCAGCTCCCCGTTTCGAAACGCTCAAAGCCATTTCGAAACACCCTCAATATAGAAAGAGCCGTTGCAGTCTGTCAGGGTACACGTTTCGGAACACCCCCTTGCCGTTTCGGAACGCGTATCGGAACGCTATAAGCCCGTATCGAAACGACCTGCATTTAAAAGTTAGTTGGGAAAGAGCCGTTGGGGTTTATGACCGTTGTGGTCAGTGCCACGTGGGCGTATCGAAACGGCCTAGCCTGTTTCGAAACGCTGGTCCCGTTTCGATACGTGTATCGAAACGTTTTGGCCACTGGAGGCACCTGTTTCGAAACCCCCTAAGGTGTTTCGAAACACTTGGTCAGTTTTGTTAAAATTGGCCTTTGAAAACATGAAAAACCTTTATGAAAAATTCCTTAAATATTATTTCAAGTTGTTTGGACTTTGGAAATGTTTTAAATACTTTTTAAACCAGTCCAAAACATTTTTCAATTACTATATCAAAACATTAGTTCTACAATCTCCCCCTTTTTGATATAATAAAACCACTTGAAAAATTGTTTGGAATTCTCCCCCTTTAACTTATAAAATGTGAATAAGAGAATAAAATTTTAATTCACATAAGGCTCCCCCTTATTCATTTTGAAAATTCAATTTTTCAAACCATTTCTCCCCTTTTTGTTATATCAAAAAGATTTAAAACATTAAGTTCAAAAATAACAATAGAGGTAAAAAAAATTGACAAAAGTAAGAATTTGGTTTTAAAATGGCTCCCCCTTACTCAAGGCATCATTGAAATGTTAGTCCAACATATATGATCATCTAGTTGAATTAAATAAAAATAAGACTAATAAAATCAAAACAACTAGAAATTTTACCAACACTTGAACCCAAGGGAGGATGTGAAGCCTTCCTTCTTCAAGTGTTCTTTCTTGTGTGTATGGAGCTCCCCCTCAATGTTTGACTTGTTGAACATCTCCATCACACCTACAATAGACAATCAAGTAATTTTTGGTATCCAAATTGCTTTGGATCCATAAACGTTAGTTGCACAAAATTTAGTCCCCTTAGGAATCCATTTTTCAATTTCATCCTTTTTAGTTGAAGTGGTTAGTCCTTTTGGGACCCAAACACTTCTAAAACATTTTCCATTCATAAATCTAGGGGCACTAGATTGTCTAACATAAAAATTTGATTTTCCAAAATTGTTTTTCTTTTCAAGCTCTTTGGAAATCAAATCTTTTTCTACTTGAACATTTTGAAGCAATTTTTGTAAATCAAGACATTTTAGTTCAAACTCTTCAAGTTTTGCTTCAAGTTCAAGTTTGGTTTTAGAAAGCAAATCATTTTGAATTTTTAACTTTGAAATCAATTTATTGTTTTTCAAAATGTGGCTTTTAAAATCTAAAACCAATTCATCATAAGCATCTTGTAATTCATCAAAAGTGTAAGAGCATGAAGTAGATGAATTAGAAGTTACCCTTGAATCTTCTTCGATGGCCATAAGGCAAAGGTTGGCTTGTTCATCGTCGGTGGAGTCCTCATCACTCCAAGTAGCCACATGTGCCTTCTTCTTATGGCTTGAAGTGCTTGCCCTCTCCTTTCTTTTAGGTTCTCGTTCAAGCTCTCTCAAGGCTTTCTTCATGAAAGGGGCACACTTCTTGAAGAGATGAACTATCTCTTCATCTTCATCCTCCTCTTCACTTGTGTAGACATGATGGCAAGTGGAGGATTTGAGAGCCATGGCACTAGCATTGATGCCAAGCCCTTTGATTTTCTTCTCTCCCATAGCTCTAATTTCTTCCCTCTTCTTCTCATCCTCTTTATTCTTCTTCATGATTTGATGAGTAAGGAGTGACCCCATGAGTTCATCAAGCTTCAAAGTCTTCAAATTTTTGGCTTCGATGATGGCGGTCCTCTTTGAGTCCCAAGACTCGGGAAGTGAGTAGATGAGCTTTCGAACAAGCTTCTCCTCCGGGATGGCTTCTCCATAACCTTTAAGACCATTGGTGATGGTGGAGAACCTATCAAACATCTTCTCGATGTTCTCTTCCGGATCCATTTTGAAGTTCTCATACTCCAAGGTTAGGAGCCCAATCTTGGTCTCCTTGACTTCATTTGTCCCCTCGTATGTGACTTCAAGCTTGTCCCATACCTCCTTGGCACTCTCACAAGAAGACATCTTCTCATAGATGGATGGACCAAATGCACAAAATAGAATGTGCAAGGCTTTGCAATTTAGCTCCATCTTCTTGCGATCGTCGGCACTCCACTCCGCTTTATTTCTTTTAGGCACGAACGGGCCATCTTCAACTACATCCCATAGCTTGTAATCTTTTGATTTGATGAAGAACTTCATCTTTGTCTTCCAATGGGCATAATGAGCTCCGTCAAAGAAAGGCGGTTTGTCGATTGATTGTGCCATTGAGCCGGTTGATGAAAAAGTGATCGAGCTTGCCGGATCTTCTCAATAGGATGTTAATCCTCACCGATTGAGCCAAGCTCTGATACCAATTGTTGAGTTGTGTGGAGCTCGATTCGATCAACCAATTTAGCTCACCAAGTGGTGGAGAGATGGATTTTTGGGTGGAAGGGTTGTGGAAGCTAGAAAGAATAAAGACACAATGATTTATAGTGGTTCGGCCTTCTAACAAGCACCTACATCCACTACCTTAGCTTCCCACTAAGGATTTCACAATCAATCCACTAATTGATTCGTCCCCTTTTCTAGGATTAGGAGGAAACCCTTACAACCGATCAAGCTTCTACCCAAAGTCTTGATCAAGACCCTCTTTACAAAGAAAAACAAGATAGCAAACTTAAACCCTCTAATAGGTGTTTGTTTGCACAATGAAGCACTCACCCAAAACCTAAAACACTTGAGCAAATTTGACAATTTTGGCTCACTAGTGTTTGTCTATACAAGAAATGACAAATTAAGCACTAAGACAATTTCTTGATCATTTGTTGATTGACAATTGAAGCATTAGCCTTCTCTTGATGCTTGGAGGTCCCTTTTATACTCCCAATTGAGTTTATAGCCGTTTAGGACCGTTGGGGTTGAAATAGAGTCGTTGGAGCCTTTAATTCCCTCCATAAATGCAGTTCTGCAGCTCCCCGTTTCGAAACGCTCGAAGCCGTTTCGAAACACCCTCAATATAGAAAGAGCCGTTGCAGTCTGTCAGGGTACACGTTTCGGAACACCCCCTTGCCGTTTCGGAACGCGTATTGGAACGCTATAAGCCCGTATCGAAACGACCTGCATTTAAAAGTTAGTTGGGAAAGAGTCGTTGGGGTTTATGACCGTTGTGGTCAGTGCCACGTGGGCGTATCGAAACGGCCTAGCCTGTTTCGAAACGCTGGCCCCGTTTCGATACGTGTATCGAAACGTTTTGGCCACTGGAGGCACCTGTTTCGAAACCCCCTAAGGTGTTTCGAAACACTTGGTCAGTTTTGTTAAAATTGGCCTTTGAAAACATGAAAAACCTTTATGAAAAATTCCTTAAATATTATTTCAAGTTGTTTGGACTTTGGAAATGTTTTAAATACTTTTTAAATCAGTCCAAAACATTTTTCAATTATTATATCAAAACATTAGTTCTACAGGTTGACTAATGCATCGACAGCTTTTATGGACATGATGAATAGGATTTTTCATCAGTATCTAGATCAGTTTGTAGTTGTGTTTATAGATGACATCTTGGTGTACTCGCGAACTGAAGAAGACCATGACCGGCATTTGAGACTAGTTTTGAAGACTTTGCCAGATCATAAGTTGTATGCAAAGCTAAGCAAGTGTGAATTCTGGATTCGAGAGGTATTCTTCTTGGGACATGTAGTGTCAGCCGATGGGACTAGAGTTGATCCGAAGAAGATTGAGGCCATTGTTGAATGGAAGCAACCAAAGTCTGTGACAGAGGTACGTAGCTTCCTAGGCTTAGCCGGATACTATAGGAGATTTGTAGAGGGTTTCTCTAAGTTAGCCGCTCCATTGACACAGTTACTTCAGAAGAGTGTTCAGTTTGAGTGGACAGATGCAAGACAGAGAGCCTTTGAGAAATTAAAGGAAGCTTTGACCCAAGCACCGATCTTGATTCAGCCAGAGTCCGGGAAGGACTATGTAGTCTACAGTGATGCTTATTATGTAGGGCTAGGATGTGTCCTTATGCAAGACAGGAGAGTAGTGGCTTACGCCTCAAGACAGTTGAAGACCCATGAGCGCAACTATCCGACCCATGACATAGAGTTAGCTGCAGTTGTGTTTGCTCTGAAGATTTGGAGGCACTATTTGTACGGTGAGAAATGCACAGTGTACACCGATCACAAGAGTTTGAAATACATTATGACTCAGCGAGATTTGAATCTCAGACAGAGTAGGAAGATGGCCGTGGACTTGAGAGCCATGTTTGCTAGATTGAGTTTGTCCAGAGATGGTGGCTTGGTAGCCGAGCTTCAGGTTAGACCTACTCTAGGTCAGTTGATTCGAGAGAAACAACTCTTAGATAGATCTTTGGCACCTCATGTGCAAGATATAGCTGAGGGTAGATCTTCAGACTACAGTTTCAGCACTGATGGGGTTTTGTGTTTCAAGGATAGAATAGTTGTGCCAGAAGACAGTGACTTGAGACGTACGATCTTGACTAAAGCCCACAGTAGTCCGTTTGCTATGCATCCTGGAAGTACGAAGATGTACCGTGATTTGAAGAATGAGTACTTTTGGGTTGGCTTGAAGAGAGATGTAGCCGACTTTGTGAGTAAGTGCTTAGTGTGTCAGAGAGTGAAGGCGGAACATCAGGTTCCCTCAGGTTTGTTACAGCCGTTGAGAATTCCGGAATGGAAATAGGAGAACATCACCATGGATTTTGTTTCGGGTTTGCCTTTGACTCCTACGAAGAAGAACTCAGTTTGGGTGATAGTGGATCGTTTTACGAAGTGTGCTCACTTCTTGGCAGTCAACACTACCTACACTTTAGATAGATTGGCCGATTTGTACATTGGTGAGATTGTCAGACTGCATGGTGTGCCAAAGTCCATTGTGTCAGATAGAGATTCGCGGTTTACTTCTCGATTTTAGGAGTGTCTGCATACAGCTTTGGGTACCCGTTTGAATTTCAGCACGTCTTATCATCCTCAGTCAGATGGTCAGTCAGAGAGGGTTATTCAGATCTTAGAGGATATGTTGCGTTGTTGTATCATTGACTTTCAGGGTACTTGGGAGAAGCATTTTCCTTTAGTAGAGTTTGCGTACAATAATAGCTTTCAGTCGAGCATTCAGATGGCTCCGTATGAGGCTTTGTATGGCCGGAAGTGTAGAACTCCAGTTTGTTGGGCCGAAGCGGGACAAAAACTGTTACCTATGCCGGATTTGCTCAAGGGGACAACTGACAAGGTAAAATTGATTTGTGATCGTTTGAAAGCTACTTCGGATAGGCAGAAGTCCTATGCCGATTTGAAGAGGAAGGAAGTTGAGTTCTCAGTGGGTGAGAAAGTGTTCTTGAAAGTGTCTCCGTGGAAGAAAGTGATGAGATTTGGCCGAAAGGGGAAGTTGAGTCCGAGGTACATAGGACCGTATGAGATTGTGAAGAGGGTTGGTCCGGTTGCTTATCAGTTGCGTTTGCCATCCAAGCTAGAGAAGATACACGATGTGTTCCATGTTTCGATGCTTCGTAAGTATAGGTCCGATCCATCACATGTTATGCTCGTAGAAGAGATTGAATTGAATCCGGATTTGACCTATGAGGAAGAGCCCGTGGAGATCTTAGCTTCCGACATTAAAGTGTTGCGGGGTAGATCGATTGAGTTAGTGAAGGTGCGGTGGCAACGTTGAGGTGTGGACGAGGCCACTTGGGAGAGGAAGGAGGATATGGAAAAGCAGTTTCCGTATCTCTTTCAGTGAGGTAATTACGGGGACGAAATTCCTTAAGTGGGAGAGAGTTGTAACGCCCGTGTTTTGGGGTTAGCAGTTAGTCGGGTTTGTAGTCCGAGTCAATAAAATTAAATAAAATCAATCCAACCTTAATTTGGACCTAACTGAGCTGTAGTAAAAATGGGAGACCGAGGGGGCGACCAAGAGCGGGTGATTAGGCACCCGGGGGTGAGCCTCCTGTTCCCCTGCTCCCGATGGTAATGGAGTAGGTGACGAAGGTAACATGCCTCAGGTTGGTGCGCAAGTCGGAGGTGATGGTAATGGGCCTTAGGCCGGTGCTAATGTTGGAGGTGGTGGGGCTCAGGCGGGTTAGGGTCTAGCGGGCGCGGACATGACCCATTTGATTCAGACCATAGCCAAAGCTTTTCAGACAACTTTGGCTGGTGTGCAAGCTGCAGCACCACCTCTGTAATGCCCGTGTTTTGGGGTTAGGAGTTAGTCGGGTTTGTAGTCCGAGTCAATAAAATTAAATAAAATCAATCCAACCTTAATTTGGACCTAATTGAGATATAGTAAAAAGGGGAGGGACCAATGTTGTAATTTGACCCAAAACTTTTAAAAAGCAAGACAACTTTAAAGAAAAAGTCATCATCTTCTTTCTCCCACTCCTTTCCAACGTGAAACCCCCTTTCCCCTCTTTCAAACACTCACAAATAAAGTTACTATTCCATTGAGTATCTTTTTCAATCCAAGGTCTTTTTGAAAGGTAAAATCATATTCTTACTCTCGTCTTCATTCCCTATCCATAATACATAGTCTTAGATTTCAAAAATATGAGCTTTTGAAATGTTAGGGTTTTGACAAAGTTTGAGTTTTTATGAAGATTTCCTTTTCATTTCGAAATATGGAGTTGGGTTTTTGATTCTCCACACTAAAATGTATATTATATGTCAAAATGGTTGGGTTTGGGTGAAAACCCGAAATGGGGTTTTGAGGCAATTTTAAAGGTGTCAAAAACCCAATTTTTGGTGGGTTTTAGGTTGAAATTAAAGGGATGATGGTTGGTATAGGTTATGAGGTTGTTTTGGGACCTTTTGGGGGTCACTTGGGTGATGGAATGTGGAGTTTTCAGCTAGTGTTGTAGGGAGCACGAAAATTGGTATTTTTGGGGATTAATTTGATTTGGAAATTTGGGTGAAGTTAGTTTGAGCTTAAAGGTTGAATGTTGATTGAATGTTAGCATTGATTGAGGTTGTTGGTTGTGTTTTTGGTTAGCTAGAAGCAAGAGGAGTCGTCGAAGGAGCTTTGGGACCGAATCCGGGCTCGTAGGAGATTTGCTTTGGTTGCTAAGGAAGGGCGGTGAATGGTTTTAATCATGGTTTAAAGTTTGGTTCGAGTGTGTGTAGTGTGTGAGTGAAATGTGCTTGGTAGGCCATTTCTATTTAATTTAAGTTGTTAATTTAGCTATTGACTTTCATTGAATGCTATGTGTATTTCCTATTCATGCTCTTGTGATATGTGATTGATTTGTACATGTACTATATGATATGTATATGTGATGAGCATGAGATGTGGTGATGGATATGTGATGTGTAAATGGAAATTGGCACTAATGAAATTACCGGGTGTAAATGATCGGTCATCAGGATTAGTGTGCACACAAATTGAGTCAAAACGTATGTGGCCTTGAAGGTGTTAAGTCATCAAGGAGGAGTACGGTGATGTAATATTCCACCGGAAGCTTTTATATATTTCTACGGGATGATGAGTGGAATCCCATTCGTAGGGCATGTGGCGATGAGTGGAATCCCGCACATGCAAGGTCCGGTGATGAGTGTAATCCCACCGAGGTAAAGTGATTGTTGAGATTTAATCCGCACATCCGGGTAACTAATAGTGGCCAATTAAACTTGTTTATATGATTGCAATATATGATGTTGCTATATGATGCTAGAGCCTAGTATGATATAAGATGCCATATTATGCTTCTTGAAAGACTAGCTAGGTCTACTCAATTACTACCGATGTATGTTGTATGTAAGGTTAGGATTTACATGCTTGAACCCTGCATTGTTGATGTTTTTCGTTTTAGAGCACCCTCACTAAGCTTATAGCTTACGCTCTCAATTTTCAACAATGCAGATCATTAGCGTGGTGTTAGCTCGGAGCAAGGCAAGAAGGGCTTTCCAAGATTGTGGCTCAAGTACGGTTGTTAATTACGTATTAGTTAGCAATGTGGCAAGGGTATTTGTATGAGCTATGTATGACTCATTGATGTGTTGATGTTTTGGATTGACTATGGTTTGTAAAGCATGATATGCTATGATGAATGTTTGTGTGTGGTGGCATGCCCTCTAGATGTTTAGGTTGCCTTGTTAGTGAGTGCAAACCTCCTATATGTTGACTTGTGCCATTTTAGCCTTTTGAGCTTTCATGTATGCCCATTTATGCTAAAATATTGCCCTTGTATGAATGCCATGATTAGATGCCTTGTTTCACGTTTGATTGCTTCCTTTGGCTCAAGTACGGTTGCTTGGATGTTTGTATGTGCATAGGAGAATCTGAAAATGCATCTAGAGTCTTGTTTGAGGTCACCAAGTTTGGAATTGTGGAATTGCAGAGTAGGGGTATCGATACGGTTAAACCCGTATCGATACGACCTTCTTGTTTCAGGCCACGCGTTTCGATACGCGGGAAGGTGTTTCGATACCTTTTTCGCTACTGGAATTTTGAGATTTTGGGGAGATGTTACCGTATCGGTACGGTGGGTTAGTGTATCGGTACGGGTTTATCTCGTTGACCACGAGATGTTGACTGTGAAGGGCGTATCGATACGCTCAAGGGCTGTATCGATACGGTCTTCCTGCGTTGACCCTGAGTGTTGACTTTGGTCAAGGCGTATCGATACCCTTAACAGGTGTATCGGTACGGCCTGCTTAATTAAAGAAAATGGGCTGTTTTATGATTGATGTCTTGAATGGTTGATCTTTGGATTGTTCTTGTTTCCGCTGACGTGTTGCACATAGGATTTAATCATGCCTATAGACGAGATAAAGTTAAAAGAAATTTTCTGGGTCGTTAACCGAGGAGGAACCTTAATGGGTTTCGCTTCGGTTTTCCCCGTGTGGCCCACTCGGACCGGTCATCCGACCATACCGGGACGAGGGGGTTACAACCTCAGGGTGCGGGGACAAGATTACCCCTAGAGAGGCTCCATAGTTTGGGCGGAGTTGAGTTCCGTGGGTTGACTCCCGAAGGTTCAGAGGCGTTGCTTTAGAGTACTACACGCATCTTGGGTCAGATGGAGTGCTCAGACGCCTGTATGTTGGGTTGCATTGTCTCCTTGCTTTAGGGGGACGCATATACTTTGTAGACCATTGTTACTTCGGGTCTGGCCGAAGCGAATATCACGTGGGAGTTCTTTAGAAATGCCTTGAAGAGGAAGTATCTTGGAGTTTGGTATTTGGATGAGAAGAAGAAGGAGTTTATGGCTTTGGTTCAGGGTAATAGGACCGTGTCAGAGTACGAGGTTCAGTTTGTGAGATTGAGCCAGTATGCACCTGAGTTGGTTCCTAATGAGAGGGAACGGTGTGAGTGTTTCCGATATGGGTTGACTAGAGATGTGAAGACCTACATGCTTGCCTCTGACTACACTGAGTTTGATGTTTTGGTCTCTAGGGCCAAGGATATTGAGCAGAACTTGGGCTCCAGTGCTCGTGCTAGTGGGTCCGATTCCGGGAAGAGACACACGAGTTGGGACAGAGATCATGCCAAGAGGCATAGGGATAGGAGGTCTCAGCCTGATTCGAGACATCGGGGTGGTAATTATGGATGGGGCCATCAGGGCCAAGGAGCTGTGGTACACACTCCGGAGTGCACTAGATGCAGGAGACGCCACCAGGGCAAGTGTACGGGTACCTTTGGGCCATGTTGGTGCTGTGGTTCCCAAGATCATATGAGGTAGACCGGCTAGGGACAGACCGGCTCCAACTAGGGGTTTTGAGCATCAGAGAGGCCGTGGGCGCGGCCGTGGAAACTTTCAGCCAATGAACGAGGGTCAGCGGAACTTAGCTCATGTAGTAGCAGTTCAACGCGAGGGAGGAGGACCGACTAGGGTGTATGCTCAGCGAGAGGCTGGGAATGACACAGATGTCATTGCCGGTAATTTCTCGTTACAATCGTTGAGTTTGTTTTCTTTGATAGATTCGGGGTCGACACATTCATACATTTTGGGTGAGCACGCAAGGTCGTTAGGGTTACCATGTGAGTGGTTAGAGGTAGGCGTAAGTGTTACTAGCTCTTTTGGTGATACAGTGGTAGTTAGGAAAATGTATAGGAGGTGTCACATGATGGTTCAGGGCCACGTGTTTCCAGTTGATATGATGGAGTTACCGTTCTATAGTTTTGACGTGATTTTAGGCATGGATTGGCTCGTAGATCATAGGGCTAAGGTTGGCTTTGAGACCAAGAGAGTCTTCTTGAGGCTTACAGGTGACTTTGAGGTTGTGGTAGTTGGTGAGAAAGCCAGGTTCTTGTCCAATGTTGTTTCTGCTTTGGAAGCCCAGAAGTTATTGAATTCGGGTTGTCAGGCTTATTTGGCTTATGTGATGAATCCAAATATGAGTGAGGTTAGACCGCAAGACATCAGGACAATATGCGATTTTCCGAGTGTTTTTCTGGAAGAGTTACCGGGTTTGCCTCCAAATAGAGCAGTTGAGTTTGCTATTGAGACGTATTCCGATTATGCACTAGTGTCTATTGCTCCGTATAGAATGTGTTGAGTGGATCGCAAGATCGATATTGACCAAGAGGGGGGTGAATTGGAAATTTAAAGGTTTTGTGGTGGAAATTGCAAATCGAAAATAATAGACAAGGGATTTAGAGTGGTTCAAGTTCCAAATGAACTCTACATCCACTACCTTAGCTTCACTAAGGATTTGCAACAATTCCACTAATTGCTCTTCCCCTTTTCTAGGACAAGGAGGCAACCTTTACAATTTCGGTTGATTTTTCTACCCAAAAATCAACCCAATCCTCACACAAGTGACCAAAGAAATTTGATGGCTAATATGATATCTCTCAATACAAATGATAGCCCAATTACAAGCACTCAACCCAATTGAACAAGATATGAATGAAAATTACAATTGGGGTTTTTAGACAAAATGGGATTTTTGCACAATTGCTTGGATTTGATGTTTGGATGTTTGCTTTTGGATCAATAGTTGTTGCTGGAGCTTTTAGAGGTCTCTTTTATACATTCTCATTGATTTCTAGCCGTTGTGGTTGTTGCACTCATCAATAGAGCCGTTGGGGATGTTATCTCACCACCATAAATGCAGTCTGCAACAACCCGTTTCGAAACGCGGGGTACCTGTTTCGGAACGGACTAAAATAGAAAGAGCTGTTGGGGTGCATTTAAGAGCCCGTTTCGAAACGCCTTAGGGCCGTTTCGAATCACTTTTGCCACTGTCAAGGGTCGTTTCGAAACGGTCTTAGCCCGTTTCGAAACACCTTAACGGTTTTCAGAAAATCAGTTAAAAACAACTTCAACGGTTATATTTTCAATTTAAACTTTAAGAACTGTTTCGAAACGCTTGTCCTCGTTTCGAAACGGATTTGCTACTATCAAGGGTCGTTTCGAAACAGCCTTAGCCCGTTTCGAAACACCCTATTTATCTTTAAATATTCAATAAAAATATTGCAACCGTTATGCCTTTCCAAATCAAAAATGAAGAACAGTTTCGAAACGTGAGAGACCGTTTCGAAACACTTGAACCCGTTTCGATACACGTTTCGGAACATGGGTTGGCAGTGATGAAAACGTTTCGAAACGCCTTAGGCCGTTTCGAAACAGGGACTTGAAAATCACTGTTTTGGCTTTAAACACTTAGAAAAATGTTTGAAAAACTTTGTTTTTAACTTGGGCATAATCTTAAAATTATATGGGGATATTTTGAGGACTTAAAATTCGTTTTGACATTTTCAATTTAGTCCTTAGGTTTTTAGTTATATCAAAATTAAAATATTTGTTTCACAATCTCCCCCTTTTTGATATAACAAAACCAAAGTTAGAATTTTTAAGAATTTTGAAAGTTTTGAAAATATTCTAACTCCCCCTTAATTTAAGATAGGTTTTTAAAGTTAAAAAAAAATGTTTGACTTGAAATCCAAGTTGTAAAGCTTTAAAAAACCTTTTACAATTTAAAACGAATTTTAGTTTGTGGCTCTTAAATTTCTTCTCCCCCTTTTTGTTAGATCAAAAAGAATAATGAAAGCTCATAGAGAAGACAAGGGATTAGTACCAATAAGCATTAATAAGCAACCATAATATTAATTCATAATATCAAAATATCCAAAACATAAACCAACATTAAGTTCATAATAAAATCCCAAACAAAAGATCAAAAGCATAGGTTCCTAAAACATAAGAAGACATAAAGATGCAATCTTAATCCTAAAATGCATAGATAATATGATATGATATGATATGAAGATCATAGGCCTCGTCATCATCATCCGAAGTATCATCATCGCTCTTGACTTGAGAACGGTGAAACTTCGTCCATTGCCCATAGAGAGTAGAGAAGGACAAATCCAAGTTTGAGTGGGAAGTCTCAAGAGTATGAAGACGATCCTCGACATTTTTCAAACGATTGTCCATGGTAGTAAAACCCGAAGCAATGCTAGTATCCAAAGCATTGAACCGCTCGGTAATGAGAGCCGTGAGGGCTTCATTGTTTCCAAGCTGAACTTGCGGTGGAGGAGCAACGGGAGGAGGAACAGCTTCTCTATCAACTCTTTCCCAAACATCATTCACATATGTAAACCCGGACTTGCGAATGGAGGACTCACCAATCTTGGTCTTGCGAGGTTCCGGAGAGTCGTAGGTACAATCGATACCAAGATCATTAAAGATGTAGCTCAAGATTGTTCCATAGGTAAAAGACTTCAACTCATTTGTGTCAATAAGCTTAATATTATTGACTATCTCGACAAAAATAATTTTAGGCACATTAGGGCGCTCACCTCTACGGAAACATTCAAGCCAAAAATGATCAGTATGACAGATATGAGAGTATTTGCCTCTGGAAGGTCGAATGAACCATGAAACCATCAAGTGAAGAACGCGATCATGCACATCCAAAGTAAGTGCCGATCGGTGAAAGTGCCAAAGTGACGTTCATCCTCAAGACCCTCATCTTTAAGTTTAAAAATTGACTCCAAGAGAGCAATATTAACAACAAACTTTTTGCCCAATATGAAAGATTCAATTCCTATAATCTCGGTTTTGGTCTCATCATAAATAAAACGAGCATTAGAGTAAAAAAGGAGTACCATGTGTTTGTAGCGAATATCCGGAATGCTCAAGAAAAAGATAAGATTCCACTCACTCAAACGGTCGAGATAACGGAATAGGAATCGCTCGGAATTGAGGAAATCAAGATCAATGGCACGTTCTCTACGAACTTCAAAATCCTTGACATAAGAGAAGCGAGCTCGCATCTCCGGAGTTTTAAGGGATTTATGAAAAAGCAGAGCAAGATTCGGACGAATGCTCGAATCACCGGTTTGAACGGCCTTACGCTTTTTGTTAGCTTTTTCCGCCATCTAAAAACATTAAGCAAGTATATTTTAAAATTAAGTGTATGCATTGATATTTAGAATCAATCCAATAATAAATCCCACTTAGGTTTTTGAAACAAAATTAAAAACAACAAAACAAAAAAAACAGTAAAAAAATTTTAAAAAAATACGACTGAAAAATTTTATATTCGAATAAAAAATTTTGAGATTTTGAATTTTTTTTACAAGATATGGAAAACCCACAAAGGAAAACATATAATTTATACAAAAATAAAATTTTCTAACCTAAGATTCGAACAGAAATTGAAAGAAAAAGAAGAAATAAAAAAATACCTTAGTTGGGGATTTTGGATGATTTGATGAAAATCCTTGCACAACGTTGATGAAACTTGCTTAGACTTGAGTTTTAGAGTAAAAGCCCTCACAATTTTGTGAAAATCAATGAGTTTGAGAGGGTATATATAGAGAGGGAGGCGGTTTAGGGTTTTAAGAGTTTGATAAAAAGTAGAATTTTAACATTAAAAGCCCTAAATAAAGCAGTCCGCGATGCCGTTTCGGAACGGTCCTGACCGTTCCGAAACGGGACGACTAGGGTTTGACCGTTTTTGAGACCATATGCTGACCGTTTCGATACGGTGTTGACCGTATCGAAACCCTGTTGACCCGTATCGAAACCCTGTTGACCCGTATCGAAACACGTTTCGATACACTCCTTGGCAGTAGCCAAAACGTTTCGAAACACATTGGAGGCGTTTTGAAACGCCCTTCTCTCAGAACTGGATTTAAGGTATCCGTATCGAAACATGGTCACCCGTTTCGATACACCTGGGCCTGGAAGTGCAGATGAGGCTCTAAAAGTGCAGAAAAATGAAGTTTTAATAGACCTAACATGCATAAATGTCAAGAATGAGCAAGCAAAACATATTCAAGCATAAACATACTCCCCCTAACTATAGGCATGGATGAAATTAGGAGTTTAAACACATAAACATGGCATTTCACAAGATCAAGCATATTTAAGCACCAAAGAGGTCCTAAAAGGTCAAGATAGGCTAGTTAGACCTAACTCTCTCCTAAGGGACCAAAAACGCTCTTTGTCTAAGGGTTTTGTAAATATGTCCGCTAATTGATTCAAGGTGTCTACATACTCTATAACAACATCTTCCTTAAGGACATGATCTCTAATGAAATGATGCCTTATTTCAATGTGTTTAGTTCTAGAGTGCTGGATGGGATTTTTTGTTAAACATATTGCACTAGTGTTGTCACATTTTAGGGGTATGGTTTCAACTTTAATTCCATAATCTAAGAGTTGTTGCTTCATCCAAAGGACTTGAGCACAACAACTCCCTAAGGATATGTACTCGGCTTCGGTGGTAGATAAGGCTACACTATTTTGTTTCTTAGAGAACCAAGATATGAGCATACTACCTAAGAATTGACAAGTTCCCGAAGTACTTTTCCTATCAATTTTGCAACCCCCATAATCCGCATCCGAGTAAGCATGAAGGTTGAAGGTAGAGTCTCTAGGATACCAAAGACCTAAACAAGGAGTATCTCTAAGGTATCTAAAGATTCTCTTAACGGCTATAAGATGAGACTCTCTAGGACTAGCTTGAAACCTAGCACACAAGCAAACACTAAACAAGATATCCGATCTACTTGCGGTAAGGTAAAGCAAAGATCCAATCATAGAACGTTAAAGCTTAGAGTCAACACACTTACCTCCTTCATCTTTGTCAAGCTTTGTAGGTGAGCTCATAGGAGTGGCTTGAGGCTTTGCATTCTCCAAGCCAAACTTCTTGAGCATATCCTTTATGTATTTTGATTGGTTGATGAAGGTGCCATCCTTCTTTTGCTTGATTTGGAGTCCCAAAAAGAATGAGAGCTCCCCCATCATGCTCATCTCAAATTCACCTTGCATTAACTTAGCAAACTCTTGACAATGACATTCATTAGTAGAACCGAAGATAATATCATCAACATAAATTTGAACTACTAAGATGTCATTTTTATACATTTTTATAAAAAGTGTAGTGTCCACCTTACCTTTTTCAAATCCTTTTTCAATCAAAAAATTTGAAAGTCTTTCATACCAAGCTCTAGGAGCTTGTTTTAAACCATAAAGAGCTTTGGTAAGTTTGAAAACATGATTTGGAAATTTTGAATCTTCAAAACCCGGTGGTTGTTCCACATACACTTCTTCATTTATAAAACCATTTAAAAATGCGCTTTTAACATCCATTTGAAAAAGCTTGAAATTATGATAACATGCATATGCAAGCAACATCCTAATGGCTTCCATTCTAGCTACGGGTGCATAGGTTCCATCAAAATCTACTCCCTCTTCTTGAGTGTAACCTTGTGCTACATGTAACCACTAAACCCGGCCTAGAAGAAATGGGCCGAATCTAGGAAGTCGTGTTTGAAAACTTACCCCTCAAGTAACACCTTTTAAGTTTACTTAATTAAAAATAAAATTATTATTAAAAGAAAATAAACTCAATAATATCCCATTATTATAAAATATAGTCGTTCAAACATTCTTCCGATACTTGGTTAAATTTCTAAAAATAACTTTATAATTGCATGCATTTAATAAAACCTAAATTAAAAATAGTTCCAATATCCATATTACACAAATATTCCAAACAATATTAAAATAATAATTGTGAGGTAACAGAAAAGTTCGTACTGAATAATATTTTATCTGAATAAACAAGAGAAGCTTCAAGTACCGATCGCCTACAAAGTCTGAGATATCTGAAAAGTAAAAACTAACGGGTGTAAGCTAAAGAGCTTAGTGTGTCTCTAAAGTGCAACCGAAAACAAAACAAAACAAAACAATATTTTATTTTCCGATAAAGACTTTTCTGAAAACACAACAAAATCGAATCATGATGATATGATGTCTGATGCACATGAATCATAGTACCCATCTCCGATACACCGAAAAGTAAAGTTCCCCAGAACCTACTTTCTCCATTATCACCATACGAAGTGGAACTCAGCCCGAAGGGTGGAACCACTGATCCGAAGCGGAATTCAACCCCCAAAGGGTGAAACCACTAATCCGAAGCGGAATTCAACCCGAAGGTTGAAACCACTAATCCGAAGTAGAATTCAACCCGAAGGTTGAAATCACTAATCTGAAGCGGAATTCAACCCGAAGGTTGAAACCACTGAACTTCCCCGAACAAATCTCAATCCATATACCCACAATGATATGATGCAGATTTTAAAATCTAAGTCTGATCCGAAACTTGAATTATGAAATTTCAAGTTGCACAATACTATAAGTTTTATAGTTTTGAAAATCCGATATTTCACTTAAATCACAGTATGACATGTTATGCATGATGTCTGAAAACATTCACCCAATCACAACAGAGTATGCACACAAAATGTACAAAACATTCACTTATATTAATACAAGAAAAACACATAAAGTTTATAGCACAGAAAGAAACACATAAGTTTATAAAACATAAAGAGACACACCTTTAAGCAACAGAAGCTCTAATGCAGAGAAAACGCATCTCACACTCAGATCTAGCTGAATCAGGACGTGAAGATCTCAAAGAACGTGCACGATCGGTCTAAACAACTGGAGGTAACCCAACGATCCCAAAGTCGACACCTGAACACGAGAATATTCCGAATTGAATTCTGAAATCATAACTTATTATATTCCAATAATAATTACTTAAAGATAACAAAACAAAGCTTTCGGAATCTAATTTGACAAAACGGATAGCAGATACGGATTCGAGGCGTCAAAAAAGGTTAAGAGGACGGATGTCCAAAAAAGTCAACTCTTGGTCAACTCTAGTCAAAGTCAAACTAGTCAAAGTCAACTCTGGTCAAACAGTCAGACAGGTCCAAGGTCAAAAGTCAAAGTCCATGGGTCCAAATTGGTTCGGTCAAATCTGGTCAACTTCTGGTCAAACTATTCAAGTCAAGGTCAAAACCAATTCAGGTCAACGGTCTGAGTTGGTCAACTGTCAACACATTGGTTCGGTTCGATTCGGTTTAATCTGAGCACACTAAACTGGTTCGAAATGCCGGTTCAATTCAAGATGGACGGTTCACTTAGTTTGGGCTCACACAATCGGGCAATCCCTTAGATGCAAGCCTTTCTCATGGCTTACACACACAAGCATACACATTTGGTCATGGTTTGGTTTCCTACAACTGGGCTCAACCCTTCACATGCATACCGGCCCAAACCTTTTTTTATGATCAGAATTAGGGTTACCATAAACCCTTGACGGCAGAGGCAGATCTAGACGATGAAAGATGGCAGCGACGGCGGCGGAAACACAACAATCCGACAATAGCGACGGCGCAACAAACCGACGGCAGTGATACGCTCGTAACGAACAACAACCACAAAAGTTAATTTCTGGCCAACATAACCAAAATTCAAAGCCAACCAAAACCCACAACTTAAAACATCGATTTAACCAAAAACATGGGTTTAAAACTTACCCACAAATTGACGAACAGAGGAGGAGACGACGGCGAACGGTGACATGAAGACGAACATAACGGTTTCTCACCGTCCCCTCACAAACGATGGTCGACAAGAACTATCTAAAGATTTGGGTTTGTTCGCGAGAAGATGCTGGTCTCGATGGCGATGGCGACGAGAGCCACAGACCGGAGGACGACGACGGCGCAAAGTGAAACCGCATGGTTTCTCGCCGTTAACTCGCAAATAGAGGCTGATGAAGGAGGAACAAGGACCGGGGTTGGTTCACGAGTGGAAAGGGAGCCGAACGGTGGTGACAAAATGTGAAACGGACAGCAGATGGTGGCTGATCGGAGCTTCGCCGGACCTTAAGGGTTAAAGGAGAGGGAGAAGTCGAGAGAGAAAGGGTGAGGGAGAGCGGCTGAGCAGTTTCCAAATTAGAAACTGAATAACCTTTTAGGGATTTAGCATTTACCCTAACGAGTGGGTTAATCACGAAACAAGGGTCCTGACTTTTACCCGCATTACAGAACAGTCACCAAAGTTTCAATTTCTATCATTCAGTCACCCAAATATGATTTATTTCCAATTAAGTCCACAAAATCAAATTAAGGTTTCTGTACAAAATTCCCAAATGTTAGGATTTTGAATCTAGGGATTTCAAAATTAGGGTTTCTGAATTTGGGTAATTTTTAGGGTGTTACAACTCTCCCTCCCTGAAAAAAAAATTTCGTCCTCGAAATTTTCAGATGTAACAACAGATCTCAAAACCAACTAAAACACGCATATATTTTCCCATTCTGAATTCATGATATATCATAACCGAAAATACTGAAACATAAAACTGGAAAAAGAACCGAAACATATTAAGATGTATCTTCCATGTCATCATGTATACCATCGTATCCAACACGAGCTCCGATTGGATGTACTAAACATGGACGTCCAATCTCGGATCTAGCTGATCCACCACCCGGAGCATGTCTACCTCTACTAGCAGTACCTGAAGCAACTGACCTAAATTGTCCTCTACCTCGGTGAGGTGTCTGAACTGATGCATGACTCTGAATCTGAACGGATGAACCAGTAGCTGAACGTGGACAATTCTTTAAGTAGTGATTCTGAGAACCACATCTGAAACACGTTCTATTCATCAATCTACACTCTCCGTTATGCTTTTTTTATTGCAAAAACTACATACAAAAATAGGCCGACGAACTTTTAAACTACCATGGCTGCCAGACGGAACTGTCGATACTGCAGGTCTTACATTCTGATAACTCTAAGAAACAAACTCATCCCTAGGTCTCTTCCCAAACGAGCTGACAAAACTCGGTTGTACAAATGTGTCCGGTTGCTTCACGACTTGATCAAATTCTGAAGTTCCTTTTTTTTCATTTGTGAAATTTATCCTCTCAAAAGTTTTAGCTCGATCAACCATGTTGATGAATACTTTATCATGATGTGTTGCAACATCTCTTTGAATCGGTAGTCGAGGTTCCTTAAAAAGAATCATACTTATCTTTCTCAATCCCAACTAACTCAGGAGCATACTTGACCAACCTCCAAAACTCTATCTCATAATCATTCACTGGCTTGCTATTCTGTTTCAAATTCATAAAAATAATTTTAACACTTCGCTACGAGCTCGGCTCCTACATATCGATCAATGTTCTCAATATCAAGTGAGTTATCACTTCCGATCTGATATCTTCCTAACGAAATGTAACCCCCTAACGAATGGTTCTCATCAACATGTAACTTATTTTGAATTTTTGTTTTCCCAAGAGAAGGGGGGTGATCACTATCAGGAGCAGCAGTACGGACTCGGCCACGACCTCGAACAAACGATAGATTAAGACTCCTAAGTGATGGCATAAAAAAAACTATCTACGAAAAGGTAATAACCTAGATTTAGAATCGGTACTGGAGTCTCAGATTTAAAACACATTGAAAACGTTGAAGTCAAAATCACAGAATACCGTAGTATTTTTTTTCAGAAAATTCCCATTTATCCCAAAATATTTCTGATGCATGCAAAAGTCGAAAGCATTTTGAAAACAACTTTTGTGAGCCTCACAGTCCGAGGGTTGAACCTAGGCTTTGATACCACTAAATGTAACCACTAAACCCGACCTAGAAGAAATGGGCCGAATTTAGGAAGTCGTGTTTGAAAACTTACCCCTCAAGTAACACCTTTTAAGTTTACTTAATTAAAAATAAAATTATTATTAAAAGAAAATAAACTCAATAATATCCCATTATTATAAAATGTAGTCGTTCAAACATTCTTCCGATACTTGGTTAAATTTCTAAAAATAACTTTATAATTGCATGTATTTCATAAAACCTAAATTAAAAATAGTTCCAATGTCCATATTACACAAATATTCCAAAAAATATTAAAATAATAATTGTGAGGTAACAGAAAAGTTCGTACTGAATAATATTTTATCTGAATAAACAAGAGAAGCTCTAAGTACCGATCGCCTACAAAGTCTGAGATATCTGAAAAGTAAAAACTAACGGGTGTAAGCTAAAGAGCTTAGTGTGTCTCTAAAGTGCAACCGAAAACAAAACAAAACAAAACAATATTTTATTTTCCGATAAAGACTTTTCTGAAAACACAACAAAATCGAATCATGATGATATGATGTCTGATGCACATGAATCATAGTACCCATCTCCGATACACCGAAAAGTAAAGTTCCCCAGAACCTACTTTCTCCATTATCACCATACGAAGTGGAACTCAGCCCGAAGGGTGGAACCACTGATCCGAAGCGGAATTCAACCCCCAAAGGGTGAAACCACTAATCCGAAGCGGAATTTAACCCGAAGTTTGAAACCACTAATCTGAAGCAGAATTCAACCCGAAGGTTGAAACCACTAATCTGAAGCGGAATTCAACCCGAAGGTTGAAACCACTGAACTTCCCCGAACAAATCTCAATCCATATACCCACAATGATATGATGCAGATTTTAAAATCTGAGTCTGATCCGAAACTTGAATTATAAAATTTCAAGTTGCACAATACTATAAGTTTTATAGTTTTGAAAATCCGATATTTCACTTAAATCACAGTATGACATGTTATGCATGATGTCTGAAAACATTCACCCAATCACAACAGAGTATGCACACAAAATGTACAAAACATTTACTTATATTGATACAAGAAAAACACATAAAGTTTATAGCACAGAAAGAAACACATAAGTTTATAAAACATAAAGAGACACACCTTTAAGCAACAGAAGCTCTAATGCAGAGAAAACGCATCTCACACTCAGATCTAGCTGAATCAGGATGTGAAGATCTCAAAAAACATGCACGATCGGTCTAAACAACTGGAGGTAACCCAACGATCCCAAAGTCGACACCTGAACACGAGAATATTCCGAATTGAATTCCGAAATCATAACTTATTATATTCCAATAATAATTACTTAAAGATAACAAAACGAAGCTTTCGGAATCTAATTTGACAAAACGGATAGCAGATACGGATTCGAGGCGTCGAGAAAGGTTAAGAGGACGGATGTCCAAAAAAGTCAACTCTTGGTCAACTCTAGTCAAAGTCAAACTAGTCAAAGTCAACTCTGGTCAAACAGTCAGACAGGTCCAAGGTCAAAAGTCAAAGTCCATGGGTCCAAATTGGTTCGGTCAAATCTGGTCAACTTCTGGTCAAACTATTCAAGTCAAGGTCAAAACCAATTCAGGTCAACGGTCTGAGTTGGTCAACTGTCAACACATTGGTTCGGTTCGATTCGGTTTAATCTGAGCACACTAAACTGGTTCAGTCAACGTATGGTTTGGTTCGAAATGCCGGTTCAATTCAAGATGGACGGTTCACTTAGTTTGGGCTCACACAATCGGGCAATCCCTTAGATGCAAGCCTTTCTCATGGCTTACACACACAAGCATACACATTTGGTCATGGTTTGGTTTCCTACAACTGGGCTCAACCCTTCACATGCATACCGGCCCAAACCTTTTTTTATGATCAGAATTAGGGTTACCATAAACCCTTGACGGCAGAGGCAGATCTAGACGATGAAAGATGGCAGCGACGGCGGCGGAAACACAACAATCCGACAATAGCGACGGCGCAACAAACCGGCGGCAGTGATACGCTCGCAACGAACAACAACCACAAAAGTTAATTTCTGGCCAACATAACCAAAATTCAAAGCCAACCAAAACCCACAACTTAAAACATCGATTTAACCAAAAACATGGGTTTAAAACTTACCCACAAATTGACGAACAGAGGAGGAGACGACGGCGAACGGTGACATGAAGACGAACATAACGGTTTCTCACTGTCCCCTCACAAACGATGGTCGACAAGAACTATCCAAAGATTGGGGTTTGTTCGCGAGAAGATGCTGGTCTTGATGGCGATGACGACGAGAGCCACAGACCGGAGGACGACGACGGCGCAAAGTGAAACCGCATGGTTTCTCGCCGTTAACTCGCAAATAGAGGCTGATGAAGGAGCAACAAGGACCGGGGTTGGTTCACGAGTGGAAAGGGAGCCGAACGGTGGTAACAAAATGTGAAACGGACGACAGATGGTGGCTGATCGGAGCTTCGCCGGACCTTAAGGGTTAAAGGAGAGGGAGAAGTCGAGAGAGAAAGGGTGAAGGAGAGCGGCTGAGCAGTTTCCAAATTAGAAACTGAATAACCTTTTAGGGATTTAGCATTTACCCTAACGAGTGGGTTAATCACGAAACAAGGGTCCTGACTTTTACCCGCATTACAGAACAGTCACCAAAGTTTCAATTTCTATCATTCAGTCACCCAAATATGATTTATTTCCAATTAAGTCCACAAAATCAAATTAGGGTTTCTGTACAAAATTCCCAAATGTTAGGATTTTGAATCTAGGGATTTCAAAATTAGGGTTTCTGAATTTGGGTAATTTTTAGGGTGTTACACTACAAGTCTAGCTTTATTTCTCACAATGTTACCACTCTCATCTAGCTTGTTCCTAAAGACCCATTTAGTTCCTATTGTAGATTGATTACTAGGCCTATCAACTAATGTCCATACATTACTTCTCTCAAATTAATTTAACTCTTCTTGCATAGCCATAATCCAAAAGTCATCTTTCAATGCTTCTTTTATATTTTTAGGCTCTATGCATGAGATAAATGCAACATGGTTCATTAATCTAAGAGAAGAACGAGTGGTTACCCCCTTGGATGGATCACCCAAGATTTCACCATCTTTGACATAGTTCAACTCCCTTGGGTAGCTCACTTCCTTTTCCTCAATAGCCAAGTCCTTCAAGGCTTCAAGAGGTGGATCTTGTGAGTCTTCTTCCTTTGTTGGAATCTCATCCTCCTTTGAAGTTTGACCTCCATCAAAGGCATTCATGATCCCTTCATCATCATCATCACAAGAATCCTTCCTAGGAAGGAGGTTATCATCGAATACAACATGAATAGATTCTTCTACTACTAAAGTTCTTTTGTTAAATACTCGATAGGCTTTAGAGGTTAAAAAGTAACCTATAAAAATGGCTTCATCACTTTTTGCATCAAATTTACCTAAGTTATCTTTTCCATTATTTAAAACAAAACACTTGCACCCAAAAGGGTGGAAATAGCTAATGTTAGGCTTTTTAGATTTTAAAATCTCATAAGGTGTTTTCTTTAAAATTGGCCTAATCATTACTCGATTTACAATATAACAAGCGGTGTTTGTGGCTTCCGCCAAAAAATATTTAGGTAAATTGTTTTCACAAAGCATAGTTCTAGCCATTTCTTGTAAAGTTCTATTTTTCCTCTCAACTACCCCATTTTGTTGAGGAGTTCGAGGAGCCGAAAAATTATGGCTAATACCATTTTCATTTAAAAAATCTTCAAACCCTAAATTTTGAAACTCGGTTCCATGATCACTTCTAATATGTGAAATTCTAAGTTCAAGATCATTTTGGGTTAATTTTGAAAATGTGATGAATTTTTCCAAAGCCTCATCTTTAGTACTTAAAAAGAGAACCCAAGTAAATCTAGAAAAATCATCAACAAGCACAAAAGCATAAGACTTACCACCCAAGCTCATAGTCCTAATTGGCCCAAATAAATCCATGTGAATTAGTTGTAAACATCTACTAGTAGAAACATCATTAATGAGTTTAAAGGAAGACCTATGTTGTTTACCCTTTGAGCATGCATCACAAATTTTATCATTTGAAAATTTTATCTTGGGTAAACCTCTAACTATATTTAGAGAGACTAGTTTTTCCAAAACACTTATGCTAGCATGTCCTAGCTTCCTATGCCACAACCATGCATCATTTTCATTTTGAGCAACTAAGCATGCATGTGATGTATGAATGTCATCTAGATGCACCATGTATATATTCCCTATGCGATGACCTATGAGCATAATATTATTAGATTTAATGTCTACAATTTTGCATCCATTTTTATCAAACAAAACATTAAATCCTTTATCACACAATTGACTTATGTTCAATAAATTGTGTTTAAGACCATCGACATATAAAACATTTTCAATGAGAATAGTAGAGTGATTACCTATGGAGCCAATACCTTTAATGTGGCCTTTGGAGTTGTCACCAAATGTTACTACTCCTCCACTTTTTGGCTTTAGATCCATGAATCTACTCTTGTCTCCGGTCATGTGCCTCGAGCATCCACTATCAAGGTACCATGAGTTTTGACTTTGTGCTTTGGCCTTGTAGCAATGCTCCCCCTACAAACAAAGATATTAAACTTTGGTTTTTGGTACCCAAATCATTTTGGGTCCATGAGTGTTAGCTCCCAAAACCTTAGTTCCCTCAGGAATCCAAGATGACATAGCAATAATATTATTATATTTTACAAGTTCCTTAGGAACCCATACACTTCTAATTCTTTTAGCTCTACTATGTCTAGGGTAGCTACCTTGTTTGTAGTAGTTAGTCTTTTTCTTAGGTCGGTATGTTCTAGATGATTCTCCTACTTCATGCTTGACACTACCAACAATTTTTAAAGACTTTTTGAGCTCATTTAGCTCACCTAACACCTTTTGGTGTTCACAATTACATTGAGATAAAAGATTATTAAGATCAACATTTTCATCTTGAAAAAATTTAAGTTCATCTTTTAATCCTAATATCTTTTTCTCAAATTTAGAATTAGCTTGAGTAATTGAGTCATTTTTCTCATTTAGTTCTAGAATAATCTTTTTATTCCTAATGACCGACTCCTTATATTTCTCAACTAATTCATCATATACCTCTTGTAACTCATCATATGCATCATTTAATTCTTCATATGAAAAATCTAAAGTAGATGAGTTAGAGGTTACCAAGGAGGAATCTTCCTCAAGTGCCATGAGGCAAAGATTAGCCACTTCTTGTTCGTCATCCTCTGATGACTCCTCATCACTCCAAGTAGCAAGCTTGGCTTTGAGTCTCTTCTTCTTCTCAAAGCCCTTCTTCTTGAGTTGAGGGCACTCCGAACGTATGTGGCCGGTTTGCACTCAAAGCAAATGATAGGATCCTTTCCTTCTTCTTTGTTCTTGCCTTTGAAGTCCATCTTCCTTTGGATTTTTCTTCCACGGTTGGACCTTATGAAGCGTGAGAACCATTTGGCTATCATAGCCAATTCTTCAAGTTCATCCTCCTCACAAGATGAGCTCTCATCATGTTGTGAAGCTTTAGCCTTGAGAGCTATTCCCATCTTCTTCTTCTTCTCAACCTCAAGCTTCTCTACCCTTTTCTCTTCTTTCTTCTTCTCATCTTCCCTTCCTTGCTTCATGATCTCATGAGTAAGGAGAGAACCCACAAGCTCATCAAGCTTCAACGTTTTCAAGTTCTTTGCTTCGATGATAGCGGTTCTCTTCCCATCCCAAGACTCGGGAAGTGAATAGAGTAGCTTCCGGACAAGCTTGTCTTTCGGTATGATCTCTCCAAAGCCCTTTAGACCACTGACAATCGTGGAGAAACGATCAAACATCTTTGACACCGTCTCATCGAGCTCCATCTTGAAATTTTCATAACTAAGATTGAGAATTCCAATCTTAGTTTCTTTAACATCATTGGTGCCTTCATAAGTAGTCTCAAGAGTGTCCCACACTTCCTTGGCACTTTCAATTGATGAGACCTTTGAATAGATGTCCGGACCGAAAGCACAAAATAGCATGTGGAGAGCTTTATCATTGACTTGAATCTTTTTCCTCTCCTCTTCACTCATCTCCACTTTCTTCTTTAACACCATCTTGCCTTCACCATCTTGCTTCAATGGAATATATGGCCCATCCTCAATGACATCCCACACAAGATAGTCATTTGACTTGATGAATAGACGCATTCTATTCTTCCAAAAAGAATAGTTATCACCGTTGAAGAAGGGAGACTTTGTGGTCGATTGTGACTCGTACATGCCGGAACCGGAGGTTGAAGTCATCTCTTGATATTTTGATGATCACACTCTTCCAAGGAACTCTTCTTGTGGTTGTTAATCCTCAAAGAGTTAGGCTCTGATACCAATTTTTGAGTGGATCGCAAGATCGATATTGACCAAGATGGGGTGAATTGGAAATTTAAAGGTTTTGTGGTGGAAATTGCAAATTGAAAATAATAGACAAGGGATTTAGAGTGGTTCAAGTTCCAAATGAACTCTACATCCACTACCTTAGCTTCACTAAGGATTTGTAACAATTCCACTAATTGCTCTTCCCCTTTTCTAGGACAATGAGGCAACCTTTACAATTTTGGTTGATTTTTCTACCCAAAAATCAACCCAATCCTCACACAAGTGAACAAAGAAATTTGATGGCTAATATGACATCTCTCAATACAAATGATAGCCCAATTACAAGCACTCAACCCAATTGAACAAGATATGAATGAAAATTACAATTGGGGTTTTTAGATAAAATGGGATTTTTGCACAATTGCTTGGATTTGATGTTTGGATGTTTGCTTTTGGATCAATAGTTGTTGCTGGAGCTTTTAGAGGTCTCTTTTATACATTCTCATTGATTTCTAGCCGTTATGGTTGTTGCACTCATCAATAGAGCCGTTGGGGATGTTATCTCACCACCATAAATGCAGTCTGCAACAACCCGTTTCGAAACGCAGGGTACCTGTTTCAGAACAGACTAAAATAAAAAGAGCCGTTGGGGTGCATTTAAGAGCCCGTTTCGAAACGCCTTAGGGCCGTTTCGAAACACTTTTGCCACTGTCAAGGGTCGTTTCGAAACGGTCTTAGCCCGTTTCGAAACACCTTAACGGTTTTTAGAAAATCAGTTAAAAACAACTTCAACGGTTATATTTTCAATTTAAACTTTAAGAACTGTTTCGAAACGCTTGGCCTCGTTTCGAAACGGATTTGCTACTGTCAAGGGTCGTTTCGAAACAGCCTTAGCCCGTTTCGAAACACCCTATTTATCTTTAAATATTCAATAAAAATATTGGAACCGTTATGCTTTTTCAAATCAAATATGAAGAACAGTTTCGAAACGTGAGAGACCGTTTCGAAACACTTGAACCTGTTTCGATACACGTTTCGGAACAGGGGTTGGCAGTGATGAAAACGTTTCGAAACGCCTTAGGCCGTTTCGAAACAGGGATTTGAAAATCACTATTTTGGCTTTAAACACTTAGAAAAATGTTTGAAAAACTTTGTTTTTAACTTGGGCATAATCTTAAAATTATATGGGGATATTTTGAGGACTTAAAATTCGTTTTGACATTTTCAATTTAGTCCTTAGGTTTTTAGTTATATCAAAATTAAAATATTTGTTTCACAGAATGGCACCGAAAGAGTTGAAGACACAACTTTAGGAGTTATCTGATAGAGGTTTCATTAGGCCTAGTATTTCTTCGTGGGGTGCTCCGGTCCTGTTTGTGAAAAAAAAGGACGGTAGTATGAGGATGTGTATAGATTATAGGTAGTTGAACAAGGTGACAGTTAAAAACAAGTACCCTTTGCCTAGGATAGATGACTTGCTTGATCAGTTGAGGGGTGCTTAAGTGTTTTCGAAGATTGATCTGAGGTCCGGATACTATCAGTTGAAGGTGAAAGATGTGGACATACCGAAGACAGCCTTCCGTACACGTTTTGAGCACTATGAGTTCTTGGTGATGCCTTTTGGGTTGACTAACGCCCCAGTAGCTTTCATGGATATGAAGAACCGTGTGTTTCATGAGTTTTTGGACAGGTTTGTGGTAGTGTTCATAGATGACATCTTAGTGTACTCTAGGACCGAAGAAGAGGATGATGAGCATTTGGGGTTAGTGCTTCAGACCTTGCTTAAGAATCAGTTGTATGCCAAGCTAAGCAAATGTGAGTTTTGGTTTAGGGAGGTAGTCTTCCTAGGTCACGTGATCTTTACTAAGGGGATTAGTGTGGATCCCAAGAAGATAGAAGCCATAGTGAGTTGGAAACAACTGAAGTCAGTGACAGAAATCCGTAGTTTCCTAGGTTTGGCGGGATATTATAGAAGATTTGTTGAGGGATTTTCTAGGATAGCAGCTCCTTTGACTAAGTTGCTTTAGAAGAATGTCCCATATGAGTGGTCAGATGCAAGACAACAATCGTTTGAGAAGTTGAAGAAAGCTTTGACCAAAGCTCCTATTTTGATTCAGCCTAAACCGGGAAGAGAATTTGTGGTTTATAGTGATGCATCATACGTAGGTTTGGGTTGTGTGCTTATGCAAGAAGGTAAGGTGGTAGCTTATGCTTCGAGGCAGTTGAAAGTTCACGAGAAGAACTATCCCACCCATGACATAGAGTTAGCCGCAGTAGTGTTTGCTTTGAAGATCTGCAGACACCATCTTTATGGTGAGAAGTGCACCGTATATACCGACCACAAGAGCTTGAAGTACTTGATGTCTCAGAGAGAGTTGAAACTTAGACAGCGTAGGTGGTTAGAGCTTCTTAAGGACTATGACCTTACAATAGAGTACCATCCGGGTAAGGCAAACGTAGTGGCCGATGCGTTTAGTAGAAAAGTGGCAGTTGAGTTGCGAGCTATGTTTGCGAGATTGAGTGTGTCCATGGATGGTGGTTTGATAGCCGAGCTTCAGGTTAAGCCTTCGTTAGTCCAGTTGATTCGAGAGAAGCATTTCTGAGACGAGTTCTTGGCACCTCACGTGCAAGATATAGTCGAAGATAGGCCTACCGATTTTTGTTTTGGTGAGAATGGGATCCTATGTTTCAAAGATAGGATAGTGGTTCTAGAAGATGCCGAGTTGAGACGTACGATCTTGAACGAATCTCATAATAGTCATTTTGCTATGCATCCGGGTAGTACGAAGATGTATCGTGGGTTAAAGGAAGAGTACTATTGGGTTGGATTGAAGAAGGATGTAGCCGAGTTTGTGAGTACGTGTATGGTTTGTCAGCGAGTTAAGGCTGAGCATCAGTTTCCTTTAGGGTTGTTATAGCCATTGAAGATTCCGGAATGGAAGTGGGAACGTATCACCATGGACTTTGTGTCAGGGTTATCGTTGATTCCTTCGAGGAAGAATTCAGTGTGGGTGATAGTGGATAGATTTACTAAGTGTGCTCATTGCATACCTGTTCATACCACCTATACCTTAGATAAGTTGGTCGATCTGTACATCAGGGAGATAGTGAGGTTGCATGAGGTACCGAAGTCGATTGTGTCAGACCGAGATCCGAGGTTTACATCTAGATTTTGGGAGTGTTTGCATCGTGCCTTGGGTACTTGGTTGAACTTCAGCACTTCGTATCATCCGCAGTCAGATGGTCAGTCAGAGAGGGTGATTCAGGTGTTAGAGGACATGTTGAGGTGTTGTATCATCGATTTTCAGGGGTCTTGGGAGAAGCATCTACCGTTAGTAGAGTTTGCATACAACAACATTTATCAAGCTAGTATTTAGATGGAACCGTATGAAGCTCTGTATGGTAGGAAGTGTAGGACTCTGATTTGTTGAGCCGAAGCCGGACAAAAGCTTGTACCGATGCCCGATTTGCTTAAGGGCACTACCGAGAAGGTAAAGTTGATATGTGATCATTTGAAGGCATCTTCAGACCGACAGAAGTCGTATACCGATTTAAAGAGGAAGAAGATAGAGTATGATGTGGGTGAGAAAGTGTTTTTAAAAGTCTCACCTTGGAAGAAGGTGATGAGGTTTGGTAGGAAAGGTAAGTTGAGCCCGAGATTCATTGGACCTTATGAGGTAGTTGAGAGGATTGGTCCCGTTGCATATAGATTGAGACTCCCGACCGAGCTAGAGAAGATTCACGATGTGTTTCATGTGTCGATGCTCTGAAAGTATAGATCGGATCTGTCTCACGTAATGCATGTAGAAGAGATTGAATTGAATCCAGATTTGACAAATGATGAGGAACCAATGGAGATCTTAGCCTCAGACAGCAAGGTGTTGCGTGGTAGATCAATTGAGTTGGTCAAGGTGAGGTGGCAACGTCGAGGGATGGACGAGGCCACTTGTGAGAGAAAAGAGGATATGGAAAGGCAGTTTCCTTATCTCTTTCAGTCAGGTAATTTCGGAGACGAAATTCCTTAAGTGGGGGAGAGATGTAATACCCCGGGTTTAGGGGTCGGATGTTACACGGGTGAATTGAGTTTAAGTCGTGGTCTCGTTTAAATTAAACTAGGCTTTGGTTTTAATTAAAAAAGGGTTTGTGTCTCAATAAGGGCAAACTAGTAATTTTAAACTAAAAGAAAATAAGATAAGAAAGGGGGGACTTTTGAAAAGGTTTTCATCTTCTTCTTTCTTTGATTTTTTATCACGTCAAAACCCCCATTATCCTCTAAACACTATTTCATCAAATCTCTTCATCATTTCAAGGGCTCTCTTCAAGGTAAGCATATTTTTTATTTCTCCTCAACATTTCCAACATCCCTATAGCTTTAGTTTTTCATGGAAATCACTTTTAAGGTTTTTGAAGTTTTCAAGTTTGAAGTAAAAGTAAAAAGCTTTAATGGGTTTTTGATGGAGCCTTGATTTGTGAAGCTAATTTATGTTTTAGTCTTGCCCTAGGGTACATTATACCTCAATTTGGTTGGTTTTTATTAAGAATCTCGAAATTGGGTTTTGGGGTATTTTAAAAGTGTCAAAACTTGTGTTTTTGGTGTGGTTTTGTGAAAGGGAGTTGGGCTGGTGTTATAATGATACTAGAAGGTGGTTTTAAAGGTGTTTAGAAGTGTTTTCAGTGTTGAAATCATTGGTTTTCTGATGGGTTGTTGGAAAGTACGAAAATGGGGTTTATGGTAATGACTTTGGGTTGAAATTGTAAGAATTTGGCTTGTGGTAGTAGCTTGTGGTTGTGACAGTGTTTTGGTTGAGTAATACATTGTTTTTTATTGACTAGAATCAAGGGAAACCATCGGAGAAGCTTCGGGCACTATTCCGGGAAATTTGGAGACTTGAGTTTGGTGTTTCGGCTTCCGGTTGGGTTTCATCGGTGAGTGAAAATGTTTTAAGCTTGATTTGATTTCGGAAAGGGTTCTTGAGGGTTTGGGTGGAGCTTTGAGGGCTAACCTAAACCCAAGTGTAAGTTCACTAACTATGCCTTGATTTGTTAAGTGTTGGTGCATGAACAATTGTCGAGATATTGTGTGTGGTTTGTGGAATTTTCTTTACTTCCGTTGATGTTGTTGTGTAGTCTTTGTTGGTGCCGAGCCTCACGTGATGGTTTTTGTAACTACGGTGATGTGTGGTCCCACCGGTAGTGACTAGTAGAAGAGTAAGGTGATGTGTGGTTCCATCGGAAAACTACTAGTCGAACGGTGATGTGTGGTCCCACCGTGTTTTGGTTGTGCTTGTGCCAACCATGTAAATGTGTTGTTGTGCTTCCTTTCGTGCATTCAAATGGTTTACTTATCATTTAGGAAATGTGTTTTGAAAACAGCATGATTGATGAGTTTTAGAGCTTCGCTCACTAAGCTAGCAAGCTTACGCTCTCTTTTTTCCAACATGCAGATCGTTAGAGTTTCGGAAGGCAAGTGGGCAAGGAAGGAGCTTTTTGGAGTTCTCGAGTAGCTCAAGTATGATTTAAGTATTTGTAATAATTCGTAGACAATGTGGTATAGACTTATATGGGGTTGGTGTTCAACTCCTTATTTTGACTTGTTGATGTGCTAGCATGTTTGGATTGTTGATGTTATGTGTTTTTGTATGAGTGTTGTTAGACTCATATGTGCTTGTTTTTAATGTTGATGCCTTGGATGTGAATTTTTAAACCATGGTTATCATGTTGCTTATGTGTTGTCCAAAAGCATGTGAAACCTTGTTATGAAATGCCTATGTGTGTGTTTATTTGCCTTTGAATGGAATGGTGAAGTCATGTATGTTTTATGCAAGTTTCCTACCTAAAGGCCTATCTTGAGATGAATGCCATGTTTGTTCGGTTAAGTAGCACCACATGCTTAACCTTGGTTGCTTAATGATGTATGAGTGTTGGTATGTTGCTAGACGAGTTGTAAAATGTATCTAGAGCTGAGTCTTGGTTCGTTTTGCAGCTAAATTGAGTCTTACAGTGCAGGGCGTATCGGTACGCCCAAGGGCCGTATCGATACGGTCCTACACTTTGGGGATCAGTTTAAGCCTAGCCTACCGGTACACGGGGGTGTATCGATACGCCAATAGCTCTCTGGAAATTTAAGAAATTGACGAGATTTTGGCGTATCGATACGAGTCTTAAGTGTATTGGTACATTTTTTATCGTTTGACCGTGATAAGTTGACTGTTGAGGGCGTATCGGTACGGTCAACCAGTGTACCGTTACAGTCTCCCTAGGTTGACTCTGGGTAGTTGACCAAGTCAAGGCGTATCGATACGGTCTCCTAGCGTATCGATACAGCTTGTTGTAAAGGCTAAAATGGGCTGTTGAATTGCTTGTTTTGATTACTTCACATCGCTTCGTTGTCTTTCCGCTGTCGTATATCACATAGGATGTATGAATGCCTTTAGACAAGATAATGTTTAAAAGAAAATTTTCTAGGGTTGCTAACCGAAGGGGAGCCTTAACGGGTTTCACTTCGGTTTTTTTCCGTGTGACCTACTCGGACCGGTCAGTCGTCCAGACCGGGACGAGGGGGTTACAAATTATTTGTGAAGTTTAATAAGAATTAACATACTTAAATTTATTTTATTAAAAAAATATTTAAAATTTAAAAGTTTTATTAAATTAATAAGTTATGATGGATGAATTTAAAATAAATTATTTAAATAATTTTTTAATTGTGATAATAAAATTTAAAAAATATTTTATGAAAAATTTAATTATAACTATTAAAATAATAAAAAAATATTTTTTTAGTTTAGGGGAAGTTTTTTTGAATTAATGGGAAAAGTTTTGTTGATTGATAGGGGATTGGATTTTTTTAATTTAAGGGTTAATTATCTTTTAGGTCTTTCCAGATGGTTAGGGTTTAGGTTTTTTAGGTTTTCGTTTGTTTTTTTAGTCCTAATTTTTGGTTTAGTTTCTTTAAATCTCATTCAATTAAGTTTTAATTAACCCTTAAATTCAAAAAAAAACTAGGAGATTGATTAATTATTAAGCTTTTTGGTTTGCTTTAAATTTGATTTGGTCATCGTATAAAGATTTGGTAAGTAATTAGGTTTAATAATTTTATTCATTTGTGATTTAGGCTTTAATTAATAATTTAGTTTTAATTTATCTTTAGATTTGTCCTTTTTATGTTTCAATTTATTTTGTTTGTTAGATTTATGGGTTTATGTTTACAGTTTAGGGGTAAATATGTCAAGTTGATTGTTTGGGGCTATGAGATTAGTTTAGGGATTATGTGATTAGGCTTGCACTCTAATTATTAGTGAATAGTGTCTGTAAGATTTAGAGATTCATATTTGGGGTTTAGGGGTAAACATGTCAACTTAATTATTTTGGGTTATGAGATTGTTTGTATATATATATATATATATAACAATATATATATATACTAAAACTTACATACATACATATATGTGTATATATACTAAAACTTACATATGCATATACATACTAAAATTTTAATACATGCATATATATGTATTTTAGTATGTATGTATACATGTGTGTTTTAGTATATATATGTTTAATTAATTATAACAATACATATATATATATATATATATATATATATGTGTATATCATAATATATGTATATGTGTATATATATGTAGATATATATACATATTATTTATATATATTATACATATATATATATAATATTTAATTAATTATAACAATATATATATGTAAGTATACATATTATACATACTAAAACTTATATATATATATATATATTTATAATATATATGCACATATATATATATATACACATACACATATACATACATATATTTTTAGTTGAATTTGACTCATATATATTTCTATTTTTGGTAATTTAGTCGAAAAATATTTTTATTGTTTTTTAATTTGTCGAATAATAATTATTTTGGGTTATGAGATTGTTTGTATATATATATAACAATATATATACTAAAACTTACATACATACATATATGTGTATATATACTAAAACTTACATATGCATATACATACTAAAATTTAAATACATGCATATATATGTATTTTAGTATGTATGTATACATGTGTGTTTTAGTATATATATGTTTAATTAATTATAACAATACATATATATATGTGTATATCATAATATATTTATATGTATATGTATATATATATATATGTAGATATATATACATATTATATATATATATATATATTATACATATATATATATACATATATTTAATTAATTATAACAATATATATATATATGTAAGTATACATATTATACATACTAAAACTTATATATATATATAATATATGCACACACATATATATATATATACATACACATATACATACATATATTTTTAGCTGAATTTGACTCATATATATTCATATTTTTGGTAATTTAGTCGAATAATATTTTTATTGTTTTTTAACTCGTCCAATGTTTTTTTAATTTGTCCAATGTTTTATAATTTTAATTTGATATTTTCATCATTCTAGACCCTAAAACTTTATTTATTCCAAATTGACCCACATTTATTTTTTATTTTGTCTAATGTTTTATTATTTTTATTTGATATTTTCTTCATTCCAGTCCCTTAACTTTATTTTAATTCCATATTGACCCATATATATATATATATATATATATATATATATTAATTCATCATGTTTTATAGTTTTAATTTGAAATTTTGTTCATTCTAGACCCTAAAACTTTATTTTTATTCTAAATTGACCTCTACTTATTGTTTTTCTAATTACTCCAATTTTATACTTTGAATTTGATATTTTTCTTCATTACAGTCTCAAAAATTTTATTTTTATTCTAAATTGAACCTTTTCCATTGTTTTCTTTAAAATTTGTCTAATGTTTTATAATTTTAATTTGATATTTTTGTTCATTATAATCTGTGAAACTTTATTTTTAATCCAAATTGACCCCTTTTCAGTCCAAATTGACCCTTTTTAAGTCCAAATTGACCCCTTTTCACTATTTTTAATTACTCCAATGTTTTATAATTTTAATTTGATATGACTTTAAATAATTAACTCCAAATCAATGGCGATTGACGAAGGTCAACCTAAAGTCTATCGACTACTTATACGGTTGTACTGAACTCAAACTCAATATGAATTCCAATCCCGAAAATACCTCGAACTGAATTACCCGACCTCAAACTACCCGACCTGAAATTACCCGACCTGAAATACACCCGACCTGAAATGAACCCGACCTGAAATGGACCCGACCTGAAGTGTATCTGAACTCGAATTAACCTGTCAATTATCTGCTTCAGACCCGACCCGTTTTGACCCGACCTAAAATGGACTCGACCTGAAATGGACCCGACCTGACATGGACCCGACCTGAAATGAACCCGCACCTGACCCGAGTCGAGTCAAAACAAAAAAATGACCTGAAACGACTTGTACCCGATTTTACCCGACCTGACAATACCCGACCTGAAATTCATCTGATTACCTGTTTTTACATCCCTAGTTCTCATATAGATTAAGAATGAAATTATCAAATCATTCAAAAAGAATTAATAAGTGACATTTTTAAACTAAAAACAAACGTAAATTTTACTAAATAAAAAAGGAAAAAATAAAACTATAAGAAGATTATACAAAAATTAGAACGACTTATTATATTAACTGTCTATTACTTTTAAAATCATTAATTAGTAACTAAATAATAAAATATAATCGTATAAAAAATAATTACAAAATTCAACTAAATAACTTAATAAAAATAAAAGATAGAAAAAAGCATCATTGTTAATGGTGAAGGTTAAATAGTATGAGCACTAAATGCATATGATAATGACAATACATTGATAAACTAATTTTATCATAGCTCAATATGTTACTTATATAACGAGATTGTGAGTTTCTATTAATATAAGAGAATCAACTTGAGGTTCATTGCTTTATTTTGTGAGACAACATAATAAACTCTGACTAAAGAGGTGAAGTCAAATAGAACCTTAAGAAAAGAAAATATACGTTACAAGAACAGACAAAGAACATGCTACATCATACAAAATTATCAACTATTTTCATACGAAAAAGACAAACACCAATTGAACAAAACAACATAACTCATCTAAAATTAATATTGATGACTACAATGAGAAAATGCCAAAAAAAAAAAAAGAAAAAAAAATATGTGGAAGAGAAAAAAAAGGCGACTCAAAGTCTCAAGTGACATATATCCATTGAAATACAACAATTAAAAAAGAATAACATAAATATTTTATCGTCAAAATCAGAAAGCATACCTACACATTAAATTTAAAATGGATGATAAAAAATTGAGTTTGGGAAGGAGTAAATTTTATTTAATTGGCCAAGGTAAATGGGTAAATGTAAGTGGAAGCTTATTCAACATAATAAATGAAGTTAAATTTTGAAGGCGTTTCCAACCGCCTTAGCCCCGCACTTAGTATCGCACTTCATGTCACAAATGCTGTCGCTCTCCCCTCCCTTCTTGCATTCATCCTCGCAATCCTGCGCACATTTGCTGAACCCTTCTTCCTCCGCCCTCACCGGACTTCCACACATTGTCGCCGCCACTACAATGCTCACCAGCAAAAATGTCACCACAAATTTGTTGGCCATTCCTCTCTGTTCTAATCCCTCTTCAATATATATATTGTTTGTTTTCTGATGAAATGTGTTAATGTGGGAAGGTGTTTATAAATTCATACAACACCTTATTTCACGTTGCGATCCGCATGATGGGGAACTTTAGTGGTGAATATTTACAGTGTTTGCCGTTCCTTTACTATATTTAGTAGTGCCTAAAATTGATTGTGTTCATGCATATGATCAAATGAATTGACTTCTTTTATCTGTGGTTCAACAAGGTACAGTTTGGACTTCAATAGAACTTGAAAATTGTGATTCCAATCAACGTTACGAGTACCGAAGGAGGGTAAACGTAAGACGGATTAGATGCCGACGCTGCCGGCTGTAATACTGGTCTAATCCTAGGATATACAGTAGCTGAAGGTGCTTCTGGTTCTTCTTTAGGTGGTGCAGCAGGTGTCAGGTCAGATTCTGAACTTAAAGGAGACGCTGCTGTAGGCGGAAGAGTCGGCGAAAGTAGAAATGGAACAGGACCTGGAGCTGGTAGAGGAGTACCAGAAGCTGCAAAACACGTTAAATTGGTTATTAGACAGTGATTAGACTCAAAAGGGGAGATTAATTAATAAACTTTAAGGTGCACCTTTGCACTGCACAGGCACGCCAGCCATGTTACAAGCTCTGGGGAGACCGAGTGCCAGGGTTCTGTTCACGAGCAGCTGAAATGGTACATTTGCAGCTATTAGAAGACAAGCACAATCCATGCTTCTACTGATGAGTGACTTCAATGAACCGCAACAGTCTTGAGTTGGCGACGAGCCGTTGCTACTGCTTCCGGTGATGAAATTCAAGCATGGGGTGAAAGTGGTTATCATCGAGGCAGAGCATGCTGTAGCGATTTGTCCTTTAACCGAAACGATTGAAAGTGTTGATAATATTGCTAGGAGTTGTAAAACCTTGACAATTTCCATGGCTAAAATGAGTGTAAAAGTTACTGTTGGGTCAATTAGGCCATGGCAAAGGAAAGATTTTATAGTTTGAGAAAGGTTTCAAGCAATTTGGAGGGACAAATTAGGCAGTTCTGGAGTTCAACTACTACAACTAATTTCCTCAAAGTAATTTATTTATGATATGACGAAATCATAGTTTGGCAAGTTAGTTGTAACTATGGGTTTTCATTATTCCCCCCCTTGTTTAATTATGTAGCTTGGTTGGTTGTAGACTTGTAGTTGCTTCTTATATAAATTGGGCGATGACACCAGCGCCGGATATAAATATATTAAATGTTTAATCTGAAAGAAAACCCCACATTTTTTATTGAAAGGGGAAGTGTCAATTTCAATTCTTACCACCTTAATCTATTATATTTTAAAGCAAATCAAGTAGCTGTTTAGTTATTGAACAACTCTCAAGTTCAGTAAGAGTTGTTCATCTAAATATACCAATTTATTTGTCACTTTCCTCAGAGGCTTTCCTATATAATTCCAATGGCATCATTCTCCTTCTCACTCAAATCCAATCAATTAATTTAACAAAGTTACTCAAGACCTAGCTCTCTCTAGTTTCTGAACATTCTAGGCAGACAAAGGATGGCTTCTAGAGGTCTTGATATGGGAATGGGACTAGTCCTAGTCCTGGTGGCAATGCTATGGGCTGGAACCAACGCCCAAAGCTGCACCTCTGCACTCACAAGCCTAGCCCCATGCCTCAACTACATTACCGGAAATATGTCCACCCCGTCGTCTACGTGCTGCTCACAGCTGAGGACGGTCGTTCAATCATCACCTCAATGCCTTTGCTCCGCGCTAAATAGCGGGGCTTCCTTGGGAATTACCATAAACCAGACTCTGGCCATGCAACTCCCTGGTGCTTGTCAGGTGCAAACTCCACCAGTAAGCCAGTGTAACGGTAAGCCTTCTATGCCTTGCTTCACATACTTAACAAGGGGATTTCTGTTTGTTAGTAACTTGAATTAAAATTTCTCAGGTGGAACGCCTGGAACTCCATCAGCAGCGTCTCCAGCCGGTTCACCATCAGATTCTTCAAATGAAACACCTGAGGGTGCCACATCACCATCAGAATCAGACATTCCTTCAGGTACATTATATGTCTTGAATATCATGGCAAGTTTTCAGACATTACTATATATGATCAAGGAAGTAAGGGACAGAATTTCATGTCATTGCCTGGAAAAATATGCAGGAACAGGATCTAAAACTGTCCCATCGATTGACGGAGGATCGTCGGATGCAAGCATATCGAAAGCCTCCCTTGTTTTGGTTCTCTTCCTTGTCTCCATCGCATTCGTCACCAAATTCTGATCAGTTGGGTCTATCTATGTAGGGAATTGTTGCCTGTTACAGTGTTGATGATGATTCTTTCTTACTAGTTTTCTTGATATGATATTTGTTCCCAGTGAGAGTGTGTTGTATTATTGTGTTCAAGTAATACTTATTTATTCATAAATTATTGAGGAACTCCTCTCGTATTTCAGATTATTTGCTTAACTAAAGCTCACACCCTGATGCAGTAGCCAAAACAAAACCAATTACTTAAACCGAAATAATATTGAAATGACCTCAAATATAGGAACATCGGTTTATCATGTCAACCGACATTCAAATTTCCAAGAGTCTATTGCATCAACAAGTTGTGTTGTGATAAGGTACACTTGTATTCGTAAGGAAAGAAATTAAGTTCAAATCTTAAAAGAAGAATAGAAAAAAATAGTCATAAATTCTAAATATAGACTATAAAACAGATATAAAAAATATAGATTTGAAGACACTAAAATCAGAACAACCACTATTCCATCATACATGCATTTACAACGAGGACATTCATTTCCTTCAAATACAAGGCAAACGATCTTTGTACCAGTCGATGTACATGTGACAAAAACAACACTGTGTATGTGATGGAAAAACAAGATACTTTCCACTTTCAAGCACTGAAGATTAATATGTGATCGGGAAAGAAACCCCGTGTTTTCGTACTTTGATTTGGAGTTTGCCGGACAATGTTACAAAACAATGGTAATACAGCAGAGTCTTAAGTACATGAGCGGTAATAAAGGTCTTTAAAAGTTAAAAATGATACCGGGTTACTACTAGGTGTACTAATTTGAATTGAGCAACTCACAAGCAGTTTGAGTTCGACTCGATCAATGTTTAATTTGAATTGATTTATTCGGGATATTAACTAGTCGAATCGAGCAAAGTCCAGCTTGACTTAAAAAGTTCACCAACAGCTCGATAATTTATTTTATAATTTTTATGATTTTTTGATGGTTACTTTCAAAATATTATGTTCCGAGAAGTTTGAATGACAATTAAAGCTCTAAAAAATTTCAGTACTTTACTAAGTAATTTGTACATAAGATCTTTAGGGTTCAAATTTTTAAAATTTTATGTATTTACTAAGAATTCAAAAAATTAATTTGTAGTAATAAAAAATTAAATTATAATAATTAATCTTTCCCTCTTTTCAAGAATGATGTGAAGAGATGTTGATTTTCATATTTTTAGGATTGATTATATATTTGTTCAAAAAATTCAAAAATTGTTGTAATATGTTGATTTGGTGTATTTGTGGATTTTTATTTTGGACTTTAGACTTTAGAATTGTTTCACACATTATTTTGATATTTTTTGTTAAATTTATTTATTATGTTTATATTAAGCTCTAATAGTATTAATAGATTTTACACATGTTAAAAAATAAGGTAAAAATTTTGGCGAGCTTAACTATAATACCCAAATTTTATCTGAGTATACACATATATACTATATTCTCCTATAAATAAAACTAAAAATAAATAAATACAATATAGATCCCAAATAACTAAAACAGACCGTTTTATACAATAAATTGTCCATTTACATGATAAAAGCCCAAGGCCCAATCCCTATATCCTATTACAACTCATATCTGATAGTATAAAACAGGACATGCAACAAGAAAATGATAGGATCTTCCATTCCAGATATCTAGGGGTATTCATAGTAGGCTAAATGTATCGTTTAGTCTAAATGGTCAATTAACCGTACCGTTTAGCCTAAATGGTCGGTTAACCGTTATAACGATTACTAAATTTTGCTAATCGTAACCTAACCGTTAAGAAACAGTTAACCGCTAACGATTAACCATTAAGACACAGTTAACTAACGGTTCGGCAATAGGTTAACCAATAACCTATTTAGAATTTTTTTCACACTTACTTCTTTTGAGAATAATGAAACTATCTCTCCGATAAATATTATATAAAAATGTTCAAAAATATTTAAATAGTGAGATACTAAAAACTAACTTCATACTTAATTTTAAAAAAATACCTACATACTACAAAGTTCTAACACAACACAAAATACAAAAGCTTCGTACTTATTTTAAAGTTTCAAGTTTCAATAGTGTATAACACATAGCAATGCACTATCAAAGTTCAGGACATAGAAATACACAATCAAAGTTCTAAAGACAAATGTTTAACTAACATAAAAAATATAAGGTGAATGAAATTTCCATGAGTTAGTACCATTAGCCACAAAAGTTCTCTATATCAAATAACTCAAGGCCTTGACCGATTTATATATGTATAAATAATTTAAAAATGGTTAACCTATATGTTAACCATTTGTCAAAATTCGTAACGGTAACCATTAAACTCATTTTTAGCAATTAGATTAACCGAAACTGTTTAACCTTAACGGTTCGGTTAATTAACCTATAAAATACAACGATTATACCGGTTAACAGTTACGGTTAACGGTTATGGTTAATTATACACACCCCTACAGACATCATTGCCAACAAAACAAGAGCAATACACAACATCTGACCAGGACAACCATCTTAATCACCGCCAGACTATTGTCTTTGACCCCTGTCCATTTTAACAATCAACAATTGGTGCGGTGAGCGTGCACCGGGCACATAACCTTCAAATCCTTTAGTATGCTTGGGAACCCTTAAGATGGGTGGAGGCAACCAAGGTAGTTTCGACGCGAAAACACCAGAGGATGATGTTTTGACGGCCCAGCCAACAACGACGATTGGCAAAAAAACATCAGATGATGATATCTTGACGGGTCAGCCGATGACGGCAACAATGCAACAACTACGGCAATTCTAGTAGGATTTTTGACAATAGTTTTGGGACCATCCCTCTCCATAGTTTGTGGTGGGCAAGGCACACAACAAACGAGATGAAATTTACCGTCAGAGGGCAGCAACCAGCAATTCTTGGAAATGCAAGAAAAAATAAAGAGTATGGAGGATGCTTTAGTGCTCTTAAAACAACAGTACGATCAACAACAAAAGTTCATGCAGAATCGGGCTGAACAACATAGAATTGTAAAGGAGAAAAGTGAGAAACTAATCAAATAGTTGTCCAGGAAGACCAGAGGTAAATCAGTCTAAGAGGAGCAAGCTCCTCATCAAAAAAAAAAATTGGGGAGGAACAACACCGAGAGCTGGCAGAGGATTATGAAGATTTAAAGGACTTGGACTATATTCCTACGGAGGACGACGAGCAGTAGGTGTTAAAGGAAAAGATGGAGCAGCTAGAGAAGAATTTTCAGAGCATCTAGAGCCTTAGAGCCTTCACAGGACGATCCTTCTCGAAATCCTTGAAGGTACAAAAACAAACCCTTATCTGTAGACATCTTAGAGCATCACGTGTCTACATCTTTTAAGGTCTCAAAGCTAATGTATAACGGAAGAGGCAACCCTCAAGATCACTTGTCGCATTTCTTGAACCACATAGATTTATTCGGTGCCACCGACCAAGTTATATGTCAAACATTCTCAATGACCCTTGAGGATTCAGCTCAGGCCTGATACCTCCAACTCCCGACGAACTCAATTTTCAGTTTCGATCAACTAGAAGAGCTATTCATGAGCCGCTTTTTAGCGAACAAGGTATTAAAAAGGTCATCGACATACCTCATGTCTGTCATCTAGAAGCCAGGCGAATCTCTGCTCGAGTTTTTCTAACGATTTCATGCCGCAACCATGCAAACCAAAGAGGCCTCCAACGAGTTTATCATCTCTACTTTTGTCAATGATACTTTTTAACAGCATCTAAAGTATAATTTGCTGGACCGACCATCGGCAACGTTGTTAGAACTATATGAGAAGGTTCAACCATACATTGAAAACGATGACGCAGACAACATGAGAGCCATGGCACACAATTCGCAGCATGAGAGCCAGAGGCAGGAGGATCGCGGTCCCAAACGCGATAGACCCCTCTTCATAAGGGAGTTGGTAGATGAGGTTAACAGTTTTGCCGCGAACCACAATATGTTCAAAACAACAGTCAATCGCAATGGCAAGCACAGGAAGGCCAACAACGTGAGACGACCGGGGAAAGGTTATTCGCATACAGAACTTATCATGAATTAACAGAATCGCCTTCGCAGATACTGCACCAGATTGAACACACGCGGATCTTAAGGCCACCATTGCCGATTAGAGAGAGTGGGTGTAGAGAGTGCTCCGAACGAAGATGCGGGTTTCACAAAGCTTAGGGCCACTCTACGAATGGTTGCGTACATTTGAAGAATGCGATTGAATTTGCGATGAGAAGGGGACAATTAGAGAGATTTTTGGTTTCCCGCTACAGACACGCCTTGAATAGAGATCGTAGGACAACAAAAGAAATAATCAAGATAATAGAGGAACCATACATATGATAGTCGAAGTAGATGAAAAGTGGAACCAATCAAGCTCCAAACGCAAGGAGCAAGCAACAATGATGAAAAAACCGAAATGTAGAGACCCGTGGCGTGTCTCATTCTTAGAGAAAGAAGAGGACAATATTCTCAACGAAGAGGGCAACGACCCTATCGTCATCTCAGCAGGGATACCATAATTTATCGTGAAGATAATTCTGGTAGATACAAGTAATGTTGTAGAAGTTGTCGCGACCATTTTTAAAACCGTGTGTAGAAATAGCTTGACGATTATGGTTTTGAAACCAGGGTTTCATCATTTTTAATTTAGTCTTGAAATTGGGGTTTTTCGTATTAAATCAAATTCCCTTTATTATTTCTTGAAAAAAACAATTTGGAGTTGCCATCGATCACTTTGGTAGACCAGACACCATAAAAACGGACCAAAGATTCTTTTAGTGAAATTCGGGTTCGAGAGTCGGTTATGTGTACGGAAGGGTTAGCACCCCTACAACGCACGTTATCAGTACCTTATTAATTCCACGTGGCTTTTTGGCATTTCAAACATTAATCTGAATTTAATTAAATCTTTAATTGTTAAATGAATTCCATTTCGAATGAGAATATCCTCTTGTAAGGAAATACATTTTGGACGAATATAAGTTTTGAAATGTCCAAATACATTAGAACACTTCAATTTATATTCAAAATGTATCTCAACGCAAAAGGTTTAATGCATGTTTAATTATTGTCTTGTCATTTTTAAGTAAAATCCTAATTAGGGTTCCATTAATTTAATTAATTAAAACCTATGAATATTATCAAGTTTAGGACTTATGTGATAACACCAAAAAATTTCGGCATTACCCATATTTGCCCTAAATTAATAATATTCTTATTATTAGTGTCACTAATTACTTAATCCTAATTCCAATTTTATTAAGCTACCTACATGTGATTTCATTTTCAATGTTCAAATGAAGTATTGAATCTCTTACCTAAATATCCCCTTGATTAACATCACATTGCAATGCGATACTAATCAACTTAGGATATTTAAGCTTTCATTCAATGTTCATTTATTTTCTATAATGGCCTATCCTATCAAATTAATTAAATTCAATTAGAGAATCCAATCCTAAAAGGCTCTAATCCTATTTTCCTAAGTGAATTAAATTCTCATTGACAAATATACTATATGCATATTTTAAGAACATACAATCATACAAATAAATTAAACAATTGTAATTGAAATAAACAAATTAATTAAAGAAAACATGACTAAATTTAATTATTATTAGAATTGAGTGTCAAATTGTAAAGAAATAGTGGCCAAATTGAAAAGTTTACAAAATTTGCCGCCCAAATCATATTTTAATCCATTAAAGTTATAATCATATTTTTCACAAAGATCTCTGTGAACAGAATCAATACGTATCTTAATGATTGGGTTGGCTGGGGTCAGGCGAGCTTTATTCCTGGTCGAGCTATATTTGACAATATTATCATTGTACATGATGTGATACGCTCGATGTTGTATAAATCGAGACGACGTGGGTGGATGGCCATTAAGATCTGGAGAAAGCCTATGATTGATTGGAATGACCATTTATTCATGATACTTTATGTGATATTGGGGTTCTGATGGAGATTAGAAGCATTATTATGTCTTGTGTTTCGTCGGTTACTTCGCAAATTACTTGGAATAGGCCAGTGACGCAAGCATTCAAACCCACACGAGGCATTCGACAAGGTGATCCAATTTCACCATATCTCTTTGTGCTGTGTTTAGAACGATTGAGTCAAGCTATACAAATTGAAATGGATGTGGGGAGTTGGAAACCTTTTAAGGTATCATCTGCAGGGCCATGTATTTCGCATCTTTTTTGTGTGGACATGATTTTATTTACCAAGGTGTCATTAGATCAGTTGAGGATTATTCGCTCTATTCTTGAAATTTTTTATGTTGCTTCGGGGTTGAAAGTAGGAATGGGCACGATACCCGGACCCGACGGGTTTCGATTCGACCCGGCCCGATCGGGTCGGGTATTTTTATGAAAAAATTAGGTTCGGGCCGGGTCGAATTTTTGTGTAGGGTGAGGCGGGTCGGGTTTTAGGGTGAAAAAATCCGACCCGACTCGGGACTAATAGTGTAATTTTCCCCTAAATTTCTTAGGGATATTTGTAATAATACCCCCCCTTTATATATATATTTTCTATAATTAGGTCCTTAAAATTAATTTTTTTATTTACATTTTAGTCTTTAAAATTATTATTTTTTATAATTATGCCTCTTAAAATTATTTTTTTTACAATTAGGTCCCTAAAAATAATTTTTTTCTATAGGTCGGGTCGGGGTCGGGTTTAGAATATTTATTTTCGGGTCGGGACGGGTTTTTTAAAGAATTGAATCGGGTCGGAGTCGATTTTAGGATAATTAGTTTCGGGTCGGGTTCGGGTGGGCCAAAAACCCGACCCGACTCGTGCCCATCCCTAGTTGAAAGTGAGTACTGCAAAGACAATTGTGCATTTTTCGAAGAATGTGGCTAGTGATTTGCGTCAGGAGTTCAGTGATAGGTTTGGCTTTTAGGAGGTTTCTGACTTATGCAAGTATTTAGGTGTACCTATTCTAGATAAGCGGGTAACTAAGGCTTCTTATCAATACCTTATTTAGAAAGTTAAAGACAAATTGGCAGGGTGGAAGGCGAGATCTTTGTCTTTAGCAGGTCGTATTGTCCTTGCTAAAGCGGTTTTAGCCGCAAATCCTTCATATAAGATGCAAACGGTATGGTTACCGGAGAATGTTTGTGAGGAAATTGAACATATTATCAGACACTTTATATGGGGCAATATTGGACATGGGGGTGGAGTTTATTTAGTTGGTTGTGAGGAGTTGTGTCTTCTGGTTTGTAAAGGTGGTTTAGGTATGAAGCGTCTTATTCATCAAAAAGAGGCTTTTCTTATGAAGGTTACATTTCAACTTGTGTCTAATTCAAATCATCTTTGGGTTAAATTGGTGCGCGCCAAATACAAATGGCGTGATGTGAATGTCGATCCGCCTACGCATCGTCGTTGTTCCCAATTTTGGAAAGGAATTTGCTTGGTATGGGAGGATATTCGTGCGAACATGACTTGGCATGTTGATGATGGACACTACGTTCGGTTTTGGCGTGACCCATGGTTGGACGATATTGGTCCGATTGATTCTACTCTAATTGACGATACCACTATAGCTGATGGTGAGGCCACTATTGCGGACATGGTCGATGAGTTTGGGCAGTGGCGATGGGATTTACTGGAGCAAATGGTTCTTGTCTCAGTGTTGCTTCAAATTGCAACAGTGAAAGCGCCTCTTGGGAAACATATACACGACCAAACCTATTGGGTCCTCACGTCAAATAAGCAGTTTAAGGTTAGTTCCGCATATGAGGTGCGCTCAGGTCTTCCCTTCGCTCTCGATGAGCGAATTTGGACTGTTGTTAGTCGGTTTCGAGGTATTCCGCGTATCTGAGTGTTTCTCTGGATGGTTTGTCATAGGAAAGTGTTGACAAATGTGGAGTGAGTTCGACGACATTTAACTCGGGACTGTAGTTGTGTACTTTGTGGATCTGATCGGTAAGATGTTGAGCATGTTCTCCGTAGTTGCCCGGTGGCTCACTCCAGTTGGTTGCCTTTGCTTCGAAGGGATAAAATCGACGAATTCTTTTCATTAGACTTCAAACCAGTGTTACCTAATTCGCAGTTCGCTTTGGTTCGCGGAACGGGTATGCAATCGCAATTCATTAATTTTACTGTTTGCGATTCGTGGGGGGTAGGTTTAGTTGGAACGCCTTTTCGGATCATAATTCGAATGATATTTTGTTTTAATTCGTTGATACTTTTTTCTAATAATTTCTACCTGTGTTCATTACTTTGCTTATATAGAAAATACTATCTTTCCTTAATCTGAAAAAAGTACTGAAACACTACAACATAACAATACTTGAATAAAAAAACAGAACATTGTTCTTTCCTTAATCTGAAATTCTGAATATAAATGCTTCATTACTGAATTAAGAAACATTGAAAAAGTACTTGAAATGCTGAAAAAATACATAAAATGTTGCAACAAAACAAAGCTTAAATAAAAAAACAGAACATTGTTCTTTCCTTAATCTACCAAAGTCTCCTACTCTTCATCAAGATCATTCTCTAAGTCAGCCCATCTCATGTCTTCCAACTCTAAAGGTGATTCTTCTAAGCATGAACTTTCTGGATCTATATCCCATTTTTTGTAAGGACCATTCTTATAGTCGTCAGTGTAACGAGAAATAAGACACAGATTTGTGTGAATGTACACCAATTTATCTGCCCTTGAAGAATTTAATCTATTCCTTTTTAAGCTATGCACATGTCCGTAGGTGCTCCAAGTTCTCTCTGCTGAAGAAGAACTAATAGGTTGAGATAAGACCTTCTTTGCCACCTCCGCTAATTTTGGAGTTTGCGACCCATAAATGGACCACCAATCAATTGCATCCATGGTGACAGCATCCATTTGAGCTTGTGGCGTTGAATATATTCCCATCTTCAGCTGGAATTCAACAAATTTATCTCGCAACTATTTTTCTTCATCTGCATTTTCAGCTATTTTGCTAAAGGCCTCCATACAACCCATAACCACCTCTTTATCAAGGTTTGGAGCCCTACGAATAAAACCACCAGGAGCAGAAGTTTCCAAATAAATATGATCATAGAAACGTGGCGTAAGAGAAAAACCTAAATAATGTAAAGGTATTTTCATCTTATCCCACCTTGTAATCAAAATTTGCTCCATGCTAGAGAAGTCATGCTTGTATTTGCTAGTAGCCATAATATCTTTGATTTCTCCTAACATGTTGTCCATCCTCTCATAGATTTCTCCCATCCTAGGACCCTCCCCGTCACAAAATTTTAACAACATATAAATCGGCTTTGTGATCCTTACTATTTCTTTTACCTCGTAAACTTCTCTTCCAGCAGCTATGAAATTTTTGGCATTGTCTGTGACAACTTGGAGAACATTAGAGGGGCCAATTTTTTCAATTGCATCCAGTAAAAAATCAGCAATCACTTGCCCTATTTTTTCCACTTATTAAAGACACCACAATACATAAACATGGCTCCACGACAGTTTGCTGCAATGACATTGATAAGCTAGTCTTATTTGCAATTGGACCAACCATCCGAGACAACCGATACACCATGAATATACCAAGTATCTTTAACCGGGGCTAACTCTTTTTCAACGTTCATGTAACATTCATCAAGAAGGGATGTTCTTGCCTTCTCAAAAGAAGGTGATTTGTAACCTTTAGGTGCTTGGCTAATTGCTTGAACCATTTCATGCCATTGAGGACTTCGAAGACAATTAAAAGCAATGGCATTTGCACAAAGACACCTCATTATCTTTAGATCAACAGCTTCTCTAGCCATAGTTCCAAAGGACATTTCAAGTGGTGATATGTTAGGAATAGGTAACTGTTTTTTTATGATTGTAGACTGCCGCAATCTTGCTGATACTCCCGCACCTTCTACTTCTTCAACTTTTTTCTTCAATTTTACATAAGCATCTCGATTGTTCATGAGTGCTTTGCATCGTTGGATATCCGCTTTCTTCCCAGCTTCAGACCCAAAGAAATGAGTGTGAATCCTTGTATAAGTGCTTGTAAAATTAATCTTACAGTGATTGCAATGCCATGCCTTTGCACCTCTTGGATTTTTGCCCGGTGCACTATTAAGCATAGTGACTTCATTAAGCAAAGGCTTAATACTTTGCTTATCTTGTTTCCCATGCTTTGATCTTGGAGCAGAAATTGAATGCAATTTTGGTTCATCTGCTTGTTCTTTCTCTTCTTCTCTAGCACTATTATTAGACTCTAAGTCTACATTATCAGACAAGATAGAATCTTCATGTTCATTTGAATTTTGGTATCTCTTCCTTTTCCCAAATGACATGACTGAAATTCTGGAATTGATGAGATAATTAGGGTATAAGAATAGGATGTTTAGTGAAAGAATAAGAAAGGGGGAGTTGTTTTAAGTTTAAACGTGAATGCTTTTAGAGCAGAGATATACAATAGAAATAGACTTTTCCTATTCCATTACTTGATTGAAACTTGAAAAAAGAGATTTGTATATCTGTCATTTAAATGGTTTTCTTTCCAATGTTAATACATTGATTGTGGCTAGACTCTAGATGTTTTTTTTCTCTTCCCTCATTAGTGAAAAGAAGGTGACCTTTGAATTTCTGGTACACCAATTTACCTGTTACAGTTCACGTTCCTAAACGAATTGGAACGAAAACGAACTGTGAATTAGAACGTGTGAATCCAAACGAGATTTGGGGGATTCTGGGTGAATTAGGTAACACTGCTTCAAATAGTGGCTCTTGCTCAATCTCTCTAATGAATGGGGTTTTGCCCGTGAAGGGGTCAATTGGGATATTCTCTTTGGATCGCTACTGTGGTGCATTTGGTGTAAACGCTATGAATGGGTCTTTGGTGACTATGCTCAACGTAGCGAGCCTACTTTACAGCGGGATTTACGGACCAGTGCTTTCAGCTACTGTTGTTCACTGGTTGAAGCCCCCGTGTGGCTGGTGCAAGCTTAATACCGATGAGGCCGTCAATCGTGCTACGGGAATGGCCTTTTGTGATAGTGTCGTTCGAGATGAGGTTGGCCACTGGTTGATTGAGTTTCCAAAGAGGGTAGGCATTTGTTCGCCGTTAGAAGCTGAGCCTTGGGGATTATATGAAGGCTTGACTGCTGCTTGGTCCCTCGACATCCATTTTTAATGATCGAATCAGATAGTTTAGAGGCGGTGAAGTTGCTTGGTGATCGAAAAGTGGTAACCATAATCCCGAGCCTTGTGTCATACATTGAAAGTACTCTGCGTCGGCAATGGAGTACCAAGCTGATACACATTGGACGGGATGGTAATGTTGTTGCCGATTGGATTGCGAAGCAAGCCACTTTTGAGGATCTATTGTGCCACCGGTTTTTGGACCCTCTCGTGGGCATTACACTGTTATTGCAACATGATGCTATTGATTGATGTGGCGTTATGTTCTTGGTTGTTTGTGGTTTTGTTGTAGTTTCATTCATATATTTAGGTGAGTTTATCTCCAAGGTTTCTTGTAAAAAGTTACTATGGGTACTCTTTTCCTTCATTTATGATTATGAAATTTTTTAATGAGATTTGTAGTAGCTTTACCCTTCTTATAAAAAAAATTATAATCATATTTTGACCCTTAAAATACTTTCTCTCACCTTTGCAAAAATATGTTATTGAAAGATAAATATTTTTTTTTTTGGTGTTGGATAAACTTCGTCTCTAGTAACAAAAAAAATGAATAATAGCATGTAAGGAGTAGTCTTAATAGTAAAACATGAATCGTTTCTTTAAATAATTTGTGTTTATCAGTTTTATTCATAGTGTATGAATTTTGTTCAAAACTAAAAAACAAATACTACTATAAAACCAAATTAAAAATGTAAAAAGTTTATTACTACACCATTACAATTATTTTACTGTGAACTTTCACCTAATATCTCTTTACATTGCGTCTAATATTCCATATTATAGAGTTTCTCCTATCACTAAGATTAATTATAGCAGATGACAATTTGAAACTTTTAAACTTCTTTTTGTAAAGTATATCTTTTCTTTTTGTAAAGTGTTACTTAAGGTACGCTTTTCATCCATTTAAGTTTAAGGAGATTTTTTAACAAGTATTTGACTACTACTCCTCTTATTAATAAAAAAAGTATATATTTTTTTGTGTGATTATATAGTAGTATCTATTATTTACTTTTAACCCTTCGAGAACGCATACATATTATAAATAATTGATCGAACTCGAGTTTGCCGAAAGATAACAACACTTTTTTTCACTGATATCGCTCAATAAAATCGTTTGTTCTTCTAAATTCTAACATGTTATACTTTCAAAGAAAAATATATACTGTATAGGATCACGACCTTGCATTTGAAAATTGAAATGGCAGTAGGTATAATGTCCTTCGGCCTCCTATGAGTACACACACATTGGGGACCGACATTATTGAAATCTCATTAATTTTCCATGTTCCATATTTGGAGTTGTTGACCAAAAATTCTGTTAAATGAAGTAGGCAAAACTTAGTTGAACTAACATAAACAGCTGCCCCCCCCCCCCCCTTATAAAACCAAACCTCCCTCTCTTCTCCCCCACAAATACAACACGCTTCATTCACTTGAAACCAACTTCCTCATCATTAACAGCTCAACACTCCAATCAACCATGAAGGGATCGGCAGTAGCTGCAATGCTTTTCATAGCTGCTGCAGCAGCAAGTTTATGGACAGGATCAATGGCGCAAACGAGTTCGGGTTGCACCAATGTGCTGATTAGCATGTCTCCCTGCCTGGATTATATACAAGGAAACTCATCGAGACCGTCTTCTTCGTGCTGCTCGCAGCTCGCTAACGTCGTGAGGTCGAACCCTCAGTGCCTCTGCCAGGTCCTTAACGGCGGTGCTTCGTCACTCGGTGTCAGTGTTAACCAGACTCAGGCAATGGCTCTCCCGACTGCTTGTAATGTTAAGACTCCCCCTTCTAGCCAGTGCAATGGTGCTTCTTCGCCTTCTGACTCTCCATCAGGAACATCAAATTCTCCTTCATCCGGTGGTGGTGGTTCGAAGAGTAATGTTCCGACAACAGGCGATACCACATCGACTGGGAACAACACGAAGCTGTCATTTTCACTGCTCTGCCTCTTCTTCTTGCTCTTCATCGCCTTGGCCTAGGCTTCAATCTTTATCTCAAATTTGTCACATTCTGCCATTGGTGGACTATACACAAGGACTGCAGCTTTCTCTTTTCAATTTTTTTTTTTTAATTTTGTATTTTCAAAATGTTATTAAATTATTAGGAGGAAATGAATAATCTCTTGGAGATTTGTATCGGGTATTTTGGGTTTGTTTTTTCTTTCAGATTTTTAATAAAGATATCTTTCATTTTCATAACACAGTAGCATTGTAACATATATCATTATTATCTATTTGTCGCTTGAAATTGAGATCATAATGTCAATTGCCACATACATGTTCTTTTGCTAAAGGTATGGCTTAAGGCATTAATAAAATTCAAAAAAATTTACCAGTGATTACGAAAATTAAAAAAAAAAACTATGGAAGAAATCTGAGCACTTGTATAAATTAATTTTTATTCTTTTATGAAATTATTAATCTCACAATCTTTTATGCGACTCAGTCTATATCTGATATATTAAAACATCAGAAGATTGGAAAAGGGGGATCTTAGTCAGGGTCTGGATAGATAGATTTGCTCTGGTGCGTGGTATAATGCGTTTCCCCTGTCGAAAGTTTTCCACCTTCAGCGTTTGGGTTCGGACCATAGACATGTTTTATTATCTACTGATCGTCTGCATAGCAGTCAAGGGGCCCGGCCGTTTAGGTTTGTTGCGGCTTGGAATGAGCATCCGGAGTTCGCAAACTTGTTAACTGACAGCTAGAGTAAGGAGAGTGTTGTCTTTGATAATTTAGCGAGGTTTCAGACCAATAGTAGGCGTTGGAATAGAAAGGTTTTTGGTCACATTGGGCAACGGAAAAAGCAGCTTTTAGCCCGTATCCGTGGGGTGGAGTTAGCCTTGGAACGACATCAAACACCGTTTCTTGTAGAGTTGGAGAAGAGTTTAAAAGGGGAGTTTTCTGAGGTTCTTAAGCAAGAAGAGAGCCTCTGGTTTCAGAAATCTCGTAGTAAGTGGATCCAACAGGGGGATCGGAACACTAAATACTTTCATACGACGACTTTAAACCGTCGACGTAAGAACTCTATTCGAATGCTTAAGTTGGACAATGGTGATTGGTGTGATGATCAGTCGGCCCTACAGGACCATGCAGTTGAATTCTTCTCCTCCCTTTTCACGTCGGAGCCGTGTAGGGAGCCACACGGGTTGTGTTCGAATGGTTTTCCGCGGGTGAGTAGAGACAAGTTGGATAGGTTGATAAGCAAGGTGTCGTTTGAGGAAGTTGCCGAAGTTGTATTTAGCATGGATCCTCTTAAGGCTCCCGGTGCTGATAGCTTTCAAGTTGTTTTCTTCCAAAGGAATTGGGGCACTGTAGGTGATTCGATTTTCCGGTTTGTGGTGGATTTCTTTGAGAATGGATCCCTCCCTGATGATGTGAATCAAACTTTATTGGTGCTAATCCCGAAAGTGCAGTCTCCGACTAAGATAAGTCAATATCATCCCATTAGCCTTTGTACTGTTTTATATAAAGTTATTACGAAAATATTGGTTGATAGACTTAAGCATTTATTTGCTAGTTTGGTATGTCAGAATTAGGTGAGCTTTGTACCTGGCCGCCAAATTACTGATAACATCATTCTGGCGCAGGAAATTGTGCATTCGATGTCCAGGAAGAAAGGGGCGAAAGCTTGGATGGCGGTTAAGGTGGATCTGGAGAAAGCGTATGATCGCTTAGAGTGGGCGTTCATTGAGTCCACGCTTATCGATATTGGCTTACCGGAAAAGTTTATTCAGTGGGTCATGCATTGTGTTTGCTCTGTGCAGACTCGGATTATTATGAACGGGGATCTCACTTCAAGTTTTCGACCTTCGCGTGGGATTCGACAGGGGGACCCCCTATCTCCTTATCTCTTTGTGCTCTGTATGGAACGCCTTTCCCATGCGATCAATAGAAAGGTTGCTGAGGGGACTTGGAAGAGTATTGCTTTGTCGAAACATGGGCCTGGAATATCCCATCTCTTTTTTGCTGATGACTTGGTCCTCTTTGCTGAAGCGAGTCTGAGTCAGATGCGGGTGTTGAAAGAGACGTTAGACATTTTTTGTGCTTGTTCAGGGCATCGGGTAAGTACAGCAAAGACCACTATATATTTCTCCAGGAACTGCAGTAAGGATAGGGGATTAGCTTTGGCAGGGTATGGGGGCTTCAAGCCCGTTGATGATTTGGGCATGTATCTAGGGGTACCGTTATTGCATAAACGGGTCACCTCTGCTACCTACAGGTTCCTCATTGATAAGGTTGAAATTCGATTATCTGGATGGGCAGCGCGCACTTTGTCGCTAGCTGGTCGTATCACATTGGCTAAGGCGGTTCTCCAGGCTATCCCCACTTATGTTATGCAAACGGCTTGGCTTTCGAAGGGCGTCTGTGAGGCTATAGAACGTATTATCCGAAGATTTATCTGGGGTTCACCATGTGGTTCCAAGGGTATACCGTTAGTTCGATGGAATGTTATCTCGTCGGATGTCAAAGAGGGGGGTCTTGGGCTGAGGCAGCTTGGACGTCAGAATCAAGCTCTTCTCATGAAGATGGGATATCGTTTAATTACTGATCAGAATAAGCTTTGGGTTCAGGTGCTTCGCCATAAATATAAATGGGACGTGTCTATCCCTCAGAATATATATCGGATGGGGTGTTCCCCTTTGTGGAAAGGTTTAAGCCAAATTTGGGATACGGTTCGTAGTGGAATATGCTGGAACATCCGCGATGGGTGGAACACTAACTTTTGGTATGACCAATGGTTGGATGGTGATGGTGTGTTGGCTGAACGGTGCATTGGTGGGGACCCTCCTCGGAATACACCGGTGGCGGCATGGATAGGCGTGAATGGAGAGTGGGACTGGGGTAAGCTTGCGGGTGTGCTGCCAGAAGCAGCGATACAGCAGATTCGGGCTATCGCCCCACCGCGCGCTGCATTTGGATCGGACCAGGCAGCTTGGAAATGGGATCAGTCGCGACGGTTTTCTACAGCGTCGGCATATAGGGCGTTGGGCAGTGGTATTGTGACGGGTAATCCTAGGGAATGGTCTTGCATTTGGAAGCTTAAAGTTCCCCAACGCATTCGAACATTTCTATGGTTGGTGGCTCATGGGAAGCTCTTGACGAACGTGGAGAGGGGTCGTCGTCATTTGACGACAAATACCGAGTGTAGTGTTTACGATGGAGTGGCAGAAGACTTAGAACATGTCCTACGCTCATGTTTGCAGGCATGGAACTATTGGACTAAGATCCTATACCCGAATCGGGTCCAGGATTTTCTTTCCCTGCCTTTTGAGAGTTGGTTTTGGGGCAACATCGCCGGCACGCTGCGGAATTGGTCGCCGGTGCCGGAATGGCCTACTATGTTCGCCGTTGTTATTTGGTTGATTTGGAAGGACCGCTGCAGTAGAGTCCTGGGCGACAATGCCGTTGGACCAAGGGATTTGGTGGCGGCTGCAACTCACTTGCGTGATGACTGTGTAGCAGCAGGTTCGGCCTATGCTTCTGGGATCAGACGCGTTAATGGGAGAGGTGCTGGCTTGGTTCTATGGCAATGTCCGGCAAGGGGGAGGTTAAAGGTTAATGTCGATGGGTCGGTTAGGGGGCCACTACAGGTTGCGGCGATTGGTGGTGCTATTAGGGATGATACGGGGGCTTGGGTGTTTGGCTTTGGACGGTGCATCGGCCGCTGTTCAGTCATCATGTGCGAACTTTGAGCGGCATACGAGGCTCTTCGGCATGTATGGGATTATGGTTGTCGCATGGTGGATTTTGAGACGGATAGTTCTACGGTGGCAGATATGTTGAATGGTAAAACGGATACGATTGGTGGGCATAGTTTATTTCATCGGATTATTGATATTATGGGGCGTGATTGGGATTTGACTATACGATATGTTCCTCGGGTTGCTAATAGGGTTGCGGATAAGATGGCATTGCTAGCGTTTGATTGGTCCTTTAGTGGAAAGACTTGGGTTCGCCCCCCCCCCCCCCCGGAAGTGGCGGGTTTGGTGTTTGAAGATAGGAGTATGTCGGATTAGCTTTCTTTGTTTGTGTTTCCGTTAATGTTTTGTACGTAACAACACATGTACTCTTTTCCCCCATCTAGGTTTAGGGGGGTTTTTAACGAGGCATGTGGCGTTACTCACTCTTATTAATAAAAAAAAACATCATTCCAAGAGAACCCACACCAAACCCAGGGGCGGACGCTCTCATGAGCATGTATGGGCCCTTAGCTCCCCTTAAAATTTGAGATATTAATTTTTAATCCTTTAAAAATTTTAAACTTTTAATTTGGACTCTTTATAAATTAAAAAAATGTTATTATATTATAATTTTTTAATAAATGATGCATGTATTATATACAAAGAAGCAAAATTCTGCTACAAAGTAACAATTTTACAATCTATACCATTCCCCAAATCACATATACAGTAATGCCACCATCAAATTTTTGAATAATTTTTATTAAGTCTCCTCTTAAATTTTTTAAAATTTATCAATTAAATCTTAAAGTTTTAAATTTTTTTAAACTAAACATCTAAAACTTTTAAAAATTCTAAATAAACATCCTTAATCTGAATTGTCAAGATCCGCTATGTCTAAACGCCTCCTGGATCATTCATCTTCTATGTGGTAAGACTATCCTATCTTATTGATGTTGTCCAAATATGTGTACACTCTCCAAACACTCCAAGATCATCCTATGCAATTCGTAACACATTCTGTAAGCTGCTTTAATCATTCATAATTAAAATTTTGTGTTAAAATTGGATAAAGTTTACAAATGGTAACTGAATTTTGGTGAATTATTCAATTTGATAATCAAACTTCTACTGCTTCAATGTTACTATTAAACTTTTAGTTTTGTTTCAATGTTACCACTGACCTGTTAACAGACATTAACAACGGTTAAAATATTTTGTATAATAACACATTTAGTCCTTTGCATTTGTACATTCAAATAATTTAGTCCTAATTTAAAAAATAATAAATTTAACTATTATTATTTAAATATTATTTCAATTTAGCCCTATTGTTTATTAAAAATATTTAACTCTAAACCCGAAAGCTTAAACTCAAAACCCTAAACCCAACACCCTTTAAATCCTAAAGCTTAAAGTCTAAACCCTTAAACTTTTAAACCTCAAACACTAAACTCAAAACCATAAACCCTAAACCCTTAAATATAATAATTTAATCGTTTGTGTGTTCATGAAGGAAGAAAAGTAAATCTTTCAGCGTGTGCTTATCCTCTGTGCGTTCATGTTTAAGCGAAGTAGTTGCACATTTTTTAACCACATTTTCGCAATGCTCGTAATCATTTATGGAAAAGCCATTCAGCACTAGAGCATCAATAGAAAAGAGGGGGGGGGGGACTCAAAATAATGAACACTTCAAAAATATCAAAATCAATGGAAAAAAAGGAAAACATTTGTTCAGTGAATATCTAATCCAAGAAGAATTAACAAAACTGTGCATTTTACAGTAGGATCCATCCATTCAATTCCTATCCCAAAAAATTTGAGTTTATGATTTATAGTTTAAGGTTTATGATCTAACGATTAGGTTTTACACTTTAAAGGTTCGTGGTTTAAGATTTAAGTTTTAGGGTTAAATTATTTTTAATAAAAATAGGGCCGAATTGAAATAATGTTTAAATAATGAGGGTTAAATTTATTATTTTTTAAATTAGGACTAAATTGTTTGAATGTACAAACATGAAGGACTAAATGTGTTATTATAAAAAATATTTTAACTATTGTTAACGTCTGTTAACGGGTCAATGGTAACATTGAAGCAAAACTAAAATTCTAATGGTAACATTGAAGCAATTGGAGGTTTGGTTACCAAATTGAATAATTCACCAAAATTCAGTTACCATTCGTAAATTTTACCCTAAAAATTTTGTGACATACTTTGTACTCCATATGTCCCATGAAAATTGTTAAGTATTAACTTTTTAAAAGTCAAAATTTTTAATCTTTGACTATAATTATTTTAAATATTTTAATTAAATTTTATAAAATATATATGTTTAAATTGCTTGATTGAAAGTTTTTATAATTTTTTTTTATGTTTACCAGTAATAAATTAAAGTAATAACGAGTTAAAATTTTACAAATTTAACCCAAAACAATTATTATTGGACAAACTTCATAGGAAATAGCGAGTATTGATTTATATTATATATTTGTAGTGGGATAATGAACTAAATCCCTAACAAGGCCATAAATTTAAATCATAATATTATAAATAAAGTAAACTGGGCTGGGAGGATTGTCTCATAATAGCTTATGTCTATATTAATTGTTATAGCTAGGGCTTAGCAACAAAAATTCAAAAATCGATATGCATTGTAGTGTTTCGACAATTTATAATTTATAAGTTCAAAGTTTTTGGCTAGTCAAACCGAACCAAATTTTATTTAATTTTAATATTTTTCTAATATAAAAATAAGTATTTTATACTAAAAATAGTAAAATAACTTTAATATACTATAAATGAATCATTAATTATATTTTATTTAATTGAAAAAATTAATAAATATTTTATACTAAACATTAAAAATTACCAAATAATGTTTAAAAGCCATAAAATAAAGTTATTTTTATCAAAATAATACTTAAAATCTCAAAAACATAAAGTCAACATAGTAAAATTGAAATTAATCGAATATAATATTGACGGACTATAAAATAATTTACCAAATCAAACTATGTATACAAAAAATATTGTGTGGTTATAGTGTACAAATTTACCTCGTTAATAAAAAGATGTGTAGAACTCGTATTTTGTTCGAGTATATATATACACACTCTCTCTATAAATAAAACCAAAATAAATGAATAAAATAAAACCCAAAAATATAATAAAATAGTCCATCTAATATAGTCCAAATTACATATAATGTCCCTTTTATAAATACAAAGCCTAAATGCAAGACCAAATCTTTATATCCTATGACAACTCACATACAACTCATTTTCAGGTAAAAATCAACCAAACAAGCCTAATATACAAAAAACACCGCCCAAATTTGCCTACAAATGGACAACAAAGCCCAAACAAGCACACTTGTGCATTTTGAGCCCGCCAAAAGAGACAGGTGGCAACCCCTCATTGGTCCATAAACCTCTCACGCGTATCACAACCACGCTGACGCCAGCTATAAATAGAGAGAGAATTAATTAATGAACTAATGATTAGACAATTAAATAACCGGTCATAATTGAAGACAAAGGAGAGAGGAGAAGATGAAGAGACTACCTATGAAATTTAAACTATCGCTAGAGTTGTAGATCGGAGAAGGTCACCGGAAGCTTGCCGGAGTTGAAAGCACGTGTCAAGAGGTATATTTTTATCTATATCTTCTTCCCTGCAACAAAACATAGTTTTAATTCTATATCCAAACCACAAACATATAAAAACAGTGATCTAAAACCTAAAAACCTAGATCTAAAACTAAAAAACTAATCTAAAGCCTTAGAGTTTCGAATGCTTATATGGAGTTTTTTTTCCTCTTCGAATATCACCGGAGTCGATGTTGGAGTTGGAAGAGTTTAGAATTTCACAGCGGAGTGGAAAATGATAGAAAAGGGGATTTTGGTTTCGGGTAGTTAGCTTAGGCGGGGGAAGAAGGGTGATCAGTTGAATCGGGCTCTAGAACAATGTTTATGATGAAAAAATAAGCTTTTTGTTAGTTTTTAAGGTTTTGATGGTGGCCGAAAATCGCACCGACGACGAAGCACAGTGGTCGGAGAAAGGTTAGGGGTGATCGGATGTAACACCCCAAAATCTGGTCTAGTTGGAATTGGGTTCCGGTGATCGGAAATCTCAAATCGATAAATTCCAAATATTGTATCGGCTTGTTAATTATTTAATATTGGACTCTATTTGAGTTAAATCATTGTTATTAGACCCTATCGAATAATAATGAAACCTAATACATGACTAAATTGAGGAAATTGCAAGTTTGAGGCCAAAACCATCGTATAATGGGAGTTTAGGGACTAATCTTGCGATTAGCCCCTCCTTAATTAAAATCCCACCTACATTGGATAGCCTGAAAGCTTTTCTTCATACGAAGGAAAGCTAAATAGCTTAAAGAATATATAAAACAAGATATAAGCATAGGAAAAACTTACCCGAGACTTTGGTAAGCAAACTTCTCCTTTGTCTTCATCATCTTCCGCCAAGCTAGGACCTCCATTGGAGAGCAAGCTTTAGTTAAGCTTTTCTTCGATTTATTGATATCGAATCGTTGTTATCGTTTGAGTAAGAAATATTCCTCAATCAATCATTGGATTCTATGGATGTAGTAAGCTTAATCTCAAGCTAGGGTTTTGACCATCCATGGATAATCCATCGTTGTTGTTTATATTGAATTCGGATATCGATTTTGATATCGTTATATCGATTTTGATATCGTTATATTGATTTTGATATTGTAATAGTAATTCTAATAATCTTCCTATTGATTTTCTAGCTTAAGATAACGAAAAAGAGTATCCATCGAATTCACCGAAGGCTAGGAACAAGGGAGTTATCATCCGAGAGCCTTGAAAGCTTCGGATTATCAAGCTGAGTGTAGTCGGAGTCTTGGGATTAGGCGAGGAGCCTTCTTGAATCCATTAATGTTGATTTCGGTCATATAGCTAATATTTCCCTTAAGGAAGTTACATCGGATTGTTAAACAGATCTATCAATAATTATCGATAAGTTTGGTAATGAACATCGGACATAGATATTGACATCGACATCGTCATTGTGAATTGTTATTGATATAGTTATTGTTATTGAAACATTGCAAATGAATCATCGGACATTGAACATTGCCATTGACATCATGAAATATTGATATTGGAACATGTTCACTAATAATAACATTAAAGATATTGATCATCGGAATCACCATTGAATATTGGATATGGATATTGACATTGAACCTTGGATTTGAACGGACCTTGGATACAATTGGCATGCCATAGAATTTATGAGCTCAGTGTATAGGTGGACTACGGTCCTAAGACTACAACCTACATTGATTTAGTGAGGCAGAGGGATGTGTATTGTACTTGGTCGTTGGCGAGGCAGAGGGACTAGAGCATTCATTGATTTGGTGAGGTGTAGGAATTCACGTATCCACTATCTTGTTTCAATCCAAGGATTAATAATGGAATTGGTATGTTAAACATTGTATATTGAAACATAATATTGATATTGATAAGCATGAGATTATGTATATGCATCATACATTGTTATTTACATTGTTTGTGACTACCTCACTAGGCAATGTATGCCTAATATGTCTCATCTCATGCATTTCAGGTTAAGGAATCGACCCCTTTTGGAAGATCGGAAAAGTCAAGGCAAAACAAGTCACTACAAGCCAAAGTAATGTATTTTGACTTTATGAACTCCTAGGAAGGTGGCAAAGTAGTTGAACTAGTCTTTTGTGTCCATTTTGGTATGCTTGTAATGTGCATAAGTTGTAATGTTATTAAAGGCCCTAAAGTGACTTTTGGGATGGCTAAAAGTGGGTAAAATGGCATATATGGCTCACAAAGGTGAAAACCTAGTAAACGTATTCGAATGATAATGAAATTTGGCATGCCAGTAGTTTATAACATTGAAATATTGTGTGTAAATTTTCATTGCTTATATATTGTTTATGAATTGAAATTTTATTGCATCGATCACCGTATTGTCAATCGGTAGCACACTCCTCCCGGTTCTAGACTAGGCTGGGAATGGGGTGTTACATTTGTGGTATCAGAGCTAGAGTTTAGTCGATTTTAGGACTAACGAAGTTGATTATGTTACTTTGCCACCTAGGAGTTATATATTGTGTATATTGTGACTTGTCGACTAATCTGATCTTTTATATAGATATGTCTAAAACTAACGAAGCTCACATTGACGAGCTTGCCATTAGCTCTTCGACTCATGGCGAGGAGATACGAGAAGGAAATCCACTGAACCCACCAAATCTGCAGGACCCTCATGGTCAGAATACTGAGCTTGCAGAACCTACTGCTCAGGCCGAGTGTTATAAGAACATGGCTTACATGTTCAAGCAGTTTATGGCTGCAATGAGGGCTGAGCAAGTTATTCCACCCATCGCTCTTGATTTCCAGCATACTCGAGCTCCTATTGATAAGCTATCTCAGTATCGAGCTTATATGTAACCCCCTAAACCCGGCCCAGAAGAATTGGGTCGAATATAGGAAGTCAAGTTCAAAGCTTGACCCTCAAATGAAGTAATCCGATTCAAACTCTAATTCCAAAAAAAGATAATAGTAAAAACACATAATACATATATATAAAATCATCCTGAAAGTATTAAATATCCAAAATATATATATGCATGATAAAACGTAATAACTCAAATAAAACGCCCGAAATCTGAAATTAAATACAATTTGATAAAACATATAATAGCAATAGGTCCAAGTATCATACTGATAATAATATATAAATAAATCTAGAAAAATGAGGTCCTCAAAGTACTGTAGCCTAGACTTGAGTATCTGAAATAGAAACTAAGGGGAAGCAGCGAAAACGCTCAGTGTGTCTCTACAGTGCAAACAGAACTAACAGAATCATCATATCAACAAAGTCAACCAGACATTATCAGAATACAATTTTCCACCAAGAATCAATTCAATCACATAAACATGCATGAATGAATATGCAACACAGTATGACATGCACCCAACCACATCACCATCCGAAGAGTAAGGTTCCCCAGAACCACTCTCTACCTCGTCACCATCCGAAGTGGAATCAAGCTCGTGGGCGAAACCATTGATCCAAAGTAGACATCAACCCGAAGGATGAAGCTACTAAACTTCCTCGTACATAATCCCAACCATAATGAGATTACATAAAATCTGAGTTCTAAATCTGAATGCGTTGTTGATCAACAGAAATGCATAATCATATAATCTGATATACAATAATCTGAATCTAATAACACACACACACACCAACACATATATATATAGGATGATGTAACATCATACTGAACAAGTCAAATATCACAGATCATCAGAATGTTATTACCATACAACATCAGACCACATCATATTTACAATTTAATCCATTAACACATATAAATACAAAGCACTGCAAACAGATAGCACAGAAGAGAACACACCTCAATTAGCTAACACTAAACATCGACGGTGACGTCTCCCGTGCCCAACTCTATCTCTAGGTCGGTCAGAGTCAGCTCGAGTGGATATGATGTCTGAGCAACAGGAGGTCGTCTAGGCAGAGAAGGAGGAAGGATCCCAGTATCTGGGTTAACGTCATCGAACTCAAATCACTATCAAAACAACAAAATCGATCATCCCTCGTTCGATTAATCAAATGGTTTTCAGTCTATTTAAGGACAACAATAGCCTAAAATGGAGTGTGGTTGCTGGGGTTATGTTCTCACGGTTGAGAGGAACTGATTACCGCCATTGTCGCATCAAATGGCCGCCAGCAAGCCTTGATCAGAGCAAGACAAAGTTGAGTGGTTTTCGGTTCTTAGAAAACACGATCTGAAGAGGAACAAAAATAGATCTACAACACGAAATGGCACATAACCTGGGGGAATAAGTGTTTTACCCTATTTTGGGGTAAATTAAAAGGCGTGCCATCGAATTCCCTACAGTTCACGAAGTGGCACTAAACTTTTGCAGCATATGCAAAATGGTCACCGAAATCTCAAAAATTCTCAATTTAGCCACTAAATCAATTATGATTTAAAATTAAAATTTCCCATATTATTAGGGTTCTAAATTAGGGATTTTAACTAATTTAGGGTTTAAATTATGGCAAAAAAATTGGGGTGTTAACACTTTTACTTGCTAGGATGATGACGATCTTGAAATTGCTGAGTATTGGTTGGAAAACACCCTTCGAATCTTGAACAAGCAATTGCAGTGCTCGGACGATCACAAACTCGAGTGTGCCCTCGCGTTTCTGGCTGACGAGACGCTCCATTGGTGAGAGACTACTACTTTGACGGTCTCTGAGGAAACTGTAACTTGGGAGTTCTTCCTTAAAGAATTTCGTAAGAAGTACATTAGTGAGTTCTATCTCGCTGAGAGGTGAAGTATCTTTCTCCACCTCAAGCAAGGCGGACGACTGATCGAGCAGTACATCCATGACTTTTGCAAGTACTGTAGATAGGGTGTTGAATATATCAAGAAGGAGGAAGAGAAATGCTGAATGTTTATTGCAGGGCTCAATGATGAATTACGCCCTATGTTTACTGCACTGAGCATTGTTGAGTTTCAAGATCTCGTGAACCAAGTCAAATTGACGGTTATATGTTTTGAAACCTTTGCGTTTTGGTCCTGAACTCTGTATATGCAATTGAATGAGTTTGAGATGTCCGTTTGAGTTGAAATTTGGCAGAGAAGCATGAAACTTGACTAATTGCATAATGGTAACTCAAAAGTTGGTTAAGTCCTTGTAATTTCCAGAATTTACATTTTGGTCCCTAAATTTGTATGTTGTGCAATTGAGTCCCTAAATGTTTTCTGATTGTGGTGATCTTTGAGTATGCTGATCTTAAGAATATTTCTAGGATTAATATGCATTTAGATAAGATTAAAAAGAAAAAAAAGGGTCGTTAATCAAGGTTGACTTTCGGGTTGACTTTGGTTTTCCCCGTGTAAACTTCTTAATTCGGTTCAACCGTCTGGGCCGGGTTAAGGGGGTTACATTTGGTGGTATCAAAGCTGAGTTCTCGAGTAATTGGGAATGGTTATGTGGGTGATGAGTGTATGTATGCTTTGTATGCTTGTTGAATGAAAGCATGTTGTGTGAATTGTAAGTATGTTACAATTGTGATGTATGTTGTGGTGAAGCATGTTAGAGGGACCCATTGCCAAATCGAAGCTAATGTAATGATTTGTTTTTAATTGGAAATGAGCTTGAGTACTTGGATTGCTTACCTTGCTGGGCCTAACTTTGTTTATTGCATTGTGATTGCATTGTTTAGTGAATGCAACCTCGTAGAGAAACGAGGATTAATACGCGAGCTATGGCTCAAAATGAGAATGAGGAGAATGCTGAAAATGTGGTGGATTTACCTCCTCCGCTTGGTGGTGGTGGTGCTGGGGGTGAAGGAGCTGCTGCTGGTGCTGGTGCTGAGGTCGCTGGACCTGAAGCTGGTCAGGGGCAAGCTGTTCCTGACATGACAATGCTGGTACAAGCCATTGCTGGAGCTTTTCGAGCAGCTGTAGCTGGAGCTCAAGGAGCTGGGCATCAGGGAGATGCTAATGCTAGACTACCTTTGGAGCGTTTGCGCAGTCTGGGAGGGACTGAGTTCAGGGGTTTGTCTGCTGAAGGTTCTGAGTCTTGGTTGGAAAGTACCAAGAGAATCTTGGGGCAAATGAATTGCACTGATGTGCAGAAGCTGGGCTGTGTGGTATCGTTGTTGCAAGACGATGCATACACTTGGTGGACAACCACTATCTTTGGGATGGCGGATGCTGATGTGACATGGACGTTCTTTCAGAACATATTCAAGAGAAGGTACCTGGGTGTGAGGTACTTGGATGAAAAGAAGAGGGAATTCATGTCTCTCACTCAAGGGAGCATGTCAGTGGCTGAGTACGAGGTTCAGTTTGTCCGACTCAGTCAGTATGCACCTGAGCTTATCCCTGATGAGCGGGAGAGGTGTGAGCGGTTCCGTTATGGTTTGGTGACGAAGGTGAAGACTTATATGTTGGCTGCTGAGTATAATGATTTTGATGTGCTGGTTGGTAAGGCAAAGGACATTGAGATGAATTTGAGTTTATCTTCTAGAAGTGCTGGTTCTAGTGCTGGTAAGCGAGTTGCTGAATATAGTTCCGGTGGTGGACGGAACAAGAGGGGACGTGATCGGAAGTTTCAGTCTTCAGCTAGGCGAGGTGCTGGAGGGCAAGGTGCGCTTGTTCAGGGGGACAAGGCAAGAGCTGATCCGAACACATGTTGGACATGTGGATCGCGTGGCCATTTGAGGCGTGATTGTCCTTGAGCGGCGAGGGAGGTTCAGGCTCCTGTTGTGGCAGCTGGTAACTCGTGCTGGAACTGTGGATCAGCGGATCACATGAGGAGGGAGTGTCCTCTGTTGGCCGGTGGTGGCCAAGGACGTGCTCCTAGAGTTGTTGCACCACAGAGAGGTCGTGGGCGCGACCGTGGTAACTTTCAGCGTAGAGAGGAAGGTGGTCGGAATGTGGCTAATGTTGTAGCTGTTCAGCCTGAGGGTGGTGGCCAGGCCAGAGTGTATGCTCAGAGGGAGGGGAGGAATGACACGGATGTGATCGCAGGTACTTTTACTTTGCAATCCTTGTCATTACTTTCCTTGATTGATTCTGGATCTACACACTCATACATATTGCGTGAGCATGCTGAATTGCTTGGTTTGCCTGTTGAGTCTTTGGATGTTGGTATGCGTGTCACTAGTTCTTTTGGTGAGACTGTTGTGACTCGAAAGCTTTATAGAAGATGTCCTTTGGTTGTGCAAGATCATGTTTTTCATGTTGATCTTATGGAATTGCCTTTCTATGGTTTTGATGTAATCCTTGGTATGGATTGGCTTGTTGAGCATCGAGCTGTAGTGGATTGTGAGAATAAGCGAGTTTCGTTGAAGCTTGCGGATGATTATGAGGTAGTTGTGGTTGGTGAGAATGTGAAGTTTCTTGCCAATGTGGTGTCTACATTGGAGGCGAGTCGGATGCTGAGGCAAGGTTGTGAAGCTTATCTAGCTTTTGTGATGAATCCTAGCTCTAAGGAGTTGCGTGTGCAAGATATCAGGACTGTGCGAGAGTTTCCTGGTGTGTTTCCTGAGGAGTTGCCTGGATTGCCTCCTAATCGTGAAGTGGAGTTTGGGATTGAGTTGTATGAAAACACAACTCCAGTGTCCATTACCCCTTATCGTATGGCACCTAAGGAGATGAAAGAGCTGAAAACGCAATTGCAAGAGTTGCTTGATCGTGGTTTCATTCGGCCGAGTGTGTCACCTTGGGGTGCACCGGTCTTGTTTGTGAAGAAGAAGGATGGCACTATGAGAATGTGCATTGATTATCGTCAGCTTAACAAGTTGACTATCAAGAATCGGTATCCATTGCCGAGAATTGATGATCTTTTTGATCAATTTCGGGGAGCAGCTGTGTTCTCTAAGATTGACTTAAGGTCAGGGTATTACCAGTTGAAGGTGAAGGATGTGGATGTGCCAAAGACAGCTTTCAGGACGAGATATGGGCATTATGAGTTCCTTGTGATGCCGTTTGGTTTGACAAATGCTCCTGCAGCTTTCATGGACATGATGAATCGAGTATTTCATGAATACTTGGATAAGTTTGTTGTGGTGTTCATTGACGATATCCTCGTGTACTCGCGTACTGAGGAGGAGCATGAAGGGCATTTGAGAATTGTGTTGCAAGCTTTGTTGGAGAATCAGCTTTATGCTAAGCTGAGCAAGTGTGAGTTCTGGCTTAGAGAAGTGGTGTTTCTTGGTCATGTGGTTTCTGCTGAAGGGATTCGTGTTGATCCTCAGAAGATTGAGGTGGTGATGAATTGGAAGGTTCCTAAATCTGTTCATGAAGTCTGTAGTTTCCTTGGGTTGGCAGGATACTATCGGAGGTTTGTGGATGGGTTTTCAAAGATTGCTGCACCTTTGACGAAGTTGTTGCAGAAGGATGTTAAGTATGAGTGGACGGAAGCGAGACAACATGCTTTTGAGAAGCTTAAGGCAGCTTTGACGCAAGCTCCAATCTTGGTTCAACCTGAATCAGGGAAAGAGTTTGTGGTGTATAGTGATGCGTCCTATGTTGGTTTGGGATGTGTGTTGATGCAAGAGGGTAAGGTGGTGGCTTATGCTTCGCGGCAGTTGAAGGTGCATGAGCGCAATTATCCTACGCATGACATTGAGTTGGCTGCAGTGGTTTTTGCTTTAAAAATCTGGAGACATTACATGTATGGTGAGAAGTGTACTGTGTACACCGATCACAAGAGTTTGAAGTATCTGATGTCTCAGAAGGAGTTGAATCTTAGGCAGCGACGTTGGGTGGAGTTGCTCAAGGATTATGATTTGACGATTGAGTATCACCCGGGTAAAGCTAATGTTGTAGCGGATGCCTTGAGTAGGAAAGTAGTTGTTGAGTTGAGGGCTATGTTTGCCAGTTTGAGTATTTCGCGTGATGGTGGTCTTGTGGCTGAGTTGCAAGTGAAACCATCTTTGGTTCAGTTGATTAAGGAAAAGCAGTTGTTGGATGATTCCTTGGTGCCTCATGTTCAGGATATTGCGGAGGATAGGCCTTCGGATTTCTGTTTTAATGATGATGGAGTGTTGTGTTTTGGGAGTCGGATAGTAGTGCCCAATGATGCTGAGTTGAGGCGTGCTATTCTGACTGAAGGTCATAGTAGTCCTTTTGCTATGCACCCTGGTAGTACTAAGATGTATCGTGATCTTCGTGATGAGTACTATTGGGTGGGTTTAAAGAAGGATGTTGCTGAGTTTGTAAGCAAGTGCATGGTGTGTCAACGAGTTAAGGCTGAGCATCAGTTTCCTTCAGGGTTGTTGCAACCGTTGCGGATTCCTGAGTGGAAGTGGGAAAGGATTACCATGGATTTTGTATCTGGTTTGCCTTTGTCGCCATCGAAGAAGAATTCGGTGTGGGTGATTGTGGATCGCCTGACAAAGTGTGCGCATTTCTTGCTTGTGCATACTACGTACACTTTGGATAAGCTTGCGGAGCTGTACATTGCTGAGATTGCACGGCTGCATGGTGTGCCTAAGTCGATTGTGTCGGATAGGGATCCGAGGTTTACATCGTGTTTCTGGCAGTGTTTGCATCAGGCTTTAGGTACACGGTTGAATTTCAGTACATCTTATCATCCGCAGTCGGATGGACAGTCCGAGCGTGTTATCCAGGTTCTGGAGGATATGTTGAGGTGCTGCGTGATTGAGTTTCAGGGCTCTTGGGAGAAACATTTGCCTTTGGTGGAGTTTGCCTATAATAATAGCTATCAGGCAAGTATTCAAATGGCACCTTATGAAGCTTTGTACGGGAGGAAGTGTAGGACTCCTCTTTGTTGGGCTAAAACGGGTCAGAAGTTGGTTTCGATGCCAGCTTTGTTGAAAGGAACCACCGAGAAGGTGAAGCTCATTTGTGAGCGCTTGAAGGCAGCTTCTGATCGGCAAAAGTCTTAGGCGGATCTGAAGCGTAAGGAGATTGAGTATGCGGTGGGTGACCGTGTGTTTTTTAAGGTTTCGCCTTGGAAAAAGGTGATGAGGTTTGGCCGAAAGGGTAAGTTGAGCCCTAGGTACATTGGACCATACGAGGTGGTTGAGCGTGTGAGTCCTGTTGCGTACAAGTTGAGGTTACCGCAAGAGTTGGAGAAGATTCATGATGTGTTTCATGTTTCTATGCTTCGAAAGTATAGATCTGATCCTTCACATGTGATGCCTGTGGAAGAAGTGGAATTGAATCCGGATTTGACCTATGATGAGGAACCGGTGAAGATTCTGGATTCGGATAGTAAGGTTCTTCGAGGCAAGACCATTGAGTTGGTAAAGGTGTTGCGGAAACATCGTGGTGTTGAAGAAGCCACGTGGGAGCGGAAGGATGACATGTTGAAGCAGTTTACGTACCTCTTTCCTTCAGGTAAATTTCGAGGACGAAATTTCTTAAGGGGGGGAGAGTTGTAACACCCCAATTTTGGGCTTAGAAGTTTTGGGTTTGGACCGGACCGGTCGGAGCGCGGTTCGAATATAAAAGATGATTTTTAGGAAAGCCTAGTTCGGGATGCATTAAAAATATGGAAAAATATCTTAAAATCCTCTTTTATTACATATAAGAGAATGGTGAAATCAATTTTACAAAATAAGGTTTGGAAGTGTGACATTTTGGTTTAGTGACTAAAATGTAATTTTCGAAAACTTGGTGACTGTTTTAAAAAGGATTGAAACTTTGAATCTTTAAGGAGCTATTTACCCAAGAGGAGTTTCTCCAGATTTTTCTTAATATTAATCAATTTAATTAATGGTTTTAAATAAAAGGTAAAAGGGAGGGAAAAAGATATTTTGGTCATAACTAACTTTTCTCTAAAATTTTCCATTTCTTTTCTCTCAACTTTTCTCTCAACCCAAACACTTTTCTCCAGCAAATTTCCCTCTGATTTTGACATCCAAAGATGAGATTTCAATCTTCATTTGATCTCTAATCTTTTCAACATCAAAACCTTAGCATTTGCTTATTGGATTTTCAAGAATCTTGGTTCCAAAAAGGGAGAAACTCACATTTAGAGGTATGAACGTCCTTCTCCTCTAAATACTCAATTCTTTACTGAAATTCCCAAGTTCTCAATCCTTGATTTGTGTTTTATTAAAGGTTTTGTAGTTGTGTTCTTGATCTTGGCTTTAAAATGCAAGATTTGGTTAATTTTTGATGAAATTCGTATGAAATGATTGGGCACTGTTTTGAGATGTGTTTTTAATGTAAAATGGATGTATAATTGATGAGAAATTGAGGTTTAATCAATGCAATCCCGGATAGGTTGATTTTCCTAAGTTTTGCTTGAGTTTTTGGTGGTTTTTGGAGTGATCTTGGTGATCTGCTATAGCTGGAGGTGTAAGGACGTGATTAGATCCTTTTTGGATGTTAATTGAGGTTTAAGAATGATTGGAATTGATGGATCTTGGCTGGGTAGTGTTGTAGTGATGTTTGGATGTGATTTCGGTTGTGTTTGGTAGTCGAAATGTGAGTGTTGATGAGAGCAGCGAGTTTAGGTGTCTTGGTTGAAGATATTAATGCATGATGATGCATTAATCTTCTGCTTTGATGTGTTTAAAACATGAGAGACATCTTCGGATCCTTGTGGTGTTGATCCGGAAGCTTGATTGGTGTTTCGGCAAGTGGCGAAATGGAATCGGTGAGTGAAGTTTGGTTTTCAGCTTTGAAACCAATGTTTTGAAGGTTTGGGAGCTTAGTTTAAGTCTAAACAACTTAGCTAAGCTCAAGAGTAAGTTTTCGGAAAAACTCTCTTGTTGATGAGCCATGAGTTGGTTGAATGCAAAGTGATTTGTTTGCATGTTTTAAATTCTGTTTTTGAAAGCATATTTGAGCATGTTTATTGCTGATTTTATAAGCCATGTGTTGAAGGATGCTCAAGGTAAGAGATCCTTGTTTTTGTACATTGATAAATGTGGTTTTGATGCATAATGATGCATGATGATAATGGCTTTGTCAAATGCTTTAAAACAGTGGATTAATGTTGTTAAATGATGTATATTGGCAAGTGATGTGGTTTGTCTTAAAGTACTTGAATCGGATATAGTTAGCCGGCTATAGGATTGGGTGCACCGTGAATAAAGTCGCCTTGGATGTCGAGGGGTTGTGATTGTACCATGCTCCATCCAAGTACACTAACGAGATGGTTAAGAACACCATGGTGGTTAAAAGTCCATGGGTGGGTCTTGTGTTAAGGTCATCATGGTGGTTAAAATTCCATGTATGGACCTTGTGTATTGTTAAGGTCAAAATGGTGGTTAAAATTCCATGTGTGGACCTTGTGTTTGGTAAGATCACAATGGTGGTTAAAAGTCCATGTGTGGATCTTGTGTTGTATGTCCCGTGATCTCGTTAGTGATGTTATACAACTACCAATGAGTGATGTGGAGGGGTTGTGATTGTACCATAGTCTCCATCACGGGTGTTGAGGGGTTGTGATTGTACCATGCTCCACCTTGAGATTGGTAGTGTGTATGAAGCGTAGGGACAACGCTTGTAATCCGCGTATCTGATTGTTGTTGGTTGTCAATTGTGTTTTGGAAATGGTTATGATTATCACTTGAAAGCCAATATGACATGTTAATGATTTGAAGCATGAAATGCTTGGTTTGTTTACATATGTGCATGATCAAATGTGGTTTAAACTAAAGGTTTTGAAAAGGAGTTTTATAAATGCATTATTGTGATGTTTTAAATGAGCATTCCTCACTAAGCTATGTGCTTACGCTCTCTCTTTTCTTAAACCAATAATGCAGAGCATTGAAGTGCTAAAAGGGCAGCAAGGAGGTCAAGAATCCAAGTGAAGAACTAAGCTCATGTATGGTGAATGTTTTCCTAACACTATTAGCTTTTGGGCATTTGGCAATGGGGAACCTATGTTGTTGTTCTGGGAGATGTTTTGGACTCCCTAAGTTGGTTTTATGCTTTTGATATTGATGGAACATGTAAATGGCCTTTATGAGGATTGTTTGGTGTTTTGGTGTTTGATTGGTTATCAATATAGGATGCATGCCTATAGAGTTGGGATTTTCTTTGATTGATGCCATGTTTGAGAATGGTTGATGCTATTATGTTCCTTAAGTATATAATGACTTGCTGGTATGATTTGAAGGCCTTTGGAATATGTTTGATTGGTCGAAAGCATGATAAACCAGCAAAATTTATGCAATATGGGCAGCATGTTTCGGAACAGGTGCTACCGTATCGGAACAGAGGGCCTGAAATGGCCTTGGCGTACCGAAACGGGTGGAACCGTTCCGGAACGGTTTTGCCACTGCCAAGCCCTGTTCCGGAACTTGTTTCGGAACGGTCCTGCGTTTCGGAACGGATCATTCCTGTTCCGAAACACCCGACCGTTGGGCACTGAAATTGACGGTTATATGTTTTGAAACCTTTGCGGTTTGGTCCTTAACTCTGTATATGCAATTGAATGAGTTTGAGATGTCCGTTTGAGTTGAAATTTGGCAGAGAAGCATGAAACTTGACTAATTGCATAATGGTAACTCAAAAGTTGGTTAAGTCCTTGTAATTTCCAGAATTTACATTTTGGTCCCTAAATTTGTATGTTGTGCAATTGAGTCCCTAAATGTTTTATGATTGCGGTGATCTTTGAGTATGCTGATCTTAAGAATATTTCTAGGATTAATATGCATTTAGATAAGATTAAAAAGAAAAGAAAAAAAGGTCGTTAATCAAGGTTGACTTTCGGGTTGACTTTGGTTTTCCCCGTGTAAACTTCTTAATTCGGTTCAACCGTCTGGGCCGGGTTAAGGGGGTTACATCACATCTCGGCTTAGGATGTGTATTGATGCAAGAAGGCAAAGCCATCGCTTATGCTTCGAGACAAATTAAGCCGCACGAAATGAATTACCCCACTCATGGCCTTGAGTTGGTTGTAGTTGTCTTTGCATTAAAAATCTGGAGACATTATCTCTACGGAGAAAAATATTATATCTTCACTGATCATAAAAGCCTTAAGTACCTGTTGACCCAAAAAGAGTTGAATCTTCGACAACAAAGGTGGATGGAACTCCTTAAAGATTACGACATTGTCATCGATTATCATCCAGGCAAGACCAACATTGTAGCTGATGCACTCAACCGCAAACCTTTGCCTGGTAAGTATTGGCAGTGAATATAGAATTATATGTAGTATGGTACATTGACCCGTTGCAATATCGTTGCCTTGTAGCCCCTCGGGCAATTAATGCTCACTTCCGACTTCAGAAGCATCGTTGTCTTGTAGCTGAGCTTCAAGTTCAATCTACCATTGTCTCACGAATCAAGGTTTTTCAAGAGCAAGATGAGCTTTAATCCATTGTCTCTAAGTTATCGGATAATCCTGAATTCAGAATTAATTCTAAAGTGCTCTCGTGTTTCCATGACCGGGTTTGTGTACCTGGTGATGAATCTCTTCGTACTAATATTCTCTCTAAAGCTCATTCAAGTTCTTTTTCTGTTCACCCCGAGTCTGTGAAGATTTATAAGGACCTTCGTGAACTCTATTGGTGGTCGGGCATGAAACAGGTCATAGTCGATTACATATCCAAGTGTTTCACGTGCCAACGTGTTAAAGCGGAATATTGTGTTCCCACCGGAATGTTGCAACTCATTGATCCACCGCAATGGAAGTGGGAGAAGATTACTATGGATTTTGTTAGTGGTCTACCTTTAACTCCCGCAAAACATAATGCCATATGGGTCAGTGTAGATCGTTTCACCAAGTCATCTCATTTCATACTTGTTAGAATGGACTACGATCTCCCTAAATTAGCTGACTTATATATCAAGGAAGTGATCCGACTACATGGAGTACCCAAGTCTATTATCTCCGATCGAGATCCCCATTTTGCAACTCGATTCTGGAGAACCTTACAAGGAGCTCTGGGCACCAGATTTAATCAAAGCACAACCTTTCACCCTCAATATGACGGCCAATCATAAAGGATAATTTAGGTAATTATCAAAAGACTCTTCTATTGAACCCTTGAAAACATTTATTGTTATTGAACCTTCCTATACAAATCTTAGAAGATATTCTACGAGCATGCATCATCAATTTTGGTGGAACTTGGGAGAAATCCCTCCCATTTGTTTTATTTGCCTACAATAATAGCTACCAGGCTTCAATCCAAATGGCTCCGTATGAGGCATTGTATTGCTGATGATGTCGGACTCTATTGTGTTGATCTAAACTTGGTGAAGGCAAGATGTTGGGCCCTTACTTACTTTGAGAAACTGAAGTGTAACCCCCTCGTCCCGGTCTGGCCGGATGACCGGTCCGAGTGGGCCACACGGGGAAAACCGAAGCGAAACCCAAAGGGTTCCCCCTCGGTTAGCAACCCTAAAATTTTTTTTCATTTTAATCTTGTCACATTCGAACCCCAAACCACATTCAAACAGCCAAATTTTAATCTTGACTAAAGGCATCTTAATTCCTATGTGTTTTTCTCTTTAAAAAGGCCAACAAGTCAAAACAGTGCAGTCTTAAGCAAAGGTTTCGAAACCTCCCCAAAAGGTTTCGAAACTTAGACTGGCAGTAAGGTCTGGAACCCAAATTTCTGCAAAGGTTTCAAAACCTTCCCCATGGTTTCGAAACCCTCTTCCATGGTTTCGAAACCTCCCTCAAAGGTTTCGAAACTTAGGCCGGCAGTGAGGTCTGGAATCCCAGATTTTTCAAAGGTTTCGAAACCTTCCCTAAAGGTTTCGAAACTTAGGCTGGCAGTAAGGTCTGGGAGCCCAGATTTCTGCAAAGGTTTCGAAACCTTCCCCATGGTTTCGAAACCCTGGTGCAGGGGATCACTTACTGCCCAACCTAAAGACTCCCTAACTATGAAAAACACTAAGATCATGCATAAACATATATAAGAGCCTAAAAAGGACCAAGGGCATGTATTAACACTCATAAGACTTGCACAAACTATCATCTAAGCAAACATACATGAGCCATAGGTAGCAATCAACATGGGTCAAGGCATTCGAACATGACATTCCAACAAAAGAGCAAATTCAGCATTTAAGGTTATACATGGAAGGTCAAGAGCCCAAATGGCACAATTCAACACAAGAGGATTGCACTCATACACAAGGCAACCTAAGCATCTAAAGCATGCCATCACACACCATCATCCATCATAGTATTACATGCTTTACAATCCAAAACATCAATCCAAAACAACATCATTTGAAAGAGTCATACAAGGCTCATACAAACACACCCTATTGCCACATTGCTTAACTACTACAAAATTAACCATACTTGAGCAACAACTTGGAAAGCCCTTCTTGCCTTGCCTCGAGCTAACACCACGCTAATGATCTGCATTGTTGAACATAGAGAGCGTAAGCTATAAGCTTAGTGAGGGTGCTCTAAAACGAAAAACATCAACAATGCAGGGTTCAAGCATGTTAATCCTAGTCTTACATACATCAAGCATAGGCATAAAATCAAGTAGACTTAGCTAGTCTTTCAAGTGGCATATATGGTTTCTCGATCCTACCAAGCTCATATATCAATATCAACATCATATAGCAACACCATATATCACCAACATATATCATCATCACATATCACAATGTATGAACAAGTTAATTGGCCACTTTAATTACCCCGATTGTGCGGATTTAAACCTCAACAACACTTTACCTCGGTGGGATTACACTCATTACCGGACCTTGCATGTGCGGGATTCCACTCATCGCCACATGCCCTACGGATGGGATTCCACTCATCATCCCGTAGAAATGTAATAAAAGCTTCCGATGGAATGTTACATCACCGTACTCCTCCTTGATGACTTAACGCCATCAAGGCCACGTACGTTTTGACTCAATTTGTGTGCACACTATCCTAATGATCGATCATTTACAACCGGTAATTATTTTAGTGCCAATTATCATAATCACATCATATATATGTCATCAACCACATTCATGCTCAATCTCATAGATGCATATCAAGATAAACTTACATCCATCAACCACAATCATAATAGCATAGTTAAACAAGCATAAATGCATTCATGGATATCAATGGTCAAATCAACAACTTGAATTAACTATGAGTGGCCTACCAAGCACACTTCACACACACTCCCACTACACATACTCGAACCAAACTTAAAACAAGTTGAAACCACTCACCGCCCTTCCTTAGCACTTCGAAACAATTCTCCTACGAACCCGGATTTGGTCCCAAAGCCTCTTCCGCGCTTCCTCTTGCTTCTAGCCAAACAAAACATATACATTACTTCCCAATTCAATGCTAAACTCAACCATCAATTTAATTTGCAAACACAACCCAAATTCCACAATTTCCCAAATCGCATAATCTTCTAAAATCCCAATTTTCGTGCTCCCCTAAAGCCTTGCTGAAAACTCAAATTCCAAACACCCAAATGACTTCCAAAACATCCCAAATCACCCTCCTAACATAGGTAGACCATCAGCCCTTCAATTTCAACATTAAACCCACCAAAAACCCAAATTTTACTACCTTAAAAACTACCTCAAGAACATGCTACGAATTTTCACCCAAATTCAACCAATTTGATATATGTTACACATTATAACATGGTTAACTAAAACCCTAACTCAATTTATCAAAACCAATTAGAAAACCCCTTAAAAATTCAAACTTTAATATAAACCCTAATTTCCAAAACCCCATATTTTTTAAATCTAAGACAATGGTTGGATAGGGAATAAAGAGGAGATTTGGAAAACATAATTACCTTTGAGAAAGCCCTTGAATTGAAGAGAATATTGGATGGAATAGTAGCTAAGGTTTTGGGAGAGTTTGAAAATGGGGGAAGAGGGGTTTGACGTGGGGTAAGGGTGGATGATAAAGAAGATGACAACTTTTTCCTAAAAGTTGTCTTGCTTTATTTAAAATTTGGGTAAATTACAACATTGGTCCCTCTCTCCTTATTAAAGCTCAATTAGGTCATTATTTGAAGTTAGATTGTTTTAATTAATTTTATTTGACTCGAACTATAACCCGGCTAACTCCTAGGCCCAAAACACGGGTGTTACAACTCTCTCCCACTTAAGGAATTTCGTCCCCGAAATTACCTGACTGAAAGAGATACGGAAACTGCTTTTCCATATCCTCCTTCCTCTCCCAAGTGGCCTCGTCCACACCTCTACGTCGCCACCGCACCTTTACTAACTCAATCGATCTACCCCTCAACACTTTACTGTCAGAAGCTAAGATCTCCACTGGTTCTTCCTCGTAAGTCAAATCTGGATTCAATTCAATTTCTTCTACGGGCATAACATGTGATGGATCGGACCTATACTTGCGAAGCATCGACACATGGAACACATCATGTATCTTCTCAAGCTAGGATGGAAAACGCAACTGATAAGCAACCGGACCAACCCTCTTCACAATCTCATTAGGTCCTATGTACCTCGGACTCAACTTCCCTTTTCGGCCAAATCTCATCACCTTTTTCCACGGAGACACCTTCAAGAATACCTTCTCACCCACTGAGAACTCAACTACCTTTCTCTTCAAATCGGCATAGGACTTCTGCTTATCCGAAGCAGCCTTCAAACGGTCACAAATCAATTTTACCTTGTCGGTTGTCCCCTTGATCAAATCCGGCATAGGTAACAATTTTTGTCCTACCTCGGCCCAACACACTGGAGTTCTACACTTCCGGCCATACAAGGCCTCATATGGAGCCATATGAATGCTCGACTGAAAACTGTTATTGTACGCAAACTCTACTAGAGGCAAATGCTTCTCCCAAGTACCCTGAAAGTCTATGATACAACAACGCAGCATATCCTCTAAGATCTGAATAACCCTCTCTGACTGACCATCTGACTGAGGATGATAAGAAGTGCTGAAGTTCAAACGGGTACCCAAAGCTGTATGCAGACACTCCCAAAATCTAGAAGTAAACCGCGGATCTCTATCTGACACAATGGACTTCGGCACACCATGCAGTCTAACAATCTCACCAATGTACAAATCGGCCAATCTATCTAAAGTGTAAGTAGTGTTGACTGCCAAGAAGTGAGCACACTTCGTAAAACGATCTACTATCACCCAAACTGAGTTCTTCTTCGTAGGAGTCAAAGGCAAACCCAAAACAAAATCCATAGTGATGTTCTCCCACTTCTATTCCGGAATTCTCAACGGCTGTAACAAACCTGAGGGAACCTGATGTTCCGCCTTCACTCTCTGACACATTAAGCACTTACTCACAAAGTCGGCTACATCTCTCTTCAAGCCAACCCAAAAGTACTCATTCTTCAAATCACGGTACATCTTCGTACTTCCAGGATGCATAGCAAACAGACTACTGTGGGCTTCAATCAAGATCGTACGTCTCAAATCACTGTCTTCTGCCAGAACTATTCTGTCTTTGAAACACAAAACCCCATCAGTGCTGAAACTGTAGTCTGAAGATCTACCCTCGGCTATATCTTGTACGTGAGGTGCCAAAGATCTATCTAAGAGTTGTTTCTCTCGAATCAACTGACCTAGAGTAGGTCGAACCTGAAGCTCGGCTATCAAGCCACCATCTCCGGACAAACTCAATCTAGCAAACATAGCTCTCAAGTCCACGGCCATCTTCCTACTCAATGCATCGGCCACTACATTGGCCTTACCCAGATGGTAATCAATGGTAAGATCATAGTCTTTTAGCAGCTCTAACCACCTACGCTGTCTGAGATTCAAATCTCGCTGAGTCATAATACACTTCAAACTCTTGTGGTCGGTGTATAATGTGCATTTCTCACCATACAAATAGTGCCTCCAAATCTTCAGAGCAAACACAACTGCAGCTAATTCTATGTCATGGGTCGGATAGTTGCGCTCATGAGTCTTCAACTGTCTTGAGGCATAAGCCACTACTCTCCGGTCTTGCATAAGAACACATCCTAGCCCTACATAAGAAGCATCACTGTAGACTACATAGTCCTTCCTGGACTCAGGCTTAATCAAGATCGGTGCTTGGGTCAAAGCTTCTTTCAATTTCTCAAAGGCTCTCTGTCTTGCATCTGTCCACTCAAACTGAACACTCTTCTGAAGTAACTGTGTCAATGGAGCGGCTAGCTTAGAGAAACCCTCTACAAACCTCCTATAGTATCCAGCTAAGCCTAGGAAGCTACGTACCTCTGTCACAGACTTCGGTTGCTTCCACTCAACAATGGCTTCAATCTTCTTCGGATCAACTCTAATCCCATCGGCTGACACTACATGTCCTAAGAAGACTACTTCTCGGATCCAGAATTCACACTTTCTGAGCTTCGCATACAACTGATGATCTAGCAAAGTCTTCAAAACAAGTCTCAAGTGTCGGTCATGGTCTTCTTCAGTTCGCGAGTACACCAAGATGTCATCAATAAACACAACTACGAACTGATCTAGATACTGATGAAAAATCCTATTCATCATGTCCATGAAAGCTGCCAGTGCATTAGTCAACCCAAAAGGCATGACTAAGAACTCATAATGACCGTACCTAGTCCTAAAGGCCGTCTTCGATACATCAACCTCTCTTACCTTTAGCTGGTAGTAACCCGATCTCAAATCAATCTTCGAAAAGACCGATGCTCCTCTCAACTGATCGAACAAGTCATCGATTCTAGGCAACGGATATTTATTCTTCACTGTCAACTGATTCAATTGTCTGTAATCTATACACATTCTCATGCTTCCATCTTTCTTCTTCACAAACAAAACTGGTGCACCCCAAGGTGAAGAACTAGGTCGAATAAAACTTCTATCTGTCAATTCTTGCAACTGAGTCTTCAACTCTTTCAGTTCTTTCGGTGCCATACGATACGGAGCAATCGAAATAGGAGCTGAATCAGAATAAGTCTCAATGCTGAACTCTACCTCTCTGTCCGGTGGTAACCCTGGCAACTCTTCCAGAAACACACTAGGAAAATCACATATTGTCCAGATGTCCTGAGGTCTAACCTCACTCATGTTAGGGTTCATCACATACGCTAAGTATGCTTCACACCCCAACTCAACTAACCTCTTAGCCTCTAACACTGAAACCACATTGGACAAGAACTTCACGTTCTCACCCTCCACTACAATCTCATAATCATCTGTGAGCTTCAAAGAAATCCGTTTAGTTTCAAAATCTATCCTAACTATATGCTCCGTGAGCCAGTCCATACTCAGAATCACATCAAAACCATAGAAAGGAAGCTCCATCATATCCACTGGAAACACATGCCCCTGAACCATCAACGGACACCTTCGGTACATCTTCCTAACTACTACTGTGTCCCCAAAGGAACTAGTAACACTAACTCCTACCTCTAACATCTCACAAGGCAAATTCAAAGACTGTGCATGCTCACTCAATATGTAGGAATGTGTAGACCCAGAGTCAATCAAAGAAAGCAAACCCAGAGACTGTATCGAGAAGTTACCTGCGATCACATCGGTGTCATGCTGATCTCCCCGCTGCGCATAAACTCTGGCCTGTCCTCCGCCCTCTGGCTGAACCGCAACTACATGTGCTATGTTCCTCTGACCATCGTTCCTCGGCTGGAAGTTACCTCTACCGCGCCCGCGGCCTCTCTGGAAGTCATTGGCTCTCGCAGGAGCCTGAGCTGGTGCCTGTCCCACCTGATGTGGACAGTCACGCCTAATGTGGTCTCTAGCACCACAACTCCAACAAGAATGATAATTCCCCCAACACTCACCGGTGTGGTTCCTCCCGCAAGTAGCACATGTGGGCAACTTCCCACCAGCTCTCTGACCCTGATGACCCCTACCGTGGTTACCGCCACCACGCCTATGATCATACTAATGTCTGTTGTCCCGATGCCTCTTGGCATCACCTCTATCAAAGTTGCTGGACCTCTTACCCGAACTAGATCCACCTGACCGCCTGTTCAAACTCAAATTGTGCTCCAAGTCCTTGGCCCTCGAGACCAAGACATCAAAATCAGTGTAATCTGAAGCTAGAGTATAAGTCTTGATCTCCTCACTCAGCCCATATCGGAAGCGGTTACAACGCTCCACCTCAGTAGGTACAAGCTCAGGTGCATACTGACTCAATCTAACAAACCGAATCTCATAATCAGTCACGGACATACTTCCCTGAAGCAATGCCATAAACTCCCTCTTCCTCTCATCGAGGTATCGCGGACCCAAATACTTCTTCCGGAAAGCTGTCTCAAAGAACTCCCAAGTGATCTCGGTCTCATCCATCCCCGAAGTAACGGTGACCCACCAGGTGTAGGCATCACCCTGAAGCAGAGACTCAACACATCCCAACTTGCGCTCACTAGTACATCCCATCTGAGCAAGAATACGGACGGTCTTCTCAAACCACATCTCTGACCTCTCCGGAGTAGCACCTCTAAACTCTTCGGCCCCAAGGCCCCGAAGTCTCTCTAACGGTAATTCGGTGCCCTCACCCTGATGGTGTGCTGCCTGGCCTCCAGCTACTGCAGCCTGAAATGCCCCGGCTATTGCCTGAACCAACGGAGTTAAGTCAATCCCGGTCGGTCCTTGACCTCCTTGTGGTCCCTCTCCTTCGGCCCCGGCCTCACCTCCCGCTCCCGGTGGAGGAGGTGGTGGTGATGGAGGTGGTGGAGGAGCTCCAACTCCAACCACATGCTCTCCCACTTGAGCTCCAACCCCATCTACCGGCTCAACTCTCGGAGCCTCTGCCCGTGGTTCCGGTCGAACCATCCTAGGCCTCCCACGTGGTCTCATTGTTCAACTAGCAAGGTAAAACTACAACAAGAAACAGATAAGGATTACGTTAGTCAAAGCAAGGGTCCAATAGTGCTCAAGTATTCCTCTTTCCAAAAATCTTTTTAAATTAAGTAATAGTAGCAATGGGCACTCACTCTACACCAGACACAACAGTTCATGCATTCAAAACATCATACGATCAATCAAGCATCAAGGATTCATGGCAAATCATGCATCGAACAACACAAGCATTTAACACATTAATCTTACCTCACTTACCTGCCCGAGGTCTCGGTAACCTCAGGCTCTGATACCAACAAATGTAACCCCCTCGTCCCGGTCTGGCCGGATGACCAGTCCGAGTGGGCCACACGGGGAAAACCGAAGCGAAACCCAAAGGGTTCCCCCTCGGTTAGCAACCCTAAAAAAATTTCATTTTAATCTTGTCACATTCGAACCCCAAACCACATTCAAACAGCCAAACTTTAATCTTGACTAAAGGCATCTTAATTCCTATGTGTTTTTCTCTTTAAAAAGGCCAACAAGTCAAAACAGTGCAGTCTTAAGCAAAGGTTTCGAAACCTCCCCAAAAGGTTTCGAGACTTAGACTGGCAGTAAGGTCTGGAACCCAAATTTCTGCAAAGGTTTCGAAACCTTCCCCATGGTTTCGAAACCCTCTTCCATGGTTTCGAAACTTAGGCCGGCAGTGAGGTCTGGAATCCCAGATTTTTCAAAGGTTTCGAAACCTTCCCTAAAGGTTTCGAAACTTAGGCTGGCAGTAAGGTCTGGGAGCCCAGATCTCTGCAAAGGTTTCGAAACCTTCCCCATGGTTTCGAAACCCTGGTGCAGGGGATCACTTACTGCCCAACCTAAAGACTCCCTAACTATGAAAAACACTAAGATCATGCATAAACATATATAAGAGCCTAAAAAGGACCAAGGGCATGTATTAACAATCATAAGACTTGCACAAACTATCATCTAAGCAAACATACATGAGCCATAGGTAGCAATCAACATGGGTCAAGGCATTCGAACATGACATTCCAACAAAAGAGCAAATTCAGCATTTAAGGTTATACATGGAAGGTCAAGAGCCCAAATGGCACAATTCAACACAAGAGGTTTGCACTCATACACAAGGCAACCTAAGCATCTAAAGCATGCCATCACACACCATCATCCATCATAGTATTACATGCTTTACAATCCAAAACATCAATCCAAAACAACATCATTTGAAAGAGTCATACAAGGCTCATACAAACACACCCTATTGCCACATTGCTTAACTACTACAAAATTAACCATACTTGAGCAACAACTTGGAAAGCCCTTCTTGCCTTGCCTCGAGCTAACACCACGCTAATGATCTGCATTGTTGAACATAGAGAGCGTAAGCTATAAGCTTAGTGAGGGTGCTCTAAAACGAAAAACATCAACAATGCAGGGTTCAAGCATGTTAATCCTAGTCTTACATACATCAAGCATAGGCATAAAATCAAGTAGACTTAGCTAGTCTTTCAAGTGGCATATATGGTTTCTCGATCCTACCAAGCTCATATATCAATATCAACATCATATGGCAACACCATATATCACCAACATATATCATCATCACATATCACAATGTATGAACAAGTTAATTGGCCACTTTAATTACCCCGATTGTGCGGATTTAAACCTCAACAACACTTTACCTCGGTGGGATTACACTCATCACCGGACCTTGCATGTGCGGATTCCACTCATCGCCACATGCCCTACGGATGGGATTCCACTCATCATCCCGTAGAAATGTAATAAAAGCTTCCGATGGAATGTTACATCACCGTACTCCTCCTTGATGACTTAACGCCATCAAGGCCACGTACGTTTTGACTCAATTTGTGTGCACACTATCCTAATGATCGATCATTTACATCCGGTAATTATTTTAGTGCCAATTATCATAATCACATCATATATATGTCATCAACCACATTTATGCTCAATCTCATAGATGCATATCAAGATAAACTTACATCCATCAACCACAATCATAATAGCATAGTTAAACAAGCATAAATGCATTCATGGATATCAATGGTCAAATCAACAACTTGAATTAACTATGAGTGGTCTACCAAGCACACTTCACACACACTCCCACTACACATACTCGAACCAAACTTAAAACAAGTTGAAACCACTCACCGCCCTTCCTTAGCACTTCGAAACAATTCTCCTACGAACCCGGATTTGGTCCCAAAGCCTCTTTCGCGCTTCCTCTTGCTTCTAGCCAAACAAAACATATACATTACTTCCCAATTCAATGCTAAACTCAACCATCAATTTACTTTGCAAACACAACCCAAATTCCACAATTTCCCAAATCACATAATCTTCTAAAATTCCAATTTTCGTGCTCCCCTAAAGCCTTGCTGAAAACTCAAATTCCAAACACCCAAATGACTTCCAAAACATCCCAAATCACCCTCCTAACATAGGTAGACCATCAGCCCTTCAATTTCAACATTAAACCCACCAAAAACCCAAATTTTACTACCTTAAAAACTACCTCAAGAACATGCTACGAATTTTCACCCAAATTCAACCAATTTGATATATGTTACACATAATAACATGGTTAACTAAAACCCTAACTCAATTTATCAAAACCAATTAGAAAACCCCTTAAAAATTCAAACTTTAATATAAACCCTAATTTCCAAAACCCCATATTTTTGAAATCTAAGACAATGGTTGGATAGGGAATAAAGAGGAGATTTGGAAAACATAATTACCTTTGAGAAAGCCCTTGAATTGAATAGAATATTGGATGGAATAGTAGCTAAGGTTTTGGGAGAGTTTGAAAATGGGGAAAGAGGGGTTTGACGTGGGGTAAGGGTGGATGATAAAGAAGATGACAACTTTTTCCTAAAAGTTGTCTTGCTTTATTTAAAATTTGGGTAAATTACAACATTGGTCCCTCCCTCCTTATTAAAGCTCAATTAGTTCATTATTTGAAGTTAGATTGTTTTAATTAATTTTATTTGACTCGAACTATAACCCGGCTAACTCCTAGGCCCAAAACACGGGTGTTACATGAAGAACGGGTTACCATCATTCACGATTGCTTGAAAGTTGCCTTTGATCGGCAAAAGGCCTATGCCGACATCAAAAGAAGAGATATTGAGTATAAAGTTGGTGAAAAAGCCTTTCTCAAAGTATCACAGTGGAAGAAAGTTTTAAGGTTTGGCAAGAAGGGAAAATTGAGTCCCCGATTCATTGGACCCTTTGAGCTCATTGAAAGAGTTGGTCCCGTGGCATATCGATTATTGTTTCCCTCTAAATTGAGTAAAATTCACGATGTTTCCCATGTATCGATGCTCCAGAAATACCATTCTAATCCTTCACACATTGTGGAACTAGAGTATGTAGAGATTCAACCAAATCTGTCCTACGAAGAAGAACCGATTCAGATTCTGGCTAGAGAAGTAAAAAGGCTTCGTAACAAATTTGTGTCGTTAGTTAAAGTGCTTTGGAGGAGCCACGCTGTTGAAGAAGCTACTAGAGAGCCTGAAGAGACCATGAAATAGCAATATCCTCATCTATTTGGTTCAGGTAAAATTTCGAGGATGAAATTTTCTTAAGGGGGACGAGTCGTAACACCCTAAAATCAAGTCTAGTTGGAATTTGGTTCCGGTGATCGGAAATCTCACATCGATAAAGTCCAAATATTGTATCGTCTTGTAAATTATTTGATATTAGACTCTATTTGAGTTAAATCAATGTTATTGGACCCTATCGGATAATATTGAAACCTAATCCGTGACTAAATTGAGGAAATTGCAAGTTTGAGGGCAAAACCATCGTATAGTGGGAGTTGAGGGACTAATCTTGCGATTAGAACCTCCTTAATTAAAATCCCACCTATGTGCGATTAGAACCTCCTTAATTAAAATAGCTTAAAGAATATATAAAACAAGAAATAAGCATAGGAAAAACTTACTCGAGACTTTAGTAAGCAAGGACCTCCTTTGTCTTCATCATCTTCCTCCAAGCTAGCACCTCTATTGGAGAGAAAGCTTTAGTTTAGCTTTTTTCGATTTATTGATATTGAATCGTTGTTATCGTTCAGGTAAGCAATATTCCTCAATCAATCATTGGATTCTATGGATGTAGTAAGCTTAATCTCAAGCTAGGGTTTTGACCATCAATGGATAATTCATCGTTGTTGTTTAAATTGAATTTAGATATCGATTTTGATATCGTTATATTGATTTTGATATCATAATATTGATTCTAATAATCTCTCTATTAATTTAATAGCTCATGATAACAAAAATGAGTATCCATCAAATTCACCGAAGGCTAGGAACAAGGGAATTATCATCCGAGAGCCTTGAAAGCTTCAGATTATCAAGGTGAGTGTAGTCAGAGTCTCGAGATTAGGCGAGGAGCCTTCTCGAATCCATTATTGTTAATTTCGGTCATATAGCTAACATTTCCCTTAAGGAAGTTGCATCGGATTGTTAAACGGATCTATTGGTAAGTATCGGTAAGTTTGGTGATGAACATCGGACATAGATATTGACATCGTCATTGTGCATTGTTATTGATATAGTTATTGTTATTGAAACATTGCAAATGAATCATCGGACATTGAACATTGACATTGACATCATGAAATATTGATATTGGAACATGTCCACTAATAATAACATTGAAGATATTGAACATCAGAATCATCATTGAGTATTTGATATGGATACTGACATTGAACCTTGGATTTGAACGGACCTTGGATACAATTGGCATGCCATAGAATTTATGAGCTCATTGAACAGGAGGACTACGGTCCTATGGCTACGACCTACATTGATTTGGCGAGGCATAGGGATGTGTATTGTACTTGGTCGTTGGCTAGGCGGAGGGATGTGTATTGTACTTGGTCGTTGGCGAGGCGGAGGGATGTGTATTGTACTTGGTCGTTGGAGAGGCGGATGGACTTGACCATTCATTGATTTGGCGAGGCGTAGGAATTCGCGTATACACTATCTTGTTTCAATCCAAGGATTAATGATGGAATTGATATGTTAAACATTGTATATTGAAACATGATATTGATAAGCATGACGTTATGTATATGCATCATACATTGTTATTTACATTGTTTGTGACTACCTCACTAGGCAATGTATGCCTAATGTTTCTCATCTCATGCATTTCAAGTTAAGGAATCAACCCCTTTTGGAAGATCAAAAAATTCAAGGCAAGACAAGTCACTACAAGCCAAAGTAATGTATTTTGAAACATTGTATATTGAAACATGATATTGATAAGCATGACGTTATGTATATGCATCATACATTGGTATTTACATTGTTTGTGAATACCTCACTAGGCAATGTATGCCTAATGTATCTCATCTCATGCATTTCAAGTTAAGGAATCAACCCCTTTTGGAAGATCAAAAAATTCAAGGCAAGACAAGTCACTACAAGCCAAAGTAATATATTTTGACTTTATGAACTCCTAGGAATGTGGCAAAGTAGTTGAACTAGTCTTTTGTGCCCATTTTGGTATGCTCGTAATGTGCATAAGTTGTAATCTTATTAAAGGCCCTAAAGTGACTTTGGGGATGGCTAAAAGTGGGTAAAAATGGCATATATGGCTCACAAAGGTGAAAAACTAGTAAACGTATTCGAATGATCATGAAATTTTGCATGCCAGTATTTATAGCATTGAAATATTGTGTGTAAAGTTTCATTGCTTATAGATTGTTTATGAATTGAAATTTTACTGCACCGATCACCGCACTGTCCATCGGTAGCACACTCCGACCCGGTTCTCGACCAGGCCAAAAAGGGGGTGTTACATCGAAATTTGCAGAGGTGATCGGAGAAAGGTTGAAGATGACCGGAGATGGAGGCCGGCAAACAGTTCGAGAAAGAGTTATCGTGGTGGCTTTGGATCGGAGAAGGGAAAGTTGAAAAACAATGAGAGAATTCAAAGGTTTTTAGGGGTTTTGATCTTTAAAAACACGAAAAGGAATGAAATTTGATGTTTTTATGGATTGAAACAGAGAAAAAGGATGAACTAATGAAGAACATGAAGGAAAAAATGAGTTTTGATCGATTTGAGGAATGATTTCTGGGGATAAGGCACTTTAGTTGAGAGAATTTGGTGAAGGAAAAGATTTAGAGAGGGGGGAAAGTGTCAAATGGCCGGTTTAACTCGGTCTCATGGCTTTTATAACCTGAGTTAAACGACACTGTTTTGGTGCCGGGTTAACTCAACCCGCATGACCGAGTCGGGTCGGGCAGGTGTAATCACTAATTTTGTCCGGGGTAGACATGTTTTATTTTTATTTTTGTTTTTATAATAATGGGCTTTTTATATGTTACTATCCTATAAATAAAAAGAATATTGCATTATGGGCTTTATTTAATTGTAATTATATATATGTATGTGGCTATTATTAAAATCCAAAAGCAAAATATATTACTAGTAGTATGTGTTTTATTGTATTTGTCATATGTTAGGGGTGAGCAAAACTCGACTCGACTAAAAAAAATTGATATTTTTTTAATTTTTAGTTATTCGAGTCGAGTTGTTCGAGTCAACTCAATTAACTAGAAAAAATTTCAATTTCGAGTCGGTTTGAAATTTGCCCAACTCGAAAAACCGAATTTTACAGTTTTGCAATTTATTCACTAATTTCATTTTCTTCAATTCCTCCTTCATTTTAAGTCCATTTTTGACCAAATTTGAACCACGTATTCCTAAACCAACGTAGAATATGTATTTATCTTAAATTTATATTTTTGAAAATAAATTTCATATTTTTTCAATTCAGTCCCTTAACTTTGTATGATTTTCTCATTTCTTCAATATCTCCTTCGTTTTAAGTCAATTTTGACCAAATTTGAACCCCATGATCCTAAACCAATGTAGAAACTAGAATACCTATTTTGCTTCAATTCATATTTTTAAATTAAATTTACTACTTTTGTAATTTAGCCCCTCAACTTTGAATGCTTCCCATTTCTTCAATTCCTCTTTCGTTTTAAGTCTGTTTTTTACCAAAATTAAACCACATGATTCACTAACACTATATAATATCTATATAACTTCAATTCATATTTTTAACAAATATATTCTTTTTTCAATTTAGCCCTTTAACTTTATATTTTATTCAATTTGATCATTCAACTGATTTTTTTTTGTAATTTTTTTTATTTACATCAATTCATTGACTCATTTATACCCCATCAATACTTTATCCCCAAAAGTTCATTATTTAAAATTAATATTATAAATACATTTTAGAAGTTTAGATGATATTTATTTTATTAAATAACATTACAAATCTTACTTATGCATGTGAAAATAATATGAAGAAATATATATATATATATATAAATATATATATATATATGATTAGAGAAAGTCGTTTAAATTGGAATCAAATCGTATTATAACATGGTAAATAATTACAATTAAATTTGTATAGGAACTCGAAAACTCGACTCGACTTGAACTCGACTCGAATCGAAAAAATTTCAAATTAAGTTCAAGTCGTAAAATATGACGCGTCAACTCGAATAACTCGAAATTTTTTGACTCGACTCACTCGAACGCTCACCCCTATCATATGTGATTATTAGTATTATGATGTAATTTAATATAAAAACCCCCAAAAATATTAACCTTATAAATATATGAGATGTTCAATGACAAGTTATTGCTATTTAATATAACTTATATTGATAAAATCAGAATATATATATAGCAGTCCATTTACAAATATAATTAGCCCATCTTTCAATTACATTATCTGGACTAGTAGAGCCCGACTAGCCCAACTAATCAGAACCTTAATCCCTATTGTGGTCCTTTGCCCAGCTGGCTCGCAGCCCTTAGATCAAGACACGATCAGAAAGCTCGAATTAAAGCTGAAGTGGCCCTTCATTTGCCCCGGCGCGCACGTGAAATTCACGCGCGGCTCTACAGATCCCCCACGTGCGACGGTTGGAGCTTCCTATGCGTGCGTGCAATCCACCGTTGTCTTTACAGTTCCACGTCGGCTACCATTCGCCTTCTGAGCACCTCTACGCTGGCAAGGGGAGCCACGGCCCGAATACCATATCATGACAAATCATCCACATCGGCCGAAGGATCCAGTGATCCAACACCATTTTCGCACTACCGCGCCACGATGATAGCCACGTTAGAGGCTTGCTCCCCAAGCCGAGAGTCTCTTTGCTCTCCTCCTCCATTGTTTATCCACGCGTGCAAGAGGACAAAAAAAGAGAATATCAGCAGAAATATCAGAGGTTCTAGGGGCAAGCCGACCAAAAATCAGAGGCAAATGTGAATACAAAAAAGGGATAACAGACCAACCAATAACAATTTATAGGACATTTTTCAATTTTTACAAAAAAATCGTGTAAATTCGATTATAAAACCGAATCAAAAAATTTTGTAACCCTAAGCTAGAACGAGGATTATTCGGGGAATCAATACAAATAAAAGAAAAAGCCTCAAGTCTTTTCTGAGGTAAAAAAAATCTCTTTGTTCCTTTTGCATTCTCGAGTTAAAGAAAAAATAGATTAGGGTTTAGGTCTTCTTACCTTCAGACCGTTTATTTTCCCTCGACCCGTCGCATATCCTCACCGGCAATAAGCCCCAAGACCTCCTTCGAGGTCGTCCACAGTGAGTCAGTGGAGATTTTGGGGTTTCGATTTGAAAAGGAGGGATTTTCCAGATCTGTTTTCAATTTCAAAAAAAGGGAACTTCATTTTGAAAACGTATCTCAGTTTTGAGTTTAGGATTGAAAAGAGTTGTTATTTTTCTTGGTTTGTTGGGTTCATCGCTGGCCAACGTGGCGGAGGAACGCCGGATTCTAGGTTTCAAAGAACCCTAAAAAGCAAATATGAAGGCTTTTATTTGGGTTAAGGGTGATTAATGGGAAAAGGGGGTTCTTTTTTGGGTTTAAACATGCTTTTATAAAGTTTTAAGGTTTTAAAAATGGGTCAATCCCGTAATAAATCCCTATATTCCATATTAATCACGATCGTGGTCATTTTGCTTTTTAAAAACACAACATTGGTACCTGATATTTCTAAACGGTTTACAATTGTGTCTCTGTTTTCTTTCTAATTCTGCTCATTTGTTTTATTTCTTTGCGATTTGGTCCAAATTTTGAAGTGTTAAGATTTTAACCCCATCCTTTTTTTAGTACTTTTTTGTCTAAATATGTTGGTTTATTGGGGTGGAATGTTCATATTTATTGTTTTGCTTTGTTATAGTTTTTCATGTAATGCTTATGATACATGATTTCTAATATATATAATGTATAGTTTTAAAAGATATAAAATATAAGTATAATGTACATGTTTCTTTAAGCGTTTATAGTATATTTTAAAGTATACGATATATGTTTTTTGTATAGTTTATAATGTTTTTAATATATTCTTTGTGTTATTTGTGGGCTTGGTTAAGTTTTTTAGTGTAGGCTTAGTTCCTTTAGTCCTGGGCCTTAGGTTTTAGGTCGAGCTTTGGTGCTTTTGGGCTTTAGGGCTATAGATTAGGTTTAGGTAAATTAGTTTAATTAATTTAGATCGTGTGCTCGTCTCATAGGGGCATGATCCCTAGATTAATTAAATTAATTCTGAGGTTAGATTTTTAGAGCCGTAGTCAAACTTAGGGTTCGGGTTAATTTAGCAAATCTAAATTTATCTTTGCCTCATTGAGATAAATGTTAAATTCATTAAACTAATCAAACACTTCTTAATTACTTTGAGGATAAAATTAACTTCAAGGTTTAGATTGACATTAAATTTCAGATTAATTATCATAACTTCTTAGGTTTGTCTTTTAGGACTAATTAAATTAGGGTTAAATATTAGAATCACTTAGCCAATAATTAGATCACTAATTGGACTCCCATAATTTGGGCCTTGGGTGGGCTTTGTGTGTTTATTTTAAAGCCTTTCTATGACATGCATATACAATTTTCATCGATATGACCTTTAACGTCTTGACATCTTATATGATGTCGGTTTAATATATGGTCCCATGTATCGTCATCATTATTAATTAAATGTCAAATAAATTTGAACCCACCAATTTGATAAAGCCCGTACAATTAAGGTTAATTTTCAATTAAGAACCCCTAAGTAAATTGACTTTAAATTTCGACAATTTCCATCGATTAAAAGCAACAAATATTTTGGTACTGGTTTTCGGGCGTGATGGGGGTGATAATCCTTCCCTACACGTAACCAACTCCCGAACCCTTTTCAAAATGAATATTTGGTTTTTATGGTGTCCGGCCTACCTTAGTGGCTGGTGGTGACTCCAAGTTTTTATTGTTTTCCAAAACTTGAATTCCTAAAAAGAAAATCCCCTTTTAACAAACCTTTTTCAAGGGATCAAGGTATCTTAAAGTTAGTTTTCAACAAAGTTATTACAGTTTAGCGACACTGCTGGGGACTGAATTTTTTTTTACAAAACAAAAAGAGAGTTAACCCAAGAAAATATTTGTTGCTTTTAATGATGGAAATTGTTGAAATTTAATTTGACTTTAATGAGGTTGATTCTTTTTTGAAAAGTGACTTAGATTGTACGAGCTTTAATAGTTGGTGGGTTTTGAATTAACTGCCCATTTAATTTTTAAGGAATCACCAACATGTGTTGCATCATATCATCAAGCTCTATACTCGAGCTCTAACCTTTAAGTGGGAGTGAAACGCCCATACCCATGCGAGAAGCCCTCCACGAGTCAGTGATTCACTTCTGGAATCCACGCCTTTGACATGTGAGCAGCCCTCCAAGTCATTAGGTCGTGCTTTCCCTCGAACTGAAACCAATTCACAAGCTTGTAATTGGCCAAAATTGGGGTTCTTTTCACCTTAGTAGGTGACAAGATAGGTTCGGGTACCCAATTAGAATCGAACCCATGTGTGAGAATTTAAGAAGTCCACCCCGTTAGAGCCATACGGATAACCTTAGCAAGTTAGAGTGCGTATGTTTAGGGCTCTGTATGTGTTTATTGTGTGTTTGAATCCTCTGCACTTACTTTTTTTCTTACCCCTTGAATTTATTATTATTTTAGATGGACTAACGCTTTTATTTGTTTTGCCCATTCTTTTCCTCTTTGTGTTTTTGCATATTTTAGCATATCATGAAGAGCATATTGAGATTGGAAATAGTTTGAAATTAAAGACTTGATTAGTGGGAAATTTGGTCCGTAACAATAATGAGAAGGATCTCGACGTACAAATTCGAAAAGCAACTACATGGTTAGGTTTCTGAGGCAAGAAAGGCTTTCAAAGGCAAAAAAATGGCCACCTCACATATTTGTTAGATGTTCCAATCAAGTGATCATTACTTCAAACCTTTGAGTCCAACCTACAATTGTTCTATGATTGGAAACTTTGATTTGACTACAGCAATTGAGAAATATCGAGTCTTGCAAGGAAATTAGCGAGAACCACACCAAACAAGAACAAAGCTTTCCGGGGCAAGATCGGAAGTTTCTCGGGCATTTTTCCATCTTGGTTCGACAATCAAGTCTCAACCTAGAACAAGAAAGAATATTTCAAGTGAGAGGGAATTCCGACCTCAGCTCCGATACGTCTTGAAGGTTGGGTTCAGCGGGACCCTTTCATAGGGCAAGTCAAGAGTGTCAAATTTCGACATTAGATCAATCATAATTCATCTCCTACACCACTTGGGAGCAGGGCCAAGAGTTGGCATATTTGTTAACGTATATATGAAAGAATGCCCGATTCCTAGCGAAAGATCTTGCTAAACTTCTAAGAAAGAAGAAGGGATAGTATGAATCTTGAAGAAAATCGTCAACCAAGATGCTAGCTTAAGGACCATATGTAGTGGGTTCCCTATGATCATTGTAACATACCAATGTTCCCATTGATACAAGTCGTTTAATGAGGATATTTGTTGAACTCATTGTCGTTCTTGCATATGTTCATAAGTAGCATTATTTTGTGATGTGTTTAATTTTGATTTCTTGTCATGTTCAATTCTCTTTGTGCATATTCATAGTACTTTGCACATGAAATGTTGATTCGAGAATAGTTCTAAATTTAAGACTTTCATAACGGGAGAAAGAATCTGTAACGACGAACAAAAGAATCTCAAAGCCTAGGATTGATCACAAGATGAACAAAGGAAAACCTAGCTATCGGCGAAGAAGGAACTCGAGTTTCAATTATGCCTTATATGGAAATTACTTTTCTTTTCCCTTCGTAACGAGACCCGATCTTCGTTATGAAAGTTGTTAAATGAGAATGTTCGTTGAATTAGTGCACCTTTGATTTCAATTATACGTTTTGATTGATTACCTTTAATCATATATTGTACACACGACACATTGCATTCATAAAATTAATGTTCAATGCATCCTTGCACTCGATTATACCTTTTGTATGTTTACCTTTAATCATATGTTTTCGTTTTACATACGACACATTCATTCATAAAACAAATAAAATTAATGTCCATCAAATCAATGCATCTTTGCATTCAATTGTACATGTTTGTTTGATTACCTTTAATCATCTATCCTTGTTGTGCATACAACACATTACATGCATTCATTCCTAAAATGAAGAAATTTAATGGGCGGGGGTTCGTGACAACATCCTTAGCCATCAAAGATTCTGTATCCGCTTTTTACCCGACACCAAAAGAAGAAAATGGAGGAAAGTTTTGCTAAGCTAGAGGTCAGATAGAATGAACTCAACAAGAATTAAGGGACACCATCATCAAGTCCCAACAAGATATGATGAAAGGAATATCCCAACTGCTACAGTCCATTCTTAAAGGAAAGAGTGTTGCTCAAGGACCGGAAGACCACTCGGGCACCCCGATCTTTAAGAATCCTTTTGTTATTATTCCCTCATCCAACCCACCCCAAGGGGCATCTTCTGCTCATCGAGACGACGCCTTTTCCCAAGCTCAACCTAGCATGACCTTCGGAAACACAACCTTTGGGGTTTTGGTTCTCAATTTTCTTCTTTGGGAATTGGTGTGTTTAAGTCGTGCATGATGCATTTTCTCTTGAAGTAATACATGGAACCAATGTTGCTATTTTCACCCGAAGGTAGCAAGGATCTCTTATGAGGTCTTATGTTATGTTTACTTGTTCAATTTCAATGAAAGAGGCATTCATGTGCATTTTATTTGTCAAGCATTTTATATTCTTTGATTTCTTTTAAAACATTTCATTTATTCTTTATTATTATGAGATTACTTTTGTCTTCCCAAACACATATGTATATGTATATATTGCAAAAAAAAGACTTTAATTCAAAAATTCAATGTTCCGAGGACACTATAAATGTGAAAACCCTTTGTTCTACTTAGGCCAAAGGAGGAATAACAATGAGTGTTCAGGAATGGTGGGCCAATCTCATTGAGTGAATTTTCCTCTCAGACGTTGTTGTTTAAGATCCTTGAATAAAGTGATAACCCTAAATCATCTACCACCTGAAGACTGTTTGATATTTGTGTATGAAAGGATATTTGGCAATCCTTCATTTCCCTTCGCAAAGAAAGAAAATGAGAAAATATCCATTGTTGTCCCATTTTGAGCCTAATAATGTTTTTTTTTCTAATTCAACCCAAACCAAGGATCACCCCCACAACGGAGGCAAAAGAGATAAAAGTTTATGGAAGAATGAATGACATTGAGTTTGATCATGATATGAAGATGACACTTCGTGAGTTAGGGGGCAATAAAGGATAGTCAATGCGTTGAATAATTCTCAGTTTGTGCCACGGAAACATCAAAAGGAAATGGAGAACTGAAAGTTTACGCTCAAGGAGCCAACCCAAATTATAGTGAAAATCACCAACATAAAAGAGTGAGGAAACTGAAAGTGAAAGCACTAAGTGCAGTTTTGGAAAAAAAAGAAAAAGAAAGAAAAAAGAGACATGGGAAAGGAGAAAGGAAAATGGAGTGAAAGTGAGAAAGCGTTGCATGAATTCCCTATCCAAATAAATCTCTATCTAAAAGGGCCTTGAAAGATTGATCATCTTTGAATGGAAACAAGCATCAATACAATGTGAAAATGCAAGTTGATCCGAAGCTACACTAGATGAAAGGAAATGAACTCTAGGGCGAAAACCCAAAAATGGGTCGTCTAGAGCGATCCAAAGAAATAAGAGATGAAGTAGTACTTCATCTGAGCATATCCAGGTCAGACAGTACATAATTGAGACTTTCAGTTGGAAGAAATGGTCCTTGGTTTCATCACCCTTAAACACTTGTTTGGGCTTATATATCCTTTCTTTCATAACCGTGGGCCATAACCTACATTACAAGCCTTGAAAGACCATTTTGATCATACGTGAATAGATGAATTTGTCTTCAGATCACATCCCGCCTATCGGGGTTAACCTTTCTTCAAGGATTTCCAAACTTCTAATGCTTGATTGAGATCAAAAAAGAGAGAAAGATGAGGCACGGCGAGTTGGTGAGTTAAAGAGAGCCACCTTAAATTGGGTAGAAATTAAGTATGAGAGTTGTTCCTCTCAGAAGCTTAGTAGCCCAGTAAGAATTCCACATGTGTATGTATCACCTCAGCATTCGTGGTTGTTTAAACAAAAGTTTTTCTTGGGTTGATCGTTTTTCAAAACCTAAGCTTGATTTCAGTAAACAATGCTTGCCATGTTTTAAATAAAAAAATTATTTTATCTATATCATCCTCATAAGTCTCTTGCATTGGAATGAACAAGTGGACAAACTTTTTTGCATTGCTAGTACACATGACTCGAGAGAAGGCGAGTAATACATAAGAGACATCTTTGGAAGCTCAACATTAAAGATGAATACCATCTTTCGGATGACAAGATTGCATGTCAATAAAGTGCAAGATTGTAAAGTCAATATTTGCCAAGAAGCTTTGATGATGGCAAAAGTGAAGATTGAACTTAAAGCCAACTTAGGCATTGGAGGGTGTGTACTTCTATTAATGTTGAGATAGAAGAAAACTTGCCATGATGAGTCGAGGCAAAAAAAACGTTGAACCCTAAGATTGAGTGGAGGAAATGTGATAAGAATGAACGACATGAGAAGTGTTACGTTCTATTCTGACCGGTGTAATTCAGAATCTCCTATCAAGAAGGCCGAAGGAGGAATATTCAATAAAGAAAAATGAAGATCAAACTTTGTAAGAAAGGCTCAGAATATTTAGGGGCATGCGCTCACCCCTAATGTTGAGATTGAAGAAGGCTCATCATGAAGAGTCAATCAAGAGACAATAACTAAACCCTAGTCGAGTGGGGTAGTGCTTCGAAGGTGGATTTCAAGAGGTGACAGATTTTAGTTAAGCCAGTATAAGCTGGCCATATCCTTTCAAGATAAGATAAGAATGAAGGCTCAGAGAAGACTGAAAGCCCGTGGAAATTAAGGGTGATCAACCAGAAAGCAAGGGTCTTGCCTCAGAATGTCCAGAAATGACTTCATTCATGCATCATACTTAGTTAGACGTTCCTAGATTAAGGGCATGCTAACTCACATCATCAAATCATTTTGTTTGTTTTGACAGTTTTAAAGAATAGAAAAGATTTCGACTTGTAACTTCCCGATTGGAGAGGTAGATTTCAATGGAGATGAAGAGTCTCTAACAAAGATTTTAAGAGTTCTTAATGGGAAGAATTTATCAACATGAGAAGATTAAATAAATGTCAACCTTCGACAACTTTAGAAAAAGAACGAAGAATTCGCCAAAGCTAAGACGAGAGAGTATCATGTGCGAAATTAACAAGATCTACGGAGAAAGGACAACGAGCACCTATCATGTTGAAACCCAAAGAGCTAAAGGCAAAACCCCGTAAGGGCATCCAAAAGAAAGAAAGAAAGAAAAGGAAAGGAAAGGAAAGAGAGAGAGAGAGAGAGAGAAGAGAAGCGAAGAAAAGAAAAAGAAAAGAAAGGGAAAAGAAAAGAAAAGAAAAAGGGAAAGAAGAAAAAAAAAAGAGAAAAAGAAGAAGAAAAAAGAAAAGAGACAAAGAAAAAAGAATAGAAAAAGAGAGAGAAGAGGAAAAAAAAGAAAAGAAAGAGAGAGTGAGAAAGAAAAGTAAAGAGAGAGAGAGAGAGAAGAAAAGAAATAGAGATAAAAAAAAAAGAGAAAAGGAAAGAAGAGAGAAAAATGAAGAAAAAGTGAAAACTAGAAAGATCGCTTTGAGAAAAGCAAGCCGGGAGTGAAAACTTGGAAAAAGCGCTTAAAAAGAAAATGTTCAAAACCCCTAAAAGGAAGAAACAAAGACGGTTGAACCCGAATATAACATGGGGTGCCGCTCTTAAGAAAAAGAAGAATGATAAGAAGAAGAAAAAGAAAATGAAAAAAAAAGGAAAGAAGAAGAAGAAGAATAAGAAGAAGAAAGCAAGAAAAGATCAGGATCGACCGATCAGAGAAAATAACCGAACAACTTTGAGATGTTGCAGTTCATTAGAAAAGATTCTGAACCATGACTCCATATTTGAAGGAGCTAACCTCAGCAAGATCAAAGAGCTCTTAATGAGAAGAGCTCGATCGACAAAGGTCAAAGACCTCAAAGCGAGAATAACTCGCTCAGAAGAAATAAAAAAATTCATAGAGAGAAGAATTAGTCAGCCTTTCAAGGATTTCAAGCGGAGGATTTCAAACTCGCCACATCAGGATTTTAGAGCAAAGGAGGCAGATACTCAAAGCTCAAAGATTTAAGGCAAAATATTTCAAACTCGCCACGTCAGGATTTTAGAGCGAATGAGGCAGATACTCATAGCTCAAGGTTTTTAGAACGAAGGAGACAAATATTCATAGCTCAAGGTTTTCAGAGTGAAGGAGGCAGATAATCATAGCTCAAGGTTTTTGAAGCGAAGGAGGCAGATACTCATAGCTCAAGATTTTCGAGCAAAGGAGACAGATACTCAAAGCTCAAGGATTTCAAGCGAAGGATTTCAAAATTGCCACGTCAGGTTATTCAGAGCAAAGGAGGCAGATACTCAAAGCTCAAGGATTTCAGATGAAGAGTTCTAAATTCACCATGCCAAGGTTTTCAGAGTGAATGAGACAAATACTCATAGCTCTAGGACCTCGGGGCACAAGAGACAGATACTCATAGCTCCGGCTTTCGAGGAAGAGGAAGGGTGAATATTTCTATATAGGAGGAACTCGTAGCTCAGAATCTTCAAACATGAAAGTGAGACAAAATTAGTGCTTATGGTCTTTTCTTTATTCTTGTTACACAAGGATAAGCAAAGAAGGGCAACTGTAATCACTAATTTTTTCCGGAGTAGACCCGTTTTGTTTTTGTTTTTGTTTTATAGTAATGGGCTTTTTATATGTTACTAGCCTATAAATAAAAAGAATATTGCATTATGGGCTTTGTTTAATTGTAATTATATGTATATATATTTGTGTGTGTGTGGCTATTATAAAAATCCAAAAGCAAAACATATTACTAGTAGTATGTGTTTTATTGTATTTTTCATATGTGGTTATTAGTATTATGATGTAATTTAATATAAAAACCCAAAAAATAGTAACCTTATAAGTATATTAGATGTTCGGTGACAAGTAATTTCTATTTAATATAACTTATATTGATAAAATTAGAATATATATATATATATAAAGCTAATTTAAAGTGAATAAGGCCTGAGTTTCTTTTATATATATAACATTAGTCTATTTACAAATATAATTAGCCCATCTTTCAATTACATTATTTGGCCCAGTAGGGCCCGACTAGCCCAACTAATCAGAACCCTAATCCCTCTTGTTGTCCTTTGCGCACCCGGCTCGCAGCCCTTGAATCAGGACACGATCAGACAGCTTGGATTAAAGTTGAAGTGGCCCTTCATCTGCCCCATCACGCACGTGAAATTTACGCGCGGCTCTACAGATCCCTCACGTGCGACGGTTGGAGCTTCCCACGCGCGCGTGCAATCCACCGTTGGCTTTACAGTTCCACGTCGGCTACTATTCGCCTTCCAAGCACCTTCACGCTGGAAAGGGGAGCCACGGGCTGTATACCACATCATGGCCACTCATCCACATCGGAGGAAGGATCCAGTGATCCAACACCACCTCCGCACTGCCGCGCCACGACGATAGCCACGTCAGAGGCTTGCTCCCCAAGTCGTGCCTCTCTCTGGTCCCCTCATCCATTGTTTATCCACACATGTAAGAGTACAAAAAATGAGAATACTAGTAGAAATATCAAAGGTTCTAGGGGGCAAACCGACCAAAAATCAGAGGCGAATGTGAATACAAACAAGGGATAATAGATCAAGCAATAGCAATTTACATGACCTTATTTCTATTTTTCTAAAAATTCATGTAAATTCGATTATAAAACCAAATCCAAACATTTTGTAACCCTAAGCTAGAACGGGGATTATTCAGGGCATCAATACAAAGAAAAGAAAAGGACTCGCATGTTTTTTGAGGTAAAAAAATCTCTTTGTTCCTTTTGCATTCTCGAGTTAAAGAAAAAAGAGATTACGGTTTAGGTCTTCTTACCCTCGGATCGTTCATTTTCCCTCGACCTGTCGCATATCCTCGCCGGTGATAAGCCCCAAGACCTCATTCGAGGTCGTGCATAGTGAGCCGATGGAGAATTTGGGGGTTCGATTTGATAAGGAGGGATTTTATAGATTTGTTTTCTATTTCAAAAAAGGGGGCTTCATTTTGAAAACATGTCTCAGTTTTGAGTTCAGGATTGAAAAGAGTTGCTATTTTTCTGGGTTTGTTGGGTTCGCCGGCGGCGGACGTGGCGATCGAACGCCGGATTTTGGGTTTCAAAAAACCCTAACAAAGCGAAGAGGAAGGCTTTTATTCGGGTTAAGGGTGATTAATGGCAAAAGGGGGTTCTTTTTTGGGGTTTAAACACGCTTTTATAATGTTTTAAGGTTTTAAAATGGGTTTATCCTGTAATAAATCCCTTTGTTCCCTATTAATCACAAATGTGGCCATTTCGCTTTTAAAAACACAACCTCAGTTTACAATCGTATCTCTGTTTTCTTTCTAATTACGCCCTTTGTTTTATTTCTTCGCGATTTGGTCCGGATTTCGGAGTGTTAAGATTTTAACCCCATCAATTTTATGTTTAGTTCTTTTTTGTCTAAATCTGTTGGTTTATTGGGGTGGAATGTTCATATTTATTGTTTTGCTTTGTTATAGTTTTTCATGTAATGCTTATGATACATGATTTCTAATATATATAATGTATAGTTTTAAAAGATATAAAATATAAGTATAATGTACATGTCGCTTTAAGCGTTTATAGTATATTTTAAAGTATACGATATATGCTTTTTGTAAAGTTTATAATGTTTTTAATATATTGTTTGTGTTATATGTGAGCTTAGTTAAGTTTTTTAGTGTAGGCTTAGTTCCTTTAGTCTTGGGCCTTAGGTTTTAGGTCGAGCTTTGGTGGTTTTGGGCTTTAAGGCTATAGATTAGGTTTAGGTAAATTAGTTTAATTAATTTAGATCGTGTGCTTGTCTCATAGGGGCACGATCCCTAGATTAATTAAATTAATTCTAAGGTTAGATTTTTAGAGCCGTAGTTAGACTTAGGGTTCAAGTTAATTTAGAAAATCCAAATTTATCTTTGCCTCATTGAGATAAATATTAAATTCATTAAACTAATCAAACACTTCTTAATTACTTTTAGGATAAAATTAACTTCAAGATTTAGATTGACATTAAATTTCAGATTAATTATCATAACTTCTTAGGCAATTTTGGGTGAAAAACCCCTTTTAAAATATTATTTTTAATAATGGCTCCCAAAAACATTTATTTGGCAAAATGACCCCCTTTCTTGCCAGGTCGGCAGACCTCGCGTTTTGTAGAACGCGAGGTACGATATCGCGTTGTACAGGACGCGAGGTCTGTCGACGTGGCGTTGCAGTTAGTTTTAACGGTTTAACAGTACCTCGCGTTCTGCAGAACGCGAGGTCCACGAGAAATTGAAAAGCCGGCTTAGAATATATCGGACGGACCTCGCGTTCTGTAGGACGCGAGGTCTGCCCAATTCCAGCCTAAACCGCAAGCAAAAACATGCTAAGTAGGCCTGTTCGAACCCAATTTCGAGCGTGTAAATAGTATATTTTTAGCGATCATCGAGTTTGGAGTCGTAGTACTGAAAATTGTCTATCGTATGACACGAACATAATTAATTTCCGTCCATTCTACAATGGTTTAAAATGGCTTCGAAAACCCTATGCTAGCATACTTTTTTCGATTGAAGTTGTATTTCAACTAATGTCGATTTTCTGTTTTTTAATCCTATTAAATTTATTAAAAACAAAAATTAAATAAATATTATAAAGTTTAATTATAATATGCAAACAAAATTATAATTCATAAATAAAATTAGAATACGACATTATAAAATTTTAAAGTGTTTTACATAAATATTAAAAACATAAATAGAAAACAACAAAAAAAAACTAAAAATGCCTATGTCCACCGGTTCCGCAGTCGGGTGGATGACGCTCACGATCCGGATACCTCCTCTGTCCATCGTGTGGTGGTCCCTGGTCCCTATCATCCTGACCATCGTGCGCGATCTGCGGATCTGTGCTGGGCCTAGGCGGGGAGTAAAACAAACTACCCATCGGCGTATTATCCACCATATGAAACTCATACTGAGGTGGATAATCGATAAGTAGAAGGTCAGTCGTGGGCGTCTGGGGGCGATAGGCATCAGTGGAGCCGAACTGGGGTGGAGGCATCGTCTGCTGGAAAGTCGATGGACCGCTATGCAATGGTGGGGCAGAAGATGATGCCCCTGGAGTGTCATATCGTGGTCTCCGACCGCGCTGCGTCGACTGCCTCTGGGTCTGCCTCTGGGGCTGGGACTGGCTCTGGCTCGCTCGCCCGCTCCCGCGTGGGCGGTTTTGGGGTCGCTGGGGAAGCCCGGCTTGCAGCTCCTCCGGAGTAAGGATATGTCGCATCCCATTGTCCCTATACCACTGGCCATAATTGAAAGTGACCGAAGGACCCCCTTCTATAATTGGTTGGAGAAAATGTGGGCGTCTGTGAAATCGTTGACCCCAAAGCGCTATCCAGACAGCGTGGTGCTCGGCCCAGTCAGTCTCCGTCTTCCCCTGACGCGTAAGATGGTGGAACTCGTCCATATTTTGCGGAGGGCGTGGAACATCTTGGATGTACCCGAACTGTCGGAGTACCCGATCCGCAGAATGCCACACGCAAACTTCGTAGTTCAAGAGCGGAACTACGGAAATCCAGAGGTCTCGATGTCGCTGTTCCACAATAGCTGCTGGAGTAATGTTGCGAATCTCCTCTGAATCGTAGGGCGTCCACACGAACTAAAAAGAATGAAAAAAGTTAGTAAAAATTTCTATATGAAATATTATTGGAAAAAAATAGTATGGAAAAAACCAAAATAATTGTTGAATTACCTCGTCCTCCGTCAAGCCATCGAATGCATATCTGTATTCTTTCTGGGAGTCCGGTAGGCCGACGTGGGATAGGTTGGCGGACCACCTTTAAATAATGAAAAAGACCGTTAAATAAAATAATTGAATAAAAAAATATAGTAGATTATGTAGTACCTCCGTATAAGCGGAAATGACAGAGGACTGGGAATCCGAAGCTGTGGTGCCAAAGTAGGGATCCGAAGCCAAACCCAAGCCTGGAGGAATAAACAGCATCCTCCCATCGATGCTTTGGAGGCGTCAACGTTTCTGCAGAGGTCTCTGATAAGAAACGCCAAGACAGCCGACCCCCAAGATTTTTGTCCAGACTCGGCTAAATTTGTTAGATGATGAAGCCACATAATGTGCACTTTGTTGCGAGTTTTGTCGGGCATTAATATCCCGCCAATAATGCGCAAGATGTGGGCTCGCGCATACCGCTGTGAAAATATAAATTAATAAAGGCATCCTAATTAAAAAAAATAGTAAGTTCATCCTAAATAATAAAATTGTAAGTATCCTAAATCCCTAAACCCTAAACCTAAATATTTAATAAAGTACCCTAAATAATTACTGAATTCATCCTAAAAATTTATCATAAAAAATTGTAAGTATCCTAAATATTTAATGTAGGCAACCTAAATATTTAATAAAGTATCCTAAGTATCCTATTCCTCATAAAAAATTCCCTAAACGCTAATATGCAAATAAAAAATTTTAATTTAATAATAAATGTAATAAAAGCATACTAAATATAATAAAAAAATACCTCAAGTGTAACATCATTCGCATCGGGGGAGGGGTTCCAAAGTTCTCCTCCAAGTACAGTAGAGAAATTTTCCCTCCGTCCCACGCTCTATCAGGGGGCATCACCCCAATTTGTTCAGCAAATAGGAGTGGCCAATGTCCCATCGCCACACCAGTAATAACGCTGCCATCTATAGGCAACCCGAGAATGTAGGCAACATCCTGCAACGTAATTGTTGCCTCGCCAAATGGAAGATGGAATGTGTGCGTCTCGGGTCTCCACCGTTCTATCAGCGCGCTGATCAACGACGGTCTAACCTTCACCCCCCCTATATAGCGAGCTATGTGCCCAAAACCAGCCCGCTCAATCAATTGGGCAACAGCAGGAATGGGTGCGACGGTGATACGGTGAACGTAACATTGTAAGTTACGTTCGTATCCCTGAAAAAAATAAAATAAAATAGTTAGTAAAAATAAAAGAATAAAATTTAATAAAGTAAATTTTTTTAGAAATGAAATGGGAAAAAAATAATACCTCTTCATTGTTGCGCCAATATTCACTGCAGTGTCTCGCTCGGTTGCGTAGCAAGGGCTCCATGTGATCAAACGATATATAAAAAATGCTGACAAATTTTTGTGAAATTTCTATGGAAATCGCGTTCTGTGGAGGTTTTTAGGAAAAAATCCTCCAATTTATAGAGGACCTCGCGGCGCTTGGGAAGCGAGGTTAATGAACCTCGCGTTCTATAGAACGCGATTTTCATGTACCTCGCGTCCTATAGAACGCGAGGTTCACTGAAAAGGTGCGTCAGTGATCAGACGCGTTATCTGAACGGTCAGAAAGGAACCTCGCGCTCTATAGAGCGCGAGGTTCTAAAGACATCGCGTTCTGTAGAACGCGAGGTCGTGGGGTTTTTAAATTTGAGTTTTTAAAGCGGGAAACTCATTTAATATACAATAATAACAAAATTTATTTATTTACAATTACAATAAAAATAATAACAATAAAAATAAAAATAAAAAATATAATAATAATAATAATAACAACAATAATAATAATAAATGATACTAACAATAAAAATTATTAGTATGATAGTAATTATAATAACAATAATGATAAGAACAATAATAATAATAACAACAATGAATCATACCTTATACGCGTTATATTTTCAGTAGTAACTAAAAATAACGACATAGCGCAATATTTTGGAAGTTAAATTAAAACAAAACTTCCAAAATATGCGCTATGTTGTCATTAGTAGCTTCAAGCGAAAACTGACTGCGTACGTGAATATGATGAAAAATTTATCTCGGTGCTCCTTGCCACTCCAGTTTGCTATTTATAGAGGTGAATGACGTGGCAACCTCGCGTTCTGTAGAACGCGAGGTCAGCCTTACCTCGCGTTGTACAGAACGCGAGGTCTATGTGTATATATATATATATGCAGGGAGATGGATTTTTGTTAGCAGTTAAGTTTAGTTTAGGTTAGTTGAATATGAGTTCGTGTAATGCTGAGTTTTTTTCCGTTGCAATTTTTATGTCCGAAATATTGTTCCTTTATGATAGTTGGAGTTCACTTAAAGATTTGTGTTCATCGGGGGTACATACCTTAATATTTACCGACATATCGCAATATTTTGGAGGTTGTATGCTGCAGTAGTGGCTTCGATGGCTGCTTCTGTAGCCGCCGTCGAGAGGATCCTCGGCTACAGTTGTGAAAAGAAATGACTTTTAGGAAGCGGGGGCGGATTCAGATCGACATTTTCAGATGCGGCGGGTGCCGATTACATTTGTTAATGTGAATCAAAGCTGCTACCATTTACTCATTTCAGATGTGGCGTGGCAGTCAACATTTACATCTGGATTTCGCTCTCTGCTTCTTTTAGTCGGGACCTCCGATCAAATTTGCCCGCCGGAGCTACTGAATTTATTGTTTCGAATTTTATAGATAATTTATGTAGTTGTCTCAATTTACTTATTAAAGAATACATGTTGAAAGTTTTGTAAAATGAAATTCGACTTAAATTTATTTATGTGGTGTTTTTCTTTTCCTATAAATACCCACGAATTTCACCATCATTTACTCATTCCAAATTCTCTCTAAACACCCAATCCTTGCTCAGCTTATGGCAAAATTTAAGGCAACATTTTATTTTCTCGATACTTATTTTGAGTCAACAATCACCGGGAAAATGTCACTGAAAGATTTAATACAGTTGACAACAATCGAGGTTAGTAAACACACCGACAAACAAATTGCGGCCATGGAATGTCGAATCCCATCACCGTCAGCTAATGAAACGCACTACGTTATGAAGCTTACGAACGAAACAGACGTTCGTAACATGTATGACCGGCTCAATGCCGTCGGAGCTAGAGACGTCGATTTCAATGTTAAGTTTGTCAACGCCGGCGAAGGTAGTACGTCTGCACCCGTAGAACCTGCTCCGAACACTGAACACGCACCGTCTTCACCGGATGTTGATGCGGCTGTGGAGGAGCTGCAACTTTTTATGTACAGGCGTAGACAAAGAAAACAACAGATGATCGAAGAACTAAACCTAAGTTCAGACGTGTCCACTGACTACGATGATTCAGATTAACCATTAACTTATGAAATGATCTTCCAATTATGTTATATGACGTCTTATTTCATCCTTTATGAATGTTAAACGGACTTCAAATAATGTAAAATTACTAGTACTAAATTACATTATAGGCACCAGTATCAATTACAATACTACAATTGTATGAAATTCTCGAACATGTTCTCAATTACAGAAACAAACAAATAGTGAATAGTACGCTTATTATAACTTCTGACGGAATGTCTGAAACAAAGTAACACTGAAGTGACCTCGCGTTCTATAGAACGCGATATCTATAGTACATCGCGTTCTATAGAACGCGAGGTATTAATATCGCGTTCTATAGAACGCGAGGTACGAATATCGCGTTCTATAGAACGCGAGGTACTGGTGTTCCCTGCCTCCCATCAAATCTATCCCTTACTTGTCGAAAGTAAGGGGACTGCCTCCCAGGCACACACACGCCATTCCTGCCTCCCATCAAATCTATCCCTTACCTGCTTATCGGTTTTAGGTAATGGACAAGCAAAGTCTTTTAAATTTTGCCTATATATGAACCCTAACCATAAAACGAAAATATAAGTTTCAATTGGCAATCAATTCCTAAAATTTCAAATAGTATCAAAATTTCAAAAGTCTTTCAAAATATTCAAATGGCCGGACGAGGCGTTACTACGAAAGTTTACTACGATGGCCAGATATTCGAGGGTACTGAACAGGGGGTCCTTTTTTACTGCGAAGATCCTGTAACGATAAAGCTTCCGAGGAGATTATCGTTCAAGAAGTTGGTCAAGGAACTGGAGGCAAAAGTTCCTCATTTCAATAATCATCGTTTGTCCGACGTGAAGTATCGGGTGCCAATATCTATAGACCCTTTACGGTACATTGTATTCCAAGTGGCGGCAAATGCTGATGTGCAAATGATGATGGAAGCCCACTTCGAGTATTCAATCGGGGGGCCCTCGAGCTGTATGTATCGTTCTCCGAGTCTCATCCAGTTGTCGACATACCAAGCTGGGGCCGGGCGAATTTCGACTTCGATCCGAATGCCAACGTTGATAGCCCGACCGCAGGTCTACGACGTGATTTTGGCCTACTTTGTCGAGACAACGAAGTTGGTGCATCGTCATCTGCTCCTCCAAGGCAGTCCTGCGTAGCTAGTCTCGGGTTCGACCTCAACCAACCCTCAAACGATGAATTCGATGCACCGACAAATGCATCGTACAGTCCATACGATCCATACAATCCATACAATCCTTATAGTTTTGGGGGGGAAGGAACGTCGGCTCCTTACGTTACGCACGACCATGAAGCATCATATGGCCGGCACTCAATGTATGTCTCTGGCACCGACTACGGTCAACCATCTATGGGGAGACATTCTTCTTTTGAGGGTGAGGGAGCGTCGTCTTCTTACGCTATGCATGACCATGATTCATCATATGGACGACACTCAACGTATGTCCCTAGCACGGAGTACGTTCAACCATCAATGGGAATACATTCTTCTTATGGTGATCTTGATTTTGGTCTTGGAAATGAGGTTCCTGAGCGATCTCGTGAGAGGTCTCCCGCTCCTCGACCCCAATCGTCGCCTCAAAGGGTAGTGATTCCAGAAGCTCTACTATTCCAGCTCCCGGAGGATGCTGCTGACGAAGAACCGATTAGAGAACCCGGGCCAGACGGAGACGAGCTGGGGCCATTCTATCCGGAACCAGAAGACTTGACAGAGTTACCAGAAGACCCAGAAGACACTGCCGTTCCACCACCAGATTTGGACGAAGAACCGACTGCCACCAACTTTCCTGTACACGCAAGACCAATTTCTATGTTCCAGCCACCATCCCACTTCACAACGGTTGATATGGATGCAATGGACGTCCCTGATTTTCCCCATGACGACACAATAGATGGCCGACTCCACCGTTCTGATGGTGAACTAAGAATTGGTATGGCGTTCGCGAACAAGGAAATTGCGGTGGCGGCAGTTAAGCAGTACAACCTTCGTCATAATGTTGAGACGACGGTGAAGAAAACCCAAGCAAAATACTACAAGGCTCAGTGCGTCCAAAAGGATCAAGGCTGTAAATGGAAAATTCGTATATCAGACTTGAAGAGGGCAGGCAACCGTTGGAAAATAACAAAACTTGAGGGGCCCCATACATGCACCGTTGGTAGCCTCAACCAGGATCACAAGAACCTGGATGCAAAGTACCTCGCCGACATCTTTTCCACAATGGTGAAAACAAATCCCACTGTGTCGGTCCCCACATGTCAGGCTGCAGCTCTAGCTGTCACCGGCTTCCGTCCATGTTATTCGAAAGCATGGTATGCAAGGAAAAAGGCCAAAGAGGAATTGTATGGCCGATGGGAGGAATCTTACATAGAGTTGCGCCCGTGGCTTAATCTCCTGCAGAAACATATCCCCAGAATGGTTGTGAAACTTGATACGGTTCTGGCATACGAAAATGATCGTGTCGTCCGAGGTGTTTGTCAATTCCACCGGTTATTTTGGACTTTCCCCCAGTGCATCCACGCATTCAAGCACTGCAAACCGATGGTCCAAATCGACGGCACATGGTTGTACGGAAAATATACACAGATCCTACTTTTAGCTATAGCACAGGACGACAATCGCAAATGCGTTCCTGTTGCATTCGCAATCGTCTCGAAGGAGGATTTGGAGTCTTGGACGTTCTTCCTTACGAACCTACGAAAATATGTCCTTGATCCTGTAATACGAAGAAGAAGTGATGAAGGGGTGTGTGTTATTTCTGACAGAGGCACAGCGCTGCTGTGGGCGATACAAAATTTGGGTGATTATTGGAAGCCTCCATACATTCACCACCGTTTTTGCTTGCGGCACATAGCCGCAAACTACCTGCTGAAATACAAGAATCGTGATGAACGTCAAATGGTGCTCGATATGGGTACGTCATTTATGACATTTTCATTTACTATATTACTTGTTACTCGCTTCAATTTACGACCTTTTTTCATGTGTTTTTCGACCATAACTATTCAACTGTCATCTCGTAGGCAACTCGCACTACAAACAAGAGGTGGCTGAAATGCTCGAGGAACTAAGAGCAAGAAACAAAGAAGGAGCTGAATACCTTGAAAAAATCCCAAAAGAAAAATGGCTTCGATCGTATGACGAAGGTAAACGTTATGGTCACATGACAACGAACTTGGCTGAGGCAGTGAACTCATCACTGAAGGGAGTTCGGCAGTTGCCTATCACTTCCATTGTCAAGGCGACCTATTATCGTTTAGCTACCCTTTTTGCAACCTTGGGCAAGCAAGCAACTGAGTACATGGCCGGTGGACACAAAGTTCATCCAGATTTCCGCGACAGACTGCATATTCAAGTGGCCCAATCAAGACAGGTGCAAGCAACCCTCTTCTCGCGACAAGGACACTTGTTTTGTGTTGCGGAATTTTCCAGGCGGTTAGAAGGCATTCAGCACAACGCTTACGTTGTAGATTTGAGGGCAAAAACCTGCGAGTGCGGAATATTCAAAACTTTCAAATACCCGTGCGCACACGTCATTGCTGCTTGCACTAACCAACGAATAGAATACATTCGTATGGTTGATCCGATATACTTACTCAAAACGGTGCTTAAAGTTTACGAAAAAGAGTTTCCTCCAATCGGAAATGAGGTTGATCCAAATGCTGTGGACACTGAACCGATCATACGCCCAGATCCAGCACTACTACGAGCCAAAGGACGTCCACCTTCTACAAGAATATATTGTGCCGAGGATTTGGTCGAACATCGAGAGAAAACCGGACAAAAGAAGCATTGTTCTATATGTCGAAATACTGGGCACACAGCTCCTAAGTGTCCTAATCGCTCAGCCCCTCGTATTAATTAATTATTTTTAATTTGTATATGCGAGTTCGCACATGACAATCTAATCAATAAAGTCAGTTTACTTCTATTTATACAGTACGCCATCTTATATTTTCAATCATTCAAAAAAATATTTTATGATAGTGTTTTCGAAGCAACGATAAGTCAATGTACAATTGACGAAAATTGACCGTGTCAGTGTCATACGATAGAGAATTTTCAGTACTACAACCCCATACTCGATGTTACCTAAAAATTTAAAATTTATACGTATGAAATTCTGCTCGAACATGCCTATCGATATTAGTTGAAATACAACTTCAATCGAAAAAAGTATGCTAGCATAGGGTTTTCGAAGCCATTTTAAACCATTGTAGAATGGACGGAAATTAATTATGTTCGTGTCATACGATAGACAATTTTCAGTACTACGACTCCAAACTCGATGATCGCTAAAAATATACCATTTACACGCTCGAAATTGGGTTCGAACAGGCCTACTTAGCATGTTTTTGCTTGCGGTTTAGGCTGGAATTGGGCAGACCTCGCGTCCTACAGAACGCGAGGTCCGTCCGATATATTCTAAGCCGGCTTTTCAATTTCTCGTGGACCTCGCGTTCTGCAGAACGCGAGGTACTGTTAAACCGTTAAAACGGACTGGAACGCCAACTCGACAGACCTCGCGTTCTGTACAACGCGATAACGTACCTCGCGTTCTACAAAACGCGAGGTCTGCCGACCTGGCAAGAAAGGGGGTCATTTTGCCAAATAAATGTTTTTGGGAGCCATTATTAAAAATAATATTTTAAAAGGGGTTTTTCACCCAAAATTGTCAACTTCTTAGGTTTGTCTTTTAGGACTAATTAAATTAGGGTTAAATATTAGAATCACTTAGCCAATAATTAGATCACTAATTGGACTCCCATAATTTGGGCCTTTTAGAATAGGATATTGGGTGGGCTTTTGTGTGTTTATTTTAAAACCTTTATGTGACAGGCATATATAATTGTCATCCATAAGAGCTTTAACGCCTTGACATGTTAATTAATTGACTTAAACCCTAAAAAGGAGGTATTTATTAATTTTGATATTTGTATCGTAACAGTCATGCTTTAATGAATTTTGGCCAAATATTCGAATTAATTCTCATCGTCCAAAGGTAAACATTAATTTAAAATCGACAATATCATGACATCATATTTAAATGTTCGCATCATGCATAAAGATGATGTACGAAAGTTGAACAATAAATTAACACGGCAGTCAGTCTTATATGATGTCAGTTTAATCAACGGTCTAATGTATCGTCATCCTTATTAATTAAATGTCTAATAAATTTGAACCCACCAATTTGATAAAGCTAGCACAATTAAAGTTAATTTTCAATTAAGAACTCCTAAGTAAATTCACTTTAAATTTCAACAATTCTCATCGATTAAAAGAAACAAATATTTTGGTACCGATTTTCGGGCGTGATAGTACACGTAACCAACTCCCGAACCCTTTTTCAAAATAAATCTCTAATTTTTATGGTGTTCGTCCTACCATAGTGGCCGGCAGCGACTCCAAATTTTATTGTTTTCCAAAACTCGAATTCTTAAAAAAAAATCTCCTTTTAACAAACCTTTTTCAAGGGATCGGGGTATCTTAAAGTTAGTTTTCAAAAACGTTATTACAGTAGGATGATCCGCGCCCTTTTATTCTGAATCTCTTATTTTGGCTTCTTAATTTTGTGGTTCTTCACAATTTAGTCACCAAACCTTTTTATCTTGGTTCTTCGAATTCAAATTTAATTCAATTTTGTCCTTTTTAGCTTTATTTTAAGTTTTAATTCTTTTTAATTTAGTCCATTACAACTTTGATAATTTAATTACAATTGTTTAATTTATTTGTATGCTTGCTTGATTTTAAATTAAGCATGTAGTGTATTTGCTAGGAGAATTTAATCACCTAACTGTATTAATTAGAGTCTTAAGCCTAGGTTCCTTAATCAAATAATTTGAATATGAAGACAATTGTAGAAAATAAATGAGTGCTAAATAAAAACTTTAATATTCTAATTTGATTAGTGTCTCGATGTAATGAGATGTTAATCAAGGGGATATTTTAGTTTAATATTTAGTATCTCATTTAAACTTAGAACATGTAATCATATATAATTAGTCTTAATTAAAATAAAATTAAGATAGGACATAAGTAGTTAGCAACATTAAATAATTAGGAATATTATTAATTTAAGGCCAAATATGGACAGTGCCCAATTATTTGGGTGTTATCTCATAAACCGTAAACTTGATAATATTCATAGTCTCCTTAATTAATTAAATCAATAGAGCCATAATTAAGATTTAACTTTAAAATGACAAGAAAATAATTGGACATGCATTAAACCTTTTGTGTTGTGATACATTTTGAATATAAATTGAAGTGTACTAAAGTAATTGGATGTTTCAAAACTTATACTCGTTTAAAATGTATTTTCTTAAAAAAGATATCTCCATTTGAAATGAAATTCAATTAACAATTAAAGATTTAATTAAATTCAAATTATTACTCGAAATGCCAGAATGCCACGTGGAATTAATAAGGTACCGATAACGGGCGTTTGTAGGGGTGTTAATTCTTCCCTACACGTAACCGACTACCGAACTCAAATTTTAAAGAAAAGAATCTCTGGTCCGTTTTTATGGTGTCTGGTCTACCAAAGTGGTCAATGGCGACTCCAAATTAATTTTTTAAGAATAAATAAAGGAAATCCAATTTAATATAAAAAAATAATTTTAAGACCAAATTAAAAACGATAAAACCCTGATTTGAAAACCCTATTTGTTAGACTATTTTTATACTCAATTTTAAAAATAGTCGCCATAAGATAATGTTAATTTATTAAAAATAAAGTTAGCTATATTTAATTTTATTTTTATTGAAATAAACAATGTTACTAGATATATATAAATACGTATACTATCATTAAATCAAATATATAGAAGATAAAATGGGTGTCATAATCAAATAAACCATTTCATTACGTTCCATTCTTTTGGCGGTAACCTAACATTATATTTTCTTTCTTTCTTTGTCAAAAAGATGATTTGATGTAATGCAACATAATTTATACCATACACACAATACCAAGCCTGAAAAACCTTTAACTCTTGGTATTTCATTTTCGGATATAAATGCCTTTTTTTTTGTACTTCCAGTTTTATAAAGTTTTGTTTTGATTAATTTGAGTTAATTTGTGTTGTACACTTAATTTTGGCGGGTGAATTTTCGGCAGGGATTTTCTGCATATACAAGGCCTCGAACTCGATATATATATATATATATATATAACACAAAATTAATATCAATATTAAAAATTAAATCTGTATTTATTTGTTTTTTAAAATATTTTAAATTAAATATTCATTCATTTTTTAGATTTCTTATAACATTATAATTGAAGTTATTTAATTTTAAAAAATATATAAATCATTAAAAACATAAATACCCTTTTAATAAAAGAATTTGTTTTTGAAGATTTTAAATTTTAATCTTGTTTTTATTAAATTGGTTCTTCGATTAACTCGTGAAAATGAATCCATTAGATAATTTATATTAATAAAGTATCAATCACCGTCGAAACATGGAATATCAGGAAAATAATATTCTAAATTGTATGTGGGTAGCTAAGATAAAGAAACAACAATCCACTCAATTGAATATAAGGGGCCTAGCTAGCTAATTTTGTCAACTTTGTTACCGATCATCATCTCTTGTTATATTATATATGAGAGAAACAATCAAAAGTGGTGGGATTTGTTTTTGTCTAAATGCATCATGCCTCGGTCAATAATATATATATATATATCGGTTTTCTATGATTTTACCATGATTAATTTGAATTGATTCGCATTTTACCTAATTTTGGTGAGTAAGATTTTCAGCGACAATTTTTTACATATACAATTTCTCGAGCTCTAGACTTGTTTAAATGAAACCAAAGTATTTACCACTTGACCAACAGCTGTTGGTAATTATATTAATAGCACAACGATATCGTTGATTGAATGAACACGTGTACACAATTTCAGATAAAAATCATCTATTTTTTTTGGTGCACCTACTTATGCCCCAACACTAAAAATACTACAAAATTAAATTTCAAATCCTAACCCTAAATTTTAAATCCTAAATGTTACACCTTATACTCTATAAAATACACCCTACCATAAATTCTCTAAACTCTAACCATAAACCTTAAATTTAATTTTGAGCATTGAGGCATAAATAAAAACACCGAATAGAAATTGATGATTTCCATCCCAAAATTTCTCCATCTACAATTTAGCCCAAGTCACATTTAAGAACAAGTGATATTCAACAAGTGTAGATATTGAATTATTTCTCCATATGACCACTTCTTCCCTTGATTTACTAAAACTGAATGGTATATTAGCTGAGGAGAATGGATCATCTGCTCTATTGTAACCCTCCTTCCTCTTGCGTGTAGCCAAGTGGCACCGGTGACAGCTGGAATCATGCCACCTAAGCCTGAACCGAAAGGGACGTGGCAGTGCCTGTCAAGATAAGAAATTCATGGTGCTGATAAGGTTAGTGATATATATTTGAAGAAAACTAGGTTTTCCTGGTGACACGAAGCTTACTATGAGAGGGACATCATCGAGTTTTCGTAAATGAAAATGTGGAACCGTAGAATATGTATTATTTTGCAGTATGAAGAAAATTTTGGAAACTGAAAAGTGTTGTATTAATATCAATGTCCACAAACTTGAAAAATACGTAACTCTGACTGAAGCTTAGATGAATTGCGGCTGCAACTTGCTAATTAATCTTGATTAGCATAATTATAAATGTTTTATTTATTTAAAGTATAAAAATAATTCTATTCATGCCAAATGATATTCGTTGAAGTCCTCAAACAATATTAATCTAACAAAAACTTTTAAATAGATTTAATTAACTTAAATAACTAATTAAATTTACATTTATGTGGCCTCTATAACGTATGAATTTATTAAAAGAAAAAAAATAAATTAGCTTTTGTAAGATGACCTTACCCATAGATGAGTAGTGTCACAAGTTGATGGAGCTTACATTAGTGCATGATACCTAACACATTATAATGTCACATGTCTTGTCACATAATAGCTGTGTTATTTAGCATTTATTTTAAATAATACCAAATAATAATGTCACTTCATTTCCTTTCTATCTTATCGAAAGTAGTCGTTATCATATTTTTAAACTTCCTCAGGGTAATAATCATGGTATTGGTTCTTCCATCATTTTTTTAAGATCATCTTTTAGTATAGTATTTGTAAATTGTCAAGCTTTTCGTAGACTATTTCTTTGCTAAATTATTAAACTCTCCAAAAATACCTGATTAATTAGTTATTTAATTAATATTTGTAGTCAAGCTTTTGATATAGTAGCTAATAATGCCAAGGAAATGTTAATGGAGGTGAAAATTATAGTATTATTTTTAGGGATGATCATGGATCGAGTTTTTAGTCGATTCGTGCTCGACCAAAAAATTTAACACATACATTTAAATTTGACCCGACCCGATATTTTATGACGTTCTACCCTATTCGAACATAACTTGACCCGACATAAATAAAACATTATCAATTTTTATTATTATTCGATAAAATAAGGAGCTAATTGCAAAAATACAAATAGAGAAGGAGCATTATAATAATCATTTCATTTTTATTTGACAAAATAAGGAGATGATTGAAATATATATATATATATATATATATATATATAAAATAAGGAGAAGGGCATTGTAGTAATTATACTTAGATATTTAGAATAAAATTAAACTATTATTTCGGGTCGGGTAGGGCATTTTCCACCTTAAACTTAAACCCGAACCCGACTCGATCTCACCTTCAAAAAACCCGACTTAAACCAAAATTTTCTTTTAAAAAATCTGACTCTATAAGATCGGATCGAATCAAAACCCACTGAGTATGAATCAAATGGCAATCCCTAATTATGTCTTTACAATATTTAAATTATTGATTGGATCGATGTTACATATTAGTAAAAAATTATTAGAAATTGTTTGCTTTTGGTTGATCATTTTGTTTTATTGATGATTGTTATGGTGAAAAGGATAGTTGGACCCATGCATACATAACCATATGCTCATCATTCCTTGGATGACTTCCCCTATTAGTAGTAACCCACACATAATTGGGCCCACGGTTTGAGTCAGCCTAGTAAGGTAGGGCCCACTTCTCTCTTCAATTAATTGACTTGATCAATATCTAAAACTAAAAATAACAACGGCTATGCCTGTGAGTTTTCTTTTAACAAAAAAACAAGATTCCAGTTTTCATTATAATGAAAGAATGTAGAATGAAATACAGCTTAAAAGATGAAGAGAAATTGGGTGATTATATTCATCAAAAAAATCTTATATAAGAAACACGAAAATTTAAAGAAGAAAAAAATGTAGAAATAAAAAAAATATTATATCCTTCATTATATATAGAAATCCAACAATTAAATTTTTCACACCTTTACCCTATTAAACCCATAAATAGTGATGTAGGAAAAGTGATAATTACAAAATCATTCTTGAATATTTTTCACTAATAATTCTGAAAATATTAACAACTGCAATAAAAGTGGATCTAGTCATACAAATTCGTGGACCTTTTTTTCAATTAAACATGTATGTTGTAATGATCTCTACATAAAAGTTAAACTAACACAAATGTAGAAGAAAATCGTGACACGGAGTTGATGTGAAAAAATATGCTAAAATGTCAAAAAAAGAAGAAGAGGAATTTAAAACAAATAGATTCTTTAAAAAAAATTAAGAATCATCAGCAATTGATAATCAACACAATTAATGTTGCCATTGACATCGTAAAAAAATGAAGAGGAGCATCGCTAACCACGGCAAATTTTGGTTTATAAAAGTGCGTTTGTAGGAAATATTCATAGAAGAATTATATTTATCATAGAGTTAATTTTTTGAAAATGAATTTATATATTTGTATAAAATAAGATTAAATGTTTAAATAATGAATTGATTTTTTTTGGAAGAAAGGGCTTAAATTTTGAGAATGATAGAATAAGTCCAATGCTTTTAAGTTTGTTTAAATAGGGTCTAACCTTTTACAACAATTACTCTAGATTATAATTTGTTAGGCCCTTATTTGAGTATATTATAAAAAGTAGGTCTTTATTCAACCGTTTTGAAAGGTTAGACTCTTATTTGAGTTGATTTACAATCGCAAGGTCCTTATTTAACCGTTTTTAAAGGTTAGTACTTTATATGAACAACCATGAGATGTTAGGTTTTATTTAAGTATTTAATCTAAAATGAAAAAAAATTATAAGGAATTATCAAAGTTATAAAAAGTCTAAAATACATGATTAAAAAAATAGAATGACGGCTCCTATTTTTTCGGACAGCGAGAGACCTAACGGGGATAACCCTAGTTTAGGGTGTTTTACCGTGTCGGGGGGCCAGCCGTCGAGAGGAGGGCCGCCGGTGGTGGTATCATCTCTCACTGGTCATCCTGGCCCACAAACGGTGCGGAGTGAGTCGCATGTAGAACAGACGACGCCTATGGAGGTGGCCGACTCGGATAGCATGGGGCTTGGTGGTGATGAGGGGAATGCAATGCAATCTGCGGAGAAGCCGGCGGTGGCTGGTGCTGGCGGCAGGATGGTGGCGGATGAGTCTAACCTGGGCAAAGGATCATATGCAGATATGGTTGTGCGGTCTGGCAGCTCCGGTGGTAGGCACAAGGCCGGTGTGGCCACGGACAGTATCCAAGTTTTGGATTCAGATTTTTTGATCGATCGCAGTGGATCGTTCCCAAAGATTAGGTTCTCCGAGCGCGTTCACGCGTCGATTGATGATAGTATGAAGCGAGCTGTGATTGTACGACTCCTTGGGCGTACTATTGGGTATAAAACGCTTTTATATCGCATTTCTGGTCTTTGGGCGCCAAAAGGAGATTATCAAGTTGTGGATCTTGACAATAATTATTTCATAGTGAACTTTGAATCAAATGATGATTATGCGAGGGTGCTTTCGGCTGGTCCCTGGACGTTATATGGTAGCTATCTTACAGTGCAACCATGGTCGCGCTCCTTTTCGATATCGCAAAAGCATCCATCGCAAGTTGTAGTGTGGATACGCCTCCCGGGTCTCCCGTATAGATACTATACAAAGGCGTTGTTTAAGTTGATTTGTGGTATTATAAGAACTGTTTTTCGTATTGATTATAATACGACGGCGGGTGAAAGGGGTAAGTTTGCTAGACTTGCGGTGCTTGTGGATTTGAATAAGCCGCTGCTACCTTGTATTGGTATTGATGGTTTTACGCAGAAACTTGAATATGAGGGGTTGCATCAAATTTGCTTCAAATGTGGGATCTATGGGCACTCGTCGGAGGGGTGTGGTAAGAGTGTGAGGGTGGAGTCGGACAAAGGAACTATGGTCGTGGAGCAAACGAGTGAAGGGGTGCTGGTTTCGGAGTCTGGTTCGGATAGCATTTATGGACCATGAATGCTGGTCAATGCTAGGAAACGGAGGCCACAGAAGGTGGAGGGACAGCTTCAGGCGATTGGTGGACATGGTTCCGGGGGTTCGAGGTTTATAGTGTTGAGTGGTGATGATGGTAGTGCTAAGGTGGGGGATGGTGTTGACGTTCAGCAGGGACCAAGTAATGTGCAACATGCTGCTGGAAATGGGCATCGCAGGGATAAGGAGAAGGATGTGGCTGCACAGCGGCCACACGGTAAGGGGGTGGTGATTGCAGCGGTTGATGTTGCTGCTGGGAAAGGAAAGGGGAGCACGCAGACTCGTGAAATGCCGTCTGGTGCGAGGCGAGTTCCATTGGCAGATATGTCGAATGTGGGAGCAAGGCAGCATGAGGGAGCAACGATGGTATCGTTGGTTCCTAACGTGGAGGTGCAAGTTCAACCTCACAATCCAAGCATTGTTTCGGGCCATCATAGGGCGATCACTATTGCTGACGGCGAGGTAACCAAGGGCGTTGTGGGAGGCGAGCGGAAGGATGTTGGCCGAGGGAAGAGTCTCTTGCCGGTGAAAGTTGCGCTTAAGAAGTCTTCGAAGCGTGGACAAGGGGCGCGTACTCCGGCGAAGCCAGTTTTTGCGGAATGGGTTCATTCGTTATCGGGTAAATTACAAGATATGCATGATCACGTAGTCTTGAATGTAGCAGGGGCGAAAGGTGGAGATGGGGTTCTTCGCGATAACACCTCGAAGTCCTTTCCATTAGCGGTCTTGAGCTCGGTTGCAAAAGTGCACGATAGTGTTGTGATCGCGGATGGGGTTGATAAGGAGAATTCCGATCTGTCTTGTTAAGGTTCTGTCTCTATTTCTATCATTATTTTTTTAATGATTAGTTTATTGTTTTGGAATTGTCAGGGTGCGGCGAGCCCAGAATTTCGCCGGCATTTTCGATCCTTTGTGCGGAAGCATGACCCTAAGGTTGTTTGTCTCGGTTAACCAAGGGTTAGTAGTGTACAAGCGGATATAGTGATCTGCAGATTGGGGTTTGGTAGTTCTTATCGTGTGGAGTGTCGTGGTTTTAGTGGTGGTGTCTGGGTCCTTTGGCGCGAGGGAGTGAATGTTGAGATTTTAGTTGTTTCGAATCAGTTCGTCCATAGGAGGTTTTTTGATGAAGATGTTAATTAGTGGGTCTTTTTTACGGTTGTGTATGCTTCACCGACGGTGTCTAAGCGGAGGTTGGTTTGGGATCATTTACTCAGACTTCAACCAGGGGCGAATCAGGCGTGGGTTTTAGGAGGTGACTTTAACTGTATTCTTCGTGATGAGGAATGTTTTGGTAGCAGATCGGGGCTATCAGGTGTTAGCTCTTTGTTTCAGGAGTTTGTGTATACGACCGGCTTATTTGAGATCGAGTACAGGGGTGATGATTTTACTTGGAGACGTGGGCGGTTATACAAACGCCTTGATAGGTGTTTGGTGAATGGTGCTTGGCAGGATTCCTTCCCGCATAGCATTGTGTTACATTTGAATCGTTTGGGGTCTGATCATTGCCCGCTTCTTCTTTCGAGGGAATCATATACTAGAGTCGATGATGATAGACCGTTTCGCTTCCTTGCAGCTTGGCAGGATCATCCTGATTTCGCTGACTTATTAAGGGAGAGTTGGAAGCCGTTGGAGTCGGTTGAGTCGAATATTGCAAGGCTGAAAACTACTGTTTCGAAATGGAATGTGGAGGTGTTTGGGCATATTGGTACGCGGAAAAAGAAACTGTTGGCACGTCTCAGAGGTATTGATAAGGCACTTTGGCGTAGGTACTCTGCTTCGTTAGTGGAGTTGGAGAAGGCCCTCAGGGAGGAGCTTGATATTGTATTGGAGCAGGAGGAGAGTCTTTGGTTTCAGAAGTCGAGATGTCGTTGGTTCATGCAAAGGGATAGGAATACTGAGTACTTCCATGCATCAACGATCAGCCGAAGGAAGAGAAATTTGATCACTCGGTTACGTGATGGAAGTGGTTGTTGGTTAGAGTCTCAGTAGGTCCTTCGAAGGCACACTGTTGAGTTTTATAGCAGGTTATTTACTAGCGGTAACACAGACGTCTCCCATTATACGCTTCGCGGTAAGTTTCCTGGTATTACTAGTTCTATCACTACTTTCTTTGATAGCCTGATGTCTATGGATGAGGTTCGCAAAGAGGTTTTCTAGATGGATGCGTTTAAAGCACCCGGGAGGGATGGGCTCCAGTCTTTGTTCTATCAGCGGAATTGGGATACTGTGGGGTCGGATGTTTGTCGGTTGGTCTAGGATATATTTGAGGGGGCTCTGTTTCCTGATAGCTTGAATGAGACGTTGTTGGTCTTGATCCCGAAGGTGAAATCGCCTAAGGATATGACACAATTTAGGCCTATCAGTCTTTGTTAGGTTTTATATAATACCGTGACGAAGGTAATTGTGAATAGGATTAAGCCTTTTATCCATGAGTGGGTAAAAGATAATCAGACGAGCTTTGTTCCCGGTCGACTAATTTCAGATAACATTATCATTGCTCAGGAGGTGGTTCACTCGATGAGTCAAAAATCGGGTGCCAAGAGGTGGATGACGGTGAAAATCGATCTGGAAAAGGTTTATGATCGCCTTGAATGGGACTTTATCGCCGATACGCTCTGCGATGTTGGATTGCCGAGGAAGACACGAGATTTGATTATGCATTGTGTTTCTTCTGTGTCGACAAGTATTCTGTGGAATGGGGCGCAGACAGAGCAGTTTCGACCGTCTAGAGGAATCAGGCAAGGGGATCCGTTATCGCCTTACCTCTTTGTTCTCTGTATAGAACGACTTGGTCAGCTTATTGAGCACAAGTTAGCACAAGGTGCATGGAAGGGCTTTCGGGTATCGCGTCAGTGCCTAGTTATTTCTCACCTTATGTTTGCAGATGACATGGTATTGTTTGTTGAGGCATCGATGGAACAAGTTAGGGTAATCCATTCGGTTCTTGCTGAGTTTTGTAATGCTTCTGGAATGAAAGTAAGCGTGGCTAAAACGAATGTTTTTTCTCAAAGAACATCCCGCACACGCTTCGTAGTTCCATTTGCACGATGTGTGGTTTTATGGAAGTCCAAAATTTAGGGAAATATTTGGGTGTGCCTATGTTACATCAGAGGGTCACTAATGGTATGTATGCCTTTTTAGTTCAGAAGGTTAGGGATCGTTTGGATGGGTGGAAGGCGAGGTATCTATCTCTTGCTGGGCGTATTGTATTGGCAAAATCAGTACTTTCGGCGATTCCCTCCTACTGCATGCAAACGATGAAGATTCCAAAGGGTGTATGCGATAAAATTGAGGGAATTGTACGGGCTTTTATATGGGGGAATTCAGCTTTGAAACGGGGGGTTCACCTTGTTAATTGGGAGGAGGTGGCGTCGCCCATTGGTCGTGGTGGCCTTGGCTTCAAGTTTTTAGACAGACAAAATGATGCCTTCCTTATGAAAGTGGCTTATAATATAGTGGCGAAGACGGATCAGCTTTGGGTTAGGTTCTTACGTGCCAAGTATAAATGTTACGATCGTATTCCGGAAACAACCTTTAGAAACAATTGCTCGGTGTTGTGGAGGGGTGTGAACGCGGTATGGGATGATGTTCGGGACGGGATAGTTTGGAATGTTGGGGATGGTGCGACGGTGGATTTTTGGAGAGATCGTTGGCTTGCGGACATTGGTCCTCTTATTGCATGCTGTCCGCGGGATGTGGGAGAGATGGTTTCGACATTGGTTAAGGATATGGTTGACAATAGAGAGGAATGGTTATGGGAGGCCTTTCGTGACGTCGTTCCCAAGCACGTGTTGGAGCACATTGCAGTGATCAAGCCGCCTGCTGCCTCAAGTGGACCTGACTGGCCGGGATGGAAGTGGAGCAGGGCGCGAAATTTTACTATCTGATCCGCGTATGAAGCTCGATCGCAGCAGTTGGTAGGGGTTGAGGATGGTTTGTGGAAGGTGATTCACGCGTACAAAGGGTTTCCGCGGATTAAGGCGTTCCTTTGGCTTGTCGGTAAGGGTAGGCTCCTAACTTATGCGGAAAGGACTCGGAGGCATTTATCGAACTCGGCTGCGTGTGCATTATGCGGGGCAGCATGGGAGGATGTTGACCACATCCTACGTCGTTGTCACATGGCTGCTTCGACTTGGGAGGTGCTGGTCAAACCGCAATGCATGCCATTATTCCTAACATTACCGCTACAGGCCTGGTTGGGGAAAAACCTGCAGTCGGGGGACTTTGCAAAGGATGCAGCAGATTGGGAATTGTTGTTCCGGGGCCTCCTTTGGACATTGCGGCGCGTCCGCAATGAGCGTATCTTTGGAAGCTGGAATCCGTATGGGGCAAGAGTCGTGGAATGAAGCAGGTGGCTGGTTGCTGGTGCGCAGCGAGGCCAGCAGGCCTCGAACCAGGCTTCGCTTGTAAGCGACTGTCGACAGCAGGCTCGATGGAAAAGGTGGTGGCCACCGGAGAGGGGTGTTGTGAAAGTTAATGTGGATGGCGCAAGGAGTGTTATCGATGGGAATGCTTCTTGTGGAGGTGTCGCCCGGGACTCGCAAGGTAATTGGATCACCGGTTTTACTAAATTTATTGGAAAATGTTCGGTATTTGAAGCGGAGCTTTGGGCGGTATTTGAAGGCCTCAAATGCGCTATGGGTGTTGATGGGATGAGATTAGTGTTGGAAACGGATAATTTGGATGTGTTTCGTGCTCTATCGGGTTCGTCTCCTTGTTTGATGTCTTCGTCCTTGATTGATTCGATTAAAGACCTTGCTTTGGTACATGGTGGTGTGGAATTTCGACATATTTTCCGTGATGCTAATCGAGTGGCGGATGCGTTGGCGAAGTTGGCGGTACGAGATTCGTTTGATTCTTGTGTTTTCAATTTCTCGCCCGTTGAGGTGTTTGAACTTTTGAGGGAGGATTGTCCCTAATTTTTGTTTGCTCCTTGTTGATCGAGTTAATCTCGAAGCTTGTATGGATTTTACATAGGTACTCTTTTCTCTCTCTAGGTTAGGAGTGTTTTTAACGAGGCCTATGTTAATCCTATCCCATTATTTATAAAAAAAGAAATTATAAGGAATTTTAATAAGAGATTTGGGTAACTCAAATTTCTTCCTCGAGTTTTGTCTAAGGAGTTTTTTGAAATAAAAATCTCATGATTTTTATTTTATTTAATACATGTACTCTCACTAAAATGTAAATTTTAAGATATTCTTTTATTTAATCTCAATATATAAATATATATTCTCTATTGTTATAAATGTTTATATTATTTTACAAATCTAACAACATATTCTTTTATTTTTAATATTTTTTATCTTATATTTTTTACTCATAAAACTCTAATAACACAATGTTTTTTAATATATATAAAACTAACCTTAATTTTTTTATTAAAAAATAACATCCTAGGTTAAAGTTAAAAATATCATTGAACTATGTTTAAATGTTCATTTTAATCATTCAACTTTCAAATTTCGACATAAACTTATAATGTGTAAATATAAAAGACCAAACGTGTTATTATATAAAATTTCTTAATTATCACATCACCTTTTAACGACAGTTAATAGAATTATGACCATTTTGTAATAAAATTATAAATTTAATATTCAATGACCAAAATAAAATTTCAACATATTTTAGTGACATTTTTAAAAATTTACCCGAGAATTTATTGTCCGGCCACACTCAAAGAAAATTAAAAACCAGAAAGAAGAGCGTTTTATTTAGAAAGCGTTACAATCAAAGGAGGGGGCAGTAGTTCCACTAACGGACCCCAAACAGACAAAAAAGCATACATAATTGGTGGGCCCAACTTATTTTGTTTGGATGCTGAATTTGTTGATTGGTAAAACTGCGGGCCTATGCTCTCTGTGCATTGTTTCCTTCTGTTTTAGGGTTATCATTACAATTCTTAATTTTTTAATTATCGATGTTCTTTTTATTTACCGGTTAATTCATATTGAATTTTATAAAGTTAAAGTAAGAGAGGGGCCATCTCAATTTAATTTTTTTATTTACAACGTTAAAATTCAACTTTTAATATTACTTAAGAGACTTAACGTCTTATCCTACTTAATTGTTGGTGCCATTTGTCACCTTTAACACCACTGTTGCTTGTCCTTCATGCCTAACCTATACTCCATAGGCTACGTCGTTTGAATTTAAATGTCATATCATGTAGCAATTTACTTCGTATATAATCGAAGCATCTATTACCTATGTAACCTATAATTTTGTTTCATTATTATTTGAATATAATAAGTTATCCGACTGTAACCATGACTTGAATTAAAAAAATTTAGAACAAACCTAATCAACACAAATATAAGATTTAATTAAAATTACAGGCAAGAAATGGCAGTGGGGATTGGATTGGACGCATGGATTAATGATTATGGAGGACATTGACACATGCATCTTTTTATTACATGGTTTGAAAAAAAGTGGAGTTCCAGGGTCCCATTTCATGTCTTTCCGCAACAACACTCCTCTGTTTTAATTGGGGTCAGAGTTTGGACAAAGAGGACAGTGATGACTATGAGTTAATACACAATGGGGAAGAATGCGACAAAATTACAAATTAAAACTTAAACACTATTAGTAACTAATAATAAAACAAGAAGTTAATCTGCATAAATATCTGGGAACTCACCGTCACTTTGGGTTATTATCAGAACTTTTAGGGTCCGTTAACCTCTGTCAGTAAAAAAATTATTTACAGTGAAAAAGCAGACGTTTAAAAAAATAATCTTTTCAAAACGAATGTTTAGGACCAGAATTAAATACAAAAATACGATGAAGAAAAGCAAACACAAAATATTTGTTATAACGCATTGCTGAACGGGCCGTTAATTAGCAGAGAAAACAGGTAAGTTGCCTTTCGGCATGGCAACGGTAGACGTTAAAGGTAATTTGTGGTGAGACTCGTGAGAAACAATGATCATTCCCTAAAGAGTGCGTGCGTGGCTGACTGACAACACAACAAGAAAGTCTGGACAAAATACCATTAAAATCTGCACCTCCCCAATCTGACAAAACTCGCTTCACCCTTCTCTATATAAAAAGGAAAACTTGAAAATAATAAACAAGAAAAGTGAAATTATTGGCCAACCTTTGTGTCATACTTTTACTGCAAAACCCCCCCACTAATTCTCAGCTCATACATAGTTGTATACATTACATACGCTCCTCTCTCTCTCTCTCTTTAAAAACCCACACCCAACGACCAATCTCTACCTGTTTAGGCTTCAACTTTCTCTTCTTTTGGCTCTTACCTTTTCCCCTTTTTTGGTCTGAATAAAGCAAGAGATTGGCAGTGGAACAGTTAAAGTGCCCACTAACAATCTTTCAACTTTGAGAGTGATGATGGTTTTGGGAGTAGTGCAAATTTATACCATTTTTGCCTGAAACAACCATATACTTGTTTTCCAGTAAAAAGAAAATGGCAGAGCAGTTATTCGTACCTGCTCTGCTCTTCATCATGTGCTTTGCGTGCGAGTTATTATGATGGGTATCCAGCCTTGTCCTTGTTGAGCCAATCGATTAAGAATCTCAGCGGAAAAAGACAAACAAAATTTGGGAAACCTTGTTTTTTTTTTCTCAATGTTCTGTCATGGAGGCTACAGAGATTTAGAAAGCAGTTCAATTTCCCAGATTATGCGTTTATGCATCTTTAGAAATTAATTAATTAAAAAAGGTTTCATTTTTTTTTCCTTCAGTTTATGGTTGTGTGACATTAATCATTTCCAGGTGAGTTCTTTGCTTGGTTCTTCCACTTTTCCTGTTCTGATTCTGATATACATCTGATACTATAGGGTTAGTTTTAGTTATGCTGAGGAATAGGTCGAGAGCAGTGACCAGCAAGCAAGCTTTAATGGCTGATCACAGCTCTCAAGCATCCCCTGCCAACAATTACACTAACCCAATCCCATCTTTCTTCGATTCCCCCAGATTCAAAGCTTTCACTTTGAAATCCCACACTGAAACCGAAGCTATCAAGAGCCCTACTTCAATCCTCGACAACAAACCATTCTTCACCTTCTGTAACCCCTTTGCCTTAACCCGACCAAAACCCCCAAAACTTTTCTCACATGGAAATCCAGAACCGAAAGGCATCGGTCTTGCTATACTCGATGCATTTATCAACGATAACCGAAGTGAAGATAACAGTTGTTGCGAGCCGAACAACAGAAAGGTCTTGTTCGGGACCGAGCTCAGAGTCCAGATTCCTCCACCCCCACCGACTGATTTTGGAATCAGGAGCAGGAATTCACATTTATCGCCAACATTCGGGTCTCCCGATCCTGGTGCCCGTCCGAAGGTTCTTCCCGTTACTGAAATGGAGCTGTCTGAGGACTATACATGCGTGATATCTCACGGTCCTAACCCCAGAACCACACATATATTCGATAACTGCGTTGTGGAAAGCTACTTCAGTGTACCGGATGATAATAAACCAAAGCCTACACCCCAGAGTTTCCTTAGCTTTTGTCACACATGCAAGAAGAATCTTGAACAGAAAGTAGACATTTACATTTACAGGTGAAAATTAAAACTCAGATTCTGTTTGGTTTTAGTGCAGTATGCCAGTTTCTGATCAATGTTTATAATGTTTTGTTTTTTTTGGTCTGTAATGCAGAGGTGAGAAAGCTTTTTGCAGTCCGGAGTGCCGATATCAAGAAATGCTCCTGGACGGAGAGGATAATTAAGAATTTTCATTCCTGCTTCAAGACACCATTGATTCCATAAACCAAATATTGCCTGTTCTTATTTTGGTTTTTGTTTTACCCTCTCCCCTGCAGATAAGAGATAAGAGAGGATGAGATAAGATAATGTAGACTTTAGATTAAATTTTGTATGAGTAAATTATTTAAATGATTGCTTTTTCCCTACAGGCTACAACTTCCGTTGATTTCATTAATATTTAATAATGAGATGAACACATTATCTATGGACATTATCATTTAATTGTACTAAAAATAAAATTTATAAATTAATCGTGGTAGTATAATAATTAATCTTGAATAACCGTAGTAATAGATACATGATTGAAAACTAAACTTCCCCTCAAATCAGATCAATAATCATACCTATAATTCAAGACCCAATTACTTACTTCACTCATACAACTCTCTTCCTTTTCACTTCCAACTATGCTTATGTTGGTTCAGAAAACATATTAAGAACCTTAAGCATATCTTAATTCTTGATTATTTATGTAATTTTGATGTATAAAACTGACTTTTTTAATGAAATAGATCTGAAGTCTTGTCTCTTTCTAGATCAATGCTTAAAAAATTAGTAGTAGTTGAGAATTTTGATACTGTGTGCAGGGATAAGTCCAAATATTAAAAATTTGTAACGAGGGGGTTTCTCAACGTGAATTATCACCCCCACATCATTGCCAGGTCCCCTCTTGCTCCTTTTCGCGATGAAAAGGAAATATATTTGTATATTTAAATGACTAATAATAATGATGGTGATGAGCATTTGTATTAGCCATGATAACTTGTAATTAAGCAACTTAAACAGAAAGAGATGGAAATGCAACTTTATTACAATAAATGTGACGCTGAGTAAACATAAACGAAAGAAATTAAGACTCGGATAATTTTATTCAATATATTTTTGAATAGTTATTTGTTCATATACTTTTTTCAATTTTTTGGCAAGGTATACACACCTTACCGACAAAATTACTCGAGTCTGGATTTTTTAAAATAAACATTTTCATTGTAACCGCTCATTAGATTCAATATAATTTTAAATATCAATAATTGTTTTATATATATATATATATATTATAGAGTAACGTTGGACTGAAATAATTTCTTTCTCTACATGCTTTGGTCACATATTAATATTATGCATCACAATTATTATATGGACACGTATGGACTGTGGTCCAACTCTCATTCAACTTTATTTACGATTGATGATCGGATCTCACTTTCCCTCTTTCAAGTTGGTATACAAGATGGTGTTGCGTGTGAATAATGCAATCGATAATATATAAAATTATTTGAACTATTTGTCAACCGAGATGAAAGTAACTTTTCAATAATAAATATAAAAATTTGTCAATGGGAAATGTGGTGTAGAAACTTCGGCCAAAAAACTGACAGCACTTATCCATACAATACAACTTCAATTCCGCTGAGAACAGCCAGAATTTGTGACCGGCCGGCATCCAGGCTACACCGGGACCAAGATGGAAACGGGTTTTGCTTCTAAGCTTCTATAATATAAGCAATTTATTTTTCATTTCCCTCCGAATTCAAACTTCTGCAGAAGATTATAATTTACGTTCCTTTTGGATAAACAATTATAGGGGAGCATAATGGAAAAGAAAACTAAAGAAAAGAAATTAAAGTTAAAAAGAGAATGGTTGATAGTTAAAATGGGATGAGGGTGGTTTTAGGCGGTTTATTTTGTTTTTTTAATGGTAAACTAAATAAATGACCACCTTACTATTGCAAAGGTTGCGATCTGACCACATTATTTTTTTTCGTCACAATTAAACCACCAAACTATTTAAATGATATCAATGTGACCACCAGCCGTTAAAGGTTAACGGAAGGGTGACGTGGCAGTTTAAAAAATAAGGGTATAATTACATATTTAGTCCTCGTTATTTATGAATTCTATCAATTTAGTCCTAATTTTAATTTAATAAAATAAATTAATAAGGTGTTGACACGTGTCAACACCTTATTGGAAGAATTTAATTATTTATATTTAATTATTTTATTTTTCTCCTCCAATCAGGAGGTGACATTGAACCCGTGTATGAGTGGTTTAGAAGCAATGGCTTAGCCACTACACCAAACGTGCTGACAGTACCTTCTTGGTAGCAATAAGCTCTACTTCTAGGGCATCGACACGACATACAACAACATTCAACAATTCCTCTTTCTCATAAGGCATCCCAGATGGCTTTTCTTGTAATGTGTCAACTTTCTTCTCCAGCTCACCCAATCTTTTGAGCACAGAAGATAAAAGATCAAACTGAAAAAATGAGGGGTCGGAGAAGGTGGACGAGACTCTGCTTGTTGAGTTGCATCAAGGGTAAATTCAGTAACATTTTGACAACGATCAGAAACTATGTCCGGAAGCTTTCCAGTTATCCGACATGATACTGAGTGGAGGAGAGTGTAAAGTGTCATCAAGAAAGTAATGGTGGTCAACATAATCCGAGTTAAAATTCCTTCCGGGGCCTTGGGAGTTTCTGGCAACATTAATGCCCCTGTAGTGCAAAACAACATTTCAATTTCTTAATAAAAGGTTTAAGCAAGCTTTTATGAAGAAAAAAAATTTAATGTGCCTAAAAGACAACAAGCTACATAAGATTATATTTGTTAACCTCTGAAGGGAAGTTTGTTTCTTCCAAGTAAAATCGACAGCTTTGTCAACCATAGGAACATATTCATCATAGCCCGAGAACTTACCAGCATAGCTCGTTTTCCCAATGACCTTAGCCTGCATAAATTGCAAACACTATTAAAAGAGTTATTTTTAGCAGGGTGTTTTTTTTTGGCAGAATGAATGGGTTATTTGCAGGGTGTTTCATTCATTCTATACACAATAGAACATATATTTAAAAGAGTTATTTGTAGCACAAACACATGCTTGGTGCAGTGGCTAAGTCACAGCTTCTAAATCACCCATACACGTGTCAACACCTAATTAAATAATTAATTTATTTTATTAAATTAAAATTAGGATTAAATTAAAAGAGTTTATAAGTAACGAGGACTAAATGTGTAATTATACCCTTATTTTTTTAACTACCACGTCACCCTTCCGTTAACCTTTAACGGCTGGTGGTCACATTGATACCATTTAAATAGTTTGGTGGTTTAATTGTGACGAAAAAAAGTAATGTGGTCAGATCACAACTTTTGCAATAGTAAGGTGGTCATTTATGTAGTTTACCCTTTTTTAATTTGGACGGAGAGCCACTAACAATGGAAATGTGTGGAGAAATGAGGTATAACACCCCTCACCCGGGTCAGGAGCGGGAGATGTCACATTCATATAACATGTAACAAATAACAATTACATATGATCGGCAATCCATAACATGTAATAACAATCAATCAAGTATTCAATTTATAACATGCAAACAAATGATTATATAAACATGTAACCAAATAATATACACATAGGTGGGCAAAAAAAAAACCTTTCATACACATAACATATGACTTATAACATTTTAGACATACATCTATCAACCTTCAATGTCAAGTATAAGAACCCATATAAGAACCCATTCGAAACATTCTTAGCAATACTTATGACTTATAACATTTTAGACATACCAAATCATACATCATGTTCAATCAACCTAAACCATATAAGAACTCATTCAAAACATTCTTAGCAATTCCTATGACTTTCATTTTAAAATCTATCAATTAGATGCATAAATAAACTTAAGTTTCTATCACTAAAACATATATAATTTTCTATTACACCAAAGGCCATTCGAACCTGCCAATAAATAAAGTAATTACTAGATGCAAATCACCTATACCAAACATACATATCAACCTTGGACATGTAATATCATTCGAACCAGCGTCCACTTAAGTATCATATAACATATTCATAATCCATACCAAACTTGAACAACATAACCATGTACACATTCATGCCATCAAAGCCATATATACACAACATTACTAATTCACCATTACATGTCATAAACTTCGTCTTAACATATACAAACCAAACTAATATATATATGTTCTCAAAATGCATGCGCCATATTAACATACAACTATGCCACGTCCTAAGAGTCTAAACAAAAGGTTGTATCTATCATACTTTACTTTGGCTTGTGATCAGCTTCTGAATTGGATTAGACTAGCTTCGGAAACAGTACAACCTGTAGTTTTAGGAAGAAGGAAACAAATAGTGATAAGTACAAATAATGTACTTAGTGAGGCAGCTCCTAACATTACTAATTCAATCTTTTAATGTCTTATTCATATGATCAAGGTTACCTAGCTAGGCTTAGAACTCATTAGCTCACTGTAACACCCTCGTCCCGGTCTAGGCGACAGACCGGTCCGAACAGGTTACACGGGGAAAACCGAAGCGAAACCCGTTAAGGTTCCACTTCGATTTGCAACCCTAGAAAATTTCTTATAAACATTATATTGACTAAATGTATCGTTAATCCTATGTGTGAAAACGATAGCAAAAAATCGAAAACGAAAAGATATAAACGAGGCACGAAATAATATAAATTTACCAAGTGTCGAGTTAGTCTGATTTCATGCTTACGAAACCAAAACCATACAAAAGCATTTCACACGAGGCTCTCAAGGAAGCTTATGACAAACGGGACCAAAGCCCAACATTTGAGAATCCTTAAAGATGCCAAAGCCCAGTTTAAAAGCCAGACCAGGCCGTACTGGTACGGTCTACCTCGTTTCGGTACGGGGGTCCATTTTGTCAAAGCATTTCAGAACTCATTCCAAAACAGGCCCTTAGAGTGGCAAACCGTTTCGATACGCGTATCGGAACAGGAGCTCACAGTGTCAAACCATATCGAAACGCGTTTCGATACGGGTATCCCAAGAGTTATCACCGTTCCGAAACAACCACAAGCATTTTGAAACACCTGCACTCTGTGTGACCCTGAAACAGTTTTCTGCATCTCTAAAGTCCCTAAACAAGCCTCAAAACACAAGAATCAGGAAACAACAACATGGCAAACTATCATATATACATTCTAGATGGAAAAAGTCCTAATCACAACATTTGACATGCATTCAAGCAACAATTTAGAACTCAAGCTCTAAGCTCACATGAACACTTAGATACAAAAACACTAACAAGTTGTTGAGTGTGTAAAAGTTCTTTATTTTACCCCATATTTAACCCATATTTCTGCTGCATTCAAGCATAATTCATTGCATTTAGGATAGATTTCATTCATACATCACAATTATATTAAATGGCACAGTTGCTACTGAAATTGGTTACTTTTACAGGTAGTTGCTGTAGCAGACGCAGGGCAGTGGAGAAGCAGAGCTGGAACACTAGATTGCAGCCGAAAAGGATGATGCTGCCAAGGCCGCTGCCATGGCAGCCAAGGACGACATCAAATGGTGAAGGCAAAACATAAAATGGAGCTCGACATAAAGAGGAAATTAAGCCGGTCTGTCGTGGAGCACTCTTATATTTTTCTGAGCCCTAGATCAGAATGAAGGCCAAGCCCAAAGGTCAAGGAAGAAACTCCAAGAAAGAAGAGATGACGAATTAAAGACATCTACTCTGAAGATTTAGTCTTTAATAGAGTTGTACTTTAATTTAAACTTGTATTCTTGCCATATTAGAAAACTTGAACCCAAGGCCTACATAAAGGCATGTAATTCGACCTAGGGAAGGACATCTTACTCTCTAGCCGTCTTCCCCTAAACCCTAGTCATTTCCCCCTTCTCATCATGTTCTAAACTTCCCCTAGAGCTAAGGGTTGATTCTGTAAAGTAGATGCAAGGATTGCATTTGTTTTAGGATTTTTTCTGTTCAATAAAATAGACTTCAAGTTTGCTTATTCTGGTTTTCAACATCCTTCAAGAGTGTCGGGAGAGCATTGTGAGATTATACATTTACTTAATATCGGGAGAGTTAAGTATACGAAAGGAATAAGTACGGGTTCTCTAGTTTATGATTGAACTATCTCAGACCTAGGGATAAGACGAGGTTAAGTGGCTAAGGAAGAATTCAACAACATCGGTGTTCATCCTTCGATTTACGCCGGGAGGTATCATCAAAGACGTGTTCATCGACAGACTTGGACCTAGGGATAGGCCAAGGCACAACAGTGATTCTTGCCAAGCTTGAAGTACCGAGTTGTGTGATCGCTGCCACGACAACAACAGATCGCTGCCGCGACAGGCGCAACGACAGAACAAACAGTCCTAGACATTGCAACACCTACACTACTGAGCAAATCAATACCGACCCATTCTCTCTATCCTGATTTCTTTACTCTTTTATCTTCAGTACTTTTATTATTCCCTCACAAACAATTAAAATTATCTTTTCTTTGTGCAACAATTCTAAGTTAAGGTTATTTCCAGTCCCCGTGGATTCGACATCCGATACTTCGAGTATCACTTTACTACTTGCATCGTGTACACTTGCACTCTATTACGATAGACTCTTTTACATGCAACAAGTTTTTGGCGCCGTTGCCGGGGACTGACAACATATCTTTACCCTACTTTTACTACACTTTTTTAATTTTTTTTTTTGTTTTTTACTTGGATTGTTCACCCTGTGCTTTTCACAAGGTTTTTTGTTTGCTTATGCGCAGATCGAGACGAGGAAAGGAACCTGAGTATTGGATAGATCCTGAAATCGAACGCTCGTACAATCTTAGGAACCGACTCCGACTCGTGCTAGCTAGAAACGAATACCTTGAAGAACAGTTGGAGGTCATGAACAACCAAGGGAATCCCCGAGGTCCTGAAGATCCTATCGAAGATGGAGGAAACGGACGGCTTGCCGATCCTTCTGCTACTGAGGCCGCACGCCAGTCATGCCGAGATTACATGATTAATGATCATGTGGAACTAGAGACCACCCTACCAGACGTGGAAGCTGAGAATTTCGAGCTAAAACCTGGCATGTTCAGCATGATTAATTCCGCTGGCCAATTTAGTGGTGCTGCTACAGAGGATGCTAGGGAACATCTAAAAACGTTCCAAGAAATCTGTGGTTCGTTTAGACTACTATGAGTAAATCCAGAGATACTGAGGCTTCGGTTATTTCCTCATTCATTGAGGGACAAAGCTAAAACTTGGTGGAACAAACTAACGCCGGGTTCACTATGAACTTGGGCAAATTTAACTCGTGAATTTTTGTCTTGTTTTAACCCTTCCCATTTATCTGAGTGATTACGTAACGAAATTGCTACTTTTCAACAGGAAGACGACAAGCCAATGCACGAGGCATGGGACAGGTTTACTACTCTTCTGAGGAATTGCCCGATGCATGGATTCCCTGTTTGGAATCAAGTAATCAAATTCTACAATACTGCCAACCTACAGACTCGTATGAGAATCAATTCAGCAGCCAATGGGTTGTTGTTGGATAAAGATCCGGATGAAGCCATGGTAGTGTTAAAGAATTTGGCGAAGAATGAAGAGAAATTCCCCACATCGAGGAGAGGTAAACGAGTACTAGCTGTGAAGGATTACGAAGCCGATAATTCCTTAAAGACACAAGTTGCATATCTCACAAAGGCAGTAGAAAACTTGCTGAAGAAGGATTCTCAACCTGTCTATGCTGCAGAAGATGTATGTGGAACTTGCAGTGGGAATCATAGTTCGGAGAACTGCCCACTACAGCTAGAGGAAGGGATGTACGTTGGGAACTATAACAAGCAGAACTACAATTCCAACAATTACAATCCCAACTGGAGAAAAGATCCCAAATTCTCTTGGAGCAACCCAAACAATGTCCTGAACCCTCAAGTACAGAACACTTAAAATCAGGGGGCACCTAAACTTCTGACTCGGCAGCAACCACAACAGCAGCCGCAACAACCACCAGTAGCCACAACTAGTATATTGGAACAGACCTTGGCCACGTTTATGTCTCAGACAAGAACTTACATTGAAAACATGAATCACTTCGTCAAGAAGACTGAGTCATTTATGGATAAAACAGAGATGCAGATGACTAACCAAGAAGCTACTCTGAAATCACTGGAGACACATATGTGTCAGGTTTCCCAGCATATTAAGCCAAGGTAGAATGGAGGATTCCCTAGCGATACTGAGGTCGCTAGACAACCCACACATGGGCAGTGCAAAGCTATCATAACTAGAAGTGGGAAGCAATTACCGGGACCAAAGAAAAAAGCTGAACCAGTTAAGGAACCAACCTTAGAATCGACTGCCGCGAACGCTGCCCCGGCAGACGATAAATAGCTTGCTGCCGATATACCTGCCACGACAGCAGAAGGGACAGAGGAGAAGGATGAAGAACCTAAGCCTCCTTAGATCCGAATGAATTGAGAAGGACGCATTGAAGATTATCGTCCCCCACCTCCTTTTCCACAGCGGCTACAAAAGCAGAAACAAGAGTTCCAGCTTAGGAAGATCTATGATATTTTTAAGCAGGTCCACATCAATATTCTGCTGTTAGATGCCATCAAGAAGATGCCTGGTTATGTCAAATTTCTCAAAGACGCTATGTCGAAGAATTCAAGACTTGGGGAATTTGAGACGGTAAAACTGACATAAGGATGCATGACTATTCTGCACAAGCATCCACTCGAGAAAAAGAAGGATCCTGGGAGTTTCATAATACCGTGCATAATCAATGATAAATTCGTGGGTAAGGCACTTTGTGATCTATGTGCTAGTATTAATTTAATGCCAAAATCTGTATTTCAGAAATTAGGTATTGGACGAGCACGACCCACAACAGTTATGTTGCAGCTGGCAGACCGCTCTTACGTGCAACTGGAAGGGAAAATTGAAGATATTCTGATAAGAGTGGATAAATTTATTTTTCCTGCTGACTTTCTTGTTTTAGATTGTGAAGCAGATGAGAATGCACCAATCATCCTGGGACAACCCTTCTTAGCCACAAGAAGATCACTGATTGATGTAGAAAAGGGAAAACTCACTATGAGAGTGAATGATCAAGAGATCAAGCTGAATGTTCTCCAAGCAATAAAGTACGCTGATACAGAAGAAGAATGCAAAACTATCACTGAAGTTATCCTTGACCAACCCTGCATCAGGTCGGACTGCCATGACATCAAATTTGGCCACTGCCCCAACAACCATTTAGAAGACTGTCACGGTAGCGACGACGACAGCAGCTCCTCAGAATCTGACACATCTGATACTAAAGATCATGAGGAGGTAAACTGGATAGGCAATCGTCCAAGTAAGTTATTCGAGCCCTTAAACTATACCTCGAATGAACATATCATCCAAAAGCCATCAACTATGGAGCCACCTGTTCTAGATCTTAAGCCCCTACCAGGGCAGCTCAAATATGTTTTTCTTGGATTAAATGATACGTTGCCCGTAATCATCTCTTCCAAGTTGATGCAGGAACAGGAACATCAGCTGATAGGGATGCTGCAGCAGCACAAAAAGGTTATTGGATGGACGATAGCTGATATCCAAGGCATCAGTCCGGCACTATGCATGCATAAAATCCTCTTAGAGGATGATCACAAGCCGACCATTGATGCCTAGAGACGTTTGAATGATGCTATGCGAGAAGTGGTCCGAAAAGAAATTATTAAATGGCTAGATGTTGGGATAATTTATGCCATCTCGGATAGTAAGTGGGTAAGCCCAGTGCAGTGCGTTCCTAAGAAAGGAGGAATAACCGTGGTGACCAACGAAGAAAACGAGTTAATCCCAACCAGGAGTGTGACCGGTTGGAGGGTTTGTATGGACTACTGGAAGCTTAACAAAGCTACCCGGAAGGACCACTTTCCCCTGCCTTTTATTGATCAAATGCTTGATAGATTAGCGGGAAAGCCTTATTACTGTTTTCTTGATGGTTACTCAGGTTATAACCAAATAGCCATCGCATTGGAGGATCAAGAGAAAACGACTTTCACTTGACCATACGGTACTTACGCTTTTCGGAGGATGCCGTTTGGACTTTGCAACGCACCAGCAACCTTTCAGAGGTGTATGATGGCTATATTCTCCGACATGGTGAAGGATTTCCTGGAGATATTCATGGACGATTTCTCTATCTTTGGAGACAATTTTGAAAGCTGCTTAGGCAACCTGCAGAAAGTGCTCGAAAGATGTGAGAAAGCGAACTTGTTATTAAACTGGGAGAAATGTCACTTCATGGTGGATGAAGGGATAGTCCTAGGCCATAAGGTAAGCTGCCGCGTCATAGAAGTTGACAGAGCCAAGATCGAGGTAATTGAAAAGTTGCCACCACCCACCACAATCAAGGGAATTCAGAGTTTTTTAGGGCATGCTGGGTTCTATCGAAGGTTTATAGCCAATTTTTCGAAGATCACCAAACCCTTATGTCACCTACTAGAGCAGAATCGTCCCTTCGACTTCAACACTAAATGTACTGGGGCATTCAGAATTCTGAAAGAGAAGCTAGTAACAGCCCCAATTGTACAACCACCAGAATGGAAGTTGCCATTCGAGATTATGTGTGATGCTAGTGAATATGCTGTAGTGGCAGCACTTGGGCAGGGGAAGGACAAGCTATTCCATGTAATTTACTACGCTAGCAAAACACTCAATGATGCCCAAGTGAATTACACCACAACAGAGAAGGAATTGTTGGCTATGGTGTTTTCAATTGACAAGTTCTGATCTTACATACTTAGAATGAAAGTGGTGGTCCACACAGACCACTCTGCACTGAAATATGTGTTTGCTAAGAAAGACGCAAAGCCCAGACTGATTCGTTGGATTCTGCTGCTGCAAGAGTTCGACATAGAAATTAAGGATAAAAAGGGGACAGAGAACCAAGTTGCAGATCACTTGTCAAGATTAGAGAAGGGAAAGAGTCTCCCAACAGACGAGACACACATACTGAAGACCTTCCCTGATGAGCAGCTGTTCGCTTCCACAAGCACTGTCGCAAAAACCATGGCGGCAGGTAAGATTTCTGAACTCCCATGGTATGCTGATTTCGTTAATTATTTAGTTAGCGGAATATTTCCTCCTGACCTTATTATCAAGCTAGGAAGAGGTTCCAAAATGATGTTAAGCATTATTATTGGGACGAACCTCTTCTTTTCAAAATGTGTACAGATCAAATCATCAGAAGGTGTGTACCACAGGATGAGCAGGAAGTTGTGCTTCATCACTGCCATGCTTCACAATATGGAGGACACTTAGGTGGTAACAAAACTACTGCCAAGGTTTTGCATTCTGGTTTTTATTGACCTTCACTGTTCAAGGATGCCCAAACATTCTACAAAAACTGTGACAAGTGTCAACGGACTGGAAACATCTCAAGGAGACACGAGAAGCCGCTGCAAAACATCCTTGAAGTCGAAATCTTCGACGTTTGAGGGATTGATTTATTAGGGCCATTCCCAGCATCATGTGGGAATATTTATATCCTCCTGGCAGTAGACTATGTGTCCAAATGGGTTGAAGCAATCGCCACACAGAAAAATGATGCCAAGACCGTTCAAAGATTTCTACACAAGAATATTTTTTTTCTAGATTTGGCATCCCAAAGGCGATTATCAGTGATGAAGTGAGGCATTTTGACAATAGGGTAATAGCTGCTGCCTTAAAGAAATTTGGTGTTAAACATCGGATTGCAACAGCTTACCACCCTCAGACCAATAGACAGGCTGAAATATGCAACATAGAGGTAAAGAACATTCTTGAGAAGAAGGTTAAACCAACTCGAAAGGATTGGTCCCTACACCTTAATGATGCACTCTGGGCCTACAGAACATCATTTAAAACTCCATTGGGAATGTCACCCTATCGACTGATTTACGGGAAAACATGCCATCTACCTGTTGAGATTGAGCACAGAGCATACTGGGCCATCAAGGTAGTGAATATGGACTTGGAAAAGGAACGACATAAAATGCTACTTGACTTGAATGAGATCGAAGAAATTCAAGCAATGGCCTATGACAACGCAAGGATTTACAAGGACAAGACAAAGAAGTGGCATGACAAGAAACTGCTGCCACGACAGTTCTACCCAGGGCAGCTTGTGTTGTTATTCAACTCTAGGTTGAAACTCTTCCTAGGAAAATTGAAATCTAGATGGTCCGGTCTGTTTCAAGTGGTGCAAGTTTTTCCTCATGGTGCCATCACGCTCAAATCCTTAAAAGACGAGCACCAATTTAAAGTCAATGGACAGAGATTGAAGCATTATAAGGGGACTGAATCCCCAAGAATGCAGGAAGTGGTTACTTTAGGAGATGCCCCTCATGGCATCCCTAATTTAACTTATTTTTTTTATTATATATATATATATTTATTAGGTAATTAGAATTATTTTATTTTTAGGAACTAAGTTTTTATTTTTATTATTTTTAGGAAATAAAGGAGACAAGGAGAAGAGAAGAAGTGAACTCAGCCCACCATCTCACCATCAGACCAAAATAGGAGCCTGTCGTTAAAGCTGCCGTGACAGACGCGGAAAATACAACATATCAACACGCTGTCGCGACAGACATGCAAACACGTAACAAACACGCAACAGAGATGGAAATGCGTGACAGACGCGTCAGAAGCCGCGTAACAGCTGGTCCCGTTATTCGCGCCTGCCGTTACAGCTCCAACGGGCAGCAAACTCTTCATCTATATAAACCCCATTTTACTATTCATTTTTCACTTCACTTTTACTCTCTCTACTTGCTTCCTTTCTAGAATTTCATTTCTTTTCATTTTTCTACAGTCCCTTGCAACCATGAGTACCAGAAACACCAGACGAAGTGCTGCCTCGAGCTCTGCCCCAGCAGCAGCCACTCCCAGCTCCTTCTAGAGCAGAGATATGTGGGAGGAGAAAGGGTTCATCTACAGCAAACGAACGGAGAATCTCAGGCTCAAACCATTCATAGCCCGTAAGATTAGAGCACTACATTGGCAGATGTTTGTTGAGCAACCTGAAGAGATGAATGTCATCATGGTCAGAGAATTTTATGTTGTCGTCGACATCAGAGACGCGACAGTAGTGACTGTTCGTGGTAAGGAAGTCCCCTTTGAGCCAGAGTACATTAACACCCTTTATGAACTCTACGTCAGTAGAAGGGAAGATGGGCACAAGAGGTTTGTGGAGAGCCTAGAGGCAGCAGATTATGATGCTGTCATGGAAGAACTCACCGAGGAAGGAACCCAATGGAATACAGATCTCAAACACCCAAGGACGGTGAAACAAGCTGAACTCACCCCCGAAGCCAAACTGTGGAATGCATTCGTCAAAAAGAGGATTATGCCCTCCTCACACAACAACACAGTGGATCAACCAAGGTTAGCTCTCGTTCACTCAATTCTAAACGAGAGGCCTATTAATGTTGGTAGATATATTCAGGAAGGGATTTTGGATTGTACAATGCGGCCATCGGGACCCCTTGTCTTCCCCTACCTCATAACAACACTCTACCGTGGCCATAATGTCCCTGAAATTGTTGAGGATCTGAAAGTTCAAGGAAAAGGATGGACGAAGAGAAACATCCTTAGCTTGATGGAACTGAAAGCCGCAACGCCAATCTCCAGCTTCAACCCGTCTGCCGCGGCAGGTGAGCCGACAGAGCTCACCCAGACAGAGCCTGCCGCCACAGAACCGAGGCAGCCATAGCAGCAGCTCCCCAGTCGACTCCTCCACCCAAATCCTGGCTACCTTGCAAAAAAAGGAGCAACAGCAGCTGGGCCTGATGAGCTTTATCCAGGACTTCACAACAGCAACGGTACATTTCATTAAAAGCAATTTAAATTTTCCAGATGTATTGTTTCCTGCCTTCCCCGATCACTATTTTGCTGCCCCCACCCATGCCCATACCCCTACCCCTGCTGCCACACCGAGAACACCGTCTGTTGCGTCCACTCCAACCCCGGCCACGACAGCTGCAGGTGGCAGCCACACAGCCACAACATCTGCCAGGGGAGAAAAGAGAAAAGAGCCCATGTCCGACCTCGAGGAGTTCATAGCTGGTTTCTCCTCTTCCTCAATTTGGGAGGAATCCGATGGAGAGCTCTCTGTCAAGAGGAACTTGTCCAAAGAATTCACCCAGATGAAATGGAAAAAACCCAACACCGGAGTTGGACCATCCGGCCAAGGGAAATCTGACGGCAGCAGCAGTGGTAGCTGCAGCAGTAGCTCTTCCGAGGAGGTTCAGGTGCTGGAGAAACCACCCCAGATCTCACCGACCCACATCCAGCCTCCGAGGGAAGCCAAGAAAAAGACCGCCTCTGCCTCTCCAAGCCATCTGCCGACACCAACGAGGAAAGTCACTGCCCGCCGGCAGATTCAGATCAACACGACAACGCTTAAAATTTAAGTTTTTTTTTCTTATCTTTGTTGTCTGCTATTTTGTTATAATTGTGATGTTTTTATTTTCTTTTTATTCTGTCATTTTGCATTAAGGGCAATGCAACCCTTGAGTTTGGGGGTGGCATCCCTCCATTAATGAAGTATCTATTTTGTTTAAGATTTGTGTCTAAGTGTTAGTTTATTTTTACTTTAAAATAATGAAAATTTGGCTTAAGTCTTTGAACTGAACTTACCTGCCGTGACAACTTCTGTCGTGGCAATGCCTTTAGGATAGTTTTAGGAGCAGTTTAGAGCCTTACTATAGTTTTGATTCTTAAACACCCCTTGTGACTTTTATATTGTCTAGAACTCTACTGGTAAACTAGAATAGGGAAAAGATTAACACTTGAGCTTCCCCTAGAGGTACCTAACACTGGCTCTAGGAAAAAATGTTAAGAAAAAGTAGACTCAATACACCTAGAGGTGCCCGAAACCGGCTCTAGAAAGTTAGCTAGAGGTGCCCGAAACAGACTCTAGTCAAACTTAAACTAAGAAAAGAGAATCGAATCTAAGTAAAAACTAAAGGAGCCTAAGAATTGCCTCCAAAAAGATGAAAGTTGGCATAAAAATTCAAGTTAGAAGCTTAGCTATTCTAGTAAACTAAGGGAGTCTTGGCATATAATTTTTCACAAAACATGCACACACTACACGAGAATTATAGCAAGGTTCCGGATGAATCCTGAATTATCCAACAGGGTGTTGCTCACAATAGGGAATGAATGGTAGGTAAGGAAAAGTTCACTATTTTAAGCCAAACAAATTTTTTTAGGTCTTAATTGCTTGAGGGCAAGCAAAAACTTGAGTTTGGGGGTGTGTTGAGTGTGTAAAAGTTCTATATTTACCCCCTATTTAACCCATATTTCTGCTACATTCAAGCATAATTCATTGCATTTAGGATATATTTCATTCATACATCACAATTATATTAAATGGCACAATTGCTACTTAAATTGGTTACTTTTACAGGTAGCTGCTGTAGCAGACGCAGGGCAGTGGAGAAGCAGAGCTGGAACACTAGATTGCAGCCGAAAAGGACGATGCTGCCAAGGCTGTTGCCGTGGCAGCCAAGGACGACAACAAATGGTGAAGGAAAAACAAAAAATGGAGCTCGACAGAAAGAGGAAATTAAGCCGGTCTGTCGTGTAGCACTCTTATATTTTTCTGAGCCATAGATCAGAATGAAGGCCAAGCCCAAAGTTCAAGGAAGAAACTCCAAGCAAGAAGAGAGGACGAATTAAAGACATCTTCTCTGAAGATTTAGTCTTTAATAGAGTTGTACTTTAATTTAAACTTGTATTCTTGCCATATTAGAAAACTTGAACCCAAGGCCTATATAAAGGCATGTAATTCGACCTATGGAAGGACATCTTACTCTCTACCCGTCTTCCCCTAAATCCTAGTCGTTTTCCCTCTTCTCATCATGTTCTAAACTTCCCCTAGGGATAAAGGTTGATTCTGTAAAGTAGTTGCAAGGATTGCATTTGTTTTAGGATTTTTTCTGTTCAATAAAATAGACTTCAAGTTTTCTTATTCTGGTTTTCAACATCTTGCAAGAGTATCGGGAGAGCATTGAGAGATTATACATTTACTTAATATCGGGAGAGTTAAGTATACGAAAGGAATAAGTACGGGTTCTCCAGTTTATGGTTGAACTATCTCGGACCTAGGGATAGGACGAGGTTAAGTGGCTAAGGAAGAATTCAACAACATTGGTGTTCATCCTTCGATTCATGCCGGGAGGTATCATCAAAGACGTGGTCATCGACAAACTTGAACCTAGGGATAGGCCAAGGCACATAAGAAATTCTTGCCAAGCTTGAAGATCCGAGTTGGCCCGGCCTAGACGGTTGACCCGAACTACGAAGGTTACACAGGGAAAACCAAAGTCAACCCGAAAGTCAACCTTGATTAGCGACCCCTTTTTTTCTTTTTAATCTTGTCTAGATGCACATTAACCCTAAGTGTACTCTTGAGAAACACATACGTGAAAAGCACATCGAACAAATTACAATAAGGGACTCAATTGCACATAATACAATTGTTAGGGACCAAATCGTAAATTCTAGAAATTAGGAGGTCTTAACTGATTTTTAAGTTACCAATATTAAATTAATCATGTTACATGCTTCTCTGTCAAATTTCACTTTAATCGGACATCTCGAACTCATGCAATTGCAAATACAATTTTCAGGACTAAAACATAAAGCTTACAAACCACAAAACCATTCAAATCAGTGCCCAACGGTCACCTGAAACGGGGTTGACCGTTCTGAAACACGGGTTCGTTTCGAGACTTGTTCCGAAACAGGGCCTTCCAGTGGCCAAACCGTTTCGATACGGTCACCAGCCATTTCGAAACACCAAGGCCATTACAGGCCCCCGTTTCGAAACGCCTATGAGTGTATCGATACGGGTTGCCCAGAAGCTGCAGAATTTACTGGTTTAACACGCATTTAACCACTCAAACACATCCTAATGACTTCCTAATCATGCCAACAAGTCATCATACATATAAGGTACATGTTTGCAACATCAAAACATGTTCATGGCATCAATCATGAAATTTCACGTCTATAGGCATGCATCTTAGTATCCAAATCCAAGCAACCAACTAAACACCAAATCAAGCATCAAAATGGCCAATTACAAATCCAAATCATCAAAGGCATCATGCCACAACTAGGGAGTCCAAAACATCTCCCGAAACACAACCTAAGTTCCCATTGCCAAATATCAAAAACTAATAGTGTTGTGAAAACATCACCATACATGAGCTTAGCATTCCCTTGGATTCTTAGCCTCTTTGTTGCCCTCAAACACTTCAATTATCTGCATTATTGGTTCAAGAGAGAGAGCGTAAGCACAATTTCTTAGTGAGACATGCTCTAAAGAACAACACAATAATGCATTTTATAAAACACTTTTCACAAAGCTTTCCATCACATAATTATCATTATTCATGCAACCTTGCATACATATCAAGCATCTCATTCTTCATTAAAATCAACATGTCATATTGGCTTTCAAGTGATAATCCATAACCATTTACAACACAAAACACAATCGGATACGCGGATTACAAGCGTTGTCCCATACCCTTCATACACACCACCGAACACACAAGGTGGAGTTTACCGGTACAATCACAACCCCTCAACACCCGTGATGGAGTTTAACGGTACAATCACAACCTCTCAACATCACACATCGGTAGTTAAACACCACTAACGAGAACACGGGACACACAACACAAGATCCACACATGGACTTTTAACCACCATTGTGATCTTACCTTTCTCGTTAGTGTACTTGGATGGAGTTTACGGTACAATTACAATCCCTCAACATCCAAGGCGACTTAATTCACGGTGCACCCAATCCTATAGCCGGCTAACTATATCCGATTCAAGTACTTTAAAACCAACACATCACTTGCCAATATACATCATTTATCATCAACAATTCACTGTTTTAAAGCATTAATCAAAGCCAATTATCAACATGCATCACTATGCATCAAAACCATATTTACAACATATCAAACCAAGGATCTCTTACCTTGAGAATCCTTCAACTCATGGCTTTCAAAACCAGCATTAACCATGCTTTCAAAATAGAATTTAAACATGCAATCTATAAACAAATGCATCAACCACTTCATGGCTCTTCCAAGAGAGTTTTTCCGAAAACTTACTCTTGAGCTTAGTTAAGTTGCTTAGACTTAAACTAAGCTCCCAAAACCTTCAAACATTCGTTACAAAGCTGGAAATCCAACTTCACTCACCAATTCCGTTTCGCAAGCTTGCCGAAACGCCGATCAAGCCTCCGGATCAACACCACAAGCATCCGAAGATGTCTCCATGTTTTAAACACATCAAAGCAGAGGATTAATGCATCATCATGCATTAAAATCTTCAGCCATCACACCTAAACTCGCTCCTCTAACCAATTCTAACATTTCGGCTACCAAACACAACCGAAATCACCTCCAAACTCTTCCAAAACATAACCCAGCCAAGATCCATCACTTCTAACCATTTCTAAACATCAATTAACATCGAAAATGAACCTAAACTCGTCCTTATACCTCCAGCTATAACAGAACACCAAGATCACCCCAAAAACCACCATTTTCATAAGCAAAAACTTAGTAAACACAACCTATTCGGGATTGCATTGATAAAACCTCATTTACACATCATTTGACATCAAAAATACATTTAAGAATCATCTCAAAACAGAGCCCAAACAATCACAACGAAATTCTTCAAGATTTCCTCTAAATCTTGAGTTTTAAGCCAAAATCAAGTTCATATCATCAAAACCATTTATAAAACTTAAATTAAGGATTGATAACTTGGGAATTTCAGTAAAGAACTGAGTATTTAGAGGAGAAGAACAACCTTACCTCTAAATGTTGATTTCTCCTTGATTTGAGCCAATTTTCTTGAAAATCCAATGAGCAAATCAAAAGGATTTGATGTAGAAAGGATTAGGAATTAATTGTTGATTGAATCCTCATCAATTGGAGTGAAAATGAATAGAAAAGTTGCTGGAGAAAAGTGTTTGGATGAGGGAATTTTGAGAGAAAAAGAGATGATAAAAAATTTAGGAAAAGTAGTTATGATTTTAACAAAAGGTAGTTTCCTTTTTCATTCAATTAATTAAACATTAATTAAATCACTTAAATTTAAGAAAAATCTGGAGAAATCATTCTTGGGTTAATTAGCTCCTTAAAGATTCAAAGTTTCAATCCTTACAAAACAGTCACCACTGAACTTTTCAAAAATCGCATTTTAGTCACTATTTCAAAATGTTGCATTTCCAAACCTTATTTTGTAAAATTGATTTCACCACCCTCTTATATATATTAAAAGAGGATTTTTAGATATTTTTTCATATTTTTAAAGCATCCTAAACTAGGCTTTTCCTAAAACCTCCTTTTATTTTCGAACCGAAAATCAAACCGATCCGGTTCAGACCCTAAACTTTTAAGCCCAAAATTGGGGTGTTACAACTCTCCCCCCTTAAGAAATTTCGTCCTTGAAATTTACCTGGAGGAAAGAGATACGTAAACTGCTTCATGTCATCCTTTCTTTCCCACGTGGCTTCCTCAACACCACGATGCTTCCACAACACCTTAACCAATCCAATGGTCTTGCCTCGAAGAACTTTACTGTCCGAATCCAGAATTTCCACTGGCCCCTCATCATAGGTCAAGTCTGGATTCAACTCTACTTCCTCCTCAGGCATAACATGTGAAGGATCCGATCTATATCTCTGAAGCATAGAGACATGAAACACATCATGAATCTTTTCCAACTCTTGCGGCAACCTCAGCTTGTACGCAACAGGACCCACACGTTCAATCACCTCGTATGGTCCAATGTACCTAGGGCTCAAATTACCCTTCCGGCCAAACCTCATCACCTTCTTCCAAGGCGAAACTTTCAAGAACACACGATCACCTACCGCAAACTCAATCTCCTTACGCTTCAAATCTGCGTAAGACTTTTGTCGATCAGAAGCTGCCTTCAATCGCTCACAAATGAGCTTCACCTTCTTGGTAGTTCCCTTCAACAAAGCTGGCATTGAAACCAACTTTTGACCTGTTTCAGCCCAACAAAGAGGAGTTCTGCACTTCCTCCCGTACAAGGTTTCATAAGGTGCCATTTGAATACTTGCCTAGTAGCTATTGTTATAAGCAAACTCCACCAAAGGCAAATGCTTCTCCCAAGAGCATTGAAACTCAATCACACAGCACCTCAACATATCTTCCAACACTTGGATAACACGCTCAGACTGTCCATCCGACTGTGGATGATAAGAAGTACTGAAATTCAGCCGTGTACCCAAAGCTTGATGCAAACATTCCCAGAAACGCGAAGTAAACCTCGGATCTCTATCCGACACTATAGACTTTGGCACACCATGCAGCCGCACGATCTCAGCAATGTACAGCTCTGCAAGCTTATCCAAGGTGTACGTAGTATGCACAGGTAAGAAATGAGCACACTTCGTTGGGCGATCCATAACCACCCACACCGAATTCTTCTTCGATGGCGACAAAGGCAAACCAGACACAAAGTCCATGGTAATCCTTTCCCACTTCCACTCAGGAATACTCAACGGTTGCAACAACCCAGAAGGAAACTGGTGCTCAGCCTTAACTCGCTGACAAACCATGCACTTACTCACATACTCAACAACATCTTTCTTTAATCCCACCCAATAGTACTCATCTCTAAGATCACGATACATCTTAGTACTATAAGGGTGCATAGCAAAAGGACTACTATGAGCTTCAGCCAGAATAGTACGCCTCAACTCAGCATCATTGGGCACTACTATCCGACACCCAAAACATAGAACTCCATCATCATTAAAATAGAAATTCGATGGCCTATCCTCAGCAATATCCTGAACATGTGGCACCAAGGAATCATCCAACAACTGCTTATCCTTTATCAACTGAACCAAAGATGGTTTCACTTGCAATTCAGCCACAAGACCTCCATCTCGCGAAATACTCAAACTGTCAAACATAGCCCTCAACTCCACTGCCACTTTCCTACTCAAGGCATCCGCTACAACATTAGCTTTTCCTGGATGGTACTCGATCGTCAGATCGTAATCTTTAAGAAACTGCACCCAACGTCGTTGCCTAAGATTCAACTCTTTCTGAGACATCAGATACTTCAAACTTTTGTGATCCGTGTACACAATACACTTCTCACCATACAAGTAATGTCTCCAAATTTTCAAAGCAAAGACCACCGCAGCTAACTCAATATCATGCGTAGGATAATTGCGCTCATGCACCTTCAACTGGCGCGATGCATAAGCCACCACCTTACCCTCTTGCATCAACACACACCCCAAACCAACATAGGATGCGTCACTGTACACCACAAACTCTTTCCCTGATTCAGGTTGAACCAAGATAGGAGCTTGCATCAAAGCTGCCTTAAGCTTCTCAAAAGCCTGCTGCCTTGCTTCTGTCCACTCATACTTGACATCCTTCTGCAACAACTTCGTCAAAGGTGCAACAATCTTTGAAAATCCATCCACAAACCTCTGGTAGTATCCTGCCAACCTAAGGAAACTACAGACTTCATGAACAGACTTAGGAGGCTTCCAATTCATCACTGCCTCAATCTTCTGAGGATCAACACGAATCCCCTCAGCAGAAACCACATGACCAAGGAACACAACTTCCCTAAGCCAAAATTCACACTTGCTCAGCTTAGCATAAAGCTGATTCTCCATCAAAGCCTGCAACACAATCCTCAAATGCCCCTCATGCTCCTCCTCGGTACGAGAGTACACAAGGATATCATCAATGAACACCACAACAAACTTGTCCAAATATTCATGGAACACTCTATTCATCATGTCCATAAAAGTTGCAGGAGCATTCGTCAAACCAAACGACATCACAAGGAACTCATAATGCCCATACCTCGTTCTGAAGGCTGTTTTTGGCACATCCACATCCTTCACCTTCAGCTGGTAATAACCTGACCTTAAGTCAATTTTAGAGAACACAGCCGCTCCCTGAAACTGATCAAAAAGATCATCAATCCTCGGCAATGGATACCGATTCTTGATAGTCAACTTGTTCAGCTGACGATAATCGATGCACATTCTCATAGTGCCATCCTTTTTCTTCACAAACAAGACCGGTGCACCCCAAGGTGACACACTCAACCGAATGAAACCACGATCAAGCAACTCCTGAAGTTTCGTCTTCAGCTCCTTCAACTCCTTAGGTGCCATTCGATAAGGAGTAATGGACACTGGAGTTGTGTTTTCATACAGCTCAATTCAAACTCCACCTCTCTGTTAGGAGGCAAACCAGGTAACTATTCCGGAAACACACCAGGAAACTCTCACACAGTCCTGATATCTTGGACTCGCAACTCCTTACAGCTAGGATTCATAACAAAGCCTAGGTAGGCCTCACAACCCTGCCTCAGCATTCGGCTTGCTTCCAATGTAGACACCACATTGGCAAGAAACTTCACATTCTCACCTACCACCACTACCTCATAATCATCCGCAAGTTTCAACGAAACCCGTTTGTTCTCAAAATCCACCACAGCTCGATGTTCAACAAGCCAATCCATACCAAGGATTACATCAAAACCATAGAATGACAATTCCATGAGATCAACAAGAAAAACATGATTTTGCACTAACAAAGGACATCTTCTTTACAATTTCCGTGTCACAACAGTCTCACCAAAGGAACTAATTACACGCATACCAACATCCAAAGCCTCAACAGGTAAACCAAGCAATTGAGCATGTTCACGCAATATGTATGAGTGTGTAGATCCAGAATCAATCAAGTAAAGTAATGACAAGGACTACAAAGTAAAGGTACCTGCGATCACATCCGTGTCATTTCTCCCCTCTCGCTGAGCATACACTCGAGCCTGGCCACCACCCTCAGGTTGGACAGCCACCACATGTGCCACATTCCTCCCACCATCATCTCTGCGCTGGAAGTTACCACGGCCGCGCCCACGACCTCTCTGTGGTGCAACAACTCCAGGAGCACGTCCCTGACCACCACCGACCAACAAAGGACACTCCCTCCTCATGTGGTTTTCCGAACCACAATTCCAGCTCGAATTACCGGTCACTGCCACAGGAGCCTGAACCTCCCTCGCTGCTCGAGGACAATCACGCCTCAAATGGCCACGTGATCCACACGTCCAGCACGTGTTCTGATTAGCTCTTATCCTGTCTCCCTAAACAGGCGCACCATGCCCTCTATTACCACGCCTAGCAGAAGACTGATACCTCTTATCTCGTCCTCTCTTGTTCCGTCCACCACCGGAACTATACTCAACAGCTCTTTTGCCTGAGACAGAACTAACACCTCTGGAAAACAAACCCAGGTTCTGCTCAATGTCCTTTGCCCTACTCACCAGCACATCAAAATTCGTGTACTCAGCTGCAAGCATAAAGGTCTTCACGTCCGTCACCAAACCATATCGGAAACGCTCACACCTCTCCCGCTCATCAGGGATAAGCTCAGGTGTGTACTAGCTAGGGCGGACAAACTGGATCTCGTACTCAGCCACCGTCATGCTTCCTTGCACAAGAGACATGAATTCTCTTTTCTTCTCATCCAGGTATCACACACCTAGATACTTTCACTTGAACGCGTTCAGAAAGAACGTCCAAGTCACATCAACTTCCTCTATTCTGGAGACAGTGGTCGTCCACCAAGTATACGCATCATCATGTAATAGCGACACCACGCAACCTAACTTCTGCACATCATTGCAGCTCATTTGTCCTAATATTCTCTTGGTGCTTTCCAACCAAGATTCAGAACCTTCAGGAGATAAACCTCTGAACTCAGCCCCTCCCAGACTGCGAAGACGTTCCAAAGGTAATCTCACATTAGCATCACCCTGATGCACAGCTTGCCCCTGCGCATCATAATCTCACAATATCATGTATTAATACAGTCATGTCAGGAGCAGCTTGCCCCTGCGCAGCTTCAGGTCCAGCGACCCCAGCACCAGCACCATCACCTTCAGCACCACCACCACCGGGTGGTCCACCACCAGGAGGAGGAGGTATGTCCACAACATTCTCAACATTTTCCTCGTTCTCATTCAGAGCCATAGCTCTCGTATTCATCCTTATTTCTCTACGAGGCCACATTTACAAGAAACTACAATGCACTGACACAATGCAATAAACATAATTAGGCTCAACAAGGTAAGTAATCCAAGTACTCAAGCTCATTATCCAAAAATAATTCCTTTCATTAGTTTTGATATGGAAATGGGTTCCTCTAACATGCTTCAACATAACATAGCATCACAATTGCAACATACTTTACAATTCATACATCATACTTTCATTTGAAAGGCACATCATGCAATCACACATACATCACCCACATAACCATTCCAATTTACTCGAGAACTCAGCTCCGATACCACCAAATGTAACCCCCTTAGCTCGGCCTAGACGTTTGACCCGAACTACGGAGGTTACACGGGGAAAACCAAAGTCAACTCGAAAGTCAACCTTGATTAACGACCCCTTTTTTTTAATCTTGTCTAGATGCACATTAACCCTAAGCGTACTCTTGAGAAACACATACGTGAAAAGCACAACGAACAAATTACAATAAGGGACTCAATTGCACATAATATGATTGTTAGGGACCAAATCGTAAATTCTGGAAATTAGGAGGTCTTAACTGATTTTTAAGTTACCAATATTAAATTAATCATGTTACATGCTTCCCTGTCAAATTTCACCTTAATCGGACATCTCGAACTCATGCAATTGCAAATACAATTATCAGGACTAAAACGTAAAGCTTACAAACCACAAAACCATTCAAATCAGTGCCCAACGGTCACCTGTTTCGAAACGGGGTTGACCGTTCTGAAACACGGGTTCGTTTCGAGACTTGTTCCGAAACAGGGCCTTCAGTGGCCAAACCGTTTCGATACGGTCACCAGCCGTTTCGAAACACCAAGGCCATTACAGGCCCCCGTTTCGAAACGCCTATGAGTGTATCGATACGGGTTACCCAGAAGCTGCAGAATTTGCTGGTTTAACATGCATTTTACCACTCAAACACATCGTAATGACTTCCTAATCATGTCAACAAGTCATCATACATATAAGGTACATGTTTGCAACATCAAAACATGTTCATGACATCAATCATGAAATTCCACAAGTCTATAGGCATGCATCCTAGTATCCAAATCCAAGCAACTAACTAAACACCAAATCAAGCATCAAAATGGCCAATTACAAATCCAAATCATCAAAGGAATCATGCCACAACTAGGCTGTCCAAAACATCTCCCGAAACACAACCTAGGTTCCCATTGCTAAATATCAAAAACTAATAGTGTTGTGAAAACATCACCATACATGAGCTTAGCTTTCCCTTGGATTCTTAGCCTCCTTGTTGCCCTCAAACACTTCAATTATCTGTATTATTGGTTAAGGAGAGAGAGCGTAAGAACAATGGCTTAGTGAGGCATGCTCTAAAGAACGACACAATAATACATTTTATAAAACACTTTTCTCAAAGCTTTCCATCACATAATCATCATTATTCATGCAACCTTGCATACATATCAAGCATCTCATGCTTCATTAAAATCAACATGTCATATTGGCTTTCAAGTGATAATCCATAACCATTTACAACACAAAACACAATCGGATACGCGGATTACAAGCGTTGTCCCATACGCTTCATACACACTACCGAACACACAAGGTGGAGTTTACCGGTACAATCACAACCCCTCAACACCCGTGATAGAGTTTAACGGTACAATCACAACCCCTCAACATCACTTATCGGTAGTTGCATAACACCACTAACGAGAACACGGGACACACAACACAAGATCCACAGATGGACTTTTAACCATCATTGTGATCTTACCTTTCTCGTTAGTGTACTTGGATGGAGTTTACGGTACAATTACAACCCCTCAACATCCAAGGCGACTTAATTCACGGTGCACCCAATCCTATAGCCGGCTAACTGTATCCGATTCAAGTACTTTAAAACCAACACATCACTTGCCAATATACATCAGTTATCATCATCAATTCACTGTTTTAAAGCATTAATCAAAGCCAATTATCAACATGCATCACTATGCATCAAAACCATATTTACAACATATCAAACCAAGGATCTCTTACCTTGAGAATCCTTCAACCCATGGCTTTCAAAACCAACATTAACCATGCTAAAACATGCTTTCAAAACAGAATTTAAACATGTAATCTATAAACAAATGCATCAACCACTTCATGGCTCTTCCAAGAGAGTTTTTCCGAAAACTTACTCTTGAGCTTAGTTAAGTTGCTTAGACTTAAACTAAGCTCCCAAAACCTTCAAACATTCGTTACAAAGCTGGAAATCCAACTTCACTCACCAATTCGGTTTCGCAAGCTTGCCTAAACGCCGATCAAGCCTCCAGATCAACACCACAAGCATCCGAAGATGTCTCCCATGTTTTAAACACATCAAAGCAGAGGATTAATGCATCATCATGAATTAAAATCTTCAGCCATCACACCTAAACTCGATGCTCTAACCAATTCTAACATTTCGGCTACCAAACACAAACGAAATCACCTCCAAACTCTTCCAAAACATAACCCAGCCAAGATCCATCACTTCTAACCATTTCTAAACATCAATTAACATCCAAAATGAACCTAAACTCGTCCTTATACCTCCAGCTATAACAGAACACCAATATCACCCCAAAAACCACCTATTTCATAAGCAAAAACTTAGGAAACACAACCTATTCGGGATTGCATTGATAAAACCTCATTTACACATCATTTGACATCAAAAATACATTTAAGAATCATCTCAAAACAGAGCCCAAACAATCACAACGAAATTCTTCAAGATTTCCTCTAAATCTTGAGTTTTAAGCCAAAATCAAGTTCATATCATCAAAACCATTTATAAAACTTAAATTAAGGATTGATAACTTGGGAATTTCAGTAAAGAACTGAGTATTTAGAGGAGAAGAACAACCTTACCTCTAAATGTTGATTTCTCCTTAATTTTAGCCAATTTTCTTGAAAATCCAATGAGCAAATCAAAAGGATTTGATGTTGAAAGGATTAGGAATTAATTGGTGATTGAATCCTCATCAATTGGAGTGAAAATCAATAGAAAAGTTGCTGGAGAAAAGTGTTTGGATGAGGGAATTTTGAGAGAAAAAGATATGAGAAATTTTTTAGGAAAAGTAGTTATGATTTTAACAAAAGGTAGTTTCCTTTTTCATTCAATTAATTAAACATTAATTAAATCACTTAAATTTAAGAAAAATCTGGAGAAATCATTCTTGGGTAAATTAGCTCCTTAAAGATTTAAAGTTTCAATCCTTACAAAACAGTCACCACTGAACTTTTCAAAAAATCGCATTTTAGTCACTATTTCAAAATATTGCATTTCGAAACCTTGTTTTGTAAAATTTATTTAACCACTCTCTTATATATATTAAAAGAGGATTTTGAGATATTTTTCCATATTTTTAAAGCATCCCAAACTAGGCTTTCCCTAAAACCTTCTTTTATTTTCGAACCGAAAATCACACCGGTCCGGTTCAGACCCTAAACTTCTAACCCCAAAATTGGGGTGTTACAACTTGCGTCATGTAAACTTGCACTCTATTGCGATAGACTCTTTTACACGCAACACAAGTCAATATGCTTAGCAATTCACACAAGACCACACCAAGTCCCAATTTAACATAGCATCACTATTTAGAACATGCTTGAAACATAAACAACCCATAGTAAGGGAGTTTGAACACCAACTCCTTAACATACAATCTAGCAATCCCATTGTCTAAGTGTTATTATAAAACACAAACCATACTTTGAACTTAATGAGAACTCCAAGAGTTTCCTCTCTTGCCCACTTGCCTCTCGAAGCCTCTAACAATCTGCATTGTCGAAGAAAAGATAGCGTAAGCTAGAAGCTTAGTGAGCGGAGCTCTAAAATACACCAAAAATGCAGTTTTTAAAACGTAGACTTAGATTCAAGCAAAGTCAAATAAGGAAAGACGTAATGTATCACAAATATCCCATTACAAGGTATGTACATGCATGACCCCAAACTCGGTGGGACTACACATCATCGTTCGACTAATAGATTTCCGATGGGACTACACATCTCCGTACTCTCCTATTAGTCACTACCGGTGGGACTACACATCACTGTAGTAACGACAACCATCACGTGAGGCTTGACACCAACAACGACTACACAACAACGTTAAACGGAGAATAAAAACAATCTAAAAACATCATCACATCATACATATCATGAGCACCGAAAATCAATCAACAAATGAGATTAGGTGAACTTACTCTTGGGTCTAGGTTAGTCTCTAAGACTCCACCCAAACCCAAACCCTCGTTGAACATAAATAAGATTCCAAAACAACACCCACTCACCGATGAACCCAAACGGATGTCGAAACACCAATCTCAAGCCTCCGTAGCACCTGGTATCACACCTGAAGCACCCAAACCCGATTTCTCTGTTTAAAGCAATCCAAATCATATTATTAGGACACTAATAAACTCGCAAACCAGTTGTAACCCGGAAACTCACTCTTGCAACCAAAACACATCAATTCGAATCCAAGATTTCATCCAAACTTCACCATTTTCGTTCTAAACAAACCCCACACTGAAATCATCCATTCCAACCACTAAAACACATCCAAAAAAATCTAGAAACATCTCCCATCAACAAAGGAACCACCAGCCACGTTTTCAACCTAAAACCAGCCCCAAAACCCAACGTTTTAGACCTAAAAATCTCATTTTTATACCCATTTCGGGTTTCCCACCAAAACCCATCATTTTAACATTTTTAGGACACCCAAAAGTGATCAAAAACACCCTTAAACTCTACATTAGAAACCCACATGAAGAATCCATAGAAATACCCATTTCTCAACTCAACTCCAAACTTAAAATACATTTTAATGGCTTTTAAAAGAGGGTTTTCAAAGAACACAAGCTAAAGAATGAAGAATATGAAATAAGGAAGAGATTACCTTCAAAAATCTTGCTTGGATGAGAGATTTTAGCAATAGAATAGTGATTTAGGGGTTTAGAGAAGTTTTAGTTGAAAAAGGGGGATTTTGGAGAAGATGATATCTTTTTCAAATTTCCTTTCTTTATTCCCCTTTTCTCAAAATTCTCATTCTCAATTTCATTAATGGCATTTTAGTAAATATGAGCATCTTTTGTAAAAATCACCATTTTAAGTCTAATTTTAACCCAACTAATCCTAGGTTATAATCGATAAACTTCCGGGCCCTAAACCGGGGCATTACAACTCTCCCCCACTTAAGGAATTTCTTCCCCAAAATTACCTGACGGAAAGAGATACGGAAACTGTCTTTCCATGTCTTCCTTCCTCTCTCAAGTAGCCTCTTCCACACCTCGATGTCTCCACAAAACCTTGACTAATTCGATAGACCTCCCACGCAACACCTTCTTGTTTGTAACAAGAATCTCAACCGGATCTTCATCATATGACAAGTCAGGGTTCAACACAATCTCTTCCACTGGCATTACATGAGACAAATCCGATATATACTTTCGGAGCATCGATACATGGAACACATCATGGATCTTCTCTAACTCGGTCGGAGTCTCAATCTATACGCAACGGGACCGATCCTCTCAACTACCTCGTAAGGTCCAATGAACCTCAGACTCAACTTAACTTTCCTACCAAACCTCATCACCTTCTTCCAAGGTGAGACCTTTAAAAACACCTCGCCCATGGCATACTCTATCTCTTTTCTCTTCAAATCGGCATACGACTTCTGTCGGTCCGAAGCTGCCCTCAAGCGATCACAGATCAGTTTTACCTTCTCGGTAGTGCCCTTAAGCAATTCATGCATTGGTACAAGCTTCTGTCCGGCCTCGGCTCAACAAATAGGAGTTCTACACTTCCTACCATGCATAGCTTCATACGGTGCCATATGAATATTGGCCTGATAATTGTTGTTGTACGCAAACTCTACTAACGGTAGATGCTTCTCCCAAGACCCCTGAAAGTCGATAATACAACACCTCAACATGTCCTCCAACACATGTATCACCCTCTCTGACTGACCATCTGACTGCGGGTGATATGAAGTACTGAAATTCAACCAAGTACCCAAGGCACGATGCAAACACTCCTAAAATCTAGTTGTAAACCTCGAATCTCGGTCTGACATAATCAATTTCGGTACCCCATGCAGTCTCACTATCTCACAGATGTACAGATCGGCCAACTTATCTAAGGTGTAGGTAGTATGAACAGGTATGAAGTGAGCACACTTAGTAAATCTATCGACTATTACCCACACTGAATTCTTCTTCGAAGGAGTCAACGGTAGACCCGACACAAAGTCCATGGTGGTACGTTCCCACTTCCATTTTGGAATCTTCAACGGCTATAACAACCTTAAAGGAAACTGATGCTCGACTTTAACTCTCTGACATTCCATGCACTTACTCACAAACTTGACCACATCCTTCTTCAACCCAACCCAGTAGTACTCTTCTTTCAACCCATGGTACATCTTTGTACTACCCGGATGCATAGCAAAGGGACTATTATGTGCTTCATTTAAGATGATGCGCCTCAACTCGGATTCTTCTGGAACAACTATTCTATCCTTGAAACATAGGATCTCATTCTCACCAAAACAAAAATCTGTGGGTCTATCCTTGACTATATCTTGCACGTGAGGTGCCAACGACTCATCTTGCAACTGTTTCTGTCGGATCAACTAAGCCGACAACGGTTTAACTTGCAACTCGGATATCAAACCACCATCCCGTGACACGCTCAATCTCGCAAACATAGCTCGCAACTCAACTGCCACTTTTCTACTCAAAGCATCGTCCACTATGTTTGCCTTACCCGGATGATACTCTATCGTAAGGTTATAATCCTTAAGAAGTTCTATCCATCTATGCTGCCTAAGATTTAACTCTTTCTGAGACATCAAGTACTTCAAACTCTTGTGGTCGGTATAAACGGTGCACTTCTCGCTATAAAGGTGATGTCTCCAAATCTTCAATGCAAATACTACTTCGGCTAACTCAATATCATGAGTGGGGTAGTTCTTCTCGTGAACTTTCAACTGTCTCGAAGCATAAGCTACGACCTTACCTTCTTGCATAAGCACACAACCTAAACCTACATATGACGCATCACTGTAAATCACAAACCTTTTTCCCAGTTTCGGCTGAACCAAAATAGGAGCTTCGTTCAAAGCTTTCTTCAACTTCTCGAATGCTTGTTGTCTTGCATATGACCACTCATACGAAAGATTCTTCTGAAGCAACTTGGTTAAAGAAGCCGCTATCTTTGAAAATCCCTCGACAAATCCTCGATAATATCTCGCCAAGCCTAGGAAGCTACGGATTTCCGTCACTGACTTCGGTCGCTTCCAATCCACTATTGCTTCTATCTTCTTGGGATCCACACTAATCCCATTGGTCGAGATCACATGACCTAGGAAGACTACCTCCCTAATCCAAAACTCACATTTACTTAACTTGGCATATAACTGATTCTCAAGCAAAGTCTGAAGCATTAACCGCAAATGCTCATCATGCTCTTCCTCGGTCCTAGAGTACACTAAGATGTCATCTATGAACACTACCACAAACATGTCTAAAAACTCGTGAAACACACGGTTCATCATGTCCATAAATGCAGCTGGAGCATTATTCAAACCGAAAGGCATCACCAAGAACTCATAGTACCCATAACGTGTACGGAAGGCTGTCTTCAGTATGTCCACGTCTTTCACCTTCAACTGATAGTAACTGGATCTTAAATCAATCTTTGAAAACACTGAAGCACCTCTCAACTGATTAAGCAAGTCATCTATCCTAGGCCAAGGGTACTTGTTCTTCACTGTTACCTTGTTCAACTGCCTATAATCTATACACATCCTCATACTACCGTCCTTCTTCTTCACAAACAAGACCGGAGCACCCCACGAAGAAATACTAGGCCTAATAAAACCTCTATTCGACAACTTCTGAAGTCGTGTCTTCAATTCTTTCAACTCTTTCGGTGCCATTCTATACGGAGCAATAAAGAAAGATGCAGAATCAGAATACGTCTCAATAGCAAATTCATCTTCTCTATTTGGAGGCAAACCCGACAACTCTTCCGGAAAAACAGTTGGAAAATCACAAATCGTCATGATGTCTTGGGTCTAACCTCACTCATATTCGGATTCATCACGTAAGCCAAGTAAGCCTGACAACCCGAATCCATTAACTTTTGAGCTTCCAACGCAGAAGCAACATTGGACAAGAACCTAATGTTCTCGCCAACTACCACAACCTCAAAGTCATCTGTAAGCTTCTAGGAGACTCTCTTGGTCTCAAAGTCAACACTAGCTCTATGCTCTACGAGCCAATCAATGCCCAAAATCACATCAAAATCGTAGAACGGTAACTTCATCATGTCAACCGGAAACACGTGGTCCTGAACCATCAAGGGACTCCTCCTATACCTCTTCCTAACTACCACAGTATCACCGAAAGAACTAGTAACATTTACACCTACCTCTAACCACTCATACGGTAAACCTAGAGACCTTATGTGTTCACCCAAAATATACGAATGTGTCGACCCCGAATCTATCAAAAGAAAGCAAACTCAAATACTGTAACGAGAAATTACCTGCAATGACATTTGTGTCATTCCCAGCCTCTCGCTGTGCATACACCCTAGCCGGTCCTCCACCCTCGGGCTGGACTGCCCCTACATGAGCCAAGTTCTTCTGTCCATCATTCCTCAGCTGGAGGTTACGACGCCCACGACCTCTCTGATGCTAAAAACCCTAGCTAGGGCCGATTCTCCCCTAGCCGAGTGTGGACAGTTACGCCTCAAATGGTCTCGGAACCACAGTTCCAACATACCCCATAGGCCCCATACACTCGCTCTGATGGTGTCTCCCGCATCTAGCGCACTCTGGAGTGTGTACAACAACTTCTTGGCCCTGGTGGCCCCATCCATATTTACCACTCCTATTCCTCGAATCGGGCTGATACCTCCTATCCCTATGCCTCTTGGCATGATCTCTACCCCAATCCTCATGTCTCTTTCCGGAATCGGACCCACTAGCACGAGCACTGGAGCCTAAGTTCTGTTTAATATCCTTTGCCCTAGAGACCAAGACATCAAACTCTGTATAGCCGGAGGCAAGCATGTAAGTCTTCACATCTCTAGTCAATCCATATCAAAAGCGCTCACAACGTTCCCTCTCACTGGGAACCAACTCGGGTGCATACTGGCTCAATCTCACAAACTGAACCTCGTACTCGGACACGGTCTTGCTACCCTGAACCAAGGCCATAAACTCCCTATTCTTCTCATCTAGATACTGAACTCTGAGATACTTCCTCTTAAAAGCATTTCTGAAGAATTCCCACGTGATATCCGCTTCGGCCATACCTGAAGTAACAGTGGTCTACCATGCATATGTGTCCCCCTGAAGCAAGGAGACAATGCAACCCAACTTACGAGTGTCTGAGCACTCCATTTGACCCAAGATGCGTGTAGTACTCTCGAGCCAAGCCTTTGAACCTTCAGGAGTCAAACCACGAAACTCAACTCCTCCCAAACTGCAGAGCCTCTCAAGGGGTAATCTTGTTCCTGCACCCTAAGGTGGTGCTGCAGCTTGCATACCGGCCAAAGCTGTCTAAAAATCTCCAGCTATGGTTTGAAACAAATGGGTCATGTTCGCACCTACCTGACCCTGACCCGCCTGGGCTCCATTACCTCCAGCATTAGCACCGGCCTGAGGCCCATTACCAACACCTCCGACTTGCGCACCAGTCTGAGGCACATTACCTTCACCACCCATCCCATCACCATCGAGAGCAGGAGGAGCAGGAGGCTCACCCCCGGGTGCCTGGTCACCCGCTCAAGGCCGCCCCCTTTGTCTCACCATAATGAGATAAAATCTAAAACAAACAACACATCACACACAAAAGAAAACATTAGGTTAGCAAAAGGGCAATGACCCATGTTCTCATCTCTTTAAACCAAAACCATTTTCAATAACAACACCTAACAATGGGAACACTTGACTGGACTTCGACCAACAATAAGGGCATCTAGAAGCATGCATTCATACACCGTGCAATAGCAAGCAACCATACAAACCAACTTACCCGACTTACCTTTCCCAAGATATCTCGTAACCGAGGCTCTGATACCACCAAATGGAACCCCCTCGTCCCGGTCTAGGCGATAGACCGGTCCGAACAGGTTCAACGGGGAAAACTGAAGCAAAACCCGTTAAGGCTCCACTTCTATTAGCAACCCTAGAAAATTTCTTTTAAACATTATCTTGTCTAAATATATCATTAATCCTATGTGTGAAAACGACAGCGGAAAACTAAAAAAGAAAAGATATAAACGAGGCGCGAAATAATATAAATTTACCAAGTGTCGAGTTAGTCTGATTTCATGCTTACGAAACCAAAACCATACAAAAGCGATTCACACGAGGCTCTTAAGGAAGCTTACGATAAACGGGACCAAAGCCCAACATTTGAGAATCCTTAAAGATGCCAAAAGCCCAAATTACAGGCATGTGTTTCGAAACAGGCTTGCCCATTTCGATACACAGGTCCAAGTTTAAAAGCCAAACTAGGCCGTATCGGTACGGTCCACCTCGTTTCGGCACGGGGGTCCATTTTGTCAAAGCGTTCTGGAACTCGTTCCAAAATAGGCCCTTACAGTGGCAAATCGTTTCAATATGCGTATCGAAACAGAAGCTGACAATGTCAAATCGTATCGAAACGCGTTCTGATACGGGTATCCCTGGAGTTATCATTGTTCCGTAACAACCACAAGCGTTTCGAAACGCCTGCACTCCGTGTGACCCCGAAATAGTTTTCTAGATCTCTAAAGTCCCCAAACAAGCCTCAAAACACAAGAATCAGGAAACAACAACATGACAAACTATCATATATACATTCTAGATGCAAAAAGTCCTAATCACAACATTTGATGTGCATTCAAGAAACAATTTAGAACTCAAGCTCTAAGCTCACATGAACACTTAGATACAAAGACACTAACAAGTCAATATACTTAGCAATCCACACAAGACAACACCAAGTCCCAATTTAACATAGCATCACCATTTAGAACATGCTTGAAACATAAACAACCCATAGTAAGGGAGTTTGAACACCAACTCCTTAACATACAATCTAGCAATCCCATTGTCTAAGTGTTATTATAAAACATAAACCATACTTTGAACTTAATGAGAACTCCAAGAGTTTCCTCCCCTGCCCACTTGCCTCCCGAAGCCTCTAACAATCTGCATTGTCGAAGAAAAGAGAGCGTAAGCTAGAAGCTTAGTGAGCAGAGCTCTAAAATACACCAACAATGCAGTTTTTAAAATGTAGACTTAGATTCAAGCAAAGTCAAATAAGGAAAGACGTAATGTACCACAAACATCACATTACAAGGTATGCACATACATGACCCCAAAACTCGGTGGGACTACACATCACCGTTCGACTAATAGTTTTCCGATGGGACTACACATCACCGTACTCTCCTATTAGTCACTACCGGTGGGACTACACATCACCGTAGTAAGGACAACCATCACGTGAGGCTCGTCACCAACAACGACTACACAACAACATAAAAACGGAGAGTAAAAACAATCTAAAAACATCATCACATCACACATATCATGAGCACCGAAAATCAATCAACAAATGAGATTAAATGAACTTACTCTTGGGTCTAGGTTAGTCTCTAAGACTCCACCCAAACCCCAAACCCTCATTGAACATAAATAAGATTCCAAAACAGTATCCACTCACCGATGAACCCAAACAGATGCTGAAACACCGATCTCAAGCCTTTGTAGCACCCGGTATCGCACCCGAATCCGATTCCTCTGTTTAAAGAAATCCAAATCATACTTTTAGGCCACTAATACACTTGCAAACTAGTAGTAACCCGGAAACTCACTCTTGCAACCTAAACACATCAATTCGAATCCAAGATTTCATCCAAACTTCACCATTTTCGTTCTAAACAAACCCCACACTAAAATCATCCATTCCAAGCACTCAAACACATCCAAAAATATCTAGAAACATCCCTCATCAACAAGGGAACCACCATCCACATTTTCAACCTAAAACCAACCCAAAAACTCAACCTTTTAGACATAAAAATCTCATTTTTATACCCATTTCGGGTTTCCCACCAAAACCCATCATTTTAACATTTTTAGGACACCCAAAAGTGACCAAAAACACCTTTAAACGCTACATTAGAAACCGACATGAAGAACCCATAGAAATACATATTTTCTCAACTCAACTCCAAACTCAAAATACATTTTAATGGCTTTTAATAGAGGGTTTTCAAAGAACACAATCTAAATAATGAAAAATCTTAATTAAGGAAGAGATTACCTTAAAAATCTTGCTTGGATGAGAGATTTGAGCAATGGAATAGTGATTTAGGGTTTTAGAGAAGTTTTAGTGGGAAAAGGGGGATTTTGGAGAAGATGACATCTTTTTCAAATTTCCTTTCTTTATTCCCTTTTTCTCAAAATTCTCATTCTCAATTTCATTAATGGCATTTTAGTAAATATGTGCATCTTTTATAAAAATCATCATTTTAGGTCTAATTTTAACCTGGACTAATCCTAGGTTATAATCGATATACTCTCGGGCCCTAAACCGGGGCGTTACACTCACCTAGCTAGTTCATTCATGCTTCAAGTAGACATATCTAGTTTCATACATATCATGTAATCAAGACATAAAAACAACTCATATAACATAGCAACCAATCATGTCATTGAATGGTACAATTAAAAACAAGATCATAACATATCATCGATCACATTTTCGTGTCACTCAAATAGGGTCACTACCCTTTTCAAACATATCATTTCATATAGCATGTCAATCATGTAACAATACACCATTTCAATGATCATTTAAGTCTTATTAGAAGTACATTATCTTTTTGCCTTGGATGATTAATGGACTAGGTAATCAAGTCAATAGGTACCAAGTACCAACATGTAACAGGAGATGCATAAGGCATCAAAGATCATAGAATACACCATGTATCAAGGCGTCTAACTACACCATTTAACTTGTAACTTGTAACAGTAGATGCTCAAAGCATCAGTAGGTGACTAACCACCTTTAAATTAGTAGAGCTCAGACTCTAAGGCATGCCCTTCTACCTAAGAACCACTAGTCAACCTAGGACTTATTAAGCCTTTTAATTTCCAATATGAACAAACAAGTGTTTATCAATCACATTACAAGGCTATACAACATGTTCATGTCAACATTGCACTTGAATCATTCAAGTTAAATAAACAACCAATTTTTAGCAAGCATATCATATCAATTCAATCACGTACTCATTAAAAACAATAGCTAAATCTCATACATAGGCTTATCTCGTGAAGCTCAAATAACCAATACATCATAGCAAATCAAATAGATCATAATAACTATACTTAACTAGTACTAAACATGTAACATTTATTCATTTCCTTTAATCCTTCTTCCTTTACATTTAAGTTTACCAAACCATTATTAGATTCATTACATGCTTCATATTATCTCATCAAATAAACATAAATACATTGGTTAGGATGCTAATCCTAACCCTAAGATAGCTACACTCACAATACTTCCAAGCTTATGTTTGCTCCTTGATCACTATGTCCTTATCTTTCCTCTTTGGTAGCCCAACCCTTGAATCCTCTAAAATGCCTTCACAATCTTGCTCTTGAACATCCAAACAACATATATAAATCATATTAGAACATCTTTCAAACATATATAACCATTTAAACAATACAAACACATAAACACATGAAATTGCCCCCTAAACGGACAGTTTGAGCAACATACACTAAACTGTTCATAACATTTTACACACGACTCCAAATTAGGAGTTCTTTACTATTCTAGAAAGCTTATTCACATAGATTAAGACCATGTATAGCACATATTTTTATAATTTCCCTATCAATACAGTTTATTGTTTGAAAACAGGGCATTTACAGTGACCTAAACTGTTTCCAGATTTTATCTTACAACTTTAGGGGCCAATTCACCTATGATGCAAAGCTCATTAAATTCTGAGATTTTAACCACTATTAAAAACATCTAAGTATATTATAACCATGTTCCAATTTCATCAAAAACAGGGCATTATGAACTTCATATTAGCAAATTTTTCGGATGTATCAAGATTCATTATCTAAGCATTGTATTGGCCTTAAACATATTTTTCAAGTCATTTAACACCATTATCATGTTACTAATAAAACATTATTAGGTTCCCATGTTTCTTAGAAATTTTACCAAATTTTATATGCCTCAAATTCGTCCCTAAACATTTTCAAAATAGTGATTAACCCAGGCAGTCTCCAGTTTCATTTCAAAATAGAACCCGTTACTTCTAACATAATTTTCCATACATTCCAATAACATTTTCATGCTTCCAAGACCTCTATCTTATAGTATATTTTATGATCTACAACTTTGTCCTATGGAAAATTTTCAAGTTTTTCTTCCAACCTATTCGAATTTGCATTTTAATCCAGGGCAGTGTACTTGTTCATTTCTGGGCAGATTTGAATCCTAAACTAAATTCAAGTGATTTTTCAGATTTCATTCAATACCCATATAAACCCAGTAACCTATCAACAATATAAAGCATCTAACATGAATTTTCCAGCAACCATTTAACAAGAGATCAATAAAAAATAGTCATACAATTCTCAAAACAGAATCGGTGATACACTAACTCACTTACTTTGAACTTAGGATAACATGCAAACTTTCCTTGCTTAATTCACAGCTCTCTCTCTCTCTCTCTCTCTTTTTCTCTCTCTCTCTCTCTCTCTCTCTCTCTCTTAGTTTTCGATGGAAGGAAATGAAAAAGAAGATGAAGATGAAAAATAAGTGGAATTACACTTGTTTTGTTTCTAACATAGGTGGCCGGTCATATGTGGAGAGAGGGACACTTGGATAGGTCTCTCACCATGTATTTATCCACCTAAAACCCACTATGGATTTTATTATATAATATTTGAACTCTCACTAATAATCTATTTTCTTGGTCCTTTAACTTCTCAAAGTGTTTCACAATTTAGGTTACAACCTATTTTGTACCATATTCAAGGTTATACTACATTTGCACCATATTTTAGGTTACAACCTACTTTTGCACTACATTTCAAGTAGCACAATACTCGTACCATCTTATAGGTTACAACCTGTTTTTACACAACATTTCAGGTTGCACAATACTCGTACCACAATATAGGTTACCACCTATTTTTACACAACATTTCAGGTTGCACAATACTCGTACCACATTATAGGTTACAACCTGTTTTTACACAACATTTCAGGTTGCACAATACTCGTACCACATTATAGGTTACAACCTGTTTTTACACAACATTTTAAGTTGCACAATATATGTTACAACCTATTTTTGCACAACATTTCAGGTTACAACCTATTTTTATCTTCTTTATTATCTAACTTAGGGGTTTTCAACTAGGGTAGTTTTAGGGTGTTACATGAGGGACATAAAAGGTGGTAGAAAAGATGATGAATAGTGTTTTGAGAGTCTAGAGATCCCCCTTTAGTCTATCCTCTGTGGCTACATAAATGTACTTGACTGATGACTAGTGTCAGTCCTAAAACCGATAAGTATTAGTGGGTTGACAATGTAGATCTGGCTATCAGATAGTAGAGTTAGCTAGAGGGAAAGTTTAACTTGACGACGATTATGCCAAGGACAATAGCTTAGCAAAAGATACTGTGAGATTACCTCTAAATGAGCCTTAGGTATCTTAGTGAAACTCCATAGGCCCTTCGTGCAGAGGAGTTGTGGCAGTAAAGTGAAAGAGCGAAAAACTCGAAAGTGGAGGTACAACACTTTTCCCCTTATTTGAGGGAATGACATAAATGAGATGAATTGAGACTTGAAATTAAAGTCTGGGTTTGAAATACTTGTGCTTGCTATATTTTCTGTCATTCATGCGAACCAAAAGCGCAAATTGAGACCATATGTTTTGGAGAAGAATGACATTTTAGCTTTACATTAGATATTTTGCAATAGACATATGATTTTGTAAACAAATTCTATTTTAACAAGAATTTGGCTCTATTTTCAGTTGTAGTTCTTGTCGTTTGAATTATGTTGTTTATCTTTTGTTGTTATTTAAGGGTATAAAGGCATCTTGATACTAGACATATAGCGAATGATCTCAGCGTCTCTTTATAAATATAACTAAATGCGAAGAATTCAATAATTAGAGGTATTGTCATCATGACTCTTGTAGAAATTGAGTAGGCGGTCTTAAAGTGGAGTAGAAGCATCTCGACGTCTATGTAGAAATAATTTCTAACTCCTCGATATGGAGCAGATGCATCTCGATGCTAGATGTATGGTATGTAGGAAAAATTATTGTTGCAAAACAACATAATTAGTAATGACCGAACAATATATAAGTTAAAGAATAAAAAGAATGAAATTGTTATTTTGCTGTGTAATCATTTCCTTAGAAGCATTTATATCCGGATGCGAGTAATCTCGAAATTGAACGATGTCCCCAAGGTTAACACAGTTTTTCTAATTTTGTACACCCAAAAGAAAGAAGTGAAACTGAAATGAAAGTTGCCATTTTCGAAAGTGGTGGTGGGAGATGTAGAGAGAAAATGAAAAAATAATTGTTTTTTAGTGTGTAAAATGAGGAGCATTAAGGTTCCTTTTATAGTAAAAAGTTCAGGATAAAATTTTTCATCTCAAATAATAAAAATCTCAAAAATTAGACCAAACCATACAAAATACTTGGTCCACATTGATTGGTTTAAAATTAAAAAATTAAAAATAAAATCCATTTAATATCTTAAAAAATTTTAATTAAATAAAATATTTAATGTAAGTTAAAAACTTTATACAGATGGTGTACAAAAAATACGCATGATGGCACATGAGTATGGGTTAAGCTAAACCTAGACCTTACTAATCAATAAGAATAAGGTTAAGAGTTTGTATATAAACTCTTTCACAAGCTAGTATCCCACCAATGTGGGATAACTTCTTTGCATAACAAAATAATACCAACAACCCTCTAATGCAAAAAAGTGGTGACCCAACTAGAGAAAAGGGCAACAATGAAATTAAACGCTTAAGCACTAGTATCTATTAGATTTGAACTAGTATATAGTGAATATGAGTAATTCTTTTCTTTAAGGATTGTTTCCTAAATCAAGTTTGTTAATGGTGGATAAGTGAGTTTGTATTAAAGAGGTATATATACGAAGCACTCTTTTTCTTCCAATTTAAGTTAAGAAAGTTTTTTTAATGAGGCTCGTATAATGTCGGATTGTTAATTGAGTTTATGAATAAAATGGTTATTCAAATTTAAAAAAAAGTATTTTTTAGACTTGAACTTGTCAAGATAAGAGTGAATTCATTACACGGAACTAATCTTAGATCCATTTGAGTTATACGATAGTTCATCATGATAGCCCAAATATACCTTGGGATGCTCATAAGTGCTCTAGAAATACAACCCTAAGTTTATTTATGAAGTTTGTAAATTTAGGGACGGATTTACATAGGATGGGGAGGGGCAATCGCTCCCCCACCCTCAGTTTTTTTTCACCTTTATTCTTTTATTTTTTTTAAACTAATTTATTTATAAATTTATCTTCCATTTTTAAACATTTATAGTTTGTCCCCTCCCAACCTCAAATCCTTGCTCTGTCACTGCGTAAATCTATTAAAAGGAACTCGGTTAAAAAATTTCACCTATGATAAAGATTATTTCTTATTCAAGCCTGGTGATTGGGTCTCTATTCGCATGTGCCATTGGACAATTTTCATAAAAACGAGGGATTAATTGGGACCCAAAAGGATGAAGTGTTAGATTGGCTCAATAACAATGCATACGTACTATCAAATTGATTATAATAGAAGAAATTACGGGGGGGGGGGGGGGGGGTCTCTAATGTGGAAATAAAGAAGATTACAAGATATTTGTGAAATCAACTTGATTTCTGACTATAATCATAGTATCTATTCAAAAGGATAATTACTTGATTACAAATAAAATTTACGTAACAAAAAACCTACTCAAATTAAATTTTTTATTTTTAATTAATGTAAAATAAAAAATCTACTCAAACAAAAATTCTCATTTTAAATCAAAATATAATTGAATACAAATCACAAACTATAACATTATATAAACTGTGTTGTTCATAATATCAAGCTTTTCTAATATTTTTCTCTGTCTTTTGACACGTTTTCTCTTCTCTGTCTTTTGACACGTACTCTGCCTCTTGGCACGTTTTTTCTCTCTTCTTGTTTGGATTTTTTTGGTGTAGACCTTGTCATGGATGAAGTCTCCGATCCGATGGCGTCCTTGGCCATTGATGATGGTGAGGAGGAGGCCCTGCAAATAGATGTTGTTCCTAGCACTCCTGAGCAGTCCCTTGATCTTTGTCTGGTTGGGTCCTTTCTCACAACCAGTATTGTTAAGTTTGATGCAATGAGGCACACTCTGTCGAGTGTCTGGAAGCCTATCGGTGGGATTTCAATTTCCGATTTTGGTGACAACAGATTCTTCTTCCGTTTATTTCACATCGTGGATGTCAATAGGATATGGGATGGTGGGCCTTGGAATTTCAATGGCCATCTTTTATTGCTGCATCGTCTCCAGGAAGGTGAGGATCCTCTGACAGTTCCATTGTTTCATGTAAATCTTTGGGTTCGGGTGCATGACCTCCCTTATGGTTTCATGTCGGAAGCAACGGCTGTAAATCTGGGGAATTTTATAGGCCGTTTCCTCGAGTATGATACCGAGTCTTTGGGATCTGTGGTTAAGAGAGTGATGCGAATTCGTGTCCGATTTGATACTCGGCTGCCGTTGAAAAGGAAGAAGAAGTTGGCATCTCGCAATGGAGAGCAAGTATATGCTCGTTTTGAGTATGAGCGAATCAAACTTTTTTGCTTTCTCTGTGGTAAACTGGGCCATGGTGAAGGATTCTGCCCGATCCGGCTCACAGTAGATGAGAAAGATTTGGTTTTCTTCTGGGACATCTCGTTGCGTGCTCCAGATCGCTGGCAGCCTCTGACGAACAGATGGCTAAGAGATGATGACGGAAATGGCGGCCCAAATCTGGGGAATTTGTCGGGCGGGATTTCGGGATCAAATTTCCCTGTCATTAAAGATGGAGTGGATCGTGGAAGTCTGCCAACTGGGAATGGTATACCAAACTTAAATGCGTTGCTGAATGCAAAAGAAAATTACAATCAAGATGTTCACATGGCAAACGTTTCGAAGGATAGCCCGCTGGCCCATTTTGAGGGCAAGAAACGGGTCTGAGTCCAAGCAGGGGGTACAGATGTTTCTCAGCAGGTGGATTCGTCTGGGCCCAGTTATTCTAATTCATCGGCCGGCCTTATCCAAGAGGCCCGCCGTTCACAATGAAAATGCTGAGTTGGAATGTTCGAGGTTTGGGTAGACCTCGAACGGTTCGTCGTCTCAAGCAAATGCTGCGAGACATTAACCTAGATTTTTATTTTTTTATTGAGACCAAGTTATCGGTAGAAAAGATGGAACATGTACGTCGAAAGTTGGGATATACAAATGGTGTTGAGGTTGGTTCTTTGGGTCGAAGTGGTGGGCTTGCTTTGGGTTGGAAGGATTCAAGCTCTGTTTTAGTTCGTTCATCTTCGCCAAGGTACATTGATTTCTTGATTCACGATTCAATGGGAGCGGTCCAATGGCGGTGTACGGGCTTTTATGGAGCCCCGGAGGAGGCTAATAGAATGGATTCGTGGAATTTACTACGGCAACTGAATGATTGTCCCGATCTACCGTGGTTAGTCATTGGAGATTTCAATGAATTGATGTATGGGCATGAAAAGCAGGGCGGTTGCCTTCGCAATATCCGCCAAATGGATGACTTTAAACAGGCCCTTTTTGACTGTGACTTGTCTGATATTGGCTATTCTGGAAATTGGTTTACTTGGGAGAAAGGGAGACTCTCTTCAAATGTTATACGTGAGCGATTTGATCGGGGAGTTGCTAATGCTGCTTGGTTATCTCTCTTCCCAAATTTTCAATTGGAGCATTTAGTTCACTCCTTTTCGGACCATTGTCCGCTTCTACTTTGCTCTGAGTTGGAATTGGGGACCAATAAGCATCATTTTAGTTTCAAGTTTGAGGCATCATGGCTCATGGAGGACACGTGTGAACCCGAGGTGCGGAAGTTGTGGTCTAATTCAGTAGGCACTATCCCTGAACGTCTCGAAATAGTCAATAAGGGATTAGGAGATTGGTTTAGTAGAATACGGAAGGAAAGGAATATTACAAAGAATGACCTTCGTAAGCGCCTGGATCACCTTACTGACTTGCTACCTTCTGATGAGGTTCTGCAAGAGACATTGGAAACTAAGTTGGCCTTAAATCTGGAGTTGGATAAGGAAGAGTTGTACTGGGAACAGCGTGCAAGGGCTAACTGGTTATCGAATGGTGATAGAAACACAGCTTTTTTTCATCGTTTTGCTACTCAGAGAAAACGTACGAATAGAGTTTTGGGCCTCATGCCGGCTTCTGGAGCTCTTTGTTCTGATCCATCTGATATGGCCGAAATTGCGATAGATTACTTTCAGGGCCTCTATACTAGTACAGCTGGTGGGGACCCGAGTGCTGCTCTTGATGGTATATCGGGTTGTATAACAAATGAGATGAATATTGCATTGGGTCGTGAGTTTATGTTGGAAGATGTACTGTTTGCGGTGAAAGAAATGAGCCCGCTTAAAGCAGCTGGGCCTGACGGTTTGGGAGCGGTTTTCTATCATCGTTTTTGGCATATAGTTGGGAAAGAGGTTGAGGCTTTTTGTTTGGAAGCTATTAAAGGATCTGTGCCCTTGGAGACTATAAATAATACGCACATTGCGCTCATTCCAAAGGTTAGTGCCCCTTTAAGAATGTCTGATTTTCGCCCCATTAGTCTTTGTAATGTTTTGTTTAAGATTATTTCAAAAATATTGGTAATTCGTTTCCAAGAGGTCCTACATTACTGCATTGATGAATCACAGAGCGCTTTTGTGCCGGGTCGCTTAATTACTGATAATCTGATTGCTGCCTATGAAATCTTGCACTGTTTTCAAAAGAGACGCTATGGAAAGAAAGGTTCTTTCGCGCTTAAACTCGATATGAGTAAAGCGTATGACAGGGTAGAATGGAATTTTCTTTGGGCGGTCATGAGGAAAATGGGCTTTAGTGAAGATTGGGTATCAAAAATCAGCAGGTGTGTGTCATCCGTATCCTACTCGGTGGTGCTGAATGGTATTGTGGGCTCGAGTTTTACACCATCCCGTGGGCTAAGACAGGGCGACCCACTTAGCCCTTATCTTTTTCTCCTGTGTAGTGAAGGGCTTTCATCTCTCATACGAGGCACAATTCAGCAAGGTTTACTTAGTGGGGCAAGGATAACCCGCTCAGCTCCCATCGTCTCACATCTCCTATTTGCAGACGATTGCATCATTTTTGGGGCTGCTTCATCATCAGAGGCTCAGAATATAAAAGATGTTTTGGCTAGCTATGCTAACTGTTCGGGCCAGTTAGTTAATTTTGAGAAGTCAGGTCTTTTTTTCAGCACGAATGTGGAAGAGGGTATTCGAGTTTCGATAAGGAGTATTTTGGGCATTACCAGCGTGATAAGCCCGGAGAAATATTTGGGCCTCCCTACAGTGGTTGGGAGGAACAAAAAGCATGCTTTTGCGACTTTATTTGATAAGTTTGATGGACGCATTAATGGATGGGCTGTTAGACACCTTTCTGCTGGGGGTAAGGAAGTTTTTATCAAATCAGTCCTTCAGTCACTCCCCTTGTACTCTATGTCCTGCTTTCTTTTACCTAAGACTTTGTGTAAGGCTCTAGAGGCAAAAGAAGCGAAGTTTTGGTGGCAAAAGGGTCCAGGAAAAAAAGGGATTCATTGGTGCGACTGGACTAGTTTGTGTGAATTGAAGGAGGATGGGGGAATGGGCTTCCGGGACTTCTGTAAGTTTAACGTTGCTTTGTTGGCGAAGCAGGGGTGGCGGTTACTCTCGAACCCAACTTCTCTTGTGGCCCGTTTGCTACGAGCAAAGTATTTCCCCAATTCAGATTTTCTTCAGGCCCGTTTGGGCTCCTCGCCATCTCTAATCTGGCGAAGCATTTGGAGTGCTACGGGCCTCCTTAAGATGGGCCTACGCTGGCAGGTGAGGTCGGGTAACAGCATCTCCATTTGGGATGATGTTTGGGTACCCCATTACCCACCTCGGAAACTTCAGTCCACTAGGATTATGGGCCTTAAATGGGTTTCGGAATTAATGCTTCCTAATTCTACGAACTGGAATAGAGACCTAATTTGGGCTTCTTTCAATCAGAGTGAGGCAGAAGAAATATTGGCTATCCCAACACCTTCGGAGCCTGAGATGGATATCCGCGTCTGGTCGGGCGAACACTCGGGTCAGTACAGCGTTCGTAGTGGTTACAGACTGCTACTTCAGGGTTCGTCTCCTCTACCACAAAATAATGGTCTCTTCAAGCAATTATGGTCTCTGCAATGTCCCTCAAAGGTCCGTATTGCTAATTGGAAATTTATCCTAAATTATATCCCAACTAAGCAAAATCTCTATATCAAGAAAGTGGCTACTGATCCTAATTGTTTTAGATGCAATCAGGGTGTCGAAAATTGCGAGCATTTATTCCGTGATTGCAGTTTTGCATCTAATATATGGTCAAAACTTAATCTTTCTTGGCCTAATCAAGTTCAGAATCTATGTTTTAAAGAGTGGCTTGCATGGATATTTAATAACATCAGTCCACAGAGAAGAGTTACTATAGCACTTACAACATGGGCAATCTGGTTTTCTCGAAACAAGTTATGGCACGAAGGAACAAAACAAACAGAAGACGAGCTGATTACCTTCGTCCGAAGCTATGAGTTGGAGATTGGGGTCCTAGCCAGAACCAGAAACCCTACTATCAGTACCGTCCCCGTCCTTTGGTCACCCCCTCCTGCATTGATGGTCAAGGTCAATGTAGACGCTTCGTTTTCGTTAAGAAATAAAAATGCAAAAACCGGTGCTGTTGTGCGTGATACAGAAGGTCACCTGTTGGGTGCATGCTGCCGGAGAAGCCAGAATGTCCGATCGACGTTTGAGGCGGAAGCAATAGCGGCGGTGCATGGTTTGGATTTTGCGGCGGATCTAGGTTTTCGACGGGTTATCCTGGAGAGCGACTCGAGGGCTGTTATAACCAAGTTGATCTCTCCGGGGACTGATGTCTCTGAAATTGGCCCGATTATTTCCCGAATCAAGACTGTTCAACGGCGGTTTGCGCGGTGTCTCTTCAGATTCACGGCCAGGAGTGCAAACAGGGTGGCTGATGCAGCGGCAAGAACATAACTGACTTCCATGCACGATCAGTTCTGGATAGAGGATGCGCCGGTGGAGGTCCTGTCGCGGGTGGAGGACGATCGGAGACTCTTGACTTCACCACCGTGAGAATTTCCGTTTCCAAGAGAGGGGAGCTTCATTTTCATCTGTTTTTTTCCCCTTTTTGCACTTTCCTAAATGTTTAAGGGCTTTGGGAATTAAAGTCGGACTGATATACGTGTGACGTTTTGTTTTTCTTTTATTACTTTTCGAATAAAATATCAGCTGGCATTATAATAAAAAAAACATTATATAAACTAGAATTGATACCCAACTTCGTCAGAATTTTTTTTCTCATTAATTAATGATTTTGAATTATATGCTTAAAATAAGCTGAAAATATTGTGATAATTATTTATATAATAAATAATTGATGCATTGATGATGTATAATTCTATGTGTTGTTAGAGAATTGAATGATGGCATCGTCTAGTTCACTGATGGTGCATAGAGTTGTACATTGTTAGTGTATCAAATACCCTCTCTGATTTATTTTGTACTTTATGTATTAATATTTAAAAATATATTTGAATCGAGCAAGAACATTTGGCCTATTGGCTAAGCTGCTCATTTTTGTTCTCTCATTCCCTTAGCTCATAAGTTCTAAACCCACTAGGAACACCCCTTTCTTTCCTTAAAGTACCACATTCTCATCCCTTTAAATAAAATTAAGATTAGAATTAAGATTTGTCAAAACAAATACATTTAAATCTTATTGTCTAGCATATATATATTTTTATAAGATTAGATATTGATTCTGAATCAACCTATAATTAAACGCATGGGTGTAAAAACACTTTAAGTATGGATATTTTTTTGAGTGATGACAATTGAATTTTATTTAAAAAATAAAAGAAATTTAGTAATTGATTGAGTGGCCAAGGATGTTCATCCGCTTTTTATCTTGTGAAAATATTAAATTTCACTCTCCTATCTCTAAACAAACGAGATGCTTTACGAAGTGAAAAAAGAGTGGTAAGCGAAACAAACTATCAGATAGATTAACCTGCTACACAGTTATGTTTACATCAGCAAACAATCACCAAAGGGGATCAAACTTTCTATGACCACCAACAAATCCAAATTAGAAAACAAGGGTTGGGAGGTTCTCTGAACGAGCACCAAACGACCGCTACGGTGTGCAAAAACCGTGCCAAATGACAGAGATAACGTAACAAAAGCAAAAGAAAGCGTGTCGTAAAGGCAGAGAAAAAGCGTGTCACAAAAATAGAAATTTTCACTAAAATTTGAAAAAAAAACTAAAAACTAAAATAAAAACATAATTACGAGAAAGTAAGTGAAATAATGAACTACGACAGTCAGCAACCAACACTAAAACTAATACCATCGTCTACCAAACAATAAGGATGAATAAAAACTTGCGGGGCTAGCTTCTACGTGTATTATTACTGGATCGACATGGATAGTAAGGCTTTGTTTAACCTTGTTTTTCAATCCAGCTTTTGGTTCAAAAGCTGATTTGAAGTTAAAAGTTGTGTTAACCAGCTAGCTTTTAGAGATAAATCTGCTTTTGAAAAGTGATTTTCAACCCAAACGCAAAAGTTAAATTTTTTAGCTTTTATGATTATAAAAGTGATTTTGAGAGTCAAATTACAATTTTAACCTTCATTTGCTATTGTGTTTATTTATAATTTATAATTTATATTTTTACGAATATATAATTATATAATTTTTTTTGAAAATGAAGAATATATAATTATATAATTAATAATTATTTTTAAATTTTAAAATGATATATATTTATTCATCTCAAGTTTTTTAAATAAAATATTTCAAATTTATTATATTTTCATGAAACACGTATAATTGTTAAAAATATATTTATTATTTTTTTTATATTTTTATAATAATTTAAGCTAATATATTTCATATATTATAACATTAGAGAATTTGAATATCATTTACACATGTATATAACTTACAATATCATGTTCAAAATAGTCATTTATCTTCTTAAAAACACTTTTTGATAGCAATGATAGACACTAAAATCTTACAACAAACTTTTTAAAATCCATTTTCAAAATTCTTTTCTGGCAGCACTTTTAAAAAATTACTTTTTAAGAACAATACTAAACTAGCTCTAAGCTAACACGATTAAATGTTCGAATAGGTGTCTTAATAGACTTTACCATCCAATATCTTAAATATCGCTGACATCATTATAGTAGGAATAGCAATTAACAAGTTTGTTGAATGTTGGCACTAAAAACTACGGTTCAAACGGAAAATGAACGCGCCTCACGCGCTCCCCAAAACCTTGGTTTTTCCTAACCCCGCGTCCCTCAGGTGGTGCTGTGACCGATCCGTGACGGTATTCGCGATCGGCCCCTTCGTGGGTCATCGGTTACCGGTGCAATGGATGGCGACGCCGACTGGTGGTTTGGACCAACGGAACGGTGGGTGGCCGGGCTGGTCAGCGCAGGAGGAAGTCGTTCCCAAGCTTAGTTTTGATATGGTGTCGTCTTTAGTTCCGTCGTGGCTGGTGTCGGGATCTTTTTCTAGAACCATGTGGATGCCAGATGCGAAGGTCGGTTCTGGCACCGCTTCCAGCTCTCCTCCGGCGCCCCGAGGAACCTTTTTAGCTGCAAGGAGCTTTGTTGCTGGTGTGGCGGCCGTTGAGCACGGTAGATGGTTTTTAGCTTCTCATCCCTGCGAAAAGAGTCCTGTTGAAGCTTTGGTTCTCGTCAGCGATCATTTGGTCTACCTCTCCTGTGCTTCTGTGACAAGGTCCCTTCCGTCAAATGCTTGTTTCGATCCAGGCGGACTGAGATGTAGGCGGCATGCTGCGACGGCCTGTAACTGCCTGGACATTGAAAATAGGCTAAACGTGCTTATAACTCAGCTCCAGCTTACCGTCTTCAGTGTCTTGAAGGGGGTGACGATGTGCTCATCGGTGGAGCTGTCACAATGGTTCGTAATCTCTCTTCCCTCGTCGTGCAGTGACGCCGAAGCAACAGCGGCGGACGGCGACATACCAACGATGGTGTTGGCAGGGTTTGCTTTGCAGATAGTCACAAGAGCTGTCCCTGTCGAGGGGATTTGCAGGATTTCAACTTTTACCTTTTTTGGCTATATTTCTGCTGCTTTTGTTCACCTTTGGAAAGTGCGTAGAGGAAATATCTCCTTATTCTATGCTAAGTGCAAAGTCAACACTGCAAAAGAGATGGGTTTTTCAAGGGCACTATGGTTTTTTACCCCTGCGACAAGACCTGCCTTTCTGACGTTGTCCTTCCCCTTTGATGACCCTTTCCTTTTCCAGCTTGTTCTCTGTGAATCTTATGGAATGTGGTCCAAGGATTTCTATTTTAAGATGCCTTTCACCGTGAATTATGGATCTGGAGTAAAGGTAGGAGCTCGGGGGGGTGGCAACAATAGGAAGATGATGAATTTCAGAATCAGCTGGGATCCTGGCGGTCCCGCTCGATCCTCAAAGTTCCGGTTATTACTTGGGAGATATGGGCAAAATGGTCTGATAACCTCTAGTTTTGGATATGAATCTCATAAAAATAAGATATGGGCAAAATGGTCTTGCTACCTCCTGCCAAGCATAGTCACTCAAGGGACCCACTTTTCTAGTTTTGGAAAAGTTCTCGCTCAATTTTCCGGTTATGGTGGATCTGGGATTAGCTTTTCCCTTTTAAAGTCAAGCATATCTCCTTTTTATGAGATTTGGAAGTATACTGATCCTTGGAGATTTACCGGCAGATTTGTTGGACCCAACCGGCGGTTGACTTTGTCTCATAACAAGCTCCATCTTTTATTTGTTTGTCACTTTGGATGGGATCCGGGAGGAATTACCGCTTTTAAAAAGGCCCGAGTATTTTGGCATCGCCTGTTGGTCGTTTACAATCTTTATCGTGTTGTGTTTTGCTTTCAGGACTGTTTTATCCCAGTTGATGCGTTCCTACCCAACGTGTTGGGGCCACAACGTAGGGGCTACGTTCAGCTTGCCTTGATTAGGCCTATCTCGTACAGAGTAGGAGCCGTTCTCCGGATGGAGCTCTCAGGCGAGTTGCGAGCGTATCCTTGTTGTCTCAAGCCTCGACTAAGCGTGGATGGATCGTTGCTGTATCTGCCGGGTTTCGGTATATGTTTGAAGCTATCCCTGGTTACACCAGTGGACGCTTTCTTTGTATCAGCACCTCGTGTATGCTGGTTCTCTTGTGCTGTTTATGTTTCTCATGACATCTTATGGCTCGTGGGTTTGTTTTTAGGTGTTTCAGGTCTTACATGGCCTTTTTCTTTGTTTTTTTCCGGATGTTCTGTTGATCTCGGTCGTGTACGAGATCTGGTTGCGCCTGCGTTTACGCCGGTTTGCTGTAGGTTTCTTTCTTTAATTGTTCCTGTTGTAGGGAGTTGTAAAAGCGACGCCTATGACCCTGCATGGCTCATGGCGACGCTCGTAAGATGTTGGAGGAAGGAAACTGAGGTGGGCCCGCCTTGTTTCCTCTCCCTTTTGTACCCGCTTGTCGTTTAGTTGAAATGAAGCAAGTCTCTTTGATCAAAAAAAAAAACTACGGTTCAAGTTGTGTATAAACACATTATCAAAATATCTCAACAGTCAACTTTAGGATAAATAATTTTAAAAACAATTTGTTCAATACATTTTCAAATATAGTGGATACAAATCCTAGGCCGAAATATATGTATATATATAATAACAAAACAAATTATATTTGAAAACATAATTAAATATATACACATAAGTACTTAAAAATCAATTTGAGAATAAAGATTAACAAATCACTTTAAATATATCATTTAGAGAATATGTATTTTAAAAATAAGGTTAATTATCCTGTTGGTACATGAACTATATCGAATTTTCACTTTTATATATAATGTTTTAAAATTCTCAATTTCATACCTAGAGTATTTCGTCGTCAGACACTTTATTCACTTTCATTACGGAAGTTGACGTGGACCCCATTGTCCACTAATAAATTGACATGTGTAATTAATTTATTTTAAAAACAAAATTCCATTTCCTTAAGGTTAACTACAAGATTAATATTTTATAATTTTATTGATTTTTTAAAATTCTCCCCTCTTTTATCTGAAAAATTCCCGATTAATTCTCCTCTCGTTTTTTTTCTTCTATCTTTTTATTTTCTTTTTTCAATTAAATCTTAATAACTTTTTTTCAACTAATTGGTTCTTCCCGATTAATTCTCTTCTCTTCGTTGTTTCTTATTTCCTTGTTTTTCTTTCATTTTCTTTTATTCAATTAACATTTTAATATTTTTGTTGTTCAACTAATTGGTTCTTCCCATGTCGTTTGCTTAAACTACATCGAAAAGAATAATGAGGTGTTGGTTGCTGGTTTTGGACGAAAGTGTCATGTCATCGATGAGATCCGATGCTAGATTCAAGGTGTCATGGCAGCGAAGGAAATTTCAGGAAAATTAGGGTTTCAAATGTTGGAGTTTAGGGATTGTGAGAATACTCGTGGAGAGCTCAAGGTGAAAGTGAACGTTGCCGTGTTGTGCAACGGATTTGGACTGGAGAAAAAGGCAGATTGGGCTTCGCGTGAATTGGAAAGGAATGGGCCCGAGACAGGAGTCGCCCCAATTACTGAGAGACCCGGAGGCACGGTTGAGGCCTAGTCAGCTGGAGAAGGATATTTTTTGTTATGAGTTAGATGTTATATGTCAGCTGTAAATACCAGCTATATTAAGAAATGTACTAGACAGAGAAAAAAGTTATATGATGAATGAATTACAAATTTTTCTCCTCTGGAACATATTCTCTATTCTTTTTGAAATCTCCATTTCTCATTTTCTACACTTAAGCATTACATTTGGTAATCAGAGCCAGGTCCTTGATCCAACAGACACGCTGAGAAAACAAAAGAAAGCTCAACAAATGAGGGATAACGTGGACTTAACCGCCCTGCAGCGCGAAATGAACGAAATGAAGGCAAACAAGGATATCCTGAAGGAAAGAATGGAAAAAATCGACTCTCGGATGGATGAAGTCCATGAGGACTTAAGGAAGATTGTTGTTGCTGTGACTAGAGAGGTGGGAAGTCTCGACCCAGCAACACATGAGAAAAGCAAACAACCATTAGTCGATGCTCAAGCAAAACAAGAATGTAAGAAGCCTATTCAAGTAACTTTCATTGATGATAAGGAAAGATACTCCATGAATCTTGATGACCCTGAAATATTAGCATTGAAACCACAAGTTAACCTCTCATCTGAAGGAAAATGAAAACCTGAAGGATTATGGACTGAAAAAGGAAGTGCTTCAGTGCCCGAGGGAATCCATAGAGTGGAAAAGGAAGGTCAGGAGGTTTGGTGGAACTCTTTGAATCTAAGACCAAAATAGAGCTGAATATGTTTGATGGGGAGAACCCTAGAGGTTGGATAAGGAGATGTGAGAAGTACTTTGCTATTTTCAATATACCAGAAAACAACAAAATGGAGATAGCTGCAATGCATTTGAGTGGAAGAATAAAAACATGGTTTGATGGCTACATGATGCAGAAACACATAATAAATTGGCATGAATTTATAGCTGACTTATGCCACAGATTCTGTAACAGGACCACTAATGATGTGATTGAAGAGTTTGACAAGTTGACTTAGAAATCAACTGTTGAGGATTATCAGGACAAATTCGAAGAATTGAAGCCCTACATGCTCCAGCTGAATCCTTCCCTAGGTGAAAATTATTTTGTCTCCAGTTTTGTCAACGGATTGAAAAAGGAGCTAAGACACATGATTAAGATTCACCCCAAAGGATCTCTCTGAGGCTTTCAGACAAGCAAGATTGATTGAACTGTCCATGGAGTTTGAGCACAAGAAACAGAACTACACCACTAAGAGTTTTACTCCAGCTGGGCCACAAGGAAGAAACAAACCATTAGAGGTTCCACTGAGTTCAAAGAATGTTCCCCAGATACAGAGCAACAGACATACACTAATAGAATACATGAGGTCTCATAATCTCTATTTCAGATGTGGCGAGAAATACTCTCATGGGCACCAATGCAAGATTAAACAATTAATTGTGATGGAGGAGAATGAAATGGAAGAAGTAGAAGGAAGAAAAGAGGAAGAGGAACCGGAGGGGTTGGACATGGGGGGAAGAAAAACCAAAGGACACAGAGTTGGAAATTTCTATGAATGCTTTGACTGGCAACATTGGCCACAACACCCTCATAATTTCTGGAACAATTAAAGAGAAGATGCTCAGCATACTTATGGATAGTGGGAGCACACACAACTTCATTACTCCTAAGTGGGTAAGAGGGGGAGTCGAACTTGTACAAACACCACCCCTGGAAATAACTGTTGCAAATGGGGAGAAGTTGTATAGCACAGGCAGGCGCAACCAATTAAGCTGGAAGATGCAGGGTCAAGACTTTGAGCATGATTTCAGGATCTTTAGAATGGGGAAATTGATATGGTTCTAGGGGTAGATTGGATGAGCAGGTACAACCCCATCCTAATGGATTTCAAAAAGATGACCATGAGCTTTGAGAAGCAAGGAAAAACACTGGAACTACAAGGGGGAAGAAAGGCAGACAATATCAAAGTAATTTCTGGTAAGAAGATGATGAAATTAACAGAAAAGGATTATGACTGCTTTGGGGAAGTATACTTGCTAAACATAGAAGAAGAAGAAACAGAAGTCCCTAACACCCTTAAGGACATTCTAGCATAATTTTCTGATGTGTTTGAAGAACCTAAGGGACTTCCACCTGCCAGAACTCATGACCATGCCATTGTACTCAAACTAGGGACTTCCCCTATTAACCTAAGACCTTACAGGTACCCCTACCACCAGAAAACAAAGATTGAAAAATAGGTTACTGAGATGCTAGCAAATTCTGTTATCTAGACCAGTAGGAGCCCTTTTGCTGCCCCTTGTCTGATGGTCAAGAAGAAGGATGAAGGCTAGAGGTTTTGTGTAGATTACATGCAACTGAATTTCGCAACTGAGAAAAATAGGTCCCTATTCCTATAGTAGAGGACTTATTGGATGAGCTGAAGGGTGCTGGGTACTTTTCTAAGATTGACATTAGATCATGATATTGGCAGATTCGGGTCAATGAGGAAGACATTCTCAAAACAGCTTTTAGGACACATCATGGGCATTATGAGTTTAAGGTTATGTTCTTTGGGCTGACCAATGCCCTTACCACTTTTCAAGCTCTAATGAATAAGTTGTTTGAGCCATACATGAGAAGGTTTGTATTAGTGTTCTTTGATGACATCTTAATCTATAGCAAGGATATGAGGGAGCATGAGAGGCATGTAAAAATTGTTTTGAAAGTATTAAGGTAGAATAAGTTGTTTGCAAAGAGGAAGAAGTGCTTTTTTGGGCAGAGACATGTGGAATACTTAGGGTATATTATCACAGAGCAAGGAGTGGCTACTGATCCCTCTAAGATTGAGGCCACGAAGAATTGGGCCTTACCTACAAATCTCAAATCATTGAGGGAGGTTTTAGGCTTAACAGGCTATTACAGAAGGTTCATTCGAGGCTATGGGACAATTAGTAAGCCTCTCACCAACATGTTGAAAAAAGATGGGTTTAGTTGGTCTGAAGAATTCAAGGAAGCTTTTGAACTCCTCAAGGAAGCCATGTGTAAGGCCCTTGTGCTAGCCCTACCCAATTTCAACAAGGCTTTCTGCTTGGAGACAGATGCAAGTGCTAGGGGAGTTGGGGCTGTGTTAACACAAGAAGGAATGCCTATTGCTTACTTGAGTAAAGCCTTAGGAAGGATGTTGACTTATCAATATATGAGAAGGAATACCTTACAATCTTACTAGCAGTCACTAAGTGGAGGCAATACTTAGAGGGGAACTCTTTCACTATTAAGACAGACCGCGAAGCACTTAAACACCTTCTTGAACAGAAACTGACAACCACTATACAGAAGAAGGGACTCACTTAGCTACTGGGTGTAACCCCCTTAGCCCGACCTAGACGGTTGACCCGAACTACGAAGATTACACGGGGAAAACTAAAGTCAACCCGAAAGTCAACCTTGATTAACGACCCTTTTTTTCTTTCTAACCTTGTCTAAATGCATATTAACCCTAGGTATACTCTTGAGATAAGCATACTCAAAAAATCACAACAATCGAAAAACAATAAGGGACTCAATTGCACAACATATGAATTTAGGGACCAATTTGTAAATTCTGGAAATTAAGAGGACTTTACCAATTTTTAAGTTACCATTATGAAATTAGTCATGTTTCATGCTTCTCTGTCAAATTTCATCTCAAACGGACATCTCAAACTCAATCAATTGCATATACAAAAATCAGGACTGAAACGTAAAGCTTGCAAACCTCAGAACCATTCAAATCAGTGCCCAACGGTCAAGTGTTTCGAAACGGGTCTAGACCGTTCAGAAACACGGCTTGGAAGTAGCCAAAGTGTTTCGAAACACCTCTGCCCGTTTCGAAACACCCAGGCCAAAACATGCACCTGTTTCGAAACAGGCAAGGGTGTTTCGAAACACCCTGTCCAGAAACAGCAGAAAAGTCTATTTTTACACTCTTTCGACCCACCAAACACGCTCATATGACCTCCATATCATGCCAACAAGTCATCAAACATTAAAGGAACATATTTGCATCATCAAAGCTCAATCACGGCTTCAAATAAGAAAAACCACAAGTCTAAAGGCATGCATCCTATAATGAAAAGCAAGCAATCATCAAATCTCCAAAACAAATACCAAATGGCCATTTACATGTTCCAAACATCATCATAGGCATTAAACCAAACTTAGGGAGTCCAAAACATCTCTCAAAAACACAATCTAGGTTCCCATTGCCAAATACCAAAAGCTAATAGTGTTGTGAAAATAGTCACCATACGTGAGCTTAGACTTTCACTTGGATCCTTGACCTCTTGCTGTCCTTAAAGCACTTCAATGCTCTGCATTATTGGTTCAAGAAAGAGAGAGCGTAAGCACGTATGCTTAGTGAGAAATGCTCTAATGAAACAACACAATAATGCAATTTGTAAAAACACCTTTCCAAGGCCTTTAATTTCAAAACATCATCTATCATGCATCTATGCATACAAACCAAGCATCTCATGCTTCAATCCATCAACATGTCATATTGGCTTTCAAGTGATAATCCATAACCATTTTTCAACTCAAAACACAATCGGATACGCGGATTACAAGCATTGTCCCATATGCTTCATACACACTACCAAACACTCAAGGTGGAGTTTACCGGTACAATCACAACCCCTCAACACCCGTGATGGAGTCTACGGTACAATTACATCCCCTCCACATCACTCATTGGTAGTTGTATAACATCACGAACGAGAACACAGGACACACAACACAAGATCCTCACATGGCATTTTAACCACCATTATGATCTTAGACATCTCATTAGTGTACTTGGATGGAGTTTACGGTACCATTACAACCCCTCAACATCCAAGGCAACTTTATTCACGGTGCACCCAATCCTATAGCCGGCTAACTATATCCGATTCAAGTACTTTTAAACCAACACATCACTTGCCAATATACATCATTTACCATCATCAATCCACTGTTTTTAAGCATTTAACAAAGCCATTAAATAATCATGCATCACAATGCATCAAACCACATTTATCAATGTTTAAATCAATGATCTCTTACCTTGAGCATCCTTCAACACATGGCTTACAAAACCAGCATTAAACATGCTAAAATATGCTTTCAAAACATAATTTAAACATGTAAAATAAACACATTGCATTCAACCATCTCATGGTTCATCAAAAAGAGAGTTTCTCCGAAAACTTACTCTTGAGCTTAGCTAAGTTGTTTAGACTTAAACTAAGCTCCCATAACCTTCAAACATTGGTTTCAAAGCTGAAAACCAAACTTCACTCACCGATTCCATTTCGCAAGCTTGCCGAAACGCCGATCAAGCCTCCGGATCAACACCACAAGGATCCGAAGATGCCTCCCCTGTTTTAAACACATCAAAGCAGAGGATTAATGCATCATCATGCATTAAAATCTTCAGCCAAAACACCTAAACTAGCTGCTGAAAATCAACCTATTACGAATTTTGGCAAAAGTTAGTTATGAAACCATTAAAACCTTTAATAAAACTCAATTTAAGGATTGAGAACTTGGGAATTTTAGTAAAGAACTGGGTATTTAGAGGAGAAAGACGTGCATACCTCTAAATGTGGATTTCTCCTTGTTTAGAGCCAAAATCCTTGAAAATTCAATAAGCAAATGATGAGGATTTGGTGTAGAAATGATTAGGAAACATTTAGGGATTGAAATCTAAACTTTAGGTGTGAAAATCAAAGGAAAAGTTGATGTGGAAATGTGTTTGGCTGAGGGAATTTTGAGAGAAAATGAAATGGGAAAATTTTGGCAAAAGTTAGTTATGAAACCAAAATGTGACTTTTCCCTCTTTTCTTTTTATTAATTAACATTAAATGAGTCTTTAAAATTTAAGAAAAATCTGGAGAAACCCTCCCTTGGGTAAATTAGCTCCTTAAAGATTCAAAGTTTCAATCCTTTTAAAACAGTCACCAACTTTTCAAAAATTACATTTTAGTCACTAACTTGAAATGTCATATTTCCAAACCCCATTTTGTAAAATTGATTTTACCACTCTCTTATATATAATAAAAGAGGATTTTTAGATATTTTTCCATATTTTTAATGCAACCCGAACTAGGCTTTCCCTAAAAACCACCTTTTATATTCGAACCGTAATTTAAACCGGTCCGGTTCAAACCCTAAACTTCCACGCCCAAAATTGGGGTGTTACACTGGGACAGAGCTTCACTATTCAGTATAGAAAGGGGAGGACAAATGTAGTTGTGGATGCCTTATCCAGACATAAGGAGGGCTACCCTGAGTTATTAAGTCTAACAGTGACTACTCTGGTTCCAGAATGGGTTAAGGAAGTGGAAAGAAGCTATGAACATGAAAATTTGGCCAAGAAAGTTATTCCTGCACTAACCGTGGGCTAGAATTACAAGCCATGTTGGTTTCTCTCTAAGGGGGTATTGAGATTTGAGAACAAAGTTTATGTTGGGAAACAGGGGAGCTTAGATCACAACTGATAAAGGAATTGCATGACTCCTCTCAAGGGGGACATTCAGGCATTCAGGCCACCCTTCTAAGATTGAAGAATACTTTCTACTGGCCTGGGATGAAAAAATCAGTTAAAATATATGTGCAATAATGTGAAGTGTGCCAAAGAACCAAAGAGGAGCATGTTGCTAGACCAGGGTTGTTACAACCTATTGCTATTCCTACTCAGGCATGAGAGGTTATCACTATGGACTTCATAGAAGGACTCCCCACTTCTATGAAGTACAAATGTGCCCTTGTAATTATAGATAAGTACACCAAATATGCCCACTTCATAGGCTTATCCCTCACCCTTACACTGCTATGGATGTTTCCCGAGTCTATCTATACCAGTTTTACAAGCTTCACGGCCCCCCTAAGATGGCTATCTCAGACAGAGACAAGGTCTTTACAAGTTTATTCTGGAAGGAACTCATGAAACAAGCAGGGACATCGACTCATTACAGTACAGCCTACCATCCCGAGACTGATGGGCAGAGTGAAAGGTTAAATCAATGCCTCGACCAGTATCTCCAAAACATGTGCTTCCTAAAGCCTAATGCATGGGCTAAGTACCCATCCCAAGCAGAGTGGTGGTACAATACTAATTACCACATGGGTATCGAGGTAACCCCATTTGAAGCGCTCTATGGTTACAAGCCTCCTAGTCTAGCATGGAATCCAGACACTGTTGTTAATAGTGTGCAAGAAGAAAGGGCAACCCGTGAACAAATGAATAAAATTCTAAAGGAGCAGTTACAAAATGCACAACAAAGAATGAAACACTATGCAGACAAACACATATCAGACAAACAATTCAACAAAGGGATGAGGTTTATTTGAAATTGCAACCTTACCGGCAAACATCGTTGGCATTAAGGAGAAACTTAAAGTTGTCCGCGAAGTTCTATGAACCCTACAAAGTGTTACAGAGAATCGAGTCAGTTGCCTACAAACTACAACTGCCTGAGTACTCTAAACTGCACCCTGTGTTTCACGTGAGTCTATTGAAGAAGAAATTGGGGCACATGGAAGTTACCTCGATGGAATCCCCCGAAACCATAGAAGACGGACAAGTGAAAGTCTATCCAGCCCTGGTCTTGGACAAGAGAATGGTGAAACGACATAATCGAGCGGTGACGCAGCTGCTGATCCAATGGTCCAATCTCAAAGCGGAGAACGCCACTTTGGAGGATTACAACATGCTTAAGTCCCAATTCCCAGACTTTGATCCTTGGGGACAATGATCCACTGAAGGGGAGGGAAATGTTATGGTCGCGAAGGGAATTTCAGGGAAATTAGGGTTTCAAATGTCAGAATTTGGGGATTGTGAGAACACTCGTAGAGAGTTCAAGGTGAAAGTGAACGACGCCGTGTTGTGCAACGGATTTGGACTAGAGAAAAAGTCAGATTGGGCTTCTAGTGAATTGGAAAGGAATGGGCCCGAGACAAGAGTCACCCCAATTTCTGAGAGACCCGGAGGCACGATTGAGGCCTAGTCAGTTGGAGAAAGATATTTCTTGTTTTGAGTTAGTTGTTATATGCCAACTGTAAATAAACCATTTGTCCACAGTACACCACCAGCTATATTAAGAAATGTACTAGACAGAGAAAAAAGTTATCTGATGAATGAGTTACAAATTTTTCTCCTATGAAACCTATTCTCTATTCTATCTGAAATCTCTATTTCTCATTTTCTACACTTAAGCATTACACAAGGTTGTGAAGGTAAAAATAAAAACCCTAACCCCAAATTAAACAAAGCTAACCCAAGAATGAAAAACAGAAATAGCTAACCCAAGAATGAAAAATATAAACATGAACTGAAAACAAGAAATTGATGCAAGAAAAATAAGATTGGGGTTGAGATTGTTAATTTTTTGGTGGAGATTTTGCTCATTTACCTAGGTTTTAAGACGGTTGAGATTGGGGGAAGGGGTGGGGGGTTTCGCACGACCATTTTAGACATGAGGGTAGCCGACGGGTGGCGTGAACAACAATGGCAAAAGGTTGCAAGGGTGGCACTTGAGGTTTAGGAAAAACGAACTCCAGGATAAGGGTGGTTCATGGTTAGCGAGTGGTTTTGTAGAGGCATGGTCGAATGGCAGCGCACGAAGCACGGTTAGAAGACAAGGCTTTGAACAGTGTGCAATAAAAGCATGAGAATTGTCCACCGTGATTTCGCTGGCTCGAAACGCCGCCGCCGACAAGTAACTACAAAGGTCTGACTCAGAAGGTGTAAGCAGACATGTTAGGGGTTTCTTTGTTGATGAAGAGGTAGAAATTAAGAACATAAAAAAATTAATTAAAGATGCTAATAAATGGTGAAATTGAAAGATAAAAATCTCGTGAATTATTAATTTTAATTAATTTTATGTAGTTGGTTCAATTTTTAAAATAAATATTTATTTTTTATTTTTAAGATTTAGGGTGAAATTAGAAACTAACATAATATGAAGGACTAATGTTGTTATTAACTCTTAAATAAATGGAGATTTTTTTAAATTAATTAATTCCACGTGTCAATTCATTAGTGGACATAGGGGTCTACGTTAGCTTCCGTAACGGAAGTGGGTAAAGTGTCTGACGGTGAAATAACCTATGTATGAAACTGAGAATTTTAAAATATTTTGTATGAAAAAGTGAGAATTCGGTATAGTTCATGTACCAACGGAGTAATTAACCCTTAAAATATGACCCCCAACAAGTTGTCCCAGTGAAAAAATGGATAATGTTCATCCTAGAAGACCCGAGTTTGAATCATTTTGGCTGCAAGGTGTGTGCATTGTGAATGTGTTAAAATATATATTAACAGATTTTACATTATAATAAACTTTAGACTATTAAAAAAATTAAAAATATGTGTTACGTAAAATTATAAAATCTTGAGATTTCTCAAAAAAATTTGACATATATCTAAAATTTTAATCTAATAATAAATATAAACAATTTATAGTTATATCAACTAAATTAAAATTAAATAGATAAAATTAAAAAACAAAAACAAATTTTTTATGGAAAAATAATTTTAAAACAAAAAAATTCTCAAGTGTCGTGCCATCTCATTCCCTTAGGAGAAATTATAGCATGAATTTTTCTCATAACGTCATCTGTAGTCCCAACAAATAAAAACCATTAATTTCATTAGTTTTTTCATGTTATCTTTTACTAATAAAATTTTTACTGTAAATCAAATTTAAAAAATAGTTTTAACCACGTGATGATTCCACATTGTAAAAAATATATGTAAGTAATTTTTATTGGTTGAGACCATAAATAATGTGATGAGAATATCATATGATGTAATTTCTCCCCATTGTATACATTTATTTCTTTATTTTTTATATATTATTTATTTTTAAAAAATGTAGAGATTATAGTCTTTAACAAACATATATTTGGAATCCATCAAATGGTTTCGATGAAAAATGAAATGTCCTTCTCTTTAAATGGTTCGAGTTCAAGCAGCTTGTCTGCGTTAGGGGTGAGCGTTCGATCAAGTCAAGTCAAGTAAAAAATTTTGAGTTAGTCGAGTTTACGACTCTTGTTTTTCGACACAAACTTCATTTAAGTTTTTTACGATTCAATTCGAGTTTATGAACTTCGAGTCAAATTTTTTAGTTTCTGTACAAATTTAATTGTTTCTAATTTAAACGACTTTCTATATCTATATACATTACACTAGTATATTTCTTCATATTTTTTCATTTGTGACATATATTTCTTCATATTTTTCATATGTGATATATATCGAGAATAATTGAAGGACTCGACTCGAACTTAAAAATCGATCAACTAATTATTAAAAATTCTGAGTTATTCGAATTATCATTTTACAACTCAAACTTTATTTGAAAATTTTTCAAGTCGAGCTTATGAAATTTTGAGTTGAGTTTTCTCGCGTCAATTCGAAAAATTCGATTTTTTAGCCGAGTCGAGTTTTGCTCACTCTAGTCTTCATGATATGTGCTTATTTAAAAGACTAGAATTAATTAACAAATATTATCTTATAATCACACAACTTAAAAAAACTTATATTTGTTTATGTGTATAAAAAAGGGGAAAATATATACCACATTATTTATTTGAAAACACTTAATACTCCATAATATATGTATGTTATATACAACATTTTCTTGAGAATAAAAGTATAAAATATAATATGATATAATATTCTAGAAAAAAAGAGGAGAACAGTGAAGAGTATAAAAACTAAATGGTTTATTTTTTTTGGCCATAAAAAATTAAATGGTTTAGAGTTGCAAATGGTGAGAAGATATTATAATTGGGTTAAGAGAGAAAAATCCATTAGCCAATAATACAGGGATTAGGTTCATTGGGAGCAGATTAACATTAAATGTTAATCAGGACTAATACATTTAAAGGAGGAATGCTACATTTATTTCATGGGTAAATTATCCAGTTGAGGTGGCACATAATTTATTAACTAATAAATGTAATGTAATATATATTTTAATAAGCAATAAATGCATTACAATTAATACCTATTTTTAAATTTTATCAATAAATAATTTTTAAGACGATAATTACAATACAATTAATACATCTTTATCACATAAACAATTTTCATAATTATAAATTTAATTAATATTTTATTTTTAATGGAATATTGTATTTTTTAAATGTAATAAGAAGAGAAACTAAGCTAACTAAAAAATATTTTGACCCGTCATAATATTATGTTCTACTAGTTTTCGGATCAACGAGTGTCTCTTTGCTTCAAATAATACTCATTGAAAAAATATAATATTTCGAAATTAAGATGAAATAGTTGATTTTTGTTTTTTTAGAACAAAAAATAGTCAATAGTTCATGTATTCTAATTTTGGTAGTTTCGATTCATGTATTTTTTTTTAAAATAAAATTGGTGTGATTACATGATAGTATATATGTTCATATTTTTTTTTTAACAATTTCCAAATACATTTTGCAAACAAAGCTGCTCAAACTTAGGTCCCTTAAAATAAGCATAATATAATCTCTCTTTTCACTAAGACCACACGTTGGGTTCGATTCATATACTTTTTAACTTTTAAATTTTAATTTACTCATAATAACAAGACATTATAACTAAATTATATGACTTAAATTTATCAAATTGGAGAAAAAAAATCTAAAACGAGCGACGCGCACACACCAGTGCACATTACTAAAACTTTAAAATGAATGTTATAATTCACGGGGATTTAATACGAAATCAACCATATTAATAATCAATCCATGAAATTTAAATTTCTAGACAAATTTAACTGAGGAGAAAACATCAGAAAATAGTGAGACTGTGAGAAGCTAGTGACCCATGGGTACCGGCTAAAATTTTGAGAATTTTGTTATCTTTTCTTTCTTCTTCTTCAAGTGGGTTATTACTCCCATCTTCTATTTCATATTAAAATCAATTATTATTTCTTAATTGATGATCAATTTATCACTTTTTTTAAATATGAAATTAACGATATGATAAAGTAAAAAAAATTCAAACTCCTGCCATATACATAATCTCACAGTTGATTCATAATTCTACCATTATAACAAATATCTACAATTTAAAAATAGAGCAAGAAGAAGAAGAAGAAAGGAGAACCCAAATGTCAGATGCAGCTGAACAAATCTTGTAAAATATTAAAGAGAAAAAGAAAAGGAAAAAAGAGAGAATTATGTGATGAGTTAAGAGAGTTGATGAAGTAGTGGGAGATCAAGAGTAGGGGATGAATGGATGAAGGTTCCGACATCGTTTGACAGACTTTTTATCGTAGTTGGTTTGGAGTCTATGTTATAAAATTATGTATTTTTCAACATGATTAATTGTATATTGAGTTCTTAAAATTTTTATGTAACACCCGTGTTTTGGGGTTGGGAGTTTGGCATGTGTCTTTGGTTCGAGTCATCAAAATCGGTTTAATTTAATTAGACCTTAGTTTTGATTTAAATGAGAATTAAAATTTAAGGGATGACATTTTTGTAAATAACTTGAATAAAAGGAAGACACCTTTTTGAATAAAAAAGAACATAAAAAATTCTTATTCTTCCCCTCTTTTCCAATTTCACGTGAAATACACCCAAACCCTTCCCAAAATCCCAATCTACTATTCCATCCATTTTCTCCCCTAGTTCAAGCAATAGCCGGGACTTTCCAGGCTGCAGTGGCTGGGTGTCAGGCAGTGACACAACCCCAAGGAGAGGGTATTGGTTTGCCATTAGAGAGACTCCGCAGTTTGGGAGGTGAAGAGTTCAGAGGATCAACACCGGAGAGGTCTGAGATGTGGTTAGAGAAGACCGTTCATATTCTGGCACATAAGGGGTGCACCGGGGAACGAAAGCTAGGGTGTGTTATATCTCTACTTCAGGGTGATGCCTACACTTGGTGGGTCACCATCACTCCGGGTATGAAAGAGGCTGTGATCACTTGGGAGTTTTTCGAGTCAGCTTTTCGTAAGAAATATCTGGGTCCTCGATATCTCGATGAGAAGAAGAGAGAATTTATGACTTTGCTTCAGAGGAGTATGACTGTGACGGACTATGAGATCATATTTGTCAGGCTGAGTCAATATGCACTGAGCTTGTTCCTACTGAAGTGGAACGTTGTAACCGTTTCCGCTATGGGTTGAATGAAGAGATCAAGAGGTACACTTTAGCTTCTGACTACACAGATTTTGATGTCTTGGTCGCTAGGGCCAAGGACTTGGAGCACAGTTGGGGCTTGACCAAACGATATGGTGGTTCTAGTTCTGGAAAGAGATCTAGTGACTTTGATAGGGGTGATGCCAAGAGGCATCGGGACAACAGACATCACTATGACCATAGACGTGGTGGAGGTAACCACGATAGAGGCCAACATGGTCAGAGGACTAGAGGGAGGTTGCCCATGTGTGCTAGTTGCGGGAGGAACCACACCGGTGAGTGTTGGGGGAATTTCCACTCGTGTTGGGGCTGTGGAGCTAGAGATCATATTAGGCGTGACTGTCCACATCAGGTGGGGCAGGCACCAGCTCAGGCTCCTACTAGAGCCAATGACTTTCAGAGAGGTCGCGGGCGCGGTAGAGGTAACTTCCAACCGAGAAATGATGGCCAGATGAACATAGTGCATGTAGTTGCAGTCCATCCAGAGGGCGGAGGTCAGGCCAGAGTTTACGCTCAGCGTGGAGATCAGCATGACACAGATGTGATTGCAGGTAACTTCTCGATACAGTATTTGGGTTTGCTTTCTTTGATTGACTCCGGGTCTACACATTCATATATACTGAGTGAGCATGGAAATTTGTTGAAATTGCCTTGTGAAATATTAGAGGTAGGAGTTAGTGTTACTAGTTCATTCGGGGATACAGTAGTAGTTAGAAAGATGTACAGAAGGTGTCCGCTTATGATTCAGGGGCATGTGTTTCCAGTGGATATGATGGAGCTACCATTTTACGGTTTGATGTGATTTTGGGTATGGACTGGCTCACTGAGCATAGAGCTAGGATAGACTTTGAAACTAAGAGGATTTCTTTGAGACTCGTGGATGATTATGAAATTGTAATGGTGGGTGAGAATGTGAAGTTCTTATCGAATGTAGTTTCAGTTATAGAGGCTAAGAGGTTAGTTGAGACAGGTTGCGAAGCATATTTGGCCTATGTGATGAATCCAAACATGAGTGAGGTTAGACCTCAAGACATCCGGACAGTGTGTGACTTTCCTAGTGTGTTTCCGAAAGAGTTGCCGGGTTTACCACCTGATAGAGAGGTAGAGTTTGCTATAGAGACTTATTCAGATTCAGCTCCTGTTTCGATTGCTCCGTATCGTATGGCACCGAAAGAACTGAAAGAGTTGAAGACTCAGTTGCAAGAGTTGACAGATAAAGGTTTTATCCGACCTAGTTCTTCGCCTTGGGGCGCTCCGGTTCTGTTTGTGAAGAAGAAAGATGGAAGCATGAGAATGTGTATAGATTACAGACAGTTGAATCAGTTAACGGTGAAGAACAAGTATCCGTTGCCGAGAATTGATGATTTGTTTGACCAGTTGAGAGAAGCATCAGTCTTTTCGAAGATTGACTTGAGATTAGGTTACTACCAATTGTAGGTAAGAGAAGTTGATGTACTGAAGACGGCCTTTAGGACTAGATATGTCACTATGAGTTCCTAGTCATGCCTTTTGGGTTGACTAACGCACCGGCTGCTTTCATGGATATGATGAATAGGATTTTCCATCAGTACCTAGATCAGTTTGTAGTTGTCTTCATAGATGACATCTTGGTGTATTCGCGTACCGAGGAAGACCACGACCGACACTTGAGGTTAGTTTTGCATACCTTGTTAGATAATCAGTTGTATGCGAAGCTGAGCAAGTGTGAGTTCTGGATTCGAGAGGTAGTCTTCCTAGGGCACGTAGTGTCAGCCGATGGGATTAGAGTTGATCCGAAGAAAATAGAAGCTATTGTGGAGTGGAAGCAACAGAAGTCAGTAACAGAAGTTCGTAGCTTTCTAGGCTTAGCTGGATATTATAGAAGATTCGTAGAAGATTTCTCGAAGTTAGCCGCTCCATTGACACAGTTACTTTAGAAAAGTGTTTAGTTTTAGTGGTCAGATGCAACACAGAGAGCCTTTGAGAAGTTGAAAGAAGCTTTGACCCAAGCACCGATTTTGATTCAACCAGAGTCATGAAAAGACTTTGTAGTTTACAATGATGCTTCCTATGTAGGCCTAGGTTGTGTTCTCATGCAAGACAAGAGAGTGGTGGCTTATGCCTCGAGACAGTTGAAGACTCACGAGCGTAACTATCTGACCCATGATATAAAGTTAGCTGCAGTTGTGTTTGCTTTGAAGATTTGGAGGCATTATTTGTATGGTGAGAAGTGCACAGTGTACACAAATCACAAGAGTTTGAAGTACATCATGACTCAACGAGATTTGAATCTCAGACAGTGTATATGGTTAGAGTTGCTAAAGGACTATGATCTTACGATTGAGTACCATCCGGGTAAGGCCAATGTAGTGGCCGATGCTTTGAGTAGAAAGGTAGTTGTAGATTTGAGAGCTATGTTTGCTAGATTGAGCTTGTCCGGAGATGGTGGATTGGTAGTCGAGCTTCAGGTTAGACCTACTCTAGGTGAGTTGATTAGGGAGAAACAACTCTGAGATAGATCTTTGGCACCTCACGTGCAAGATGTAGCCGAGGGTAGACCTTTAGACTACAGTTTCAGTATCGATGGAGTCTTGTGTTTCAGAAATATGATAGTTGTGCCAAAAGACAGTGACTTGAGACGGTCGATCTTGACTGAAGCGCACAGTAGTCCGTTTTCTATGCATCCTAGAAGTACGAAGATGTACCGAGATTTGAAGAATACGTACTTTTGGGTTGGTTTGAAGAGAGATGTAGCCGACTTCGTGAGTAAGTGTATGGTGTGTCAGAGAGTGAAGGCGGAACATCAGGTTCCCTCAGGTTTTTTGTAACCGTTGAGAATTCTGGAATGGAAATGGGAGAATATTACCATGGATTTTGTTTTGGGCTTGCCTTTGACTCCTACGAAGAAGAACTCAGTTTGGGTTATAGTAGATCGTTTCACGAAGTGTGCTCACTTCTTGACAGTCAATACGACTTACACCTTAGATAGATTGGCAGATCTGTATATTGGTGAGATTGTTAGACTGCATGGTGTGCCGAAGTCCATCGTGTTCGATAAAGATCCGAGGTTTACAACTCGATTTTGGGAGTGTCTATATACAGCTTTGGGTACCCATATGAATTTCAGCACGTCTTATCATCCTCAGTCAGATGGTCAGTCAGAGAGAGTTATACAAATTTTAGAGGATATGTTGCGTTGTTGTATCATTGATTTTCAGGGTACATGAGAGAAGCATTTGCCTCTAGTTGAGTTTGCTTACAATAATAGTTTTCAGTCGAGCATTCGTATGGCTCCGTATGAGGCCTTGTATGGTAGGAAGTGTAGAACTCCAGTTTGTTGGGCCGAAGTGGGACAAGATTTGTTACCTATGCCGGATTTGCTTAAGGGGACAACCGATAAGGTGAAATTGATTTGCGATCGCTTAAAGGCAGCTTTGGATAGGCAGAAGTCCTATGCCGACTTGAAGAGGAAGGAAGTTGAGTTCTCAGTGGGTGAGAAGGTGTTCTTAAAAGTGTCTCCGTGGAAGAAAGTAATGAGATTTGGCTGAAAAGGGAAATTGAGTCTGAGGTACATAGGACCATATAAGATTGTGAAGAGGGTTGGCCCAATTGCTTATCAGTTGCGTTTGCCATCCGAGCTAGAGAGGATACACGATGTGTTTCATGTTTCGATGCTCCGTAAGTATAGGTTAGATCCATCACATGTTATGCCTGTAGAAGAGATTGAATTGAATCCGGATTTGACTTATGAAGAAGAACCAGTTGAGATCTTAGCTTCTAACAGTAAAGTGTTGCGGGGTAGATCGATTGAGTTAGTAAAAGTGCGGTGGCAACGTCGGGGGGTGGACGAGGCCACTTGGGAGAGGAAGGAGGATATGGAAAGACAGTTTCCTTATCTCTTTCAGTCAGGTAATTTCGGGGACGAAATTTCTTAAGTGGGAGAGAGTTGTAACACTCGTGTTTTGGGGTTGGGAGTTTGACATGTGTGTTTGGTTCGAGTCATCAAAATCGGTTTAATTTAATTAGACCTTAGTTTTGATTTAAATGAGAATTAAAATTTAAAGGATGACATTTTTGTAAATAACTTGAAGAAATGGAAGACACATTTTTGAATCAAAAAGAACAAAAAAAAGTCTTCTTCTTCCCCCTTTTTTCCAATTTCACGTGAAATACACCCAAACCCCTCCCAAAACCCCAATCTACTATTCCATCCATTTTCTCCCTCAATTCAAGAGCTTTTTCGAAGGTAATTTTATATTTGAGTTCTCCTCATCATCCCAATCATTTCCATGGTTGTAGAATTCAAAACTATCAATATTTGTGTTTTTCAAGTTTGATGAAAGTTTCGATTTTTAATGGGTTTTTCATTTGTTTTTGGCTTGTTGAGTTGGGTTTTGAATTAGTCTCACCTAAATACACCTAATATCTTGAAATGGAAGGATTTGGGGGAAAATCCCGAAGTGGGTCCTTGGGGGCATTTTTCAAAGTGTCAAAACTCAAATTTTTGGTGTGTTTTTGTGTTGGGTTGAAGGGCTGATGGTATAGGGTTGTTAGGAAGGTGTTTTGGAAGCCTTTAGATTTCATTTGGGTGTTGAAAATTGTGGTTTTTAGCTGGGTATTTGAGGAGCACGAAAATGAGAGTTTTGTGGTTAGTTTGGGTTTGAAATGGTGAAGTCTTGGCTTGTGTTTGTGAGTTGGAATTGTGACTGAGTTTATAATTGGTTTGGTGAATAATATTTTTGTTTTGATTGGTTAGAAGCAAGAGGAAACATCGGGGAAGGATCGGGATCGAATCCGGGAATTGAGGAGGCTTGACTCGCTTTGCTTGGTTTGCTAAGGAAGGGTGGTGAGTAAAACTTTAAATTGTTTTAAATTTGGTTCAAGTGTGTGTAGTGGAAGTATTGGAATGAGCTTGGTAGGCCATTACAAGGTAGAGGTTAAATTGGTAGTTTAACTTCTTGTTTGTTAATGATGCTTTAGATGCCTATGCCTATATTGATCTTATGAGGTATGAATTGATTTTGTATGTGTATACATTGATGGATGTGTGTTATAAATGATGGTTGTTGTGATGTGGTTTAAAAGTAATTGGCACTAGTTAACTTACCGGGTATAAATGATCGATCATTAGGATTAGTGTGCACACGTTTAAGTCAAATTCGCGCGTGGCCTTGATGGCGTTAAGTTATCAAGGAGGAGTACGGTGATGTAATATTCCACCGAAAATTATTTATATTATACGTGATGATGAGTGGAATTCCATCCATAGGGCATGTGATGATGAGTGGAATCTCATCCATGCAAGGTCCGGTGATGAGTGTAATCCCACCGAGGTAATGTTGTTGTTGAGAGTAAATCCGCATATCCGAGTAAACTAATAGTGGCCAATGTACTTGCTCTTGTGATTATGATGTTGAGATATTTGATTTATATTGTTGAGCTAAATATGAAGTAAGATTCCATATTTATGACTCTTGTGCTGCTAGCTAAGTTGCTATATTGATGCCTATGCATGTTGTATGTGTGATGTAAGGATTATGTACTTGAACCCTGCGTTGTCATTGTTTTGGTTTTAGAGCATCCTCACTAAGCTTCTAGTTTACGCTCTCATTTTCGACAATGTAGATCAGTAGCGTGGAGTTAGCAAGGAGCAAGGCGAAGGGACATTCCAAGCTTGTAGTTGCTCAAGTATGATTTAATAGATAAAGTAGTAGTTTAACAATGGGGCTGCTATGTATTTTGTATGAGCGTTGTAGGACTCATAGATGTTGATTGTGGTTCTTGCTATGCTTAGATTTGTAAACCATGTTATGTTGGATGAATGCTTGTGTTGTTAAGGCTATACCTTGAATGTTTATGTTGCTTTTGGTTGATCATGTAAACCATATATGTGAAGACTTGTGTCATTTGGCCTTTTGAGCTTTTAAGCTTGCCTATTTATGCCATATCTATCCTTTACATGAATGCCTCGATGTAATGCCTTGTTGATCATCTAAATCGTTCTTCATGTTAGTTCTTGGGTGCTAGTTGTTGTATGAATGCTTGAATGTAGCTAGGGAGGTCTTAAATTGCATCTAGGTTTGAGTCTTGTGTTGTTTTGCTGAAATTTGGAGACTTGCAGTGCAGGGCGTATCGATACGCCTAAGGGCCGTATCGATACGGTCTTGCCTCCAAGACTCAATTTTGGCTTGGTGTACCGATACACGGGGGTATATCGATACGCCAAATGCTCACTGGAATTCTGAGATTTTGGTGAGACTTCGGTGTATCGGTACGAGCTCTAGGCGTATCGATACGGTTTTATCTCGTTGACCATGAGATGTTGACCGAGAAGGGCGTATCGATACGCTCATGGGCTGTATCGATACGGTCTTCTTGTGTTGACTGAAGAGTGTTGACTTGGTCAAGGCGTATCGATACCCTTGGCTGGTGTATCGATACGACCTGCTCTCTGGCTTAAAATGGGTTGTTTAATGTGTGGTTTTAGGTTCGAATGTGTTTCGTTCTTGATGTATTCCGCTCTCGTGATCACTTAGGAAACAATATGCCTTTAGACAAGATTTAATTAAAAGAAATTTTCTAGGGTTGCTAACCGAGGTGGGACCTTAGCAGGTTTCACTTCGGTTTTCCCCGTGTAGCCTACTCGGACCGGTCAGCCATCCGGACCGGTTCGAGGGGGTTACATTTTAATACTTTTTAAAAATTACTAAAAAATAATAGTGTTCAACGGTGTATTGCGTTAGTGGTGTTCAGTGGTGTGTGACGCCCGCTCTAAACTCATCCATTGGAGAATGAGACCACTTGTTGGGTTTGATTAATGTACTTTTTAAATTTCGAAATTTCAATTCACTTATAATACCAAGACAATATAATTAAATTATGACTTAAAATTATCAAATTGGAGAATGAGAACTAAATCTATAAGTAACATATAATATAGGGAACATTTTAATTTAATAGATTTCATAATTATTGTACAATAAAATATAGATTTTGTCAAATATAAATATAGCATAATGTAAAAAACAAAAAAAACTTAATTAATTAAAGCTATGCGGCAATACTTCGTGAACATGACAATAAATAGGATAGAAAGTGAGGGTAGACAAATTTCTTTCGTATATAAATATAAGAGTATTTGATTTTTTTAAACAAAAATTTTGTCTAAATTTAAAAATAAAATTATATGATCATCTATCAAAATAAAATATTTTTTAATTATTTAAAAGTAATAAACGTAAAAAAAATTATATTTCCTAAAATTTACATCATATAATGAAAATAATAATTAAGAACATAATTTTTTTAATTGACAAAGAAATGAACATTAATTAACCTATTAATTATCAAATGTTTTATACTCAAGTGGTAAGTTACCCACTGATTTCTCCCATTCAAAGCCTAGGCGTATTGGGCCACGAAAATCCCATTTAAAAATAATTTGCACGTAAGAGTATTTGATTTGTTTTTCTCGACTTCCTTGAACTTTGCAGTTGTTTAGCTCGGATTTAGACAAGTGTACAACAAATGACCGACCAGGTTCAAGTTCAACTTAAACCTAATCCTTATCCCTTGCCATATGTCGCTGTTGTTCGTATTTGGAGGCTACAAATTACGCCCGACAGTCCACCGCTTAAGCTCCAAATGTCTCTTTGCCCAGCTGAAACGTGCAAACTTTGTTACATGTAAATCACGCACATTTATATGCCCTCTAATGCATCTCCGGAACCCTCCACTCCTTTGAACAATGAGCCAACGACAACCGAGAAGACCCCAGGCTTCTGACCAGGAAGCTATCAACTTCGTCGATGTTTTCGATGTCATCGGTGCCGCGCCTTCAACCCTTTCCCCATCTCTAATACCAACTGCCGGAGACATGCGACCGACGGCAACTACAACGAGTGTTGTTGATTCGAGTGGCATCTCCATTGGAGAAGCTTTGGAGGCAACCGCTATCTCCGTCGGCGACAAACCGGTTGACCGTGGCGATGTGGCAGCAATACGAGCAGCTGAGGCAAGAGCCGCCGGTAGTAGCGTAGCTGGCCTTGGCGCCAAAGCTCAAGCTGCTGTCGATTTCAATGATCGTGCGACTTATGATTACAATAAGATCACCATATCTGATGTTTTGTCGGTAATAAATCATTAAACTATTTTAATCGCTTAACAAATTGGATTGTAGGCAAATTAATTAATCATTTAACTTTTTTTTTTGGGACAGGATGCTACTGCAAAGCTGCCTCGCGATAAAGCAGTGACAAGTGAAGATGCCGATGGCGTGAGAGGCGCGGAGGTGAGAAACAAACCTGAGTCAATGCCCACGCCTGGAGGAGTGGCGGATACCTTGGCTACAGCTGCTAGGGTAAATCGGGATGATAAAAAATGAAGTGTTTGTTGTAGCGAAATGTTTGGTTTTATGTATGTAGTGAAAATTTTCAATTTCAATGATAAAATTGTCATTTTACAACCAATTTTTTGGTATTTTTTTAAAACTACGTAGAAAATTAACAAGCGAGTGTGAAGGATGTTTACCATGTCCTTAGACGCTATACTTCGGCATGGGCTCTTTAGTCGATGCTAGTAAAGACAGGGAAATTTGATATGTGTATGTCGTTATCTAATTTGAAGGAGTGGGTTACGGCCAATCTCTCTACACTGAATTATTTTGGACGCGAAGAACTTAATTGGGACTTGTTATTCACGACTGTGTCCTGGAATCTTTGGCGGTAAAGAAATGCTTATGTTTTTGATAGCCACATGGATAGGAGAAGTTCAGTGATTGAACGGAGCAAGTGGCTGTTATCGGTTTCTAACGATACCTTTGCTACTGTCCGTCCGGGTGGTGCGAGTGTCCTATCGCAGCAGTAGAATGATTGTTCGTTGGTCTCCTCCGACGATAGGGTGGATCAAGGTGAATACGCATGGTACCCGAAAGGACGCGAAAAGTCAAGCTTCATGCGGGGGTGTGCTTTGTGATCACGCCAGCTATTGGCTACGTGGTTTTTTGAGATTCATAGGTAGATGTTCTGTCATGTTGTGGGGTATTCTCTCTAGATTATCGGTTGCGTGGGAACTAGGTTATACCTATGTGGTGATTGAATCTGAGTGCTAGGACGGGTTAAGACTGATCAACCATCGTATTGGCCATGAACGTTTGCCCTATTCTTGCATATCCAAGAGTTTTGTGACCGTGATTGGAGAGTGTTATTTCAGTATACACCACGCCGACCCGACAAATTTGCAGACTGGATGACAGAAGCGGTCGATGGTGCAAAGTTAGAGTTGGTTCCTTTTGCGATTCCTCCACCTGGGGTTGAGCATTTGCTGCAGGAGGACGGCCTTTTCCTGCATAATATTTAGGTTGCATGGGTTAGTTATCTTCGTTGGTTTTGTTCGTAATTTTTCCCGAATTATCTCGTAAATTTCTGTAATATATCATCTTGTAAAGGGACGGGGAGAATATTCAACTTAGTACTGAAGTTGAATTTAATTACATGGCACAGTTTAGTATTAATTTAGACGTAAATATATAAATGACTTTTTAATGATTAGATGATGAATGGTAATTATAATCATGAAGAGAAACTTTAGAATCTACCATACAGACATATTAAAAGAAAGGTTAAATTATTAAAATGGCCACTCAACTTTTTTAAAAAAATAAATAGTAACTAAACCTTGACAATTAAAATTTTGGGATAATTACATATTTAGTACCCCACCTATTCTCGCGTTACTTTTCGATATATCAACTTTATTTTTTGGCAAAATGATACCTAACGTTATATTTTTGTTCTGTTTTGGTACCCCGACCCTTAAAAATTAACGGAGTTTGTGAGTGGTTCATTTTTAATTGGGATAATAACAATTTTAGTCCCCAAATTTATACATTTCTATTAATTTAGTCTAAACTCTATCGATTTAATTATCATCTTAAATATTTAGGTTAAAATTGCAAAATTTCCCTTTTTTCAATATATCAGCACATGATGAATTTAATTGCAATAGATTTGATTTCCGATGCTTCCATGGGCCTTTGGGTAGAATAAACCTTCTAGAAACTTGAGAAATGAAAAGTTTTAATTTTCGATTGAGTTGGTCCCGAGTTTACCTAATGAACTCGGTCTCGAGTTCTTAACTTGGCTACCTTACACAACTCACCTTAGTCTGTCACCGATGGTGGAATTTGCTCCAAAGCAGTGTTAAAAATGGCGCAAGACGCATTAAGGCGATAGAGGTCCCATGGCCGAGGCACAAGGCGAGAAGCAAGCGCCTTATTGAAGTAAGGCACGCCATTTAAAAATAAAAAATATACAGATTTTTTCCAATTTCTATACTGTCAAGCAAGAAGAACAGCAAGAGAAAATTACCAGCTTCATTTTTGTTTTCGTCTTTGGAAGACTAAAGGATGTTATTTACATTAAACTTAAATGTAAACATCAAAGATATTCATCAACAACATTTGATTTACTAAACACTTTTTTAAATCAAGAATGAGTTGTTTGAAAAGAACAAACTTGTTCATTTTACAAGTACTAAACTGAATGAGAGAAACATATGAGAATAAAATACACATACTTATTTGAGTACTAAATTGAATGAGAATTCTAACATCACTACCCAAATACTCTGAACAATTATGTTGCATTTTGCAAGATGCCATCACACTTGGACATGCATGAAAGTATTAGTTCTGCAAAATAATCTCTAAAGAGTAAGGACATTCACATGATCAAAGATTTCAACTAAAAGTCTGGAAGTTTGAAATTGCTGGTTCTGCAAAACAATCTCTAAAGAGACGCATAAAACTAAAATAGGTACTTGATCTCACTATACAGTGGCATGCCTATTCGGTGAAAATTTAGCACTTCAAAAATGATTAAAAGTTCAACAAAAGTTTATCACTTCATTAGTTTACTTTTAACCTTCTAATAAAAAATAACAATGTTATAGCATTTTATCATGCATTAGCAATTTTTTTATATTGTAAATAGGCAAAGCTAGCTATATAATAATTTCAAACGGATGTAAGATAATATGGCATCATATATAATCATCTTCCTCGGCTAAATTTTCCTCCATATCATCTCCATCAAGTGAGTGGTAGCCTTCGTCGTCTTCCTCATGTTCTTCGTCATCTTCATCTTCTTGTCTCAAGGATTGATTTGAACTACCATCTCTTCCTCCTTGTGTGCTCCATATTGATCTCAAACTAAAGCGTTCTTCATGAACTCCGACAACAGTCGCAACGTGTCCCCAAGTAAGACCTTCATCCTCTTCGAATACAAACTCATCTTAAGTATCTTCCTCTGTCCTTTCGGTAAATCATCTGTTGCTTTCATCAATGTCTTTCAAAGCTATTGGGTCAATTTTATCTCGCAACTCATACCGTTGAACCAATGCTCAGTTGTATTTGACATATACCAAGTCATTTAGTCTGGATTGTGTGAGCCTATTTCTCTTTCTGGTATGAATTTATGAGACAGTGAGAGAAGTATATTTAATTTCTAATTATCATAATACCTCAATACCAAGAACTAAACATTGCTGATTAAATAACTTATTAGTTGATTGGTATGATTTACTTGCTCAAAAGTGCTCCAGTTTCGCACACACTCTGATGCGCTACATGTAAGGCTCAAAATTTTTATGGAAAATTGTTGCAAAGTAGTTGTTAAAGAACCATAACATTTCCACCAATCAGCTGTAACATTAAAAGTTAGATTTAGATAAATAAAAGTATATGATATATCATATATATGAGTTAAATTTTAATTACCTAGAGCCTTAATCTTCCTGTGTCTAATAGCCAATTGATTCCCAAATAGTCCATGTGCTCTCTTGTAAGCAGTGAGATCCTCCATAATTTTATCTTGCTTTTCAAGTGCACGGACCAACTTTAAGATACATTCATACAAGTCATCTACCACTTCTTCACATTCTTGAAGTCGAGGATTATCGTAAAATTATCCAGGATTAAGTAAGTGGCCAACAACATGTAAAAGGCGATGTAGCTGACATTCCCTTCTCTTATCAATCATTTTAGACACTTCAGAGTACTTGGACTCATTTCCATTAAATGAGGTTGTAATATCTTTTTTAACACGATTCATAGCATCACATATATGTATCCCATGACATGTTTTTTTCTCTCCATCAACCAATCTTAATGCACGAACTAAAAGAGCACTTAATTTCAATGCATATACAATGCCATTCCAAAAGGAAGGCATCAAAATAGTATCGGCAACTCTCTTTCCCTCGGGGTCCTTGGCCCATTTACTAGTTCTCCATTCTTAAGATGTAAACATCTTTCTTAAGTTGTCTTGCTGTTTGTGTAATGATGAAAGTGTGATAAAGGCAGTCGCAAATCTTGTCTTTGTTGGCCTTAGCAAGTTCTTTTGTTTGGTGAATTGTCTCATCATATTCAAAAGACTTGGGCGTTGATAAATGAAAATATTAATCTGAATTGCTCCAATATCTTCAAGAATCAAATCAATACAATGGGCCGCACAAGGAGTCCAATACAAATGCGGATAATTTGCCATTAAGAGGGCACCGACAGCCACAAAGTTGCTTACATTGTCTGTTATAACTTGTACAACATTACTTTCACCTACTTCTTCCACAACACTACTTAGTAGGCCATATAGCTTATCATCAGTCTTTGAATAGCTTGACCCATCAACGAACTTTAGGAACATGCTTCCTCTCGAACAATTAACTAAAAAATTAATGATTGTCCTTCCACACCGATCAGTCCATCCATCCGACATAATAGAACATCATGTTTTTGGCCCATTCTTCTCTGTGATTTCTCATATTCTCATTGGTATTTGCAACTCCTTTATTCAAGAAAGGGACTCTTACTTCATAAGCACTTGACAGCTTCATTCCAATTCCAGCTCTAGTGATTGAATCAATTGCAACATTAAAGCTAGGATAAGTGAGAGCATTAAAATGAATTGCAGCATCTTACATCTATTTAGCAAAACTCGCACATGCCTTCTCCCTTTGTTCTTTCTTATAGGTCTCATTAATGGTTCTTTGTTTGCCTGTTGTTGGTGTAGAAGATTTGATAAAATCATCCATTGGACCAACTTGCCTTGACCTTTTCAAATTGAGATTCATTGGTCTCGTGACTTTTTTTTCCTTTTGGGTCGGCTTCTAGTGTGACACCCTAAAATCACCCTAGTTGAAAACTCTAAATTAAATAACAAGAAAAGTGTAAACATTTTTTACACTTGATCAAAATTTGAATGAACAATCGAAATTAACATTGTAAGTACTATAATTAATAGTTATGATTATATTACATGATAGAAATAAAGTATATATGGATAATGTACTATAGTGGAATTATATAACATGTATAAGATGGTGGGACTTAATGTTGGATTAACATTATAATATGAAATATAATATACAAGATAGTGGGAATTAACATTAGATTAATATATATATATATATATATTTATATATAATTAAGGGTTGAATACATTATTATATTATATACATATGATAGTGAGATATTAGGTACCTTAATACATTGTTTCAAATGAACCATGTGTCCCTTCCCTATGCTTCCTATGACACTCAGCTATCAAGGGAAGCAACATCCCAAATGCCACCATCTTTCAATCATTTCTCATAACCACCGAACCTAAACAAGAGTGAGAGAGAGAGCTTGAAATCTGGAGATTTTGAAGGGGAAATTCATGCATGTGCTGGAAATTTAAACTAGAAGATTATAGGGTTCATGCATATTCATAGATTCATGTAAGTACTCTTGTTTTAATCGATTACGCTTTGTGATTTATTGGTTGTTTGGATGTTTTTTGGGTTCAATCTTTCGAGAAATCTTGTTTAGAATTGTTTTATCATGTGTTATGATTATTAGGTTCATGTTAGATTAGAACCAAATCTGAAAAATTAGGTTGAATGAAGCTAGAACTTGAAATCTGCCCAGGTTCGTACATGTAAAATGCCCTGTAGAAATCTGGAATTTTGAGCATGTTAGAGTTCGAATTAGAAAATTTTCTGCAGGACAAAGTTGTAAAAAATTAAATTTACTGAGGGATAGAGGCCCTGGAATCATGAAAATATTCATAAAAATTGCTGAAAATTGAATTAGAACAAGATTGGTCACATGAAGAATGAATCTGGAAATTCTGGGTAAATTCGGTGATTCGGGAAAATTAGGGATTTAATTGCTAGCTAATAAATTCTAGAAAATTTGCTAAGAAACATGGGATTTGATAAATGAATGGAAAATAATTTGTTTAAAATGAATTATAGCTTAATTGATAGGTTAAATCTCACTTGAACAATTAGAACACTAATATGGACTAATCTAGAAAATGGTAAAATTACAGGACCTAATTGCTCCGTTTTTAAATCAAATGAAACTTGAAAATACAATGTATAAACATGATAAACTATGGTTAAAAGCCCAGATTTAAACTAGTTAGGGATCCTAGTTAAAAAGTACACTAAAGTCACTTAATTAACAAAGTTGGCAGAATAGGCCTCGAAAAATACCCTATTTTCAAATGCAATTATGTGTTGATGTAGTTATGAGAAAATTATGAAATTTAGATGGAATTAAAGCTGAGTGAATAATATTTTTGAAATGGTAAAGTAATTGAAATTTGTACTTGTGAGTAAAAAGATATGATCAGATTAGTGAGTGTTACTCAAACTGACAGTTTAGGGACAATTTCAAATTGTCTAAGTGTTTGTGTTTGTATAAATGAATATGTATGATTGAAATGACTTCTAATATGATTCTTATATGTTTTTTTGAATGTTTAAGACCAAGATTTTGAGGAGACATTGGAGGATTCAATAGTTGGCCATCCAAATAAAAAGAACAAGGGCATAGTGATCAAGGAAATAACCTAGCTTGGAGTATTGTGAGTGTAGTTATCTTTAGGGTTAGGGCTAGTGTCCTAACCAATGTTTTATGTTTATTTGATGAATTAACATGAAGTATGAAATAAATCTAATAAAGATTTGGTAATTAAAATGTAGGGTAAACTAACCCAATGACCACCATACTATGGTAAATGTATTAAAATGACCACATTAAAAAAAATCGACTCAATTGACCACCCAAACTATTGAAATTGGATCAATTAAAGCACCAGCCGTTAATGGGCTAACGGAAGGTGACGTGACAGTTAAAAAAATAAAGGTATAATTACACAGTTGGTCTTCGTTACTTATACACTCTATTAATTTGATCCTAATTTTAATTTAATAAAATAAATTAATTATTTGGTGACACGTGTAAGTTACAACATTTAATGCCCGGAAAAATGAAAACAAAGAAAATGGCCGGAAAAATGAACATTTAATATATGTTTTAAATACGTGTTAATGCCCGGAAAAATGAAAACAAGGAAAATGGCCTTTGGTGGATTCGAACCAGTGCCTTTGGAGTAAAAGTAAAGCATGTTTACCACTAGGCCAAGTATATTTTTAAGATATAATGTACAACATTTAATATATGTCTTGAATATTTGTTAATGCCCGAAAAAAATAAAATAAAAGAATATGTGGTTTTAGAAAAATCGAACATAAAATATTTAACCCAATATACTTTTGATTTATTTAATTAAATTTTAATTTATTTAATTGGGTTAAATATTTTATGTTAGATTTAACCCAATATTTAAACCATATTTTATTTCCTTTTATTTTTCCGGAAAAATATATGTCTTAAATAAATCAAAATTATATTGGGTTAAATATTTTATGTTTGATTTTCCTAAAACCACATTTTCTTTTCTTTAATTTTTCTGAGCATTAACAATTATTAAAGATATATATATTAAATGTTGTACACCTCATTTTAGAAATATGCTTGGCCTAGTGGTAAACACGCTTTACTTTTACTCCAAGGGCACTGGTTTGAATCCACCAAAGGCCATTTTCCTTATTTTCATTTTTCCGGGCACTAACACGTATTTAAAACATATATTAGATGTTGTAACTTACATCACAAAAATGCGCTTGGCCTAGTGGGAAGCACGCTTGTCTTTCTCATTATCATTGAGGTCGTGGGTTTAGTCCCCATGGAGGCTTTTCATTGCATTCATTTTTCCTTCTCCAATCAGGTGACACGTGTCACAACCTGATTGGAGGGGGAAAATTAATTAATCAAATTAAATAAAAATAATTAAAATCTTCCAATAAGGTGGTGACACGTGTCACAAAATAATTAATTTATTTTATTAAATTAAAATTAGGATCAAATTAATAGAGTGTATAAGTAACGAGGATCAACTGTGTAATTATACCTTTTATTTTTTTAACTGCCACGTCACTTTCCGTTAGCCCATTAACGACCGGTACTTTAATTGATCCAATTTCAATAGTTTGGGTGATCAATTGAGTCGATTTTTTTTAATGTGGTCATTTTAATACATTTACCATAGTATGGTGGTCATTGGGTTAGTTTACCCTACATTTTAATTACCAAATCTTTATTAGATTTATTTCATACTTCATGTTAATTCATCAAATAAACATAAAACATTGGTTAGGACACTAGCCCTAACCCTAAAGATAATTACACTCACAATACTCCAAGCTAGGTTATTTCCTTGATCACTATGCCCTTGTCCTTTTTATTTGGATGGCCAACTATTGAATCCTCCAATGTCTCCTCAAAATCTTGGTCTTAAACATTCAAAAAAACATATAAAAATCATATTAGAAGTGGTCAATAATCACTAGGGTCATATTTAGGTCATTCAAAAAAACAAATCAAAAACATATGGATATCATAATTGAGAAAACTTATACCCTATAAGGATCTTATTCGAATTGGTCAATAATCACTAGGGTCATTCGAACACTACAATATTCATTTAGGTTCATTTTAAACTTCATTCGATATCAAACATCTAGATGCATAATTCATTCCTATATTCATGTCTCATAAACATTTACAATCCTCCAAAATCATATTGTACTCAAAGCAATCATGTAATCCGAAATGAATTATATATACAAATATTACCTAATCAATCAAGCATTTAATTCATGTTTAACATCAATCATTTGAATGGAAAAACACATAGCAACACATAGCATTTACAAGATTCATATCAAGCCTTAATCAAACATTAACCATTTAAGTATACATTTCAACACATAGCCATACTAATTTTAAACATATTGGTTCAACCATTACATGCCATAGATACTTAGGGTTTTAATGTAATCCAACTAAACATATATACAATGCCCAAAATGCATGTGACACAACTATATATACATATCTATGCCACCTTCTAGGAATCTAAACAAAAGTTCCATATCATACTTGGTTCTTTGACTTGTGATTTGCTCCCGGGTCAAAATAGGACAACTTTGAATCAGAGTAACCTGTAGGTTTAGGAAGAAGGAAACATAAGAGTGATAAGTACATTATGTACTTAGTGAGGAAGATCCTATAACTATTAATTCAATCTTTTAAATATTTTATCTCATTTAGCCAAGTTTACCTAGTTAGGCTTACTATTGTTTAAGTATCTCCTAGCTAGTCTCAAGCATGATAAAGCATCACTTAGCTAGTCTCATTAACATCTTAACACCAAATAAGCATAAGATACAAACATTTCTAATATCAACCAAAGTATGCCATCATATAACACATTCAAATAGTCAAGTTTCAATTCATCAAGTACATTGATCAAACATGGATCAATCATTCAAAACATAATTCATTTTCCTTTTACTTCATTTGAAAATTAGATTGGCACATGAAGCACATTTCATTGAACTTATCACATGTCTTATTCAAGTACTTTTAAATGTTTTCCTTGGTAAATAGGTGGACTAGGTAATCAAGTCTTATTAAGTACTGAGTACCAATTTCAAAGGATGCACATAGCATCGAGAATCAGAGAATACACAAATGTATTGAGGTGTCTTATACACCATATTATCACATATAACTTGTCCACATAGGATGCACCAAGCATCTAGATCATTAGGTACCTACAAAACCATATTAGAGAGTACACAAGGTACTAATTTTTCAAAGGAGCTCTAAACTCTAAGGCATGCCCTTCTACCTAAGACCAACGAGTCAGCCATGGACTTTAGATGTATTTTAATTTCAGCAAACACAATTCAAATTTCTTAACATTCAAACATATCGAGAACACATAGCAATTCATGTCTCTAGTAAAAAAAACCTATTCCACATTCATATAATCATAGTTTCCAGCATATAACTATCTTGTAAATATTTTCAAGCATCATGAATCATTCAAAGACAATAAAATAACATCAACTTCAAGCATATTTCATAACTCATATAGCCATCAAAGTAAGGCAAACCATATCAAACATCAAGCAAAGGCAACTAACTACTAACATGGAACATGCTTTCATATTTCCTTTTAAGCCTTCTTCCTTTAAGATAATTACCAAGTTCATATTAGATTCATTTCATGATTCTATGTAAAATCACATTTTAAACATAAAAACATTGTTTAGGATACTAGTCCTAACCCTAAGTTTAATCACACTCACAATACTCCAAGCTAATCTTGATCTTTGATCGCAATGCCCTTGTTCTTTCTATTTGGCTGCCCAACTCTTGTTTCCTCCAAGATTCCTTCAAATTATTGATCTTAACATTTATATACAAACATATACAAAACATATCAAAAGCCATTTTAAACATATAATCTCATTTACACAAGTGCAAACACTAAACACTCAAAACTATTTTTCCTACTGGCAATTTGAGTACATGTTACTAATCTGAGCATATCTTTTTACATACATATCCAAAATTCAATTACTTTACCATTATAAAAAGCTTATTCACACAACCTTTCAACCATGTATGACACATATTTTTCCCATTTATAAAGCAGTACAATTTTGCATTTAACGACATGGAATTCTGCAGGGGACTAAACTTCCAGTTTACGAGTTAGGTCACTTTGATGCATATTTTAATCTAGGTCCTTTAAGACTTTAACTCATTATTTTAAACCTATGTTTACCCTATTTCCCCCTGTATTTTTAAGTCCTACATGGTCCCTAAACAGAGCTATATGGTCATGTTATTTACCATGTTTCCATATTAGTCCAAAGTAGGCTCAATTCACCTATTAAGCATTCTAACCACTTTAAACATATAATTCAAGTCAATTATCAGTCAATTCAAGTTATGGACCATTCATATAACACTTTCCCTGTTTCTAAAAATTATTTCCAGAATTAAACTTAAAGCATTTAAATCCCCAGATTTCTTAATTTTGCCGAAACAGTCCACTAACACTGTTTTAGCTCTCTAGGTGACCATTTTCTTTCTAATTAATTTTCCAGCAACCTATGAATATTTTCACTAATCCAACACTTCTATCCTTTAGAAAATTTAATTTTCTACAACTTTTTCCTACAGAAATTTTCCCAGATCGAACTGGAACATGGTCGAATTTTCAAATTTCAGTAGCAAGCTTGTTAGGTTGAATCTGGGCATGTATACACATTTCAACTAGTTTCTTCTTTTAATTTCCATTCTATTTTCAGTTCTAACTTAAATCCAGTATAACATATGACCAATCATGCATGAATTCATAAATTTCCAGAATCTAAACCCTAAACAACAATCAATAATCACACAATCCAAATCAGTAAAACATGAATACACTTACTTGTTCTTAGACTAACACGCATGCATTTCCATGGTTTAATCAGCCTTCAAACTCTTGAATCCTCTTCTTAATTATGTGTTTATTTTCCAGATTCTCTCTTCTCACATTCCTCTCTTGTTCGGTGGTGTGTAAGGAAGAGAATGAAAGATAAAGACAACCAAAATTCGTCTAAGATAGTGGAATGGCCAGGTGTCATTGTGGGAGACACATGGGTTTGTTTTAACCATGTTTTTTCAAGATTTAATTAATATTATAATGTTAATTTAATTTATGTCGTTAATACCCACTTAATGTATATATATTATTTTATTATTACTTTAATCATGTGATATAAACTTAGTTTATAAGTTTAATTCAATATTCATTCTTACATTTTAGTTATTGGTTAAAATGTTTGCACTTTTCTTGTTAATTAATTTAGGACTTTAACTAGACTATGTTTTGGGGTATTACAATTCCTCCTCCCTTAAAATAAATTCGTCATTGAATTTACCTGAATTGAATAGATGAGGATATTGTTTCTTCATCGTATCCTCAGGTTCCCACATCGCTTCTTCGACTTTGTGATTCCTCCATAGAAGTTTTACAAGAGATACGTTCTTGTTTCGGAGTCTGTTTACTTTCCGATAGAGGAGTTGGACAGGTTCTTCTTCATAGGAAAGATCGAGATTTAATTTAACATCTTTTGGTTTAAGTATGTGGGATGGATCAGATCTGTATCGCCTTAACATCGAAACGTGGAAGACATTGTGGATTTTATCGAACTCAGGAGGAAGTGCGAGTCGATAAGCCACCGAACCTATTCTTTCAATCACTTCGAACGGTCCAATAAAACGAGGACCGAGTTTTCCTCTTTTGCCAAATCGAAACACTTTCTTCCACAGAGAAACCTTGAGGAAAACCTTATCTCCAACCTCATGTTGGATGTCTCTACGCTTTTGATCAGCGTAAGATTTTTGTTTATCAAATGCTTGATTCAATCGAGAGTGGATGATTTGGACTTGTTCTTCGTTTTCCCGAAGCAATTGGCGTCCTAACACCTTATTATCACTGAGTTCAGACCAGCACAAAGGTGTTCGACATTTTCTTCCATACAACACTTCAAAAGGAGCCATTCGAATAGAAGATTGATAACTATTGTTGTATGAAAAATCTACAAGTAGTAGAGATTTCTCCCAGTTCTTCCTGAAATCGATGATACAAGCTCTGAGCATGTCTTCAAGAACTTGAATCACCCGTTCAGATTGTTCGTCACTTTGCGGATGAAAGGCTGTACTTAGATTTAACTTTGTTTCGAGGGTTTTCTGTAATGTTCTCCAGAATCGAGCTCTGAATCGAGGATCTCGATCGGAGACAATTGAAGTTGGGACTCCGTGCAAACGAATAACTTCCCGATGTATAATTCAGCTAAGGTTTCCAAACTGTAATTCATACGCACCGGGATGAAATGTGCGGATTTGGTGAAGCGATCAACAATCACCCAGATAGCGTCGCACTTTCTTGGCGTGCAAGGAAGAGCAGATACAAAATCCATTATGATTTGTTCCCATTTGCATTGTGGAAATTCAAGAAGTTGGAGCAATCCGGTAGGGACTCGGTGCTCAGCCTTTATCCGCAGACAATTCAGACACTTCGATACAAAGTCATTAATAGCCGTCTTCATTCCAGGCCACCAATAAAAAGGCTTGAGTTCCTTGTACATCTTAACCGATCCAGGGTGGATCGAGAAAGAACTTTGATGTGCTTCTTGTAGTATTTCTTCTTGTAATTCCTTCTTAGGAACACAAATTCTATCTTTGAAATAGAGGGGACCGTTTAATTTAACGGAGAAGTCGGAATTAGACTCAAGCTTAGAAACAATTTTCTGTAGTTCTGGATCAACTTGTTGAAGCTCTTTGATCCTTGTGATTAAATTAGATTAGACTTGGAGTTCACATAGATAATTCCAACCCTTGTATAGTCAGAAATAAGCGTTGATAGCCAAGGAAGCTCAACACAAACAATTCGATTAGATTACTTAGGATACAAGGAAAATTTTGAATGCTTCCTTGCTTGACAAGGAAGTGTTCGAATCCTTTCTTAATTAGCAAGAAAAATTTTCAAATTATTCTTTTGGGTACAAGAATGGATGTTTTCAAATTTTTGAGAATTTAGAGTGGCTTACCGAGATTCAATTTTCGACTAAGGGCGTCGGCAACCACGTTAGCTTTTCCTGGATGATAATCTATGGTCATATCATAATCTTTGAGTAATTCTAACCATCTCCTATGTCTTAAGTTCAAGTCTTTTTAAGTGAGTAAGTACGTGAGACTCTTGTGATCGGTAAAAAAATTGCATCTTTCACCATACAAGTAGTGCCTCCATATTTTGAGGCTTTAATTGTCGAGAGGCGTATGCGATCACGTTTCCTTCTTGCATCAAAACACATCCGAGGCCTAAATGTGATGCATCGCTATACACAATGAATTCTTTACCCAATTTTGGTTGGATAAGGACCGGGGAATGAGTCAAGGCTTGTTTGAGTTGGTCGAAACTTCGTTGCTGCGTTTCCGACCACTTGAATACTTCATTCTTCGTAAGGAGTTTGGTTAATGGTGCAACAATCACCGAAATTCCTTTCACAAACCTTCGATAATATATGGCCAAACCGAGGAAACTTCGAACTTCACTTACATTTCTCAGATATCTCCAATCAAGGATGGTTTGGATTTTTTTGGAGTCGAATTTGATTCCTTCAGCGGAAATGACATGTTCGAGGAATGAGACTTCCAATAACCAAAATTCGCACTTAGTGAACTTGGCGAATAGTTGGCGTTCTCAAAGTGTTTGAAGAACAATCCGAAGAAGATCAGCATGTTCTTCCTTGTTCCGGGAGTAGACAAGGATGTCATCAATGAAAACGACAACGAACTTATCGAGATAAGGTTTGAAGACTCGATTCATCAGATCTATGAACACAGCAGGGGCATTCGTTAACTCGAATGACATTATTAGGAATTCGTAATGGCCATATCGAGTTCTAAAAGTAGTTTTGGGCACATCTTCTTCCTTTACCCTCATTTGATAATAACCCGGTCGAAGATCGATCTTGGAGAACACGACCGTATTTTTTAGTTGATCGAACAAGTCTTCGATCCTAGGGAAAGGATATTTGTTTTTGAGGGTCATTTTGTTCAGTTGCCGGTAATCAATGCAAAGCCACATCGTTCCGTCTTTCTTTTTCACAAATAGAACAGAATCACCTCAGGGAGATATAATGGGTCGGATGAATCCTTTGTCCTCGAGTTCTTGTATTTGCTTCTTAAGTCCTTTCAGCTCAACAGGTCCCATTCGATAGGGCGTAATGGACACCGGACTTGTTCCGGGTTGAACTTCAATCTTGAATTCTACTTCTTGAGTTGGAGAAAGTTTAGGGAGTTCATCGGGAAAGACATCAATGAATTCAGACACAATCGACATTTCAAGTAAGCCGAAATCAAGTTCATCTTGTCAAGCCATAGCGAAAAAAATAGATACCGGTTTCTTGACTATTAACAAGATCAATTCTTTTCCTAAACTTCGTAAATACAATCTCCAATTTTGACAATCTATCCAGGCTTCATGTTTCCCTAACCAGTCTAGTCCTAAAACTAGATCAAATCACATTTGGGTAATACATATAGATCACAGGGAAAGGGTACATTTCAAATAGTTATTGGGCAGTCTCTACAGATTAAATTGATTAGTAAGTTTCCCCCTATCGGGTTTGAGACTATAATACTTGTTTTCACTATTTCGGGTTTCAAGTTTAGCTCGTCTAACAAGTATGAACAAATAAAATAGTGGGTTGATCCCGGATCTATTAAAGCATAAACATGTTTAAGATTTAGTTCAACCGTACCCGCAATGACATCGGGAGATTCTTTTTCTTCTTTGTCGTGGATATGATAGACACGAGCTGGATCTCGGGATTCCTGGTGGGTTACAACTTTCGAATGAGAGGCTCTTCCCCTCCCTTTATTTCTCGATTAAGATTGTCTCGGATTCTTGTTTCGACTAGAATGCATAGAGCTCGGATTGAGTGAATTTCTAGCAGGATCTTGATCGATTTTCTTTGGGCAGTCTCGGATGTAATGGTCATCACCGCAAGTGAAACAAAGATTAGATTGCAATCGACAATGGACATATTGTTGCTTTTGGCAGTGTTTGCAGGTTGGAACTTTCTCCACATTTCCCGTGCTATTGACAGAAACAACAAGGATGCCAATTTTACTCACATGTTGAGATTTCGGTGAAAAATTGCTTCGAGCAGCAAAAGTATAAGTAGAGGATGCTTCTTTCTTATTCTTAGCTCTCTTCGACCACCGAGATTTTTCATCACCCTTACGCTTCTTATCCGCTCGATAATGGCTCATCCTCTTTTCTGCAGTTCTCATTTTAGCCTCAGTAGCGCTGGCCCGATTCACTAAGGTTTGGAAGTCCGTAATACCAAGGGCGGTAAACATCAGACTTAGTTCATCGCTCAACCCGTCAATGAACATTCGACATTTGTCTTTCTCGGTTTTGATATACTCTGAGCCGTCCTTGCAATATTTGCGAAAATCGGCTACATATTGTTCGATCGGTCGATTAGCCTGCATCAAGTACAAAAATTTCTTCATGTGATCAGCCAAGTACTGTTCGCTAATGTAGTTTTTCTTGAATTCATCTACAAAGAACTTCTACGTCACTGATTTGGCCGGAGCAGTCAATGTCGCAATCTCCCACCAACTTAATGCTTCATCGGCTAGAAAAGCAACAACACATTCGAGTTTGTGCCCGTCCGAGCACTGCAACTGCTTGGTCAAAATCTGAGTAGTTCATTCAAGCCAATACTCGGCTTCCTCGGGTTTCTCTTCATTAGCACCCGTGAATGTATAAGCTCGATGTTGCATGAGCTTTTCAGTAGGAGCTCTGCTTGGTGCAGTAGCTACCGGGACAGGTTGATCTTGTCGCATGTTCGTCAAAAGTTGATCGAACATCTCCTTCGTGCTCAGGAGACATTCTCGTTGAGCATTCTAGATAGTCAGGGCATTCACATTCTGTTAAGCTTGACCTCGAGGTCATTCTCGAGTCTCAACTTGTTCAGGGGATTCGTTTCCATTCTGACACTATCCTCGTCATTCGAGGATCCTCGAGGAATCTCGTCATCTCGAGCTAAACGTGTCTTAGACATTCTATTAGAATTCAAACAGAATCAGAGTTAGGGAAGCAAAAATCACAAGTAATACGGTATAAGACTCCTAGGTGACAGAGTGTAAACCTATATGATGCATGACAGATTCATACAAGTTTTAGGACCTATAACTTAAACCTCAGATACCACTTTTATGTAACACCCCTCACCTGGGCTAGGAGCTAAGGGCGTTATAGTTTGCAAAACTGATGTGAAACTATTAAACATGTAACATTCTTAATTAACTATAGAATTCTAAACTTAAATCATACAAATAGGCGGGCTAACAAAAACTTTAACTAGTAAAATCAAACATATTACAAACTTAACAATACAAAACATATATGCTAAAACATCAAGGAAGCCATATAATCATGATTCTACATTCAAACAACCATACAAGAACAACCCAATATAAATCATCCCTATGTCATATTCAATCTAGCATACAATACATGGCATATTCAAATACTTTACACATCTACATGATATTGTTAGAACATCGATCAAACAACCAAACAAGTATAAACATCTTATACAAATCAAACACATATGCATATCATATTTGAGACAACTTATACCTTATAAGGGTTTTATTCGAATTGGTCAATAATCACTAGGGTCATTCGAACACTACAATACTCATTTAGGTTCATTTTGAACTTCATTCTATATCAAACATCTAGATGCATAATTCATTCCTATATTCATGTCTCATAAACATTTACAATCCTCCAAAATCATATTGTACTCAAATCAATCATGTAATCCAAGATAAATTCTAGATACAAATATTACCTAATCAAACAAGCATTCCTTTCATGTTCAACATCAATCATTTGAATGGCAAAACACATAACAACACATAGCATTTACAAGATTCATATCATGCTCGAGTGTACCGAAACACCTGGGCCTGTTGTAACACCCCCTTCCGGCCTGGTCGAGAACTGAGTTGGAGCGTGTTACCGGTGAACGATGTGATAAAATTTCAACTTGTTAACAATACCTTATCAATGTTACACAAACAAAACATTACCAATATACATATTAATCCATTTCATTCATAAAGGACCACATTTAACCATTTAAGACTGTTTTATAACTTTTACAAGTCTTAAGGACTAATCCGTAAATCTTACAATCTAGAAGTCCTCCGATGCATTAGACATTACCACAATGAAGTTCAGAACCATATTGATTAGCCTATAAAATCTCATGCATAAGGGAGATCATTTACCCATTCAATTTACTCATGCAAAACTCAGTGACCAAAATGTAAACAGTGCAGACTTTCAGATTAGGCTTTAACCACTTTAACTAACCATGTATTGAAACGCTTAGAGTCATTTCGATACGGGTGAACGATGGTCAACCTTGTTTATTTTTCCTTCTTAGACCGTATCGATACAAAAAGTCATGTATTGGTACGGGTTGACTACCTTTGACTTAGACCTTGACCAGTTTCAATACGCTGTGAACCTGTATCGAAACAGAGGTCTCTAGAGACAAAATGTTTCAGAACATCCCTAACCCATTTCGGTACACCATGTTTACTCAAGCTTAATTATGCTTACCCATATTGAAACATCATCACCCGTTTCGATACGGCCTGACCTGTAATGACATATTCTTGCTGGTTTTATTCAATTTAACATGTTGAACGATGTCTAAATGCAATAAAATTTTATACACAATATTTTAATGGTATAAACTACAATCATGCCAAATTTCATGATCATATGAATACGATTACTATGTTTTTACCTTTTTGAGCCATGTATGCAAATTTCATCCATTTTAAACTTCACCAAAAGGCCATTTAGAGCTATATAACATATTACAACTTAGGCAACACACCAACACATCAAAATAGACACAAATGACTAGTTCAACTACTTTGCCGCCTACCTAGGAGTTTATAAGTCAAAAACACCTTACTTGAGGCTTGTAGTGACTTGTCTTGCCTAGTCAAATCTGATCTTCCGGTACTCTAACTTTCAACCTGAAATGCATGAGATGAGACACGTTAGACATACATTGCCTAATGAGGTAGTCATAAATACAACAAATGAACATAATATTTCATGTAACATGTTTCCATGATAACCATAATGCTAATTATGCAATAATCATGGCATATTCCTTATTCACCTTAAAATCATAATAACATGTCATCAATAGCAATATCATAATTTCATAGCAAATCAATATCATTGATCAATAATTCCCTTGGATCGATTCATGGTATATGGATACACGAATTCCACCTCCTCGCCAGATCCATAAATGGTCATTCCCGTCGACATCCCAAATAAGACCAATACACAACACATCCCTCCGCCTCGCCAAATCAATATAGGCCGTAGCCCTAGAACCGTAGTCCACCCGTACCAATGAGCTCATGAATTCTATGGAATGTCAATTGTATCCAATACTTCGAATCCAAGGTCCAATAATCAATAGTTCAATATCCATGATTCATTAACAATATTTCTACATCAATATCAATATCAATAATTCAATGGCAATAGTATCATATCAATAACTTAACAATCATTATTTCCATGTCAATAAGCAATAACAATAATTCATGTCAATGATTCTTACATGTCAATGCTTCAATGATTTCCATGACAATGATAGCAATACCATGGACAATGAATCAATGCAATACTTACCAAAACTGACCAATATGTCTTACATTAATGCTTCATGTAAAGCCCTTAAAATCAATGGTTAGTAAATCAATAAACAATTATTCGAGATGGCACCTAGCCACTCTCGAGACTCCGACTACACTTACCTTGACAATCCAAAGCTCCTAAGGCTATCGGATGGTGATTCCCTTATCTCTAGCTTTCGATGAAGGCGACAAATTAATCATCTCCACTTCTTGAGCTAGGAAAAGCAATAAGGAGTCATTAGGATCAATATAACAACATCGATACTTGAATAGCCATTAGCTATAGACAAAGATTACCTTTAAGCTTGAAATTGATCATCTAATAATCAAGAGAATCAATGATTAACTTAGGGCTTTCACTTACCCGAACGATAACTATAACTTGGTGTTCTTAAAATAAGGAAAGCCTAAGCTTAAGGTTCTCAAATAGAGAGGTGTTTGCTTGAGGTCGGTGGGGAAGATGACAATGAAGGTGTGAGCTTATTTTCTTAAAGATAGAAAATAAAATCAAGTTTCGATGAAGCAAAGCAAAGATGAAAACACTCCTTTCTCCAATTCATTTTTAAGAGAATTATAACTCTAATTATTACCCACCTCACATATGGCCAATAGGAAGGTTTCCTCCCATAAAAGGTAAGATATTTAATATTATTTATCTTTCTTTTATTCTTTCTAAAATAGACAAATAGATGACTATAAGTCATCTTTTCTAATCGAAATTCGCGCGGAGGATGACAGGAAACTAGGTGAGTCATCACCTAATCATTTCTTTTCAATTTATCCTTTAAACATATTCGAAATAGGGGACCCGTTTCGAAACTGGAGGAACCGTATTGGAACGGTCAAGAAAAAGTCCAAAAGTTAGTTATTACTGTTGGAATCGTATCGGAACGCCTAAAAACGTTTCGAAACATCTTGCATAGGCCGTTTCGATACGGATCTAATCGTATCAAAACGCCTAGCTTAAAAACACTGATTTGAGCCTTAATAAAGCAGTCTTGACTAAGGACATGGCTTAATTGAGATCCTATAACCATATAATCTATAATAAAGATTCGATATTCAATATTTTAATAACATTACTCCGATCATCGGAATCAAATCCCAACTAGACCGGTTTTCGGGGTGTTACACATGCAATGACATTTTTTGCTGGTTTTTCACACTTTAATCCGTACTAAATCATTCCAACATGCATACAACATATTTAAACATCAATCCCCAATCATTCATGGCATATTCAACATCATATCATGGCAATTTACATCAAAGATATACTATAGGCATGCAACCTAGTAAACAAACCAAGCAAGACACCAAGATGCATAGCAAAGCACAGACCAATAACCAAAGGCCATTTACAAGTCTAAAACAGCAATGAACACTTGCTCAAATAGGTAGTTTACAAAAATCTCCCAAAACACAACGGATCCCCCATTTCCCTTATTACTTTAGTCTAAACCAAAACATACTTTCTAAAGCGAAGTCTCTTAGAATCCCTTGCTTCTTGCTGCCTCCAAAACCTCAATTATCTGCATTGATGGAAAATGAGAGCGTAAGCACACAAGGCTTAGTGAGTAGGCTCAAAAGCAAAACACCATCAATGCAAGAAAACCATTTTCATGTTCACATTAAAATCTCATTTCAATCTACTAAACATCATTTGAAAAACCATCATGCCCTTTTTAAAACCATGCACTTTCCTCATTCAAAAACATAATGTTAAACATCATACATTATGTATTATGAACTCCACTACAAATCCATCGCTAACACTCAACTTAAGCCTTCCCATACATAACTACCATATGCAAAGCTTAAAGAGTAAAACATGCATTTACATATTATGCATCATTAACCATTTCATAATACATCATCAATTATATTGGCTCACAAGTGATCATCAACATGCTCATTTCTCAAAACCACATCAGATACACGGATTCACAAGTGTTGTCCCAACACTTCATACATTCTCACCGGCATCTCAAGGTTCACACACAGGAGATACCCTCCACAGTTGTGACACTCGTGGTAGAGTATTCGATACACCGTATAAACCCCTCAACACCACTCGTCGGTAAATGTATAACCCCACTAATGAGAGACGGGACAACATACACTTTCCTCAATCGTTAGGGTACTTGGATGGAGTATTCGGTATACCGTATAAACCCCTCAACATCCAAGGCGGCTTGTTTATAGTGCACTCAATCCTATAGCCGGCTAACTATATCCGATTTCACTTATAAACCATTTCGCAACATCACTTGCCAATATAATTCACATATTAATCCACACATCACTGTTTTCAAAGCCTCATAAATCAACCACATTACCAAGCATTAAACCATGCTTAAAAATCACAAGTATAACTCATATACCTCAAGGATCACTTACCATGTGCATCCTTCATCATCATAACATCAAAACAGTAAATTACTTACTTTAAAGCATGCTTCAAGCAGTAGGTAATATGCATTTAAAATCAAGTGCATCAACAAACTTATAATAGCACAATCCGAGGGAGAATCTTTTTACTTACTTCCAAACTTAGTAAAGCGTTTCAAGATTACACTAAGTTCCCAAAACCACCTTTAAAGTGTTTTAAAGCTAGAAAAATCACGTTCTCACTCATCAACTCGTGAAATCAAGCGTCCAAAGCCCCCGAAACTTTATCGATTGCTTCCGATGTGACCTCCTCTGTTTTTACCACACAAGAACAGAGGATTAATGCATCACAATGCATTAAAATCACCAGCAACCTAAACTATCCCGCTGCTCTACACAAAACACCCAAAACGTCCATCCAAAACAACCGTAATCGCCTACGATCACTCTCTAAACTCAGCCCAGCCATAATCTAACACTTCCATCCAATTTTAATCATCAATCAACATCTAAAAACAACATAATAACATCTTTATATCTCCAGCAACTCGGATTTCACACAAACACCACAAAAACTCAAAATCTAACAACCTAACAACTAGAGATCCATCTTGATTCGGGATTAATATGATCAAACCTTTCTTTTAACCTTATTCAACATTAAAAACATGATTAGAATCAATCATAACCCAGCCAAATCAGATCTAAAACAAAAATAATCAAAATCACCATTTAAGCTTGATTTTACCACTTTCATCAAATTAAACATGAAATCTTATTAAGAAAACATAATTAGAGATCCAAATACTTGGGAATTTTAATAAATAACCTTGATTAGAGGAGTTGAATGAAATTCACCTCTAATCCTTGTCCATTTCTTCAATTAACAAGATTTTGTTGAAAACCTTCAAAGATCCTTTAAGACAATCGAAGAAATCATCAAGGAAAACATTTACCAAACAAAACGAATTGCAAAGATGAAATTCTCTGGAGATTTTGAGAGAGAAAAAAGATGTTTGGCTGATGAGAAAAGAGAGAAAATGAAAGTTACGTCAAAAATGATTTTATAAAACGAAATCTCCTTTTTAATAAAATTCTTTTAAGTCTTTTAATTAAACCACAATTAAAATATGCTCAATTGAAGGAAAAAGGCTGATTACTTTTGACTTAGCTCCCTAAAGATTCTAAGTATTGGCCCTCTTTCAAAAAAGTCATTTAAAAACATTTTTCAATTTTTACATTTTAGTCACCAAACCGAAATATCGACCTTCCAAAAATCATTTTCCAAAATTGTTTTACTTTCCTTATTATATATTTAAATAGGATTTTAGAAATTTTTCGCACAATTTTATCACATCCCGAACCAAGTTTTCCCTGAACCAACTCTGAACTAATCAGAATCTCTAATCTAGGTTCATCGGACCCTAAACCACCTTTAAAAATATCTAGGCCAAAAATCAGGGCATTACAGAACCGTTATGTCATTTGTGTAAACGATGATATACTTCACACAACTATTTCTCTTGCAAGAATATTAGATCTCTTGAGTATGTCTGTATAGAGAGTTTGAGAGAACTAGGCCCAATAATCTCCTTGAAGCAACCCCACTTCACTCTTACATAGGTGACTTATGTTTTTCGGGTCAACAAAATACACAATGGTCATTAAAAGCATTGCTTAGCCTATTCCACTTTGATTACTGTTTACATCATAGAAACAGACTTGGTAGTAGAACCCCCACAGTGATCGTACAAGGCCTATGCAAGTAGGTTGTCCCTTTGAACCTAGATCTTGGGATCTCCAGTAAACTAGGTATGGTTTTCCTTCCATTGGCCCCTTAAATTTCCATGGGCTTTAGTCTCATTCCTTCCGATGTCTTCTCAACTTGATCTCGATTTAACCTTTTTGGTTAGTGAATCTGCAACGTTATCCATTGATTTTACAAAATCAATAGAGATAACACTATTTGAGATCAATTGTCTAATTGAGTTCTAGCTATACCAGAATCATAGTGTGATTATATGAGAATGTCATGTGACTGTTTGATTTGGATGTCCAAAATCGTATCGTCTAGTCTCATATCTTTCATGTTAAATCTTGAATTTAACATGTCATTGATACGTTTTACCATTTCATTGTTGCTTCCAACAATAACTATGTCATCAACATACAGACATAGAATAATATATCCAATGTCGATAATTTTGACATATACACATTTGTCACACTCACTAATCTTGAAGTCGTTTGTCATCATGACACTACTGAACTTCTCATGTCATAGATTTGGTGATGAGGTTGTTACCTTTGCAAGACACCCCCATATTTTAAAGTATTTGTAGGAAGGGTTTATTCCCTTACATAACTCATATGGTGTCTTATCTCTTTAATTTTGGGGTACCTTATTTGAAAAAGTAATTAACTTATAAAACAGCTTCCCCCATATGTTAGTCACAATTTTGAAGTCGTAGTTCTTTTCAGAAGTCATCTTCAAAATTATAGTACCAACATTACTCATATAGAGCATCTCCTCATCTTATGGCAATTGAAGCATTTCTCATGAAATTTGCTTCTTGAATACACCGTCTAATCTACAGTTTGTTTTCTTGAAGTCCTTTATGACTTCTATTACGTTTGTCATGGTAATATTTGTCTTAGCAATATTTACCTTAGCAACATTTGAAGGTGGTAACAACATTTACCTTCTCTCTAACAATAGGAGGAGCACCCTTAAGATATTTGACCAAGTTTATCATGCTCAAATACGCAACATCTTTTGTTGCCAAATTTTAAAATTCTTTCCAATGAATTTCACTGATTTTTCTATTGTGTCATATAGTCACAAACCAAAAATAAAATATTATGAATCTATTAAACGTCAAGACTTTAGCCAAAGACTAAAACCAGAAATAGAAACATAATTTCCAACTTTTGTTAGACGTTAGAGATTTAGTAAATTAAAACCCCAAAACAAAAGCTCACACAGTCTTAATAGAAAGAACAATAATGAACAGTGCACCTGGTAGGTAACAGAGAGGTGGTGCACTAAGCACGCTTAGATACCAAGTCTTTCAAAGAACCAATTCTAGACATACACTTTCGTATTGTTTTTCAATCACCATTTATGAGTTTCATTCTCTTATGCTTAAGGAAGTTATTGAAGTCATTCCAAACAGAGGTTAACTTTTCAAATGACTAACATCTGAACGTGTGAAACAAATATTTTAATTTTGATATAACTAAAAACCTAAGGACTAAATTGAAAATGTCAAAACGAATTTTAAGTCCTCAAAATATCCCCATATAATTTTAAGATTATGCCCAAGTTAAAAACAAAGTTTTTCAAATATTTTTCTAAGTGTTTCAAGCTAAAACAGTGATTTTCAAGCTCTTGTTTCGAAACGGCCCTCAGGCGTTTCGAAACGTTTTCATCACTGTCGACCACCGTTCCGAAACGTGTATCGAAACACTTGACCCCGTTTTGAAACGGTATGTATCGTTTCGAAACTGTTCTTCATATTTGATTTGAAAAAGGCCAACGGTTGAAATATTTGCTGAATTTTTTAAAGATAAAAAGGGTGTTTCGAAACGGATTAAGGTCGTTCCGAAACAGCCCTTGACAGTAGCAAATCCGTTTCGAAATGAATCCAAAACGTTTCGAAACAGGTCTTAAGTTTAATTTGAAATTATGACCGTTATAGTGTTTTTAACTAACTTTTTGAAAATCGTTAAGGTGTTTTGAAACAGGCTAAGACCGTTTCGAAACGACCCTTGACAGTGGGAAAAGCGTTTCGAAACGGCCCTAAGGCGTTTCGAAACGGGCTCTTAAATGCACCCCAACGGCTCTTTCTATTTTAGTCCGTTCCAAAACAGGTACCCCGCGTTTCGAAACGGGTTGTTGCAGACTGCGTTTATAGTGGTGAGATAACATCCCCAACGGCTCTATTGATGAGTGCAACAAATACAACGGCTAGAAATCAATGAGAAGGTATAAAAGAGACCTCCAAAAGCACCAGCAACAACTATTGATCCAAAAGCAAACATCCAAACATCAAATCCAAGCAATTGTGCAAAAATCCCACTTTGTCTAAAACCCCAATTGTAATTATCATTCATATCATGTTCAATTGGGTTGAGTGCTTGTATTTGGGCTATTATTTGTATTGAGAGATATCTAATTAGCCATTAAATTTCTTTGTTCACTTGTGTGAGGATTGGGTTGATTTTTGGGTAGAAAAATCAACCGAAATTGTAAAAGGTTGCCTCCTTGTCATAGAAAAGGGGAAGAGCAATTAGTGGAATTGTTGCAAATCCTTAGTGAAGCTAAGGTAGTGGATGTAGAGTTCATTTGGAACTTGAACCACTCTAAATCCCTTGTCCATCATTTTTAATTTGCAAATTAACACCACAAAACTTTAAATTTCCAATTCACCCCCCCTCTTGGTCAATATCGATCTTGCGATCCACTCAACAATTGGTATCAGAGCTTAACTTTTTGAGGATTAACAACCACAAGAGGAGATCCTTGGAAGAGTGTGATCATCAAAATATCAAGAGATGGCTTCAACCTCCGGTTCCGGCATGTACGAGTCACAATCCACTACAAAGCCTCCCTTTTTCAACGGTGATAACTATTCTTTTTGGAAGAATAGAATGCGTCTATTCATCAAATCAAATGACTATCTTGTGTGGGATGTCATTGAGGAGGGGCCATATATTCCATTGAAGCAAGATGGTGAAGGCAAGATGGTGCTAAAGAAGAAAGTGGAGATGAGTGAAGAGGAGAGGAAAAAGATTCAAGTCAATGACAAAGCTCTCCACATGCTATTTTGTGCTTTCGGCCCGGACATCTACTCAAAGGTCTCATCAATTGAAAGTGCCAAGGAAGTGTGGGACACTCTTGAGACCACTTATGAAGGCACCAATGATGTCAAAGAAACTAAGATTGGAATTCTCAATCTTAGTTATGAAAATTTCAAGATGGAGCCCGATGAGACGGTGTCAAAGATGTTCGATCGATTCTCCACCATTGTCAATGGTCTAAAGGGATTTGGAGAGATCATACCGGAAGATAAGCTTGTCCGGAAGCTACTCTATTCACTTCCCGAGACTTGGGATGGGAAGAGAACCGCTATCATCGAAGCAAAGAACTTGAAGACATTGAAGCTTGATGAGCTTGTGGGTTCTCTCCTTACTCATGAAATCATGAAGCAAGGAAGGGAAGATGAGAAGAAGAAAGAAGAGAAAAGGGTAGAGAAGCTTGAGGTTGAGAAGAAGAAGAAGATGCGAATAGCTCTCAAGGCTAAAGCTTCACAACATGATGAGAGCTCATCTAGTGATGAGGATGAACTTGAAGAATTGTCTATGATAGCCAAACGATTCTCACGCTTTATGAGGTCCAACCGGGGAAGAAAAATCCAAAGGAAGATGGACTTCAAAAGCAAGAACAAGGAAGATGGAAAGGATCCAATCATTTGCTTTGAGTGCAAACAACCCGGCCACAAACGTTCGGAGTGCCCTCAACTCAAGAAGAAGGGCTTTGAGAAGAGGAAAAAGCTCAAAGCCAAGCTTGCTACTTGGAGTGATGAGGAGTCATCGGAGGATGACGAACAAGAAGTGGCTAACCTTTGCCTCATGGCACTTGAGGAAGATTCCTCCATGGTAACCTCTAACTCATCTACTTTAGATTTTTCATATGAAGAATTAAATGATGCATATGATGAGTTACAAGAGGTATATGATGAATTAGTTGAGAAATATAAGGAGTCGGTCATTAGGAATAAAAAGATTATTCTAGAACTAAATGAGAAAAATGACTCACTTACTCAAGCTAATTCTAAATTTGAGAAAAAGATATTAGGATTAAAAGATGAACTTAAATTTTTTCAAGATGAAAATGTTGATCTTAATAATCTTTTATCTCAATGTAATTGTGAACACCAAAAGGTGTTGGGTGAGCTAAATGAGCTCAAAAAGTCTTTAAAGAATGTTGGTAGTGCTAAGCATGAAGTAGGAGAATCATCTAGAACACACCAACCTAGGAAAAAGATTAACTACTACAAACAAGGTAGCTACCCTAGACATAGTAGAACTAAAAGAATTAGAAGTGTATGGGTTCCTAAGGAACTTGTAAAATCTAATAATATTATTGCTATGTCATCTTGGATTCCTAAGGGAACCAAGGTTTTGGGAGCTAACACTCATGGACCCAAAATGATTTGGGTACCAAAAACCAAAGTTTAATATCTTTGTTTGTAGGGGGAGCATTGCTACAAGGCCAAAGCACAAAGTCAAAACTCATGGTACCTTGGTAGTGGATGCTCGAGACACATGACCGGAGACAAGAGTCGATTCATGGATCTAAAGCCAAAAAGTGGAGGAGTAGTAACATTTGGTGACAACTCCAAAGGTCACATTAAAGGTATTGGCTCCATAGGTAATCACTCTACCATTCTCATTGAAAATGTCTTATATGTCGATGGTCTTAAACACAATTTATTGAGCATAAGTCAATTGTGTGGTAAAGGATTTAATGTTTTATTTGATAAAAATGGATGCAAAATTGTAGACATTAAATCTAATAATATTATGCTCATAGGTCATCGCATAGGAAACATATACATGGTGCATTTAGATGACATACATACATCTCATGCATGCTTAGTTGCTCAAAATGAAAATGATGCATGGTTGTGGCATAGGAAGCTAGGACATGCTAGCATAAGTGTTTTAGAAAAACTAGTCTCTCTAAATCTAGTTAGAGGTTTACCCAAGAAAAAATTTTCAAATGATAAAATTTCTGATGCATGCTCAAAGGGTAAACAACATAGGTCTTCCTTTAAATCCATTAATGATGTTTCTACTAGTAGATGCTTACAACTAATTCACATGGATTTATTTGGGCCAATTAGGACTATGAGCTTGGGTGGTAAGTCTTATGCTTTTGTGCTAGTTGATGATTTTTCTAGATTTACTTGGGTTCTCTTTTTAAGTACTAAAGATGAGGCTTTGGAAAAATTCATCACATTTTCAAAATTAACCCAAAATGATCTTGATCTTAAAATTTCTCATATTAGAAGTGATCATGGAACCGAGTTTCAAAATTTAGGGTTTGAAGATTTTTTAAATGAAAATGGTATTAGCCATAATTTTTCGGCTCCTCGAACTCCTCAACAAAATGGGGTAGTTGAGAGGAAAAATAGAACTTTACAAGAAATGGCTAGAACTATGCTTTGTGAAAACAATTTACCTAAATATTTTTGGGCGGAAGCCACAAACACCACTTGTTATATTGTAAATCGAGTAATGATTAGGCCAATTTTAAAGAAAACACCTTATGAGATTTTAAAATCCAAAAAGCCTAACATTAGCTATTTCCACCCTTTTGGGTGCAAGTGTTTTGTTTTAAATAATGGAAAAGACAACTTAGGTAAATTTGATGCAAAAAGTGATGAAGCCATTTTTATAGGTTACTCTTTAACCTCTAAAGCCTATCGAGTATTTAACAAAAGAACTTTAGTAGTAGAAGAATCTATTCATGTTGTATTCGATGATAACCTCCTTCCTAGGAAGGATTCTTGTGATGACGATGATGTAGGGATCATAAATGCCTTTGATGGAGGTCAAAGTTCAAAGAAGGATGAGATTCCAACAAAGGAAGAGGACTCACAAGATCCACCTCTTGAAGCCTTGAAGGACTTGGCTATTGAGGAAAAGGAAGTGAGCTACCCAAGGGAGTTGAACTATGTCAAAGATGGTGAAATCTTGGGTGATCCATCCAAGGGGGTAACCACTCGTTCTTCTCTTAGATTAATGAACCATGTTGCATTTATCTCATGCATAGAGCCTAAAAATATAAAAGAAGCATTGAAAGATGACTTTTGGATTATGGCTATGCAAGAAGAGTTAAATCAATTTGAGAGAAGTAATGTTTGGACATTAGTTGATAGGCCTAGTAATCAATCTACAATAGGAACTAAATGGGTCTTTAGGAACAAACTAGATGAGAGTGGTAACATTGTGAGAAATAAAGCTAGACTTGTAGCACAAGGTTACACTCAAGAAGAGGGAATAGATTTTGATGAAACCTATGCACCCGTAGCTAGAATGGAAGCCATTAGGATGTTGCTTGCATATGCATGTTATCATAATTTCAAGCTTTTTCAAATGGATGTTAAAAGCGCATTTTTAAATGGTTTTATAAATGAAGAAGTGTATGTGGAACAACCACCGGGTTTTGAAGATTCAAAATTTCCAAATCATGTTTTCAAACTTACCAAAGCTCTTTATGGTTTAAAACAAGCTCCTAGAGCTTGGTATGAAAGGCTTTCAAATTTTTTGATTGAAAAAGGATTTGAGAAAGGTAAGGTGGACACTACACTTTTTATAAAAATGACATCTTAGTAGTTCAAATTTATGTTGATGATATTATTTTTGGTTCTACTAATGAATGTCATTGTCAAGAGTTTGCTAAGTTAATGCAAGGTGAATTTGAGATGAGCATGATGGGGGAGCTCTCATTCTTTTTGGGACTCCAAATCAAGCAAAAGAAGGATGGAACTTTCATCAACCAAGCAAAATACATAAAGGATTTGCTCAAGAAGTTTGGCTTGGAGAATGCAAAGCCTCAAGCCACTCCTATGAGCTCATCTACAAAGCTTGACAAAGATGAAGGAGGTAAGTGTGTTGACTCTAAACTTTATCGTTCTATGATTGGATCTTTGCTTTACCTTACCGCAAGTAGACCGGATATCTTGTTTAGTGTTTGCTTGTGTGCTAGGTTTCAAGCTAGTCCTAGAGAGTCTCACCTTATAGCCGTTAAGAGAATCTTTAGATACCTTAGAGACACTCCTTGTTTAGGTCTTTGGTATCCTAGAGACTCTACCTTCAACCTTCATGCTTACTCGGATGCGGATTATGGGGGTTGCAAAATTGATAGGAAAAGTACATCGGGAACTTGTCAATTCTTAGGTAGTATGCTCATATCTTGGTTCTCTAAGAAACAAAATAGTGTAGCCTTATCTACCATCGAAGCCGAGTACATATCCTTAGGGAGTTGTTGTGCTCAAGTCCTTTGGATGAAGCAACAACTCTTAGATTATGGAATTAAAGTTGAAACCATACCCCTAAAATGTGACAACACTAGTGCAATATGTTTAACTAAAAATCCCATCCAACACTCTAGAACCAAACACATAGAAATAAGGCATCATTTCATTAGATATCATATCCTTAAGGAAGATGTGGTTATAGAGTACGTAGACACCTTGAATCAATTAGCGGACATATTTACAAAACCCTTAGACAAAGAGCGTTTTTGGTCCCTTAGGAGAGAGTTAGGTCTAGCTAGCCTATCTTGACCTTTTAGGACCTCTTTTGTGCTTAAATATGCTTGATTTTGTGAAATGCCATGTTTATGTGTTTAAACTCCTAATTTTATCCATGCTTATAGTTAGGGGGAGTATGTTTATGCTTGAACATGTTTATCCTGCTCATTCATGACATTTATGCATGTTAGGCCTATTAAAACTTCTTTTTTCTGCACTTTTAGAGCCTCATCTGCACTTCCAGGCCCAGGTGTATCGAAACGGGTGACCCAGGTGTATCGAAACGGGTGACCCAGTTTCGATACGGATACCTTAAATCCAGTTCTGAGAGAAGGGCGTTTCGAAACACCTCCAATGCGTTCCGAAACGTTTTTGCTACTGCCAAGGGGTGTATCGAAACGTGTTTCGATACGGGTAAACAGGGCTTCGATACGGTCAACACCGTATCGAAACGGTCAGCCTATGGTCTCTAAACGGTCAAACTCTATTCGTCCTGTTTCGAAACAGTCTTGACCGTTCCGAAACGGCATCGCGGACTGCTTTATTTAGGGCTTTTAATGTTAAAATTCACTTTTCATCAAAACTCTTAAAACCCTAAACCGCCTCCCTCTCTATAAATACCCTCTCAAACTCATTGTTTTTCACAAAATTGTGAGGGGTTTTACTCTAAAACTCAAGTCTAAGCAAGTTTCATCAACATTGTGCAAGGATTTTAATCGAATCATCCAAAATCCCAAACTAAGGTAATTTTTCTCTTTTTTCTTTTTCTTTCAATTTATGTTCGAATCTTAGGTTAGAAAATTTTATTTTTGTATAATTTATATGTTTTTCTTTGTGGGTTTTCCATATCTTGTAAAAAAATTTCCAAATCTCAAAATTTTTGATTCGAATATTAAATTTTTCAGTCGTCTTTTTCTTTACTGTTTTTTTTATTATTTTATTTTAATTTTGTTTCAAAAACCTAAGTGGGATTTATTATTGGATTGGTTTTAAATATCAATGCATACACTTAATTTTAAAATATACTTGCTTAATGTTTTAGATGGCGGATCAAGCTAACAAAAAGCGCAAGGCTGTTCAAACCGGTGATTCGAGCGTTCGTCCGAATCTTCCTCTGGTTTTTCAGAAATCCCTTAAAACTTCGGAGATGCGTGCTTGATTCTCTTATGTCAAGGATTTCGAAATTCGCAAAGAACGTGTCATTGATCTTGATTTCCTCAATTCCGAACGATTCCTATTCCGTTATCTCGACCGTTTGAGTGAGTGGAATCTCATCTTGTTCTTGAGCATTCCGGATATTCGCTACAAACACATGGTACTCCTTTTTTACTCTAATGCTCGTTTTATTTATGATGAGACCAAAACCGAGATTATAGGAATTGAATCATCCTTATTGGGCAAAAAGTTTGTTGTCAATGTTGCTCTTTTGGAGTCTATTTTTAAACTTAAGGATGAGGGTATTGAGGATGAACGTCACTTTGGCACTTCCACCGGTAAGGCACTTACTTTGGATGTGCACGATCACGTTCTTCACTTGATGGTTTCTTGGTTCATTCGACCTTCCGGAGGTAAATACTCTCATATCCGTCAAACTGACCATTTTTGGCTTGAGTGTTTCCGTAAGGGTGAGCGCCCAAATGTGCCTAAGATAATTTTTGCCGAGATAGTCAATAATATTAAGCTTATTGACACAAATGAGTTGAAGTCTTTTACCTATGGCATACTCTTGAGCTACATCTTTTATGATCTTGGTATCGATTGTACCTACGACTCTCCGGAACCTCGCAAGACCAAGATTGGTGAGTCATCCCTTCGCAAGTCCGGGTTTACTTATGTGAATGATGTTTGGGAAAGAATTGATAGAGAAGCCGTTCCTCCTCCCGTTGCTCCTCCACTGCAAGTTCAAGTTGCAAACAATGAAGCCCTCACGGCTCTCATTACCGAGCGGTTCAATGCTTTGGATACTCGCATTGCTTCGGGTTTTGAATCTATGGACAATCGTTTGAAGAATGTCGAGGATCGTCTTCTTACTCTTGAGACTTCTCATTCCAACTTGGATCTATCCTTCTCTACGCTCTATGGGCAATGGACGAAGTTTCACCGTTCTCAAGCCAAGAGCGATGATGATACTTCGGATGATGATGACGAGGCCTAGGATCTTCATATCATATCATATCATATCATATTATCTATGCATTTTAGGATTAAGATTGCATCTTTATGTTTTATTATGTTTTAGGAACCTATGCTTTTGGCTTTTTATTTGGGATTTTATGTTGAACTTAATGTTGGTTTATGTTTTGGATATTTTGATATTATGAATTAATATTATGGTTGCTTATTAATGCTTATTGGTACTAATCCTTTATCTTCTCTATGAGCTTTCATTGTTCTTTTTGATCTAACAAAAAGGGGGAGAAGAAATTTAAGAGCCACACTAAAATTCATTTTAAATTTTTTAAAAAAAAGTTTTATAAAGGTTCACAACTTGGATTTCAAGTCAAACATTTTCCTTTAACTTTAAAAACCTATCTTAAATTAAGGGGGAGTTAGAATATTTTCAAAACTTTCAAAATTCTTAAAAATTCTAACTTTGGTTTTGTTATATCAAAAAGGGGGAGATTGTGAAACAAATATTTTAATTTTGATATAACTAAAAACCTAAGGACTAAATTGAAAATGTCAAAACGAATTTTAAGTCCTTAAAATATCCCCATATAATTTTAAGATTATGCCCAAGTTAAAAACAAAGTTTTTCAAATATTTTTCTAAGTGTTTTAAGCTAAAACAGTGATTTTCAAGCTCACGTTTCGAAACGGCCCTCAGGCGTTTCGAAACGTTTTCATCACTCTCGACCACCGTTCCGAAACGTGTATCGAAACACTTGACCCCGTTTCGAAACGGTATGTATCGTTTCAAAACTATTCTTCATATTTTATTTGAAAAAGGCCAACGGTTGAAATATTTGCTGAATTTTTTAAAGATAAAAAGGGTGTTTCGAAACGGATTAAGGCCGTTCCAAAACGGCCCTTGACAGTAGCAAATCCGTTTCGAAACGAATCCAAAACGTTTCGAAACAGGTCTTAAGTTTAATTTGAAATTATGACCGTTATAGTGTTTTTAACTAACTTTCTGAAAATCGTTAAGGTGTTTCGAAACGGGCTAAGACCGTTTCGAAACGACCCTTGACAGTGGCAAAAGCGTTTCGAAACGGCCCTAAGGCGTTTCGAAACGGGCTCTTAAATGCACCCCAACGGCTTTTTCTATTTTAGTCCGTTCCGAAACAGGTACCCCGCGTTTCGAAACGGGTTGTTGCAGACTGCGTTTATGGTGGTGAGATAACATCCCCAACGGCTCTATTGATGAGTGCAACAACCACAACGGCTAGAAATCAATGAGAAGGTATAAAAGAGACCTCCAAAAGCACCTGCAACAACTATTGATCCAAAAGCAAACATCCAAACATCAAATCCAAACAATTGTGCAAAAATCCCACTTTGTCTAAAACCCCAATTGTAATTATCATTCATATCATGTTCAATTGGGTTGAGTGCTTGTATTTGGGCTATTATTTGTATTGAGAGATATCTAATTAGCCATTAAATTTCTTTGTTCACTTGTGTGAGGATTGGGTTGATTTTTGGGTAGAAAAATCAACCGAAATTGTAAAGGGTTGCCTCCTTGTCCTAGAAAAGGGAAAGAGCAATTAGTGGAATTGTTGCAAATCCTTAGTGAAGCTAAGGTAGTGGATGTAGAGTTCATTTGGAACTTGAACCTCTCTAAATCCCTTGTCCATTATTTTTAATTTGCAAATTTCCACCACAAAACTCTAAATTTCCAATTCACCCCCCTCTTGGTCAATATCGATCTTGCGATCCACTCAACAGAACGGATTCACTTCCAACCATTCCTTTTGCGAGAATACCATAAGTGATCAGTTAAAGTAACTGCCTTAGATTTATAATAATTTGAAATCAATCATTACAAATTACAAATTAAGAATTTGGTAACTAAGAATTTTCTTAGCACCGACATCTTCTATGCTTTGATTCAAGACCTCGGTCGAAATCAACACTCGAGATTCTGTTGCACAGAATAGTAACTGATGTTACTTTCGATGACAATTTCTGTTAAAACATATTTGTCCACAACAAAATTTGAATAAATCTAATTTATTCAGATTGCCTCTTGTTTTGGAAAGAGATCAAGTAAATCCGTTGAAACGACATGATTTAAATCTCGAAACGAATTATTTATGAGATCTTAATTTACAAACTGGCCAAGATTCCCAAGAAATAAATTCAACGATTTATTTTCTTTTTACAAATTTAGAATCATACAAGATTCTCACATAAATAAATTCAATGATTTATTTTCCCCACAATGTTAGAATGATACAAGATTCTTTCGAAAATAAATTCAGTGATTTATTTTCTTTTCCGAGATAGAATCATACCATAGGAAAATAAATACAATAATTTATTTCCTTTTCTAAAATTGAATCACACAAGAATCTCATGAAAATAAATTCAATTCCAAAAATTAGATTCATCGCAAAATTCTAACGAAGAAATAAATTTAGTGATTTATTTCCCTTATATCTTCTATTAAACAACAATATTAGTGGCACTAAAACCCGAAACAGAGATATCAAAGCAATTCAATTCTGTTTAACAAACAAAAAAAGGAATTAATACTTTAATTTCGGTGTTTCTTGTTTGGAAAATAGATCAAGTAAACCCGTTAAAACGACAGAAATTAAATCTTGAAACAAATTGTTTACGAGATTTCAATTTCTAAACATATTAAAGTTTTGCCTCGATATCCTATTCGTCTCTATAAAATTTCTCAAAAAAAATTATTAATATGAAATACAAAATATTTCATATTCATGTCATATTTAATATTATATTATGTATTCATAGTAATAGAATATTAAACACAAATAATAAATATTTTTACTAATAATAAATACCAGTCATGTTTACCAGAATCTCCCTCGTTAAAAATAATTTAAGGCCACCTAAATAGGCACAGAAGACGTCGGCAAATTTTCGCAACACATTTGCAGTCTGCAAATTTTCTAAGCTATAATGCTTTCTTGTGCTGAAAGTTCTCGCAACACATTTGCAGTCTGCAAATTTTCGAGGGATTAGAATTTATGGGGAAAGAAAAAAATATGGGATCGGTTCTTATTATGCATATCAAAGACGTCGGCAATCTCATATCCGATCCATAATAATACAAGTCACGTCTTGTAATTCTTTTTTATCACAACAATCTGTTTGTCTTTGATTAAACTGAAATCTATTTTAAGATTGTTAGATAAATGATGTTAGTAATTCAAGAATAATAATAAAACAGTAAAAATAAATATTGATAATATTATTAGAACGAACAAATAAATCTGAAATTAAAATAGAAAATAAAATTAATAAATCGTAATTTGATTGAGTAGAAACGAGTTGAGGCCTGTGCGTACATAGTTTCTTTAAGACTGATTTCTGGCCACTCCTATGGTGCTTGAGATACGTTGATCGTCTGTCTCCCAGGATACAACAACTAGATAATCAACTGTAGTAACATGTCTGCAGGGATCACGAACTGTAACATTGCCTTCCTCTATCACCGAAAACACTTTAGAAAAACACAGAGTAAAAATAATAAAAAAAACTATTTGTTTTTACATATGTTAATTTTTTTTGTTAAACCTAGTAAGTTTGCATGCTATTTATAGGGGAGCAGTTTCATTGGAAATAAAACTTGTGAATTATAAATAAAATTCATTTATCAAATAGTATTTTTATTTTAAGGAAAATTATCTCGTAATGGGTTAATATATATCTGCAAGCCTACAGAGGGCTCAACCGGTCCAGACATTCACGTTACTCGTATCATATAAGCTCAAGTTATTTTTTTATTGAAAAAAAGGAGATTGGTTATCCGGGCACCTCGTTAAAAAACCTCTCTAACCTAAATTGGAGGAAAAAGAGTGCACCCGGTAACCTACATAAAATCAAGAAACACTAACGGCATCACTAATGTCCGAGTGGAAAACATCTAAAACAAAGTCCGGAGGTTGGCAAAAAACAACCACCCACTTACTAAGTTCAACCCATATTTAGCTAAGCTATCACCCACACCATTTACCTTACGAGACACACAAAAGAACCGAACATCTCAATCTTTCTGCAACATCAACTTGATATGGTGAATCATCGAAGAAACTCCAACGTCCCTAGACGGCATGTTTAAAAGCCGAACGACTTCCTTATTATCCATCTCCAGAATAACACGACGATAGCCTCTCTGCCAAGCATGTTTGAGCCCTTCCAACACACCCCAAAGCTCAGAATCAAGGACCGAACAAATACCAACGAACCTAGAGTAACCCAATAACCACTCACCCCTATCATTCCGAATCACCCCTTCACATGTTGATCGACCATCCGTCTGAACCGTAGCCCCGTCCGAATTGAGCTTGACCCATCCCGAAGATGGAGCCGTCCAATGTTCCAATTCCCTGTGGGCCGAAGCGATTACAATCCCCAACCGAGCTTGCATGGTTCTCGCTTGTTCACATTCTTGCACAACAGTTCGACACTTCTCCACAATCGGCAAACTCCAATTAACCTCAGGGGTGAAGACCAACCGGTTCCTTTCCTTCCAAATTAGCCAAAGTAATGATCAAAAAAGAGATGCCAATTCACAACTATAGGAGCAAACACCTTACCAGACTGCAGATTACAGCGTACCCACGCTGTGAATTCCATGCTGAAAAAATTCGGCCAAAATTCAGGCGAGACAACCGACTTCCAGTACTTCTGCACCGTTAGGCATTGACGAAACAGGTGATCTAACGTTTCAGCCTCATTCCCACATATCCCACACTGTACAAAAGTCGCGAGATGACGTCGCTCTCTCTCGACATTGGTTAGCAACCCCCCATGCATTAGTAACCACAAAAATGATTTAATCCTTGGAAAACCCGACAGCCGATCGATCATGCTTCAAATAGGATCAGCCTGCGACTCACCTTGCTGCATCCATATTTGTAAGCCGAGCGAACCGAAAATCTCCTATCAGATGAAGCGTCCCAACTGAAACAGTTACGCGGAGGCGCCGAGGCACAAGGGGGTATAATTGCGGCAATCCGCATAACAATAGGCAGGGGCAACAAATGTTGAAACACATCCCACTTCCATTCGCCAACCTCGTTCACCATTGATGAAAGGGGAGTCGACCCATCCGGAAGAAGATAATTAGGGGAAACCCAATCCTTAAGGCAACCGATTTCCCCAACTCATCGATCAGTCCAAAAATCAATGCCATCTCCATTACCTATCTTCCACGATAAATGACTACGAACCTCATCCCACACACTACATATACCTTTCCGAAGGTGAAATTGGTTACCACCAAATAGAGTATTGTATATAAACATATTCCACACTTGGTAACCTATTAATATGAGATATAAACTTTTTCCTTTTTACTTAACTCAATTCACAAGCTCACTTTAAGCATCAATATCTCATTCATCAATTATTTTTCAAACACTTCAATTTCAATTTATATGTTTGCTATTTTATGGTGTATTATCTTTTCCATAATGCATAAACTATTGGGAATTGACAATGCTACTCCATTTTGATCATAGAAACGCAATGTTCGTCATTAGCAAGAACAAGTATAGGTAGTCAAAGAGGTCCCCCAAACAATGTAACAGAAATGGCCAGAACCGAGACGGGGAATCAACAAGGATACGTCGCCAAGGAGCTGCAAAAAATGTCAGTCCGCCCACAGTTAAGACACCTCAGATGGTCGCAGCGGTGGTCATCATTGACAATAATGATGACTAAATTTATTGAATTTGTTTGAATTAAGACTAAACAAATTGAATGTGTAAATATAGATGACTAAATGTACTATTATACAAAGTTTCATAATAATCATGTTAAGTATTTAACGACCAAGTTACCGTTTTGTTACCAAACATAAAGTTTAATTGTCATTTTGTAACATTTGAAAGTTTGTTTATCAATTTATTTTTTTAACAAAATTTAGTGACCATTTTGTTACTTTACCCTAAAAGAAATAAGGTAATAGTAATAAACAGTTCGAATACTGAATTGCATGTGAAGAGAGCATCAAAGTGGGACAAAAATTATTTATCGTTTTCGGTGTCCCTTTTTATATATCAACACTAAAAAATTAAATTTTGAAACGTAATTATATATTTTAAATCCTAAATCATAAACCTTAAACCCTAAAAATACACCATACTCATAATTCTCTAAACTCTAACCCTAAATTCTAATCTTAAACCATGACCTTAAATCTTCCACCTAATTTTCTAATGTAGGAGTAAATAAAAGCACCTAAAAGTGACGTAGCATTTCTATTCCAAAGTATGGATCACATGGATGGAAGCCTCCAAAAATGAAGCCAAATGGACCAATAAATAGTTTGCAATTTACAAGCGTCTCTCTCTCAAGCCTAAACGTGTAAGTTCACACGTCAAATATCAACAGAATTATAACTCTATTCAGGCAACGGGGTGAATCAAAAGGCAACTTATTACAACAGACAATATGAGCCAACCACAGCCAAGGAGTTCTCAGATCGAGCTGGAACCCATCACTATCGGAGAAGTTCTACAGACCGCAGCCATATCTGCTGGCGACAAACCCGTTGAATCAAGCAACGCAGATGCAATACAAGAAGCAGAAAACAGATGCAATACAAGCGGCGACGATATGCAAGGTGGTTGGTTGGGCGGCGCAGCCCAAGCCGCGGCCAGTTTCAATGCCGGTGCAGCGCAGAACGTCAATAAGATAACCATTTCAGATGTATTATTGGTAAATATTAAGACACCATGCACGTATCAATACATTTAGATTGCATGTTTAGGAGAAAAGAAAAATTAATAAACCAAAGGGTAAACTATACTAATGACCACCAAACTATAGGGTTGGTGCCGATTTGACCACTATATTTTTAATTGTGTCAAATATACCACTTAACTATTTAAATGGTTCCAATTAAGCCACCCGCCGTTAAAAAAACGAAAAAGTTAACGAAACTGTTAAAAAAAATGGTGTAATTACACTTTTGGTCCTCTATATTTATACAATATATCAATTCAGTCCTAATTTTAATCTAATAAAATAAATTAATTATTCAATAAGATGATAACACATGTCACCACCTTATTAGAAGTCTTTAATTATTTTTATTCAATAAGATTGCTTCCAAGGGGAATCAAACTTGGGACCTTAGAATGCAAGGGGCAAAAGCTTGCCACTAAGCTAAGCACTTTTTTGTGCTATAAGATATAATTTTTGATATATATATTTAAATAGTATTAGTGGCTAGAACTATAATTGATTAAAAAATCACATGTAGATCACCTCGTAGATTAAAAAATCACTGAGGATACATAAAATCCAGAACTATAATTGATTATGGAAATTACCTTAAAATCAAAGGGAGAAAACCTTCAGAAGCCCTAGTAATCTGCAAGAAAACCAGTATTCAATTGGGAAAGTAATGTTGGTGAAACATTTCCAAAGCAAATCATCATACGTGAATCTATTTGAAAAGGAACCCACAAAAATCAATGGTTATGAAACTTTTTATAAGCTTTTCCATTATCAAGATCTAGCCATGATGAACCATTTATTGGTAATCAAAGTTACCAATTCAAGAATAAACAATAAACAAGACCCAGAATTAAGTGACAAAGAAAATGCATCAGCAAGGTGATATTAGATCTGATAATTACATGCATAATCAGAAATTCCCATCAAAGGTTGTTTAGCAAAGAAACAAAACTTACACAAAAATGGTCAACTTTGCTCTGTAAATGGCACCAAGAACAATAGCTAAAACAAAATTTATTTTTTCAATGGATCAATGAAACACAGAGAAAGCAAAACTGGGTTTTAAACAAAAAAAAGTAAGGTTTTAAAAGTCTGGGTTTTACCCAAAACTGGATTTAATAGTTCTGGGCACTAATATTATTTAAATATATATCAAAGATTGTATCTTATGACTTAAAAAAGTGCTTGGCTTAGTGGCAAGCATTTGCCTCTTGCATTTCAAGGTCTCAAGTTCAATTTCCCTTAGAAGCAATTTTCATTTTCTCATTTTTCCACCTCCAATAAATTAAATAAAAATAATTAAAGACTTCCAATAAAGTGGTGACATGCGTCACTATCTTATTGAATAATTAATTTATTTTATTAGATTAAAATTAGGACTAAATTGATATATTGTATAAATATAGATGACCAACTGTGTAATTATACTAATTTTTTAACAGTTCCGTCAATTTTTTCGTTTTTTTAACGGCGGGTGGCTTAATTGGAACCATTTAAATAGTTAAGTGGTATATTTGACACAATTAAAAATATAGTGGTCAAATCGACACCAACCCTATAATTTGGTGGTCATTGGTATAGTTTACCCTAAATCAAATTGCTTTTCTGACAATTTTACATCAAAAACCCCTTTTAAATATTTATTTACAAAAATGTCCCCTGCCAAAGTTAGGTAGAAAATATCCATAAATATGTCACGTAGAGCGTCTTCACGTTTTGCACAATGCAACTATAAACCTCGCGTGATACAAAAAGCGAGTTTTGTCGGACGTGTGCCGCCTTTTTATATTCTGAAATTTAAAATTAGTGGATGCGACCTTACGTTCTGGGAAACGTGAGGTTGCCGGGAAAATGAGAATATTTCGTCTAAATTAAAAAGACCTCGCGTTTTGAAGAAAGCGAGGTCTTCGAAAATCCAGGCTTGAATACAAGGGTGTATAGGCATGTTCGAGGCATTTTATCGTGCCATTAGCCCGACAATTTTGGTAATTTTTAAGCTTAGATACATAGTATTGGAACTTATCTTCTATTTGAGATTGATATTGACACGTACGAGAAATTACAAATATAACATACATTAAATACAAATAAAATTTAAATATGTATTTTTCTTTAAATAATATCTTCTTCTAGACAACATATTGATCCTAATAAATATGAAATACTTTAGGATCTGTTCAAATAATTAGAATATTGCATCTACTAAAATTAACTTCCAAAAAATTAAGACCTTTCGAATAATTAGTTCAAATTACATTTTATATACGGTTAAATATCATCTTCTGAATATTGAACTATTTTCAAATAATTATTTTTTGAGATTTCGATTTTAACTAAGTCGCATAATTATCACTTAAAATAGATTTCAAACGGTTAAAGGAAACTCGCTATGTACATAACGCGAGGTCTCTGGATAGTAATTATCACGGTCCGTTAATGTGACTCTTCAATTTCTCAGGAACCTCGCGCTTTCCAGAATGCGAGGTTGTATTCGGCCCACCTCGAATAAAACTCGCTTTTGGTATCACGCGAGGTGTTGAGAGTGGCAATCAATCGATTAAAACCAAGAGAGAGTGAATTGGATTTTTGAAAGAACGGTGGACACTAATTGAAAAGGTAGAAATTGCAAAGAGATTTAGAGTGGTTCAACTCCCTTAATTGGAGTCTACATCCACTACCTTAGTGACCACACTAAGGATTTTCCACAAATCCACTAATTTGTCTTTCTTTTAAGGATAAGGAGTAACCTTACACAATTCAATAGACTTATACCCCAAAGTCTATTGAATCCTTTCCCCAAAACAAATACAAAGAAGCAAACTAGGAAATCCTCACTAGGAATGTGTTTGTAAAGTTTAAGCTCTCTCACACACCCAAAGAAACACTAGCAAAAGAATTACAATGAAGAACACTCTAGTGTTTTACAAGAAAGATCGAAAATTAAGCACAAAATGAACTCTTGAAAGCTTGAATGTTTGTGTAGACTTTCTTATTGTTGTCGAGATGATTTTTCTTTGTTTTTGTATCATCTCGATCAATACTAGCCATTTGGAGCCATTGGGGATGTCATAAAGTCGTTACCAACATGAAAATACATCATTTATAGCACGAGGGATCAATCCTTTTACAAAGGGATCGATCCTTTCTTATGAAAAATATGATCCTTGCAAAAAGGGATCGATCCTTTTGCACTGAGACAAAATTTGTATGAAATTATCAATCAAGGGATTGATCCCTTGAATTAGGGGATCGATCCTTTTTGCCTTGAAGATTGGAAAATAGTTTTCGTAGTGCAAAAATGGATCATACTTGTTTTGAAAAATATCGGTAAAGCTAGAAAACATTCGAAACGAATTTTTCAAGTTTGTTTGGACTTTGAATTATTTTTGCAAGAATTAATATATTCAATTAAGTCTAAAAACATTTTTCTTTTAATTTGTTATATCAAAACATTAGTCCATCAATCTCCCCCTTTTTGATATAACAAAACTCTTTGAAAATTTGTTTTTGACAAAAGCTCCCCCTAAAGAAAATAATTTTTGAGTTGATAAATGGTTTCAAAATCTAGTTTTAAATTACAACAATTTAAGCTCCAATTTTGTTTAAAAACTATTTTTCATTATTTGCTCATATTTCTCCCCCTTTTTGTTATATCAAAAATAATTCAAGAAAAGTCTTAGCACAATATAACAAAAGGAGAAAAATAAAATAAAAGTAAAGGCTAGAATTGAAATGATAGATAACAACAATAAAGCATAAACATCCATAGGTACTTAAATTAAAAAACATAAAGCATCCATAAGTACCAAAATAAATCAAAGCAACATAGCATCAAGGTTTAAAACAACATCCAACAAAGAGTCATAAAAAAGTAGCAATGTCTAAAAGCAACGATAAACAAAAGCATAATATAATATGATGTCCATGTATGCATGCATCTAAGATGAAGATGGTGGCGGTGGGAATGGGTAACTATCAAACTTGCACTGAAGAGCGCTAAAAGCATCACCCAAAAAAGCCTGACGTGCCTCGAGAGAATCGAGTCTAGAATCCATGTGAGATCGAATAGATCCTATCGATGAGATCCTATTGAAGAGATCCACATGACGAATAAGAGAATCATGAAGCTCCCTCAATGACATGTCATGAGATCTAGCCCGACTAGAGGCTCTGGGAACGTCAACCATATGTTCATCCTCATGTTCTTCATCTCCTTCTTCATGGTGTTTCGGTTCTTGAACTTCACCTCTTTTCTTCACCCAATTCATAGAGAATACAGGTTCTTCCTTGTATCCCAAACGATCCATCGAATGACGGTCAATGATATTGTCGATGGGAGGATTGATGCCGAGCTCGAAGGATGTATCAATGTCAAGCAAGGAGAAAATATGGCTGAGATACATAGCATAGGCTAAGGTTTGCACCTTCTTAGCCTTGATAATCTTTACCATATTCCCGAATATGAAAGTGACAAGATGGGGTTGAGTTCCACTACGGATGCAATGAAGCCACTAATAATCGGACTCTCAAACCGATGAATACTTCGCCCCACGAGGACGAATCACATGTGAAAGAATAAGGTGCAAGAGACGATCATAAAGAGGAAAGAAAGTGGCTTGGTTGTTTGTGACACGGGAATTTTTAGGATAATGCCCTTTTTCAATCTCAATACCATCATCAGGAAGACCAAAAGCATTAGCAAGAAAATCAATGGTAAGAGTGATATGTTTACCCAAAACATAAGATTTGATTGTTCAAATGATGGTGCCATCCGGGAGTTTTGAAGAAGAGACATTGGCATTAGAATAAAATACTCGAACAAGAGTAGGATAAGTTGGCCCCTTGAATTTTAAAAACTCTAACCACTTAAAATCTGTAAACTTTTGTTAATAGGAAAAATTGAGTTTGGTTAGGAAATTAAAATCAATTTAGCGTGTTTCCTTAACCGGTGCGGATGCAAAGAGGTTTCGGAAACGTTCACTATCCTTAGAGTTTCGAAAACAAGTATCCAAGGAGTTTGAAGGTGGAGGAGGGTTGGATGCAATTCCCTTACCCTTAGAAGCCATAGTTTTTCTTTTTGACATCTTAAAAAAATTTAAAATTCAAGTGAATAAGATTATCAAAAGGATGTTTAAGGATGATTGAAAAGATTTAAGATGAATTTAAACAAGAAATTTTGGCTAAAAGTTTAGGTTTTGCCGAATTTTTGCAAAGGGAAAGTTGGTTTAGGCTTTTTCACAAACACTTGGTGTGCAAGTGTGGAAAATAGGGTTTTGAGAAAAATTGAATGATGGGTAAACCTCTTGTAGTAAAATCAACATATTTTCAACAGTATGAGTTCTCTAAATCAACCTAAAACAATCAACAATCCCAATTTTAAATAAAATTCGAATGGGAATGTTAAGGTTTTGAAACCTTACCAAAAACTTTGATTTTGAAGCACCAAAATCCAAAAACAAGAGCCAAATCCGATTTGAAGATGAGAGGGGAGACCAAAATGAGTTGAAAGCTTGAAGATTCGATTTGGATTGAAGAAATATTATGATTTGTAAGACGATGAATCGAAACAGAAAAGAAGAAGGTGAGAAGAGAGAAAGAAAATTCAAGAAGAGAGAGAAAGTCATGCATTCATTGTGATCTCAACGGATAAGATACTCTAACGGCTACAGACTCGATATAACAACCTCAATACAGGACATGACATCGTTTTATGTAATTACAAGCCCCCTCCCAAAACGTGTCGTTTCATTAAATCTCCCCAGACTTCGTTAATAACAGAAATTCAAACTAATTATTTTCCTTCAACGGCTAACTCGATTAATCCCCTTACAATGCTCCCCTCTTCAACACATCCTTGTCCTCAAGGATGGAACTGAGGAAATTGTTGTTGCAACTGGTACAAAACTTCCCAAGTCGAGTCTTCAGGAAATGAGTTTGTCCATTCCACCAGAACCTCAGTTACAGCTCTACCTGCACGTTTTCCAATTCTTCGATCCAATATTCTGACAGGTTCTTTAACAATGCATCCATCAGGTCCCACTAATGGTAATTCTGTGCTGCAAACTGCATCTCCAATATGTTTCTTCAACTGGGATACGTGAAAAACAGGATGAATCCTTGAACCTTCTGGCAACTGCAATTTGTAGGCCACTTCTCCCACCTTACCAGTAATCTTGAAAGGACCAAACCATTTGGGGGACAATTTGTGTGAAATCCTTCTCTGCACAGAATGTTGCCTATATGGCTGCAGCTTCAAATATACTAAATCTCCCTCATGCAGATTACAATCTGTCCTCAACTTGTCAGCTTGTTGCTTCATCCAATTCTGAGCCCTTTTTAGGTAGAATTTAAACATTGCAAGTGTTGCCTCTCTTTGTTGCAAGGACCTATCAACCGAGGCCACTAATGATTCCCCAGCCATATAAGGAACATGTAGTGGTGGTTCCTGTCCGTACAGGGCTTGGTAAGGAGTAGTCTGAATTGAAGAGTGAAAGGAAGTGTTGTACCACCACTCAGCTAGGTAAAGCCATTCTCCCCACTCCCTTGGCCTCTCCCCAGTCATGCATCTCAGGTAAGTCTCCAAACACTTGTTCACCCTCTCAGTTTGACCATCCGTTTGAGGATGATAAGCTGTGGATGGTGTCACTGCAGTGCCCATCTTCTCAAACAACTCTCTCCAGAACGTGCTCATGAATACCCTATCTCTATCACACACAATGCTCTGAGGCATACCATGTAGTTTGAAGATATTCTCGAGGAAGATCTGGGCAATTTCTTTAGCTGAAAAAGGGTGAGCAAGAGCTATAAAGTGGGCATATTTAGTCAGTCTATCCACTATGACCCATATTACATCCTTCTTCCTCGATAAGGGTAGTCCTTCAATAAAAACCATGCTTATGGATGACCAAATTACCTCTGGTATAGGAAGTGGTTGCAACAGTCCCCTTGGATGAATTATATCCCCTTTGTTCCTTTGACACGCCTTGCATTCCCTCACAAAGTTCTTCACATCTTTTCTCATGCCCTTCCAACCAAGTACTCCACTCATCCTTTTGATTGTAGATGCTGCCCCTGAATGTCCTCCCACAGCTCCTCCATGAAAAAACTGAAGCAATTCCTTCCTCAATTCTGGTTCTTGGCCCACCGCCAGTCTTCCTTTTCTTTTGAGCAACCTGCCATCCCAAACATACTTAGATTGCCTACTAGGATCCTGCTGCAATTTCTCAATGATTTTATTTAGCTTCACATCAGTTTTCTAGGAGTCGCCAATTCTTGCTAAGACATCAGTCGAAACACAGCTGATAGCCATTAGAACACTTTTCTCCAGTTCAGGTTTCCTGGATAGGGCATCTGCCACTGTATTGTGAATTCCTTCTCTATAACTCACCTCATAATCAAATCCCATCATCTTAGTTACCCATTTCTATTGTGCAGGGGTACTAGCTTGGTTTGCAGTTATGAACTTCAAGCTTTGGTGATCTGTTTTAATTTTAAAATGCCTCCCAACAAGGTAAGAAGCCCATTTCTTCACAGCCATTAAGACAGCTAACATCTCCTTCTCGTACATAGATAAGCCTTGGTGTCTCACACCCAACCCCTTACTGAAGAATGCTAATGGCTTTCCTTTCTGTACCAACACTGCTCCAACTCCCAAGTCAGAAGCATCAGCTTCTACTGTGAATTCACTGTTAAAATCATGCAAAGCCAACACAGGAGCTGAGCTGATGGTTTTCTTCAGTTTGGTAAAAGCAGCTTCCTCCAATTCAGTCCACTTTCATCCTCCTTTTTTCAGTAGATTGGTTAATGGCTTAGCAATACAACCATAGTCTCTTATGAACCTTCAATAATACCCTGACAACCCTAGGAATCTTCTCAATTCCTTGAGTGATTTAAGACTAGGCCAAGTTATGATGCAATCCACTTTGCCGGTATCCATATGAATTTGTCCCTCATAAATTACATACCCCAAATATTCCACCCTTCTTGCTCCAAAACAACATTTGCTTTCCTTCACAAACAATTGATTTTGTCTCAATATCTCCAAAACTTTCTCCAGATGCAACAAGTGAGTCTCCCAGTCCCTAGAATAGACAAGTATATCATCAAAAAAAACCAGGACTGACTTTCTCAAGAACTGTCTGAAAACCATGTTCATCAACCCTTGAAAAGTAGCTGGGCATTGGTTAGCCCAAAGGGCATAACCAAAAATTCATAATGCCCCTCATGTGATTTGAAAGCTGTTTTAGGTATGTCTGACTCCCTCATTCTGATCTGGTGGTAGCCTGCTCTTAGATCCAATTTAGAAAAAACTCTTGCAGATCCTAGCTCATCCAGCAGCTCCTCAATGATGGGCATAGGGAACTTGTCTTTGATTGTAACCTGGTTGAGCCTTCGATAATCAACACACATTCGCCAGGAATTGTCATTTTTCTTCACCATCACTATGGGAGAAGAAAAAACATTGTTGTTGTGTCTGATGATCCCAGCTGTTAGCATCTCCTCGATTTGTTTTTCAATCTCATTTTTCTGGATTGCAGGATATCTGTATGGTCTGCTTTTGATCACAGTCCCTTCATCTATCAGGGTGATTTTATGGTCCTGTTCTTGTAGAACTAATGTTTTGATATAATATTTAAGAAATGTTTTGGACTAATTTGAATAGAATTTAAAACCTGGTTTTAAGTCCAAACAACTTGAAATTATGTTTGAGATATTTTAGAGGGTTGTTGGCAATGTTTTTACTATTTTTAAAGAGCCAAACTTGACTTTTCAAGCTACCCGTATCGATACGGTTGTACCGGTACCGATACCTTTTTGCCTCAGTTTGGTCACTGCCAAAACCCGTATCGAAACAGGCTTGGTCGTTTCGATACGGATCAGGATCGTTTCGATACGCCTGGTAAGCGTACTGATCCCCTTTCAACCACCCCAACGGCTATTTTCCCAACGGTCATTTAAAAGTGAACCCGTACCGATACGCCCTCAAGCGTATCGATACGCCCAGGCTAGCAAGAGCCCAACAGCTAGTTTCTAATGAAGGTCGTACCGATACGGATCCAAACGTTTCGATACGGATGGCTGTAGAACATCATTTATGAAGGGAAATAAAGTCATCAACGGCTCCAAATCATCCCCAACGGCTAGTAACGGCTACAAACTCAATTGGGAGTATAAAAGAAGCCTCCAAGCATCTTGTAATGGTTAATGCTTCAATTGTTACAACATTATGATTTCAAAATTTGTCTAGAGCTTAAATTGTTTATTTCTTGCTTAGACAACACTTGTGAGCTTACATTGTTAAATTTGCTCAAGTGTTTAGGTTTTGGGTAAGTGCTTAGAATTGCAAACAAACACCTATTAGAGGGATTTCTAGTTTGCTAAGTCTTTCTTTGTACAAGAGAGTGTTTCCTCAAGCTTTGGGTAGAAAGCTTTGAGGGTTGTAAAGGTTGCCTCCTTATCCTAGAAAAGGGGACGAATATCTTAGTGAATTTGTTTGGAAATTCTTAGTGGGGAGCTAAGGTAGTGGATGTAGACCTTGGTTAGAAGGTTGAACCACTATAAATCCTTGTGTCAAATTGCCTAATTTTCACCTCCCACTAATACACCCAATTATCCAACTTCTCCACACTTGGCGAGCAAGAACGGTTGATCGAATCGAGCCCCACATAACTCAACAGTTCTCTCCTAGGCGGCAACCCTTCAGGAAACTTGAACACATCCTCAAACTTCTTCAATATTTTCTGCAAATCTGCAGGTCGACTTCCATGTTCCTCTCTTAAGCCCAAGTTGATGTCCAGTAACAATAATGAGGCCTTACAAGGGTTTTGGCTACCTCTCAGCATCTTGTTGCATGTTTAAGAACTCACCAATTCCAACTTCTCTGGCCGTACCCCTTCCAAACTCACTCTTCGATCCTTCTTAACAAAATGCATTCGAAGGGCACTGAAATCCCAAGTAATAGCTCCCAAAGTGGTTAACCACTTAACACCCAGTACCACATCATAGTTCTTCAAAGCCACCACCAAGAAATCCGAGCTGAATCCCTCACCTTGGGTCTCCCAATTCAACTTGTTACACCACCCCAAAGTTCCTAAAACATTTCCATCAGCCACAATCACTTTCAAATTACATCTCTTATCGATCCCAATCCCAACTTTTTAACCAAGGCCAGACTTAAGAAGTTATGAGTACTCCCTGAATCCACCAATGCCACCCATTCGATTCCCTTCACCTTCACCTTCAATTTCATCGTTTCATGATTATTGACTCCCCACATAGCTTGCAGGGATATCACTGGATCCTTCCCTTTCAACATCAACTCTTCATTTTCCTCGCAATCTAAGAAAACTTCCTGCTCAGTTTCCTCCTCTTTACCTTCCACCACGATCTGAAATACTTGCAATTTAGAACGCTTATGCCATAGTGCATATTTCGATGCGCACCAAAACATTAGCTCTTTTCTTCTACGTTCATCAATTTCCGCAGCTGACAGTGTCTTACTCCCAGTAGGTTTGTAGATGTTTGATCCTCCTCCCCTCGACACATTAGAACCAAAAGGAACAGTGTTTGAACTTTTCGGGGGTGCAGTGGGTGAAACCGAACTGCTCGAATTGAACAAGGATTTATATCCACTAGTAGTGGACCTAGGGGTACAGACAAGGTTGTAGGAGCAACTAATTTGAAGGATGATTTTCCCTCAGCAGGGAAAAACATGTTCTCCAAGTGTTTCGCAGTATGAAAAGCTTCCATCAGGGTCTTAGGTTGCAGCACATTCAAAAACTGGCTAATTTCCAGGCGCAAATTATTCTTAAAGATACTGAGTATATATTTGTCTGGAAGTTGTACCTGATTCACCAGACTCACGAACTCTTCATAGTATTTCTCCACGGATTCTTGCTGCCTTAGCTCTAATAAATCAACAAAAGGGTCATCAAATCCCCCTGGAGCAAATCTGTCTCGTATGAGTCTCAGATATTGGTTCCACCCCAAACTCCCAAACTCCTCCTGGCTCCTCATTAGAAATTGATGCCATTGTAACGCCTTCCCCTCGATGTGTAACATAACCAAACGGATCTTCGAATTTTCTGGGACCGATTCTGCCTCGAAGTACTGCTCCAATTTGGAATGCCATCCCCTAAAATCATTGCCATCGAATCAAGGACATGGTAGCTTAAAAGCCATGTTCCCCAACTGTCCTTGAACATCCAACCCAGCACTATTGGTTCCTTTTCTACTTTGACCATTCAAAATCTCCACCTCTGGTTCTTTTTCTCCAAGCGATTGAATATCTTCCCCATTAGTGCTTGCCTTTGGGTTCGTACCCAGAACTCCAAGGCCACCCAAAAAAACTTGTGTCTAATTTCCGGTTGAAGTTGCCAAAGGATCGATGCGTTTTCCCAAAGCTAGCTCCAACATTTTCCGCATATCCTCCCTGATCTGAGTGCGAAACTCCCCAAATTTTGCATCCATTTTTGCATCAATACTGTTCTCCACCCGACTTATTTCCTCCTGCAACTTAGAAGTTTCTTGTTTCCAGGACTGACTACGCGTAATCGAAGCTCCGTCCACCATTCCCAAGAACGATTAGCTCTGATACCCTTGTAAGACGATGAATCGAAACAGAAAAGAAGAAGGTGAGAAGAAGCAGAGATTCAGATGAGAAGAGAGAAAGAAAATTCAAGAAGAGAGAGAAAGTCATGCATTCATTGTGATCTCAACGGATAAGACCCTCTAACGGCTACAGACTCGATATAACAACCTTAGTACAGGACACGGCATCGTTTTATGTAATTACAAGCCCCATCCCAAAACGCGTCGTTTCATTAACTCTCCCCAGACTTTGTTAATAACAAAAATTCAAACTAATTCTTTTCCTTCAACAGCTAACTCGATTCATCCCCTTACATGATTTTTTGAAAGAGGCTATTTTGGGAGTGTTTAGAGAGGTTTTGATCGACCAAAGAGGGTTTTAAAGGAAAAAGGTGTGTTTAACCTTTTAAGTAAAACTGCCTAGCCAAAAAGCCTAAAGGGATCGATCCCTCGGGTAAGGGGATCGATCCTTTTAGTGGATCGTAGAATAAGGAGCTCACTGCCAAGCTTGGGATCGATCCTTTTTCTGGAAATTTGTATTTTAAGCACTAGGATCATTTAAGATGAGATTTAAACTCAAATGGAGGCATTCTATGTCATATGTATGATATGAAATGAGTTTTAAATGCCTTAGAGGATACCTAAGGACATGTATGTCAACATGAAACAACAAGATATGCAATTTTCATCATATATCAAATTTTAGTCCTCTAATTGCACATTATCAATATTATTTCAAGTAATATACACTCAAAGGCTCTATAGGTGCCTAAGCATGCATTTTGACATAAATTGCTACAAGACAACATCATATTCTCAAAATTCATCATAAAAGATCATATTAAGCATGAAGAACATGATTTCACAAAATCAATCAAATATTGCAAATTTAAGGCCAAAAATATAATTATGAGCATATTAGACCATAAATGTGCAACTCGTGCAATCTTAACTCCCCCTTATTAAAAGAACTTAAACAACATATGGGGATCCTCAAACATGCTTTAAAATATATAAACACACATAATCAATATAAATGAATAAAGATTGCATGTTAAATAAAATGTTACCACTTGAACCAAGATAGGTTGATTAGGCCATATCCTCTTCAAGTGTCCTTCCTTCTAGTGTGTCTAGAGTTTTCCAATTTTTTTCATTTTGCTCACCAATTCTCCAACACACCTACAACAAGGAACTATGCATGTTTTGGTACCCAAATTATTTTGGGTCCATTAGAGTTAGTTCCTACAATTTTAGTCCCTTTTGGTATCCATTTAGACAAGAGATCATATTCTTTGTTAGCAATGAGTCCTTTTGGAACCCAAATGTTTTTAATTATCCTTCTATTATATGATCTTTGAGGACCACTATATCTATATCCATTAAAGTTCTTTCTAACATAGTTGGATTTTTAATTTTCATCTTTTTCAATTTGTTTTGTCCCAACTTTGTTGAAAGAAGCTTTAAGATCATCAAGTTCCTTTTGATGATCATCATGGACCTTTGAAAGTAAGTTGTGCAAGTGTTGATTTTTCTTTTCAAATTCTTTTATTCTAACTTGCATTTCCTCAACTTTACTTTCAAATTCCTTGTTAGATTTGGAAATAGAGTCATTTTCAATTTTCAATTTTAAAATGGTTTTTCTATTTTTCAAAATTGACTCTTAAAATTCCAAAGCTAATTCATCATAAGCCTCTTGCAATTCATCAAACGTATAATCAATTGAAAATGATGAATTAGAGGTTACCATAGAGTCATCATCGATATCCATGAGACACAAGTTGGCTACTTCATTCTCATCCTCGTCGGATGATTCATCATCGCTCCAAGTAGTTACATGAGCCTTGTGCTTCTTTTTCTCATAGCTCTTTTTCTTCAATTGGGGACAATCGAACTTGATATGTCCCGGATTTTTGCACTCATAGCAAATAATTTTATCTTTCTCTTTGTTGTCATTTTTGAAGCCCTCTTCTCTTTAAAATCTTCTTCCTTTGTTGGACCTCATGAATCTTTTGAATCTCTTGGAAAACATAGCCATCTCTTTATCTTCATCCTCTTCACTAGAATCAATATCTTCTTTTGATGCTTTGAGAGCAACACCAAATTTCTTCTTTTCCACTTCTTCCTTCTTCTTTTCTTCCTTACCCTTTGACATCATTTCATGTGTAAGCAAGAAACCAATGAGCTCATCCAACTTGAGAGTCTTGAGGTCCTTTGCTTCTATGATCGTCGTTTTCTTTGAATCTTATGAATCAAGAAGAGAGTAGATCATCTTCCTCACAAGTTTATCTTCCGGGATCACTTCTTCATAGCCCTTCAATCCATTAATAATCACGGAGAATCGATCGGACATGGTTTTGATGTCTTCTTGGGGTCCATCTTGAAGTTTTCATAATTGAGATTGAGAAGCCCAGTTTTGGTCTCCTTCACTTGATTGGTTCCTTCAAATGTAACTTCACGTTTGTCCCAAATCTCTTTAGCATTGGAACAAGATGACACCCTTCCATACTCATCAGGGCCAAGGGCACAAAATATGAGATGCATTGCTTTAGCATTTATGGAGAATCTCTTGTTTTCTTCATTGCTCCATGTCTCCATACTACTAGTTGGTGCGGTGTAACCACTCATGATGATCTTCCAAGCTTCAAGATCAAATGCTTGAATGAATAGCTTCATGCGGTTCTTCCAATAAGCATAATCAACTCCATTGAAGAAGGGAGGCTTGTTGGTGGGTTGAGAATCGCCCCAAACTTCAATGGTGGAGGTATAAGCCATGGATGACCTTGTAGATGATTGCACACTTCTTGGATCTTCTCAAGAGGTTGTAAGACCTTCCAATAAACCAAGCTCTGATACCAATTGTTGAGAGTGGCAATCAATCGATTAAAACCAAGAGGGGGTGAATTGGATTTTTGAAAGAACGATGGACACTAATTGCAAAGGTAGAAATTGCAAAGAGATTTAGAGTGGTTCAACTCCCTTAATTGGATTCTACATCCACTACCTTAGTGACCACACTAAGGATTTTCCACAAATCCACTAATTTATCTTTCCTTTAAGGATAAGGAGTAACCTTACACAATTCAATAGACTTATACCCTAAAGTCTATTGAATCATTTCCTCAAAACAAATTCAAAGAAGCAAACTAAGAAATCCTCACTATGAATGTGTTTGCAAAGTTTAAGCTCTCTCACACACCCAAAGAAACACTAGCAAAAGAATTACAATGAAGAATACTCTAGTGTTTTACAAGAAAGATCGAAAATTAAGCACAAAATGGACTCTTGAAAGCTTGAATTTTTGTATAGACTTTCTTGTTGTTGCTGAGATGATTTTTCTTTGTTTTTGTATCATCTCAATCAATACTAGTCGTTTAGAGCCGTTGGGATGTCATAAAGTCGTTACCAATATGAAAATACAGCATTTATAGCACGAGGGATCGATCCTTTCTTATGAAAAATATGATCGTTGCAAAAAGGGATCGATCCCATACACCAGAGGATCGATCCTTTTACACTGAGAAAAAATTTGTATGAAACTGTCAATCAAGGGATCGATCCCTTGTATTAGGGGATCGATCCTTTGTGCCTTGAAGACTTGAAAATAGTTTTCGTAGTGCAAAAACGGATCATACTTGTTTTGAAAAAGATCAGTAAAGCTGGAAAACATTTGAAACGAATTTTTCAAGTTTGCTTGGACTTTGAATTATTTTTGCAATAATTAATATATTCGATTAAGTCCAAAAATATTTTTCTTTTAATTCTTTATATCAAAATATTAGTTCATCACGAGGTTTGTAATCGCATTTTGTAAAACGCGAGGATGTCGTACGTGGCGGATTTGGGGGTCATTTTTCTACATAACTTTGGCAAGGGGTCATTTACATAAATTACTTTTTAAGGGGGTTTTTGGTGTAAAAATGCCTTTATGGGGGAATTGTTTTTCATTGCAATTTGCAATAGGATTTATATTCAAAGTTGTCCCGTGATAAAACTGTGACATGTGAAGATACTGAAGCAGTGAATGGTGCAAAGATGATGTTAAGAGTCTAGACTAGGTGGTTATTAGTAATCTGTTGTACATCAAGATTAGTTGTGTTGAGTTAGCAGATGCCGTTAGGAAGGTTGTTAGATCACTATTATCACACTGACTAACTCAACTTATATAAATACTACTCGGTGTCTATTGAGATATTACGAGTTCATTAATAAAATTGTGAGAGTAATGTCTCTCTTCTATACAACTATTTTCTTCATCCTTAGATCTTATTGAGGATTCTTAACATGGAATCATTCGTTAGTGTTCTGGGTAGCGTTCCGTTGTGTTGATGGTTATCTTGAGGTTGATGATGGTGCATGCTGACGGCTATGATTGTAGATTGAAGCTGATGACTCAATAATTAGTATCGACAAGTGTCATCTTCTCAATCGTCGAGATTTTTTGTTGAAATAACGATAAGCTTGTCTAGGTCTTGGTAAGATTTATGTCCTCGTCTAGCATTCAATTTGATCATCGATTTCCTTATCCATAATCGAGCTTATCAGTTGAATCGTTAGGATGTTTGTCTCATGCATCTTGGTTAAAGAGCAGATTAATGATTTGTGGATACTTCTTTAGATTAGAAATTGTGTCTCTTTAATGTGTTTTCTTCTTTGAGGCATCGCAGTCTCTTCATGCATTTCTCCTTTGTGATTCTTAATCTGATGCGATTCTTGCTTCTTCTTTGTGAATAGTTTGGTTTCTAGTTGGTTCATGTGATTGAGGTTTGTTCTGACGGATACTGGTTGATTCTTCTTTTTATTTTGTAAGTGTGGTTGTCTTGTTGATTGCATATATCTTGTTCAACGATTTGTCTCTGTGAGCTTTGATAAGACTTGAAAAAAGTGACGCGATGACTGTTGAGTCTTCTACGAGTTCTAATTCCATTCCAACCTCTCTTACATCTTCCTTGAGTATCTACAATGTGCAGCAGTTACCAAAGCTTAATACAGTAAAACTCAGCAAGAACAGTTATGTTCTCTAGAAACATCAAGTTCTACTGATCGTAGAAGGGTATGGTCTCATGTCTTTTCTCTCGGATCACAAGGTGCCTAAGAAAATTGTCACGGATGAGTCTGGAAGTGTTGTAGATAATTTGATTTTTCTTGCATATTTGAAACAAGACAAACTCCTTGCTTCATGGCTCCTCTCCACAATTAGTTCAAATGTGTTGCCTCATTTCGTAGGGCTTAACACAGCTCAAGCAGTCTGGAATTCTTTGGCCAGACGTTATGGTGCTAGGTCTACTGCTAAGATTTCTTCTCTTCGTCATAGTCTTTATTCTCAAAAGAAGAGAGGGATGTCCATTACTGATTATCTTGCTAAAATTAAATTGATATGTGATACTTTAAGTGCTTCTGAGAATGTTGTCACAAAACAAGAACAAGTTAGTGTCACTCTTGCTGGACTGGCTGCAAAATTCGAGTCTGTAATTGTTGTTGCCTATCGTGAAACTCAAACTCTTAAGAGTATTTTTGAAATGTTGTTTGATTGTGAAGTTAGGCAAAATGAGTTTTTGTCTAATAGTTTTTCTATTCAGGTCAATATAGCAACTCATACAAATCTCAAATCAGAAGATTCTGATGACAAAGATTAATTCAATGAAGAGCAGTTTCTTAATCATAATCATTTTTCAAGAGGTCAAAGGAGCAATAATTCATTTCGAGGAAAAGGAAGAGGTCAATATGGTTCTAATCGACCGCAATGCCAATTGTGTGGGAAATATGGTCACTTGGTTCAGAAGTGTTTTCATAGGTTTGATCATAATTACCTTGGCCATACATCTGGTTCCAATAACACTAGAGGAGGTTATAACAATCTAAATCACTCCAATTTTGGTCAGCGGACTGAGACTTTAGTTCCCGTCTATTCTCATACCCCCATTCAAGCTTATTCACATGTTTTTTCCAATACTACATCTGGTGTATATGATGCCTCTTACAATGTGTCGTTTGTTTCAAATACTCCTATGTGTCAAGCCTCTTCTAGTTCTAGTCCAGTGTTTACTCAACCACCTGTTCAGAGTCCGGTCTTACCTTCTCCACTACCTTCTGCTCCTCTTTCTTCTTTCTATCCTAGCATAAATGGCAATGGACTAGGTGGTTCCAGGGATGTCGTGTGGTATCCTGACTCGGGTGCTACTCACCACATCACTAATGATCGAGCCAATCTCCATTCTGATGTTGCTTACACATGTATGAATTCTCTTCTTATGGGTAATAGAAATGAGGTGAGGATAACTCATGTTTGTTGTGGTACTGTGTCGAATGGATGTAGGTGTTTAAGTTTGCGTAATTTGTTATGTGTATCGGACATCAAAAAGAATTTGTTATCTCTTTCTCAATTTGCTCGTGATAATGGAGTTTTCTTTGAATTTCATCCTCACCATTATTTTGTTAAAGATGCTCAGACTAGGGTGCCTTTACTGGAGGGGAAGATAACTCTTGAGGGGCTGTATGCGTTGCATTCAGTTGAAGTTGCTGATCGTCAAGTGTTTCTGGCTGCTACAAATAAAGTGTCCGCTCAGACATACAATGTTTCCAAGTCAGTTTTACCTTAGGAATTATGACATAAACACCTCGGTCACCCCTCGTTGGATGTACTTAGATCAATTTTGAGTTCTTGTAATATTGTTGTGAGTGATAATAAACTGCATATTGTGTGTTCTTCTTTTTTACAAGGGAAAACACATAAACTTCCCTTTTGTTTGTCTACAACTGAATATGATTCACCTTTTCAATTGATTGTTTCGGATGTTTGATGGGCCCCTTCATGTGGAGTCAGATGGTTTTTATTATTATGTTTCGTTCATTAATGTTTATAGTTGGTTCACTTGGATGTATTTACGCAAGCAGAAATCAGATGTGTTTCAATGTTTTGTGAATTTTTTATAAGATGATTGAGGTTCAATTTGGGTGTAAAGTTAAATCTTTGTAAACTGATGGAGGCGGTGAGCATAGGGTTTTATCAAATTGGCTACTTGAACATGGAGTGCAACATCGTGTCTCCTATCCAAGTACTTCTGAACAAAATGGCAAGGCCAAGAGGAAACATCGACATATAGTCAAAATAGGGCTAACAATGTTAGCTCAAGCTGGCTTATCCTTAGAATATTGGAGTCATGAGTTTGTCACGGTCGTGTTTTTGATAAAAAGGTTACCAACATCTGTTTTGCATAAGAAGTCCTCACATGACGTTCTACAAAAACAAAAGCCAAATTATGGTTTCTTTCGGGCTTTTGGGTGTGCATGTTTTCCATTAACAATACCTTTTAATCAACACAAGCTTGAGTTTTGAACGAAGCAGTGCATTTTTCTAGGATATAGATCACGACATAAGGGTTACGAATGCCTTGACAGTGAAGGCAAGATTATTGTTTCTCGTCACGTGGTTTTTGATGAGACACTTTTCCCATGGAAAATCTCAAAACTGGTTCGTTCTGTGATAATTCTACCTCTCAGAATCATGTGTATGATGCTAGAAGTTTTCCTTTGGTCTTGGTATAACCTAGCCCACTCGCTCAGCCACCAAGGCCCAAAGATCTTCATGCCCAATCTTGTTAAAAAGGAATGGATTCTCACGTGGGCCATACTCAAAGTTCTCAAAGGGAAACAGGCCCAGATGATGTTTTGGACTCCACCCGTGTCCTACTGGTTCGTTCAAAAGGTGAACTGATTTGTACAATTGATGCTACTGACTTCTCTCTTAATTCTCTAGGTCATCAACATGATATAGGACCCGATGTTGCCCATTCTACGGGTTCTCTGAGAAACATGAGTTTCGATATTGGACTGGGTTTGACCCATGGTGTTGTTACTCCCCAAATGAGCGTGGGAGAGTTTAATGAAAGTGCAGAGGGCTCATTTTCGTCTATAGAGTCTTCACGTTGTCTAGGTCTTCAGAATACAAAGGGTATATGAGCGCAATCAGATTTGGGGATTCCTCTCTTCACTGTGGGTATGGACGAGTAAGTTCATGGGGATTCTTTGGCTAGTGGTACACATACGTCTCGCGTCGATGATATTCCTCTTGTCGGTGATCTTTCTCATGCTGGTAAATATTTCTCATGTTGTGACGAATTCCCATCCGATGGTAACAAGGGGTAAAAATGGATTTCGTAATCCCAAAGCTTTTAATGTGAATTTTTCTTTAACAAATTTGCCTGATATTGTTGAGCCTTAGAACATCCATGAAGCGGTGAAGAGTGAGAAGTGGCGACAAGCGGCTCAAGATGAATATGACACCCTCGTCAAGAACAATACTTGGACGATCGTTGAGTTATCCTCTAATAGGCGAGCAGTGAACTGGAAGTGGATCTTCAAAGTAAAGTGAAATGCTGATGGATCGGCTTCTCGGTAATGCCCGGCTCATCGGGAAAATATATCTTCAGAAGGCTGGGTATGGCTTTCATGAAATGTTTAGTCCAGTTATTAAGCCTACAACAGTCCAAACTATCCTCTATGTGGCAGTAACAAGGAATTGGATTCTATGACAAGTCGATATTAATAACGTCTTTTTGAATAGGGATTTGGCCGACGAGGTTTACATGACACATCCCCCTAGGTACGAACAAGGTGATAAAAAGATGTTAGTATGCAAACTAAATAAAGCCATTTACGGGTTGAAACAAGCTCCACGAGCTTGGTTTGAGAAATTGCGAACATATCTACTGTCTGCAAGGTTTAGTCTGTCTAAGTTCGACTCGTCCTTATTTGTTCGACTATTAAATGGTAAAATAGTTTATTTGCTTGTTTATGTTGACGATATAATAGTAACTGGCTGTGATAATGCTGAGGTTCAAAGTGTGATTGAAGATCTGAACAAGAGTTTTTCTTTAAAAGATTTGGGTGTGTTGAATTACTTTTTAGGGATTGAAGTTCAATATGATAAGGATGGTTTAATCCTAAGTCAGAAGAAGTATATTAGAGACTTGCTAAAAAGAAGTGGTCTAGAGAATGCTAAGGGCTTGCCAACTCCTATGGTGACAAATTTGCATTTCTCTATAGTCGTTGGTAGTCCTATTGAGAGTGTAACTGAGTACAGGAGCATAGTGGGAGCTCTACAATATATAGTGATCACAAGGCCGGAGATAGCCTTTGCGGCTAATAGGGTGTGTCAGTTTAAACAAGATTCTTTAGAAACTCATCTTCAAGCTGTCAAAAGAATTTTATGGTACCTACAGGGTACTATTGATTATGGCCTAAAATTTAATGTCTCTTCTCGAATGGATATTATAGCTTTTGCTAATGCTACTTAGGGTTCCGATTTAGATGATCGACGATCGACTACAAGGTTCTATTTGTTTCTTGAAGGAAATCTTGTCTCGTGGGGGTCGAAGAAGCAATTTGTTGTTTTGCATTCTACAACGGAGTCTAAGTACAGATTTGTTACATGTGCGACCAATGAGGTTATCTGGCTCTTATCCTTACTGCAAAAATTGCATATCACTTCAGAAGGCACACCAACCTTGTGGTGTGACAATTCTAGTGTAGTTGCGATCTCGGCTAACCCTGTCATGCACTCAAAATTCAAACATGTTGAACTTGATTTATATTTCATTCGAGGAAAAGTTGCAGCAGGCAAACTGTTTGTCAATGGAATTCCTACATATGAGCAAGTCACAAATGTTATGACAAAACCTCTTTCGGCTCCTTTATTTTCTCGCTTTCGGCAAAAGCTTGTTGTGATGCCTCTGTCAGCAATTTCTCAGGATGTTGAGTAAGGTACAAGTTTTTCTTTTTCTAGTATTTGTTGTTTCTAAAATTTGTATTGTAGGTTGAACAATCAAAGAAGCTGATCGGGATCTTGAAGATAGAAGAAGCAAGGTGAATGTTAAGTATGGGTGTTCAAAAGTACCCAGGCCGATTGACCCGACCCACTGACCCGCATACTCGATTTAAAATTATCGGGTATTTTATAAAAAATTACCTGAATTTTCGGGTCGGGTACCCGACTCGCTTTTTTTTCTGGTATTCGGGTCGAGCCCGGGTCATAAAATACCTCTTAGTCGGGTACCCAACTACCCGATACCCGATTTAATTATTTTTTATTTTTTATTATTTTAATTAAAACTCACCGTTTTAGGTAAAAAAAAATTACCTCGTCTGACTTGTCTCCCACTCTCCCTCACAGACTCTCAAAACACTTCCCCAAAATCACTCGCAATCCCTAATTTCACATCGCTCCCTCCTCTCACTCCCGTCAGTCGTCTCCCTCGTCTCGACCGATCAGCACAACAACTTCCATCGCCGACCGATCGTATTTCACCCATCTCCGTCGAGTTTGACCATCATCACTCTCTACTCAGTGCTCAACCAAAGCAAAAGGTAATTGCTTCTTTTCTTTCATATTTCTTTGTAGTGCTAAAGTTTCCCGTTGAAACTTATAGCGCTAATAACAATAGAATTCACAAAATGTTTTCTAAACTCTAAAGGCTTACCTGAATATTGTGAAGATTGTAAATTACAATCTGACGACTGGGTCTGGCATCCTTTGTGTAAAAAAATAATTAAAATAACACATATTGTAAGAATTCATAAAGGGAAATAAAGGAAAATAGACACCCAGTTCTTCAGTGCTCAATAGTCAGACCACGGTTTCTCTGTAATTTTCAAAATAATTGCATCTTACTTTAGACTAGAATATGATATCGTAATGTAGTAGAGAAAAGGGTTTCTCCTGGGCACATTAGCAAATGAGAATATGTTGTGGTCAATAGTTTGTAATTTTCAAACAACCAAGTGAGCAAATGAAGTCTAGATTAGCAAATGAGAATCAAATAGTAGACATTTGGAGTGCACTATGCACTGTTTTATCAATCAGTGAAATATGTATAGTGCTCACAACAGTTTAAATGCAATTTAACTTAGCACATTAGCAACGGAAATTGTTATCATAAAAAAATAGAATATATCTTACCTAGCAATCTAGCATTAGCAACGGAGATTGTTATCATGAAAAAAATAGAATATGTATAGTGTTCCTTTTGCAACTGTTGCAATATGCCAATATCTAGTCTTTTGTTAATTTGATAAAAAAAATTTCCAGATAATGTCAATGACGGGGGAAAACTGTGATGATGATTTAATGAAGATATCTTCCTCAAATGAGTCTCCTAAAGAACCTGAGGCTGACAATGTGGTAGAGACTCCAACAATTGCAAAAAAACAAAAGGAAAGGGAAAAATATTTTTGAAGCTTCAAGTGAAAGAGGTAAAAGAAAAAATATGTTGTTTGGGATCACTTTAAAGAAATTAAGGGTGATAAATATCATGCGAAGTGTATTTATTGTTCTCAAAAGATATCTTGTGCATCTAGTAATGGAACTAATGCCATGAAGCGTCACACTAGTCGGTGTAAGAAAGCTCCTTTTAATGTAGATACAAAACAAACAATCTTAGGTTTTGAGTCTAAGACAAAGTGCATTGCTGATGGCACTATTGAAACTGTTAGTGTTCCTAGATTATGGCATTTTGATCAAGATGAGATTAGAAAAGCACTTGCTAAGATGATGATTGTTGATGGGTTGCCATTTAGTTTTGTTGAACGTGAAGGATTTCGTCATTTCTGTAAGGTTGCAGTTCCTAGTTTTGTTCCTTCTTCGCGTGCTACCATTACTAGAGATTGTTATGCTCTGTTTATTGAAAAAAGGAAGAAATTGAAGAACTATTTCAGTACTTTATCTTCTAGGGTATGTCTTACCACTGATACATGGACATCTTGTCAAAATTTGTCATATATGTGTCTTACTGCCCATTTTATAGATGATGATTAGAAATTGTGTAAAATGATCATCAACTTTTGTCCAATTGACGGTCATTCTGGGGATCTTATTGGCAGTGCTGTTGAAAAATGTCTACTAGAATGGGGTCTTAAGAGGATAATGACTATAATTGTTGATAATGCTAGTTCTAATGATCTAGCGATCAAGTATTTGAAGCAAATTCTTAATTTGTGGGATAGTTGTGTGTTGAATGCTGAATTTTTACATATGAGATGTGCTGCACATATTTTGAATTTGGTTGTTAAAGATGGACTAAAAGATGTTGATGTCTCTGTTATAAGAGTTCGTGCTGCTGTGAAATATGTAATATCTTCTCTTGAAAGGCTTCAAAAGTTTAAAGCTTGTGTTGAAGAGGAGAATATAAATTCCAAATCTTTTGTTTGCTTGGACATTGAAACAAGGTGGAATTCTACCTTTTTCATGCTTAAAAGTGCTTTGGTGTTTAGGAAGGCATTCAAAAACATGAAAACTAAATATCTTCCTTACACAAAGGAGCTTCGAAACGTTGGTGGTGCACCCGTTGATGAAGATTGGGATAAAGTTGCATCCTTCTTGTCTTTTCTTCAGATCTTTTCCGAGACTACATTGAGTTTCTCTGGATCAAGGTATGTGACTGGTAATACTTTTGTGGAAGAAATATATGACGTTGGGTATATAATTAACAGTTCTGTTGATGACCCGAATGAGGGGATTAAGAGTATGGCACGTCAAATAAAGTTGAAATTTGACAAGTATTGGACGAATGTTAATAATGTGAATGTGTTGATGTTCATTGCTTTAGTTCTTGATCCTAGGCATAAGTTACGATATGTTGAGTGGATCGTTCGATGTTAATAATGTGAATGTGTTGATGTTCATTGCTTTAGTTCTTGATCCTAGGCATAAGTTACTTTGACATCATTGTTTGATTTTTATTCTTCTTCGCATCTTTCGTCAACTCAAATGAGATCATGCTCTTTTAATCCTTATTCTAGTGGTCATGGTGGTGGTGAGGGAGAAATAAGGAAGTTAAAAGGAACAAATTTGAGAAAGGACTATGAGACCGAGATAGAATTGAATGATACTTCTGAAACAACAACTGAGTTAGATATTTGGGAGACAAATGTGTTCGCGACAATGATAATTTTGATATCTTGGCTTGGTGGTTTGTGCAAACAAATAACTATCATATTCTTATGAGCATGGCACGTGATGTACTTGCAATTCCGGTTTCTACCGTTGTTTCAGAGTCCGCTTTCAGCATCGGAGGGCGTGTTCTTGATTCTTTCTGCACCTCTTTAACTCCTAAGATGGTGGAAGCTCTTATTTGTACTCAAGATTGGATACGTGTTTCTCATGACGATAGAGGAGAGCTTGCTAGCATTAGAGAATATGGAAGAAGGTAAGTTTTCAAATTTAAATTTATTATTTTCTTTTTGTGATATTTATTTATATTATTGTTAATTTGCTATTGACATATATTTGAAATGCTTTATGTAGAAATGCAAGATTTGACTTCCGAGCAACCAACAATTATCATTGATGAGACCAATGAAATTTCGGAAGAATGAAATATATTTCTTTAGTTGCATTTTCTTCAAACTTTTTAGTTTTATATTCAAATTATGCAATTTGAATTTTTAGACTCTATCATGTTTTATATTTGTATTTTGTTTGGATTATGTTCCTACTTCCTACACAATTTGGTTTGTGTAAACTATGTGTTTTATATTTGCATTTTGTTTGGATTATGTTCCTACTTCCTGCACAATTTGGTATGTATAAACTATGTGTTCTATATTTGCATTTTATTTGAATTATGTTCCAACACTTGTTGTTTTCTAAAGATGGAATCCAAGTACTAATTTCTTTATGTTTACATGATAATACAAGTTTGGTACTCTTAGTGAAAAACAATATTTGTTATTTTATTTTATGCCTAGAGTTTTATATCCTACATGATAATAAAAGGATGTAATGACTAATAGAAAAGGTTTTATTTTTTTCAATTTGCTTTTAAAAATAAAAAAAAGAAATTGGTTTCTATCCTTTATGTACTCGTGTTTTTTCAAATTAAAATTGGTTTTATTATCACTACGATGAAGTTGAAAATAAATATGATTTTTTTTAATTTGCTTTAAAAAATAAAAAACAAAAAACGGGTACCTTATTACCCGAATTAGCGGGTACCCGGTTCCTATGGGCCGGGTATCGAGCCGACCCTTTAGTACCCGAAAATTTCTGGTACCCAAAAATTCGGGTACCCAAAAATGAACACCCCTAATGTTAAGAGTCTAGACTAGGTGGTTATTAGTAATCTATTGTAAATCAAGATTAGTTGTGCTGAGTCAATAGATGCAGTTAGAAAGGTTGTTAGATCACTGTTATCACATTGGTTCACTCAACTTGTATAAATAATATCCGGTCTCTATTGAGATATTACAGGCTTATTAATAAAATTGTGAGAGTATTGTCTCTCTTCTATACAACTCTCTTTTTCATTCTTAGCTCTTATTGAGGATTCTTAACAGCTGAGAGGTAAGAGTGAAGTCGTTGTAAGGCCAGTTGGGGTGGCGGATACGATGACAAAAGCCGCTAAGGTGAACTTGCACGATTAATTAAGATGATTCCGTAGGAAAGCCTGTATATAAGCGTTTTATTATAGCTTTCTTACAGTTACATATTTTGTCTTGGAATTTTGCATCAAGCCAAGGGTCCGTTTATGGAGATGTAAATTACTACGGCTCCTTTGGCATTACTTAAAAAAGAGCTTTTGCTTTAAAAAGTGACTTTTCACCCATAAGCAATATCAAACACTTTCTTTTTTGAGTAAAAAATCACTTTAAAAAGTGGTTTTCTACCCAACCTCAAACTAAGATTTCTAGCTTTTAGGGTGGAAAATCACGTTTATGACATACTAAGTTGGGTACAGATCTAGTGTAACATCATAAAATATTGAGTTGGTTTTGAATTTGGATGAGAGTCTTATATTTTCGATTCAAATGAGAATCAACCAAAAATCTAGTGAAGAGGTAATACGGCACAACAGACAAGACATGGCGAATGTACACTGCATGGTTGGAGTGACCGCTAATACACTCGGTAGGGGTAAACGTTTGAACGAATCGAGTCAAAATAATTTGAGTTGTTCGAGTTAACGCGTCATTTTTACAATTCAAATTTTATTTGAATTATTTTGAGTATATTCGAATTTATGAACCTTTGAGTCGAGTCAAGACAAATCGAATTCTTTTTGTCTCGAATTGATTCAAAAATTTTGATTTTTTTCAAGTCAAGAGTTTTGCTCATCAAATTATTTCTGTTTCTCCGTAGTCAAGTTTAATTGCTTTATAAACCTTGTGGGTTTTGTTGCAGGATGGGCTTGATAAGCATAACCCAATTTAATGGGACGAGGAATTTGAATGCAAAATCACAACTCGTTTGATAATGATACCCGAAATTTTATTTCTGTCAAGAAAAAAATAGAGCTACAAATCTCAAATTTACTAAATATTGAAATTCAATGAAATAACTGAATTAAATTGTAGCGGACTCCTAGCCTGTAGTTGCTCCTGGCCGCCAATGGCGATTCAAGAAGTATGTAGAGATTATAGCGCGTTGCCAAGTGCATCCCCTTTGCTTGTCTGAACCAGCCAAATTACTACTTAACTGCATTGCCTCTTCCAGACGCCAACCGATCAACCAAACCATGAGCCAGCAACAACCACAAAGGGCTCCTGCGCCCGACATGCAATCTGAAGCCACCGCCATTGAATCTATCAAAGATGGCCAGGTTTTGGACACAGAATCCGTTGGTGGAGAGGTGGTCGCGCCATACAGTCAACCTGATGTTTCGGCATCAACATTGAATGATCCTGGTTTAATTACGATCGGAGAGGCTTTAGAGGTGGCAGCCCTCTCTGCTGCCGATAAACCAATTGACCAGAGCGATGTGGCAGCAATTCGAGCTGCGGAAATGAGAGCTACTGGCAGTAGCGAGATTAAACCCGGCGGTGTAGCATCCGAAGCTCAATCTGCAGCCGCTCGGAATTCCCAAACCGAACGGTTTGAAGATCAAGCCACTCTCTCGGACGTTTTAGCAGTAATAACATTTGTTTGTTTTACTAATTCTACAAATGGAATTTATTATTATTATTTTTGTGTTACGAGATATGGAGTTTGTATTTTGGGCAGGATGCTAGTTCGATGTTGCCAAAGGATAGAGTGGTGACTCGTGAAGATGCTGACAAGATTGTAGCTGCGGAGCTGCGGACTAATCCAGACATGACAATTACGCTTGGTGGAGTGGGTGCGGCCATGGCCGTAGCAGCTAGGCGTAATGAGAATTCAACAACTTAGAACTTATGATTAATTCACGTCTTCTTTCATGGAAAGGAAGTTATGTGTTGTTCTACACCCTACAGGCTTGGTTTACGTTCTTCAGTTTGCGTACAAAAAAAAAAATGTTAACCAGTGCTGTACCTGCTTTCCGAATACACATCCTTTGGTTTCCTTTAATTCCTTTTATATTTTCTCAACTTGGAATTGTGGATTTTATTCATGTCTGTCCGGGCATTTTAATCTCACTTGCTTTTTCCACTTTAACTTTAACCGAGGTAGGCTTTACTTATCAATTGAGTTCATTTTTACTCGAATTTGTTCGGTTTCGATAAAATTAATATATATTTTTTTCTAACATAGTATTGTGCTGATTCAATAATTAATTAATTACATGTAAAAATATCATGTTAGTACTACATTTTACTCGTGACTTAGTTCAGTCAACAATTAAATGTTAATCTAAACAAATATCATTTCCATCCAAAAAAAATATTGAGGACTAAAGTACATAAAAAGATTAAGGACTAAAATAATTATTTGACCAGCATTGGAGGTAGATGTTGACATAATGCCTAATTGTAATATTAATTTCTCATCGAGTTTTAATAACCTGTTAAAATAGAGTTTTTATGAGAAACCCTCATACTTTCGACCACCCAATGCTTTTATCTCTTTCGTTTATTATCCAATAAAACTAGTTTAGAAGTATGTTGTTCGACCTTTAAGAATAATGTTTCTTAGTGTTTAGATTTACAAAATAAATCTATAAAGGAACACCCAAAACCCATCAAAGTCCCAAATTCAAAAAATAGTGGATTTTTTCTATGTTTAATTCAATGAGTTTTGCTCAGATTTTTTCTATGCACGTTTTGGGGTATATGCTAGAATATCTGCGTTTTTGTAAGATACTTTAGCTTCCTTGTAGCAGCTTTGTTGTGGATAATATACACACAAACTTATCTAAAATAATTTTGGATCGAAACTAAGATAATTTTCATCGGTTTTTATAAACATAAATCTAATTTTAATATAATATATTTCACATTTTTTATTATTTAATATAAAGAAAATCTACACCGGACGTTGAACACTATTAAATTAATTAATAAAAATTAAAAATCTCAAAGACTTAACATACAATTAATAATTATTTAAAATAAAATTTTAATTAAATTATTTTTCAAATATATGCGAAACTAAAACCATCAAAACCATAAGAAACTTAGTAAACAAAAAATATTTAAGGATTGATTAAAACCCTCAAAATCATAATAAACTTAGAATGATCAGCGTAAAAATTCACTTAGTAAATTTACAGTAAATTTTTAGGGACGGACACGTACATATACATTAGTATAGTTTGTATTTACTATAAATTTTTAGGGTTTTAGTCAAAAAAAATTAGGAATCGACTAAAACCTCAAAATCACGAGAAACTTAGTAAACAAATAAGAAATTTAAAGTGATCCGCGTAAAGTTGCGGGTGGAATGGCAAAGGAAAAAGATTTAGGTCCTGTTTGGTAATTAGTAGATAGCGGACTATATTAGCTCATAGCTGATAGTCGATTGCATTAATTATTTGACTAGCGGATTGTATTAGATGATTGTATAAAAGTGTTTGATAAAATTAACTGATAGCTGATAGCTGTTAGATTATTTAAACAAGCAAAATGACATATAAAGACATGATTATATTCAATATTTGTTTGAATAGTTTATTAGTTATCAATATTTTGTATCTAATTAATATTAATTAGATCTATAAAATTATTTTAATATATCTTTTCTAAACATATTTGAATAATTAATATATTAATTTATTATTTATATAATTATTTTAATATAATTTAATTAATTAATAATTTTAAGTACACATATAAATATGTGATAATAAAAAATAAATATGATTAGCTTATAAATAGGGAGAAAAATATTTAAATTAGGTTATTTTGAGATTTTTGGTAATTGGTAAGGGTAAAAGAGCTTTTACAACTCTAATATCAAACCTCTAATCTCAAAAAGCTCATGACCATATTTGGTAATGAGAGGTTTGGGAAAAATTAAAGGTTTGACTAGTAAAATCCGCTAATATTGTTGTTTGGTGAATAGCTAATTGAAATAGAGGATTGAGGTAAAACTACTAATTTTGAAAAAGCTCACAATATGAGCTTTTTGAAATTAGAAGTTTGATATTAGAGTTGTAAAGACTCTTTTACCCTTACTAGTTATCAAAAATCTCAAAATAACTTAAATTAAATATTTTCTCACCCTATTTATAAACTAATCATATTTACCTTTTTCTTTTTATTATCACATATTTATATGTATATTTAATAATTAAATTATATTATATTAAAATGATTATATAAATAATAAATTAATATATAAATCATTCAAATATGTTTAGAAAGGTTATATTAAAAATAATTTTATAGATCTAATTAATATTAATTAGATACAAAATATTGATAACTAATAAACTATTCAAACAAGTATAGAATGTAATCATGTCCTTATATGTCATTTTATTTGTTTAAATAATCTAACTGCTATCAACTATCAATTAATTTTACCAAACACTTTTATACAATCAGCTATCAGCTAATGTAATCCGCTATCCGCTATCAACTATCCGCTAATTGCCAAACATGACCCATATTATGAGTTTTTTCAAAATTAGTGGTTTCACTCAATCCGCTATTCACCAAACAACAATATTAGCGAATTTGACTGGCCAAACCTCTAATTATGCCTCAAACATCTCTTTACCAAACAAGGCCTTGGGCTTTTTTAATTTATAGGTTGATTATGGTTGGTATTTGATCCAATCATTTTAAAAAATTAAATATATATATATATATACATGGAAAATAATTTGATTGAATTTTTATTTCAAATAATTATTAATTGTATGTTGAGTCCTTGAGATTTTTAATTTTTATTAATCAACTTAATGATATTTAGTGAGGTTTAGCATTAATGATGTTCATCGGTGTTCGACACACGTGGTAGATACATCTTTAATATAAATATAATTTTATTAAGTTTTAATTTCAATTTACACTTTTTAAAAAAAAATCTAAGTGCACTTCTTGTAATAGAAGCTGGCGTCGCATCCATTTATTTGGTTGGGCTTACGGCCCGATGAGTCTCCAGTCGGGGATGAACTAAATCATGCAGTTTTAAAGGGATAAATAAAAGCTTGTTGGAAAGCAGGGCGAAATTAGAGGGGGTTTGCAGGGGTTATGGCTAATGGCTTCCTCTAAAATAGAAATTTTGTTCACGAGTTTCTTTAGAGATTATATTTCTGTATATCAGTACATGATAAAGCTATATTCTAACTCCCTAAAATTATAAAAAAATAGTTTAATCCTTCTAAAAGTTATAATGTTACAAACTAATATTGATAAATGTATATAATTGTTTCCATGAAAGTTTATGATTCAATTCTAGTCTCTTAAAAATATTTCATACTCGAATCTAACAAGTGGTCATAGTAAAAAAAATATAATGTTCATCTTAAGAGATCCGAATTCAAGCAGTCTTATCTACAAGCAGGGGCAAAACTATGTTGAGGGTGGGAGGGGCGATTGCTCCCCCAATTTTGGTGGTTTAACTACATTTTAAGTAGGGGTGTTTAAAATTACCCGACCCGAACTACCCGACTCGACTACCCGACTACCCGAACACAAATAATCGGGTATTTATTCAGATTTTTTTTTTACCCGGGTCGGGTACCCGGCCCGTCATTTCTCGGGTCGGGCCCGGGTCAAAAAATATGATTTTTTCGGGTACCCAGTTACTTTCGGATACCCGATTCCTACTTTTTTTATTTTTTATTTTATTAGATTACTTAATATTTTTTTTTGAATATAAACCTTTGTTTATTAGAGAACTGGTAAATAACTGATTTGTGTTTAGGCTTAGGAGTTAGGACAACCCCTTAGGAAATATGACATGACAACACTGCAACCATTTGTCACAATAATTTTCTGAGGAAAAAAATAAAAAGAAGATTGTTGTGCAAAGTAGAGGGTAGAGTTTACAAAAATGGAGATTTTAGTCCACAAGCACCTTACATTGTCGTTCCATTAGCCTTCTTCGTTTTTTATCATCACTTTCCTGTGGATTCAGACAATCTGGTGCACGAACCCTCTTGGAGCCATCCGCCAATCGCTTGCATTGAAATCGGTGTTCCAGAGATGCTGTGTTATCACTTACCTGGCCTTTGAAGTTTTTTTTTTAATTTTAAAATAAAAAAAAATAAGAATCGGGTACCCGGGTTTAACGGGTACTCGATTATCGGGTACCCGGTATTTACGGGTCGGGACACGGGCCGACAAAACTAATACCCGAAGGTCCGGGTACCCGGATTTGAACACCCCTAATTTTAAGTCATTGATAGTTTTGAAATTATTTCAATTAAGTCATTGTCCCTCCCAAAAGTGTATGGTATAATTTACTTTTAGGACCTTATCGGTTTAAATTAATTAAATTAAGCATTAACCTCAATTATATACTTTAATTTCTTTTAAGACCTTTTAATGTTAAAAGTAGTGAAATTAAATTCTATCTCCTTTATTTTTTATGGTTTAATTACTTTTTATGATCCTGATCATTTCAAATTTAAACACATGGCTCAATCTTTGCCTGCAAGGCGTGTGCACATCATCAAAGATTTAAGAAAAAGAATGAACAAATAATACATTGTAATCACCTTAAAACTATTTGAAAAATATCTGACTTTGTTTCGGTTGAAAATTATAGTCACAAACTTAAAGTTTACACAGTGTAATAGGGATAGAATCCGTTTACACAGTGTAAAACTTAAAGTTTTACAAGTTTTTTGGACCGTTAGATGAGTGAAACGAATGGATGAGATTAACAGTAAATATGTGAAGATTATCACTTGGAAAAAAGAGAGTAAGGAGTTAATCTGAGACATCCATTCCCCCCATCAAACGATCCAAAAAATGTGTAAAACTTAAAGAGTTTTACATTGTGTAAGTTGATCCTAACTTTTATATATATATAGGGATAGGATCAAATTACACTGTGTAAAACTCTTTGAGTTTTACACCTTTTTTGGATCGTTGGATGAGTGAAACGGATGGATGAGATTAACAGTAAAATATGTGAAGATTATCACTTGGGAATTAAAAACACGGAGTTAATCTCAACCATCCATTTCCCCCATCCAACGATCCAAAAAAGGTGTAAAACTTAAAGAGTTTTACACAGTGTAAGTTGATCCTAACCCATATATATATATATATATATATATAGAAAATGATTTTATACGTTGGTACATTTATATGGTTTAGAGTTATGATTTTAGAGTTTGAAGTTATCTTAAGATTAGAGTTAAGATTTAGAATTTAAAATTTAAGGTTTAATTTTTTGTATATAGGATTTAGTGCCCTAAAATAACACATGGCATAATTTGAAGTCCATTTGCAGAAAAAATACACTAACGGTGCATCAAATATTAACCCTATATATAAGCAAAGTTCATTTAATTGGTTTGTAAAACTTATAAATGTCTTGCTAACTATGTATTTGGAACATGGAAAAGGTTAAAAGAGGTGATTTAGAATAGGCGACGAGAACGGAACGTACCCTAAGATTTGCAAATGAGTAAATGAAGGAAAGGGCGCCAAATCACTTGGTTTGATGCTCAGTTCTAGCATTAATCTTCCCACCACTATCAGCTTCCCCGCAAATTGCAACTTTTTTATTTCATGAAATCCCTCTTGGGAATCAACAAAAAATAACGTTAGTGATGTTTTTAAGGGTAAACTATGATGATAGTTACTGAACTTTAGAGTGTTTTTACTTTGGTCACTAAACTTTTAAAACTTGTATTACAATCACTGAATTATTAATCCACTTTTATTATTGTCACTATTTTTAGTTGTCGTTAATAAATGATGACGTGACACTTTAAAGTTTTTTCCCCAAAATGAAATTCTATTTTTCCACATTTCCAGCGCTAAAGAGGTCAATTTTTTTTATGAATGTGACAATCGTCGGCTAATCCCAATGGTGGGAGGATTTGCTTAGCTGAGAGATTACATAGCTTGATTTCAAGTTATTCCAAAAGTTGAAAGTGACGATTTAAAAAATTCAATCCTTTTGTTTTTAATTTGGATTTGATTGCAATTTGAAGAGATTGAGAGGTTTTCTGATACTTTTGAACCGATAAAAAGAAAGAGAAGAAAAATGTGAGTAATATGATGATCTTTTTGAGCAAAGAAATCATCGAACGGTGACATAAACGATGACGAAAGGAGAGGACTGTCCATAGAAACTAAAAGTTAAAACTTTTTGATCTGTCACTATTAATCGTCAGATCAACTTGAAACCAAACTATGTTAATTTTCTTGTCAAATAAAGTCTTTCCACCGTTGAATTGTCTGGTAACAGTCATAAAATTTGTCTTTTTGTGACGGTTGTCAATCGCTAGAATAAAGAATTTTTAAGAAGACTTTAACGGAATTTCAACGACAATAATCGTATTGAAAATAAACTAAAAGTTTAGTGATTGTTATACAAATCTTAAAAGTTTGGTGATGTAACGGGAGGTAGAAAACAACATAAGCACATTAAGAGTTTGGAAAAGTAATAGAAAATTATAAAAAACAAGAGGGAAATTTATGAAAAAGAAATGTATAATATTGAAAATTGATAAGATCAAGAGCCACACAATATACAAATCTTAAAGACTACTAATTGATATTAGTGTCACAAAATAATAGTATATCCCATAATATTGCAGAGCCTGGCAGGCGAGGAAGTTTCACAAAACACGTTTGGCTGGCTTATGGGGCAGAGATCCCAAACCAGGACAATTTCTACAGCTCATTTCTAAGATCTGAAACCTTATGCTCTCCTTCTGAACGGGTTCTTTCCCTCTTACCTAATCAACTGTATCGCACACATGCCAAGTATGAAAAATGAGGGTCTTCCTTTTTTTAACATTTAATTATAGGTCAATGATTAGTCATGTTGTGGTCTTCCTGTCCTTGCATATGTTATATTATTTCTTTGGAAATGATATGGTGCTGAACACCTTATAGTTAGGATGTTTTTCTCGTTTAACCACTTGTGTTTGACTAATTGGTCGACTAGTCTGAATCGAATTTTTTCCATTCACAATATTAGATGTCAAATTCATGAGTTTGTTTAAGAGACCTAAAGTCTCGTCTCGTAGATTGGTTGTTGGTAGGATGGGTTTTAATCCATGAACCGAGAACAAAAACCCTTCCATGCCATGTGATCAGTGATCACGTGTGGAAGTTGCTTTGAAACTTGTTGGCTTTATTTATTGTTAATAAGAGGAAACTGAGATATCTCTGTCTTTGCCAGCAGAGTTTTAGTATGATTGAATTAACAGCGAGCTTCAATGGTCGTATATTATCCACTAAACATGAGATCCCAATGTTATGATGATCAGTTGTCGGATAATGGGAAATTACTTGAAAACGAAACCTTGTGCTAAAAGCAGGAATTAGTTCGGCTTACTAGCACGTACAGTAAGAAACAGACGATCGAGTGTGGCGACTACACAAAGTTGTAGTTTGGTGGACTGCTCCGATTGATGTTGATTTCTCATGCTCGGCTTTTTATTTTGTAATGTCGCAGTGGTCACTCTGTTCATGCAACGTCCTTCTCTGAAAACAACAGCAACAGTTCCTGATTTTCACCGCTGGTAGAGAATGCGGGTCATTTTGGATTCAATCTGAAGCAAGATGATATGTTAGTTGGATTGGTCGACCTTGGGGCTCCCACCACCATGTGCTTCCTTTGCTCGTTTTAACACTGATTGGACCATCTTTCTTTCCTCTACACTCACCTCTCTCTTTCTTTCTATGCCATTGCTAACCCCTTTTTTCCCTCCATTTCTTTTATCCTTCAACCTTAAAAAAAAAACCCAACATTTTAAGAATAATTTTGTCATTCCAACTTTTTTATATGGCCTGAATTGTGAAAGTTTTGACTTCCTAAAACTATATGCATGATCAACAAAGTGACCAAATTATTGGGATAAGAGTATTTAATTCCATGAAGAAAATAGCAGTAACTCAGATTTGAACCTAACTTCACTTATATATGTTGGATTGAGTGATAATAAATTCGGAGCATATTAAATAAGGTTTTTAGTTCAACTTTTATTGACGAAAAGAACACCAAAGTTTGGGACAAAAACCATTAAACCTTTTTCGGTGTTTTTTTTATGTCCAACACTGAAAAAAAAAATTCAAGCAATAACTTTAAATTTTAAATCATAATCATAAACTCTAAACTCTAGAAAATACACTTTACCTCTAATTTTCTAAACTTTAATCATAAACTCAAATCTTAAATTTTAACCCTTAACCCTAAACTAATATGAAGCATAGAAAGAGACACCAAAAAATAATTTTATTCCAAAGTTTGACCCATGCTTATGGCCAAGTCCAACTCTAGATAAATCAGGCTCACTTTTTTTTTGATCAAATAAATCAGGCTCACTTTAACCATTAAATGTTGTGATCTCGTGCAATATTGGTATATAATAGATTTTTTATACTATTTAGTACTTGAATTTGTCACTTTTTACAATGGTAATGTTTATATTTTTTGAACCAATTTGATATTAGTATTTGTCAAACGTTACATATTTATACTTTTATAAATACAATACATGTGTTTTCGTTTTAAACAATTTGATACCTTTTTTCTAGATATTACATATGTGGTACATATATTTATTAAATTAATGTCAAATGTTAAAAATAAATTCAGATTCAAATTTGTTGTAATTTAAAATAAATAATTTAATTTGAAATTAATTAATTAATTAATTAATTACTTTTTAGTTACTTTGTGTAATGTTTGACATATACAAGTACTAAATGTGTAATGTTTGATTAATAGAGGTACTAATTGGTTCAACAAATTACAGGTACTACAATTGTAAACAATGATAATTTTGAGTACAAATATGTAATATTTGACAAATATAGAATTATTTTAAAAAATAGGAAATAAATTTATAAAAAAATAACAAATTCAAATATCAAACAGTATATTAAACCTATACAATATCGTAAATGTATCTAATATAGTCTTTAATTCTAAATGGAAAATAAAAGCCTACATAGAAATATTTTAGCTTAAGGGTTTCGTAAGCACTTCAGCTTTTGAAAAAAAAAATTAAGTCTCTAAGTTTTTTCACACAATTAATTAAATTTGTATAGTCTAAAATTTTATTAATTTATCTCTTTGACCCACGTTGACTGTTAAATCTAACAGTTTTTTAGAGTAGCTGGTGCAACGTGTCGTGTTAGAGTGTTATAATTTGACATTTCTGAAATATTTTATTTTTATTTAAAAAATTCTCTAAATTTTCTAAAAAAACTTATAAAAATTTAAAAAGTAATTTTCTAAAAAAAATTGTAAATGTCACATGATATAACTATAGTGAGTCGAGTGATAATAATATTTCAAGAAAAAACCGTCAAAAATTGATGGTCAAAATCGGTCAAAGAACTTAATTAATTAAATTTAATAGTTCGAAAGCTTAATTGAACGTAAAAAAATGTAAAAGCTTAATTGATTTTTTTTCAAAAATCTATAGTCTTAAAGCACCCATAAACTAATTTTTTTATAATTCATATTCAAAAATCGTGATCATCTATTCGTATTATTTTTAAATTCTCACTTTTAAATTTATTTATTAAAAATATTATATACGAAACATAGCCCAGATTAAACATTACACATTTAGTACTTGCATCAGCTTCTCATGTGATTATTAATAAGTAAGTTAGTTTAAAGTGATAAGTAATTTGATATCGATTAAACAGACGAAAGTTTTAAATTTTAAATTTTTGTTAAAAATTATATACATTAAAATTAAATATGCGAATCAAATCAATTTAGATAAATTAAGGTAAAGTCTTAAGAAACTCAATGGTAACAATTTTTTTTTTTTTACATATATATGAGTAATTTATGGATTTAAATAATTGATCAATTTCATTATGAAAACCTTCTTGCCTCCTTGGAACCTCGCCATCATCTCTCTCTCATCACCCCCAATATTCACAAATATATTAATGGAGCCTTCGCCTTTTGTTCTCCTTCTAAACTTTCTCTCACTTTCTTTCTAACAAAACAGTACACGGAAATAAACAAGTCGCACTCCATTTTCCTTCTCCGTCTTTGAGATTACAAGTCGAGGCCAAAATTATGCCAAACACCCTGGCCAAAAATCTCAATCTCTGCTTCAAAAAGATCAGATTCCCATTAGCCTCCCAACCTTCCTCTTCGCAGCCGCTGACCCCAGATGATAGCCGCCGTCTACTAACCTCCCCCGCCACCAACACCACCGCATCATCTACCATCTTCAAAAACTACAACTCCCTCTATGACAACACCTTCGACTGCTCAACCTCCAAATCCTTAACCCACTCCTCATCTCTCTCTTTCGACCCAGAGCCCGAATCCGACTCCGAACCCGACTTCGCCACTGTTTTTGCTTCGCAGCGCTTCTTTTTCACCTCTCCGGGTAGCTCCAACTCCATCATTGAATCAACACCGCCGTCATCAATCGCCACTACACCGGAGTCATCAGATACTGTACTAGCCAGCAGCAGTTCCATTAATCCCATCGATAACGCAAATGAATCATCCAACGACGGCTGCTGTGATCGACTCAGTCAAGAACATATCCCCCCGACGACCGTCGAAAACAGTGTCGCCGTCCCGACTGTATCTCCCAACCCATACATGGATTTCAGGAGATCCATGCAGGAAATGGTGGAGGCACGTGACTTAATCGACGTCAAGGCTAACTGCGAATACTTGCATGAGCTTCTCCTGTGTTACCTTGCATTGAATCCCAAAAGTATACACAAGTTCATTATAGGAGCATTTTCCGATCTTCTTGTTAGCCTGATGGCGGCGGAGGGTGGCGGCGGAAAGATTGCTGAGGTTACCGGCGGTAAGATTAATCCAGAGCAATGCATGTAAAAATATGTACTACCACCAATTGGTTTATCGATCAGAATACTAATTAATTAACTATCTAATCTGTTTACATTAAATCTACTAATATATACATGTGCATGGGAACTAAAAAGTTGGTCCCATTTGTCTTGCAATTATATTACCTTATCCTTTAAGCTGTCATGCTTGGGTTCTTGTATGAGACATTGCAAATTGTGACATGTTTACAACATAACAGCTTCTAAAAACACACTAGAACAAGTAAAGCTGATTTTTGGTATGTAGGAAGCTTGTCTTCGTTTGCATTGAAACAATTTTGTGAAACGGCTCTCTCGTTAGTCAATAGAATTTTTTTAATATACAATTTGCTACTTGAATTTGTTGTTTTTATAAATATGATATATGCAGCTACCCAAAGCTACATATATGGTATTTCAATTTAAAAATTTCTTATTAGTATTTTTTAAATTAATTTAATACTTGAATTTGACTCTTTTTTTTCACAAATATAGTACTTAATTTGATTATTTGAACATATACATAATTAAATTTTACTGAATTATATATTAAATATTTTTTACTAAATTATGTGAGATTACACCTTACCAACTAAATCTTTATAAATATCGTAATTTATTGTAATTAGAAGAGTATGTAATTATTAAAGAAAAAAATTTTGATATGAAGGTTATGCGAACTTCAATTTACACGAGTCTTTTAATCTTAGTAGTTAAGAGTTTAGTTTAGGGTTTAGAGTTTAGAGATTTAAGCTTTAAGATTTAGAATTTAAGGGTTGTGTTTAGGGTATAGAGTTTAGTTTTTAGGGGTTAAGGTACTAAATGAGTTTTATAGTGTAAATATGCAGTCTTGTATAAAATAAATTTTACGCATTACATTTTATTTCTATTACTTTGAATGGTCCAAAAATATAATTATTAATTTTTTTATTAAATAAAGAAGTATTACAATCTCGTACCGAAATTCGAACTCATATAAAATGAGGTAATATGAAAATTTTAACTTTAAGTTAATTGGTAAATCTCTAATTAATTTTTTTTTTGATTGGTAGTACACAACGACAAATATATACTTACTCCTTTTGAAGGGTTGATATACATTTTGTTGTTTAAATTTGACTTCAAAATATAATTTGCTATCTAAACTTTTTCTTTGATCCAGTTAGGATTTAAACATGATTCCAATGTTCAGTTTTAATACCTAAAATTTTTATACAATTAAGTACTTTGACTTAGCCTTATATTTTTAATTGGTACCTAAACTTAATTTAATTATTCAAATTAATTAAAAATCGTAAATATGGAATTGAATAAAAATTGTCAAGTTCATGTCTAATTGAAACCAAAAATTTAAATTTAGATACTTAAATGAAACAAAACTAAATAAAATAGTCTAAAGGTGATTAGAAGTTAGTATCATTTCATATATATTCTTAACCTTTTTGACAATGCAGAAACATATTTGTGGACAGAGTGATTGAACCAGAGTCTCTTAGAATGAACATCATCCGCCTTTTCACTGAGACCACTTATTGGATTAATGTATATAATTAAAAATTTGAAGGTTTATATAATTAATTTACTCTAGAGTACCAAGTCATGCAATGTGCATTATTTCATGGCCGCTACACCTACCCCAAATTTTCTTGCTTAATTTCAGTGGTCATATAGCATCATCTCTTTTCATTTGTTTTTTTTAAATTAAATTTAATTTAGCATGTTCTTATCTAAAATTTATGTACGCAATTTGTCTTTTACATGCACGCTCCGTCGTTTCTTTCGAGTTAAGTGAAAGAGACTAAGAAAACAATAATAATAATAAAAGAAGAAGAAGATTAAAAAAATATTAAATTGCATGTGAGGTTGGAATCAGCGAGCATTGGTGGTAAGCACATAAAGTCATAAATGGAGTGTAGAAAATGTACTTACTTCAATTGGACGCAGAAGCAAACAGAAAAATATTTTTGTCCGTTTACGTATGTGAGCCAGTAATTAACAAGTCTCCAAGATCCGCCCTTGGAATCCTTATCAATGCAGACAAATCAGTAAACAATTACCCATCGAACAGGATAGGACCGGGGGAATCTTGAATTTTGTCCTTTAATTTTCATTTACCTTTCTTTTTTATGTTGCGAAACCCTGATTCATTTTATGTGTTTTTATTACAGCTAGTGGTTCATATAATAATTGTGTGCATGATTAATGTTGGCATGGAGCATTGGTCCATGTTGTACCGGTCGAAGATTATGGCTGTGAATCAAAGAGTGGTCACATGGTTATGTCAATGTTACATACTTCTCTACGGACAGGGAAGTCCCGGGAGAGTCTAAGCCTCTTACCTATAATTATTGTTTTTGTCACCAAACCCATCAAACAATGCTTTAAATGATTATTAATTGAATCCCATGTAGACCATTAATGACCTTGTATTGAAATTTAATTTAATATTAGTTTCACATTTGATTCTTATACGGACAAAAATTCTTTGCCCCTTTTCGATAGCTTTTTCTATGTTTCAACATTAAAAAAATTTAAGTCCTAATCCTAAATTTTAAATCATAAATCCTAAAAAATACATCATACCCTTAATTCCCTAAACTTTAACCTTAACCATAAACCTTAAACTTAAATTTTTAGTGTGAGAACATAAAAAGGAACACCGAGAAGAACGGAAGATTTCTTATACAACTTCTACTCTTCTCTTTATATATTTTGAAGAACGGTTTACCTACTGGAAAATACCAATAATAAAAATACTAATTATTATTATTATTATTATTATTATTATTATTATTATTATTATTATTATTATTATCAATTTTAATAGACAAGTTGTATAAATTACAATGTATACAAATTTGTTCAATTTAGAGTTTAGGGGTTTAATTTTAGGTTTATTATTTAAAGGTTTAGGTTGTATGATTTATAATTTAAGATTAAAGTTAGAGTGTAGATATAGAGTTTAAAGTTTGAGATTAATGATGTAGATTTTAGTAGAATACATGAACTCTTTTGATGCATTGCAAAACATAGATAATGTACCATTGGAATGCATTTAGGGGGCCATGTTTGTGTTTGACAGACCCATTAGGTCAGCTAAAGGTCACAGTGCCGGGCCTAAATAAGTCTACCTCATTGGACATCCATTGGTATAGAAGGCGGGTCAAAGGAAAAACAAAATATGTTACAATGATTAGGGTTTAATGTTTAGAGTTTATAGTTGGAAATTTAAATTTTAAATTTTAACTTTGAATCAGGTATGGTTATGTAAAAAAATTACACTGCTTGTATATGTTGATAGTTATATAAGCATAGGAAATAGGAATGGAGATATGGGACCATGCATCTTTAGATGATTTGAAGCTTTCAGGCACATGGGAATGAAGTTGGTTGCAGTCTTGCAGAAGCATTCGAAAAGGAAAAAGGGTCAAAAGTTTTGGCTTTTCGTTTTATCAATCTGTCTATAAATTGGTCAACAAAACAACTCAACTGCAGTAGTTAAAAGAGCAGAAAGGCATAGAGGGCTTGGTAAACTTAATTTGTTGAACATGCAAGTTTTCTGGATTGCAGTCACTGGATGTTGGTCTGAGTGACATAAGTGCAAATGTTGATTGTTGTTTTGCATGGTAAACTTAATTGCATTTGATTTTGATGACCCTGTCCCTTTGGCATTTGATACAATCTGAAATCTAGGGTTTGTTGTTTAGATTTGGGAATGAAGATCGAATATGAGAGAAGAAAGAAACAAAACTCTGCGTTTCTTTTATTAACCAAAACGGCAATGAAATCAACGTTTTTACAAAACTTAAAACTAAACTATACAAAACTTGCTTATATACTAATCAAGAAGATTAGTAAAGAACCTAACTAATCAACAGCTAATAACAGCTAACAATAACAGAAAAAATGATTCTGTTACCCCCCTCAAGTTGGAGCATATATATTATGTATGCCCAACTTGGAAACTAACAAATGAAAAGAAAAATTGGGAAGAGCTTTGGTCAAACAGTCTACAATCTGATTATGGGAAGAAACTGGCAGCAGCTTGATGAACCTTTGTTGAAGCTTTTCTCGAACAAGATGACAATCTATCTCTATGTGTTTCGTCCTCTCATGATGGACTGAATTTTCTGCAAGTTGTATAACAGATAGATTATCACAGTAAATATTTGCAGTTTGAAAGGGAATATGAAAATCTTTTAGTAAATAAAAAAGCCACTGCAATTCACAAGTCACTGCAACTAATGCTCTATATTTAGCCTCGTTGGAAGAACGAGAAACAGTTTGCTGTTTCTTAGACTTCCAGGAGATTAAGGAAGACCCTAATAATACACAATATCCAGAAATTGACTTCCTGGAATCTGAGCAAGATGCCCAATCAGAGTCTGAAAAAGCATTAAGATGAAGACTAGTATCAGCAGGAAAGAATAAACCTTGACCAACTGTCCCTTTCAAATATCTCAATATACGATGTGCAGCAACTAAATGTGTGTGTGTAGGACAAGACAGAAATTGAGACAACTGCTGAACAGAAAAAGAAATGTCAGGACGAGTGTTGGTTAAATAGAGTAATCTGCCAATCAATCTTCTATATTCAGTAACATCAGTTAAAGGAGTTCCATCAGATTTAGACATACGCTTGACTCCTCTAGTTACAACTATAGGTGTAGAAGCTGGTTTAGATTTAGAAAAGCCAGTATCACTAAGTAATTCTAATGTGTATTTCCTTTGAGAAACATTTATACCAGACTTAGACCTTGCAACTTCAAGACCTAAAAAATACTTTAGATCTCCTAAGTCTTTTATCTTAAACTTATTATGCAAGAAATCTTTTATGTCTTGTATTTGAACAGCATTAGAACTGGCTATGACTATGTCATCAACATAGACAGCCAAGGCAATAAAATTATCATCTAAACCTTTAGTAAACAAATTACTATCAGCAGAAGATTGTTTGAAACCTTTTTCTATTAACGCTAAAGTCAATTTCTCATTCCACTGCCTACTAGCTTGTTTTAAGCCATAGAGACTCTTCTTAAGTTTACAAACAAGACCAGTGTTATTATCATTGGAAAAACCAGGAGGCATATCCATATATACCTCTTCATGTAGAGAACCATGAAGAAAGGCATTATTAACATCTAATTGGTGAAGATTCTAATTTTTAGAAGCAGCAATTGCAATAAGAGTCCTGATTGTTGTCATTTTAGCCACAGGACTAAAAGTGCTTAAAAAATCAACACCTAATTGTTGAGTATAGCCTTTTGCTACCAATCTAGCCTTATACCTATCCAAGGATCCATCTGACTTTAGCTTAGTTCTAAAAACCCACTTACATCCTATAGTTTTCTTATTAGGAGGCAAAGACACTAATTCCCAAGTGTTATTAGACTCTAAAGCAGTTATTTCTTCTTGCATAGCATGTCTCCAACATTCAAGTTTAACAGCTTGTTTATAAGATTTAGGTTCAGCTAAGGTATCAATATTAGCAATATAGGCAGCATGCTTAGCAGAAACATTATCATAAGACATAACATTTGCAACAGAATGATTAGAAGTTCTAGGTTTAGGTAAATTCACCTGATAATCCTGAAACTTCTGGGGAAGTTTAACTGATCTGGATGGTCTAGAAACAACAGGAATTATAGGACATGAAGGAACATTAACAATATTTTGAGGAGAAGAAAGAATGGGACAGAAACAGTTGTTTTATTATCAGAAGAATTATTCTGATCAGAACCAGAAATTAAAGGAACAGACTGTGTTTGTGAGGTTGAATTAGGAAGAAAATCTTCTAAAAGAATTGAACCTCCACAATTTGGTAAAACAAAATTAGTGGAAGTAGACTTCTGAAAAGGGAAAACATTTTCATTGAAAACAACATCTCTAGACAGAAAAATAGCCTTTGTTTCCAAATTATAAAGCCTATATCCTTTCACATGTTTGGGAAAACCAAGAAAAATACACCTAACAGCTCTAGCATGCATCTTAGTAGCAGATTTTGGTAATTCAGAAGCATAAGCCAAGCATCCAAAAAATTTCAAATTATTAATATGAGGAGTCTTAGAATATAAAACTTCATGTGGAGTTTTATTATGTAAAATAGGAGTGAGAGTTAGATATATTAAAAAATATGAGTGTAAGATGCAATCTATCCAGAAACACAAAGGAAGATTAGCATGTATTCTAAGAGCTCTTGCTACAGAAAGAAGATGCTGATGTTTTCTCTCCACTACACTGTTCTGTTGTGGAGTATAAACACAGGAGGTTTGGTGTAGAATTCCTTTTTCTTTAAAAAAATCAGACATTTGAAATTCTTGGGCATTATCAGATCTAACACACTTTATTTTGATAGAAAATTGAGTTTGAACAAAAATATAAAAGTTTACCAACAAAGACCTAACTTCAGATTTAACAACAAAAGGAAAGATCTAGGTAAAACGACTTTTGTCATCTACAATAGTCAAGAAATAACTATGACCATAAACACTTTTAATGGGAAAGGGACCCCAAACATCAACATGTATGATATCAAATATAGACTCAGAAACAGAAGCACTAATTGGAAAGGGTAACCTTTTATGTTTGGCTAAATGACAAACATCACAATTATGAAGATTACCAGAAGGAATTTCATGACAAATCTTAGCAAACTGATGCATTCTAAGATTAGATGGGTGTCCTAATCTAGCATGCAAAGTTGAAAAAGAATTATCAGAAATACTACTAGAAGCATTAGAAGCACTATCAACAACATTACTATCAGCAGCATTAGAAACATTCATATTAACAGATTGATAAACAGAAAATTAAAAAACAGTAGAAGAATTACTAACAGATGTTACTGGAGCTACAAAATGATACAGTCCTTTAATGGCTTTAGCTGAACCAATCATCCTCAAGGACTGAAGATCCTGCAAAATACAGCCTCTGTTAGTAAAAGAAACAGAAACATTAGAATGCACCATAAGCTGACTGATAGAGATTAAGTTAAAACCAAAAAGAGGAATATGAAGAACATCTCTTAAAACAAAATCACAAGTTAATTGAACATCATCAATATGTAAAACTTTTACCATACTGCCATTTGGTAATCTTACAAATTTATTACTAACAACAGAATAAGATTTAAACAAGGAGATATCATTAGTAATATGGTCAGTTGCTCCTGAATCAATGATCCAGGAGGAACTGTTATTACACAAAACAGAATTACCAAGCAAAACAGATTTATTTCTCAAAGAACAAAAAACTGATGAATTAAAAACAGAACATTGCAAAGACATACCTGGATCCTCATTAGGAACAGAGTTGAAATCAAAAGTCAAAGCATTGACTTTGGACTGAGAAACAGGTTCTTGAACAGAAAAATCCTTATGTTGCAAGAGAGAAAGGAGACCTTCATATTGTTCTTTCGTGAAAGAACAGTTACCAACAACAGTAGCCATACTGGACTGACCTTCAACAACATTCTCAGAACCACAACTCCCAACAAGATTGACACGACCAGAAGAAACAGGGGATTTATACTTGTATCCAGGGGGATACCCATGCTTTTTATAACATTTTTCGACTAAATGACCATATAGACCACAAAACTTACACAAAGGTCTGCGACTGTTAATATTGGAATGACTATTAGCATTGAAATGACCAGAGGTCTTTCTTTGAAATTTACCAGGAACATTTTTATCAACTAGAAGGATATTACTATCAGATGAATTAACAGAAAGAGAACGCTCATGTTGAACAAGAATCGAGAAGATTTATGTATTTCTGGAAAAGGCTTAACCATTAAGATTTGGGATTTGGGAATAGCAAAACTATCATTCAAACCACGAATAAACCTAAGAGCAAAATCTTGGTTTCTGAATTTGACAGCAGAACAAGAACAATTTGACAAAGGACGAAGAACAGACAACTCATCCCAGAGAATTTTTAACTAGGTATAAAAAGAAGTAACAGAACTAATACCTTGGGTAAGAGAGTAAAACTCTTGCTGCAGATCGGAAACCCTAATAAGGTCACCTTGACTGAACCGATTCCGAAGGTCCGCCCACAGTTCGTAAGCCGTGTCGAACCAAAGAACGCTCTGCACAATCTCCGGGCTAATCGCTCGTTGCAACCAGGAGAGTACCAAGTTATTGCATTTGACCCATGCGGAATAACCGGCATCACTTTCAACAGGTTCCTTCAAAGTTCCGTTGACGAACAGGAACTTATTTTTGGAAATAAGGGCCATCCGCATTGACCTAGCCCAAGAATGATAATTTGAGCCAGAGAGCAAGACGGATGTGAGGACAAGAGAGGGATTTTCACTGGGGTGGATGAAATATTCGTCGGACGGTTCAAGATTACGGAAACGAGACGATTCAGAGGACGAATCGGTCGTGGGGCGCGAGTCGGAAGACCCAACTGATACCATGATACAATCTAAAATCTAGGGTTTGTTGTTTAGATTTGGAAATGAAGATCGAATATGAGAGAAGAAAGAAACAAAACTCTGCGTTTCTTTTATTAACCAAAACGGCAATGAAATCAGCGTTTTTACAAAACTTAAAACTAAACTATACAAAACTTGCTTATATACTAATCAAGAAGATTAGTAAAGAACCTAACTAATCAACAGCTAATAACAGCTAACAATAACAGAAAAAATGATTTTGTTAGCATTCGCAGTGGATTTAGTGTACGTCGTTTTCTTATATTCTTACAAACATTAAGATTTCTAAACAGGTATTCTGCTGAGCGTGAGAAATTGAAGCAACTTTTCTACTCATAAAACTAGCAGTTAAGTGGCAGTAGAAAACAATAAGTTTGGTTTGGTCACCAAATTCTGTGAAGCATTAAAGTAATGATGGTCCTGGAAAGGCAAAAACACGTATTGGGATCAAACAATAGCCGCCGCGAGGAATAGGGATTTGCATATGGAAAAAGCAAGGGATGAGGCTTTCAAGGCAACTTGCTTCGCACCCTAACACTACCAACCACCGGAGAAAACTTTGTTTACTGGCAATGTATATCTATTCACTAGGTCATCTAACCAATTGAGATGGCAAAATAATTAATGATATAATATATTTTTAATATACAATTTTTAATGTTTCAAAAATATAAAAAAATTCAAAACAATAAATGTAATAATTAATGCATCTTTTATCAATAAACAAATTTTAAGATTATAAATACAATATAATTAATACATCTTTACACAATAAATAATTTTTAAAATTATAAATATGTTATAATTAATATTTTATTTTTTTAATATAATAAAAAGAGAAACTAAGGTAACTCAAATACATTTTTGTATGTCATACTATCATGATGCATGCAATTCCTCCAAAAATCTCAGCATGTTACTAGTTTTTTCAATCAAATAAAAAACAAAATATCATATATGAACTAAGAAAGCTTACGAGTTTAAGCTTTATCTCACCTTAATTTCTATGAAGACCCAACCCCTTAAACTTGTTGATTTTGTTCATCTACTATCGGCTACGAATGAAAGGATGAACTTTAATTATTTTCTTAATTTTTTATCTCTAGTACCCTTTAATGTTTCTCAAATTCTCATGATACTATAAGAGAACCGTTTCACGAATTAATTATTTAAATCTAAAAAATTGGGAGGAGAAAACGTTTTAATTAATTTAAACTAAAAATAACCTAAAATGTCACTATACTGAAAAATTTTGGAGGGACAACAACCCCTCCCACCTCATGAGTGGCTACATCCATGGTAACAAAGGTACCAAGACTCAATCGACAATGTCTACCCTTTTTTATTTAGTGTAAGACATTTGAGAATCCAAAAGAAATTTTAATATCAATATAATCGATATCGTGTCAATATCAATCCAAAAAACATTTGAGAATCCAAAAAAATTGGCTATGCTTTCTAAATGGGCGTGGTGTTACGCTCAAAATCTAAAGTTTTTATGGCATGAATTGATAGTAGCTAAATATGAGGAAGCTATTCCTTGGTGGCGTTTTGATTCTACGCGTTTGAATTCGATGTATGTTGTTTGGAAACAGATTGTGCAATCGGCATCGAGCGTTGAGGTTTGTTCGTCTTTGGAATTGTCTAGTTTTTTTATGGAAAGTGGGTGAGGGTTCGAAGTTGATGTTTTGGTGGGATCCGTGGTGTATTGAAGAGCCATTGAAAGATGTATATCAGTGCTTATTTTCCTTAGCCATAAACAAACTGGCCTTGGTGCAAGATTACACGGTGGTGGGTTCGTTTGATCATGGATTGTGGAGCTCAATCTTTCGTATGAAGCTGCATGTGTTTGAGGGTCAAAGCTTGAGGAAATTGATTGAGTTGGTTTGTCCGATGATGCTGAAACGGGATGTTTCAGATGTGTTTATTTGAAAGCCTAATAGAAAGGGACAATTTTCGGTTAAGAGGTTGACACATCTCTTGTTGGCAGATCGGTTAGGAGATGGTGATGTAGGGGTTTGTTTTGTGTGAAGGTGATGTTGGATTAAAATCCAGTAACAATGAGCACATGTGTATAATGTATGTTGCTATTATAAAGTTTAACACACAATTAAGTGACCAATTATGTTACACGTGTTATAGGTATTAAATTGTCATGGAATTAAAAGTGTAGATACCATAAATCATATTTATAACTCAATGAGGGGCAAAGTTGTAAATATTAATAAACTGTTTTAAATCAGTTTCTATAATGGGTAGTGGTCCTCAAGATATAGGTTAACTTGCATATCTTTCCTTCCCCACCAGATAGTTGTATGACAAGAGGTAATCTATCATCTTAGAAGATCAAACCCTCTGAAAAATTTCCATCAATGGATTTAGGTACGCTTCCACAAATCTAGTTTATGTTCTTAATGATTTGACATGTATGAATCTTGTGTTTATTCGTATGAATATATTTTGGTTCTAACAAGTGACATCAGTGCCAGGAGTTAACCGCCCACTACAACAAAACTGTTTTTTAGCGGCATTTTTTAACCCTATAGCGGCATTTTTAGCGCCGCTAAAAACTTTCCCGGCGCTTAAGAAAGCGCCACAAGAAATGCCGCTTAAAGCAGCGCCGCAATAGTTCGCGGCGTTTTTAGGTAAAAAAACGCCGCAAAAAGTCAAGATCTATAGTGGCGTTTGTATTTACAAACGCCGCAAATAAGTGTTCTTTAGTGGCGTTTGTTTTTGCAAACACCGCAAAAAGTCAAGTTCTATAGCGGCGTTTGTGTTTACAAGCACCGCGAATGACTGTTCTGTTGTGGCGTTTTGTAAAATCAAACGCCCTTAGAACCTGTTCTTTAGTGGCGTTTGTAAACTCAAACGCCGCGAAAATATGTTTTTTAGTGGCATTTGTAAACTCAAACGCCGCGAGAACATGTTATATAGTGGCATTTTTTTACAAACGCCGCGAATAACACAATGTTTCAAAAAAAATTCAAATAAAGCATACATATTATATAATAATTTAAAATGCATTACATTAAAGTCCATCCTTAAACTAAAAGAGAAAAATGTGATCCCTTAAATCTGGTCCATAAATTTCTCTTCCAATTTCATTAAGAACTGACAACATTTTATGAAAAAAAGAATAGACACATTAAAGTCCATCCTTAAACTAAACAAATAAAAAAAATTAAGAATGACAACATGCTCGCTTGTCTCTTTTCTTCTTTCAACTCGTTCACCACTTTTGAAATGGAATGACCCAGCAATTGACTTTACATCTGCCTTAGGCGAATTGACAGTATGCTTAAGCCTATATAAAATAATATGTTATGTTAAGGTTGAAAGTCAAATTTTTTGATGACATAAAGCAATTCCCACGATGTTGCTACAGACCTATTTGGTGTTGAAAAGAATCTGTTATGTTAAGGTTGAAAGTCAAAGTTCTTTATATCATGATTAAGTATCACGTTAGATTTTCAATACTCATGTGTTCTAGGGGGTTCAAGCATAAAAATATAAATCTTGTGGTACTCACAATTGATAGTTCAGCATAGAATCTTTCCTTGTTGGATGTAGCAACCTCTTTTGATGAGCACAATTCCTTCACAAGTTAAAAAAAAAAAGCTTAGGGTCATTGCCAGTTGGATACTAGAGATTGATAATAACAATTACATCAGCAAGCTTAGCAGACATGTCAGCCTCTCAATAAGCTCCTTTTTCTGTTCAATCTAAATTTTAGTTTTCTTTTCCCCACAAATAACAGGAAAAATGGAAAGGAGAAAAATACCCTTGAATGTATAAAAACTTGCAAAGGAAAACAAATTTGAGTTAACAAATGGTAGATCATTAATTCTGAAATATAAAAGTATCAAGTGAAAATGAAAATCACTTTTTCCAATCAAACAAATCTGGTTACCGTCAACTAAACAGAGCTAAGTTTCAACTTGATTTAAAGAATTCAAATTTCAAGAGAGAGTAAGGACTTGAATCCTAGTCAGCATAACGTTCACAAAGTAAGGTTTTGAAAAATGATTCAGCTTAGTCTAATTAATAGAGTTCACTAATTATCAAATAAGACGGTAGATTAAAGGCAACTATAAATAATAACCAAATGGAGATACTATCTTAGGATGGAAAAAATTACCTTCTCGGCAGAGAGAGCATCAGTGCAGACATTACTGATAAGTTGAGAATTGACCTGTACGATGTAAAGAGAATTGAACATCAAATTTAAAAGTTTGCTAAGTATGAAACATTATGCTTTACTTTCTGCCATTATGCTTTACTTTCTGCAGAATCAACTTTTTAATTGTTTTTGTTTGTCCATGAGACCATATACATCAGCAAGTAAATAATTACTGAATCTGCTTGATGTCTTTTCTCCTGAATTTGCTTTTAACTACTGCTACAATGTAAATTTCTAAATGGGTAAGATTAATTGACTGATACCTTGCATATTGTATCAAAACCAACATTAGCTTCAACAAATTGATTCTTAAGGTCTCCATTCAGTGTAACAGGAACACCAACCACCTGGAAAGGCAAGACACATTTCAAGATATTAGGGAAAACATCCAATTGAAATAGAGATAGAAGAACCAAAATAACTTGTTACAGTATAGAGATCTTGTCATGGAAGTTACCTTTGTTGGACATTTGGCTTCAGCAAATGTTTCAGCAAGTTGAGCAGCATCTGTGTTTGATGTTACACCTACAAGCCAAAAATAACTCTTAGTAATTTCTTTTCACTTTTTATAACATATTTTAAACCTTATCAAATAATTTACCTCCAATAATTACAAGGCCATCCAACTTCAAATCATTGCAGGCAGTTAGTGCAGCCTGAACTTGCTCAGTTGTTCTAATTTGATCTTGAGTTCGTCCCAACAGATCATAACCACCTTCTCAAGCAAAAAAAAAACATGTAGAAATGTGTTAGATTATAGAACCATATGAAATCAAAGCTGTTTCTTTACATAAGATTGCCCCATGAAAGAACCTACCTTGATTTTTGTAGGTTGAAAGAACATCATCGGTGATCTCTAGAGTTTTTTGTGCAAATAAACCTTGAGTACCACCTGTTAGCAGGAGCAATAGAAGAATCATCACCCATCGCGTAGACTATAGAGAATAGCCAGCAAAAACATACAGTTGTATTGCAACGGAATACTAGAAAAAATTTTAAAAGTAAACCAAGCAAATCACATCTGCAACATATAAGTATGTGTATCAATTAAACTGAGAGTGCAGCTTACCCAGAAAGCCCAGCAAAGTGCTATTGGGGTTGTGAATTGAAAACAGTCCTTGAAGATTCTTCAATTAAACAAATCAATTTTCGCAAGCTACATACATGGTTCAGATTTAAGGAAGAAGGAGGAACAACCAATTTACACAAATCAATTACACATGAGAGGGTGAACAACCAATTTTCGAATTAAAAATCAAAAATTAGAAGAAAGAAGAGTTGGTTTACCTTCCTACTTGATATTTCCGATCCTTGTTTTAAAAGGGATTGATTCATCAAACTAAATCCTTCCTTTTCCATAGAAATTACTCAAGCTTTCTCTATCTCTCAAGCTTAGCTTCGGTTATTGAGAAATCAGCAGCATTTTCAAGTAATTTTCCCAGCAAACAAATAGAAAAAATCTAATAGCTCCGACATTTTACAAAACCAAACCTTGTGAGGAATTGTTGCAGCGACCGATCGGCCTGAGGGACGTTCGACGGGGAGAACAGCGAGGAGGACGGAGACGGGGAGAACGGTGACGGGATTTAGGGATTTTCACGAAATAATCTGGGGAGACTGAAACACGTGGTGAAACTGTGCTATAATTAAAACTATGCGTTTAACCTATCGTGACGTTTTTCCAAAAACTGCCACCAAAGAATGACCAATTGTGACGTTTAATAAAAAGCGCAACTAAAAACGAAATACTTTTTGCGGCGTTTTTTCCAAACGCCACTATTACCTAACTATTTGCGGCATTTTCTAACAAACACCACTATGTCCTACCAAAAGCCGCTAAAGTTTTTATTTTGTGGCGTTTCTCCCAACAACGCCGTAATAAGTTTAATATAGCGGCGTTTTCTCTTAAAAAAGCCACAAAAAGCGCCGCTATATATCAAGCCTGGTGTAGTGGCCGTTAGCCACGGTGGCTGGAGATGGTGATTTTGGATCCAATCCTCATGCCGGTTCCAAAGATTCCAAAGAACCGTGAGAAAGAGCGCAAAAGATTGCGCAAATAATGTAGTGGCCATTTCCTCTAACCAACGAATGGGCGAGTTAGTAGATCTGACAAAAGTGGAAGCCGATAATCCTGCTAGACGTAGGGCGTCCGTAGCCCTAGGGTAATCCCTAAGTGCATGCAGAGTTGTTTCAGGAAAAGATTGACAAATCGGACAAACTCTAGTGCCTAGATTAACGGCCTGGAGTTTATTGCCTACTGGCAAGGCGTCACAGCCAAGGCACCACCCAAACATGTGAATCTTCGGTAGAACTCTTAATTTAGAAAGAGCCTTTCAAACGCGGGAGGAACTAACAACTGGAGCTGGGGGGCGTTGAAGAAAGGAGTAACCGGAGCGGACCGAGTATGTGCCAGAATCGTGGAAATGCTAAAGAGTCGTGTCACAGAAGTCGTTAATTATATGGACATTAAGAATAGCGTTAGCATCGTTAGAGTCAAAAAAGTTACAGACTTTGGAAGGGTCTCATCGTGCTTGCCCAGGCATCATAAAATCCCCTATACGGAGAGGAATTTCATCTGTCGACTCATATTCCCCATATAGTTGAATTGGTGAGGACCCTCCCCAAGCATCAGAGAGAATGCACATGTGACTGTCAATCCCAAGACGGTAAAGGAAGCCACTACAGAGTTGTTGCATGGCCTGGAAAAGCCCTTGCCAAGCAAAAGAGCCTCGGGTAGGGGGATCAGCATCAAAGATATGTCCAGAGGGAAAGTATTTCACATTGTAGATTTGTCCCAAAAGGTAATTAGGATCGCAGATGAGGCGCAAGAGTTGCTTACCTAGTAAAGTTAGATTAAAGAGGTGAAGATCATAGAAACCGAGACCTCCCGCCGATTTAGGTTGGCATATCTGTTCCCAAGGGAGGAGATGCCAACCTTTCTTATTGGAGCATCCAGATCACCCATAGTGTCGGATGGAAGTTGTCATATCCTTGATAATGTTTTTGGGAAGTAGATAGCACGACATCGTATATTGGGGAAGGGATTGAATAACTGCTTTAATAAAAAACCTCCCGACCACTATAGGAAAGGAGGTGCTTATCCCAATGAGAGAGTCGCTCATTTACCTTGTCCCTGGTGAAACCTAGGGCTTCAGTTTCGTTTTTGCCAATGAGAAGAGGAACACCAAGGTAGATGTCTGGGTTGTCCACTTCCCGAACGCTAAGAATGTCATTGATACATTGTCTAGTCACTTGAGGGGTACGAGGGTTGAAGAAAATTGTAGATTTTTCGAAGTTGACTGCTTGACCTGAAGATGCAGACATACGTATGAAGGGCTAAACGCAGAGCGTCAGCTTCGTCCGTCTTGTTGTTAATGAAGACCATATAGTCGTCAGAAAAAAGAAGGTGGTTTACCTGAGGACCAGAACAGCTAGTATAAAGACCTGGAAGTTGGCCATCATCTTTCCTAGCATTTAAAATCGCAGATAGACCCTGGGTGCAGAAAAGGAATAGGAATGGGGAGAGAGGGTCGCCTTGCTGGAGATGAAAGGTCAGCGAGAGCGAGGAATTGGCACGAGCGTTAAAAGGAGACCGATGTGATACACCGCATGATAAGAGAGACCCAATGTGGGCTGAAACCTAGTCGTAACATTACTTATTGAAGAAAAGACCATTTGACACGGTCAAATGCTTTTTCCATATCTAGCTTAAGGGTCGCTCCTTTTGAGATAACTGAGTATACACTATTTAAGGAGTGGACCAGCTCATGTGCAATAAGGATATTATCGAAAATGTTTCGCCCTTTGACAAAAGCTGCTTGGTTTGGGCTTATACAAAAAGGAATAGTCTCCTTCATTCGGTTCACTAAAACTTTAGCAACAATTTTGTAGATGATCGTGTATAGACTTATTGGTCGTAGCTGACGCATAGTGGTGGGTTCCTTAACTTTAGGGATTAAGACCAAAATCGTTCGGTAAATAGTAGCCATGTCTGTAGTACCCGAAAAAAGATCGAGACAAAGCTGAATGACATCATGTCCCACTGTATCCCAGTGTTGACGATAGAAGCCACTGGGTAAGCCATCTATTCCAGGAGATTTACGTGGGTCGATGTCTTTAAAAGCAAGAACAATCTCCTCAGCGGCGAAGGGCCGATTTAAGGAGTCATTCATGGATAACGTAATGGCTGGCTCAATTTTATCAAGAAGAAGAGGGTCGATTGCTGGAGAAAAAGAGGGAAAAAGGTTTTGAAAGTAGTCAGTGACTATTTTTGAAAGTTTGTCATCCCTGACTTGCCAAACGTTGTGCACATCAAAGAGGAAAAAATGACATGTTTTTGTCGCCTTGAGAGAGCCACATCACACGCGACCTCTGGCCCCAGTAAGTTTCTTGTTCGTCGAGAAGTTTGGATAGTTCAGCACGAGCAACAAGGTAAGAATCATCCATCACAGCCGTTAGCGGTTGTCGTAAGCATTTGTTTAGGAATTTGGATAGAGTTTGGATACGTCCCGTAGTTTTGGAACGTTGGTGCGATTGTCAATCACTAAGATGGGATCCAATGGCGGCTAGCTTGTCAATCGTCGAGCCAGTAGTAGGGGCCCAGGTATTTTGAACTAGAGTGATACAGTCAGGATTGTCAGCCCAACAACTCTCGAAACGAAAGTGCTTGTTAGGAGGATGGCGATTTTGGTTGCGAATAAATGTAGTATCCAAAAGGATATAGCAATAATTCGACCGTGGGTGAAATTCAGAGGTAGCAAGGTAGGAGGGAAACAAGAGTTGCCAAGGCGAGTTTCCCAAGAAGCGATCAAGGCGCTCAAGAATCGTAGCAGTGTTCGACCCAAACTTAGTCCAGGTGAACCAACCTTGATGTGGTTTACAGTCAAAGAGATCGTTGCGTGAAAGACAATCTTGAAAATTATAAATTTGAGATCTTGCCCGTCGGCATCCGCCTTATTTTTTTTATCCGATAGGATTTCATTTAAATCTCCCCCAATAAGCCAGGGCATAGAAGGTGCAATATTAAAAGATTCTAACAATTGCCAAGTTCGCGTTTTTTAAATTTCTTTCCGAATAACCATGCATACCAGTAAATAAGAAAGACGAATTGCGTAAATGGATAATAGTATGAATATGGTGATTTGAGGACGAAAGATCATCAATATTCACATTATTACTCCAAAATAAAGCAAGGCCCGAGCAAGATGGGCTAGAGTCAAAAGCTAAACATCCAAACATATTTAAATTCAACCTAAGTCGTTCACATGGCGATTTATTCATCTAGTTTCGCATAAAAAAGGACATCTGGGCGTGTCTTCGCAACTAGTTGCTTTAGTCTCTGAACTGCCGGGGCCTTACCGAGACCCTAGCAGTTCCAACATAGTATGATCATTTCTCTCGGCGGGGTTTAGCATCAATCGCCGCCAAAGAGTTTTTACCGCTGCTCATCCTAGTTTTATCCTTTGAGGTCAGTGGAGTTGGTTTCGGCCGTTTTGGCTGGATCACTACTTGGATCAGAGATCGATGCTTGGTGCCACGACTAGCAGGGACTGGAGCGAGGTTGGATGGAGCTGCATATTTTGGTGGGTTTTTAGCCAACCAAACTTCAAATTCGGAAAGAAAATGTGAAGCAGTTAATAATTTAACTATTGTATTAAAAAATATGATTTTGACTTTTATACACATGATGTTTGAATTAAGATCATTATCGATTCAGAATATTATTTCTATTAACATATACTTATAGTTAAATTTTTTCAAGCCCAATAAATAATTAAATATTTTTAATTTATGCAAATTTTTACGTTCATAATACATGAATAAAATATAAATTATAAAACTTTAAAGGGTTGAAATTAAAAAATTATCATTTAAGGTTAAAAATGACGAACTTAAAAATTTATCATTTAGAATGTTAAATGGGTGACGCAATTGCAATTATCACTTAAAATTTAGTGTGAAAATTTTAATGATGATTTTAAAAGGGTTATTAATTTATAATTTCTACATTAAATTTAACGAGATTAACCAACCAAAATGCCGTATTAGTTGGGTCATCTACCTAGTGGATATACCAAGTTTTATCCCTTTGTTTACCTAACTGGCGTGGCAGTTTAGGTGAAAGTTTATTCAAATAAAAAAAACAATGAAGAAGCATTAATTTAATATTGAAGACAAAAATATTACTCTATTAATTATTTTTTTAATAAAAAAATTAATTATTTTAGAAATAGGAAAGGAAAAAAAGAATGGAAAATAAATAAATAATATTTATATTTTAGGCAAGAAATCAATACGAGTAATAGAATATGAGCACTTAAGCCCGAAGAAGAAAGAATAAAATTCGGGTTTGTTTCATACTATTCAGTTTTATCACTAATTTTGTTTACGTCTTATATACTCAAAAGCAAAAACAATTGTTCTAAATTAGGTTATATTTTGATACACAGGCTATGAAAAAAATTAAAGCTTAGGTAAAAATCAAAGCTATGAAAAATATATAATACACAAGCAAAAACTTTTGTTACATGTTTTTATACTTCACTTGATATCAAAATATATAATATAAGTCAGTTCTTTTAAAAATAGATGAGTGTTCAATATATTATTAACAAAGAATAAATAATCGTACTGATATATATATATTTATATTTATATTTAAAATAATTTGATTTTACTTTCGAATGTACAAAATACAAATAAAATAACGGTAAAACTGAACAGTAGAAAACGAACCAAAATTTTATCTTTACGTCTTCAAGCTTAGGTGCTCACAATATATCATTGATATTGATTTCTTGCGTAAACTATAAGGCTTAATACACAAATTGTCCCCTTAGCAAAATCAAAGCTTAAAAGTTTAATATCGATATTTGATTGTAAATTTATATTTAAAGAAACATAAGTCTAATATTACTAATGAATTCTCTAATAAAGCAAGATTATTAGCGGAAGTATACAATTTGCTAATAAATTTTTGATATTAGGAGCATTAATGACATTAAATATTAAATTGGGAAAAAATGTTAGAGGACAATTTGTACATTAAGAAAATATATTAGTATTATTCTTTATTTTTTCTTTCCTATTTTTAGAATAATTAAAATTTCAATCATGTTTAGCTATTTGGTTTAATAGCATTTATGCATCGTAAAAATGAATTAATTGCATTGCATTTATGGTTTTAGAAATTATGTATTAGTAAAAAAATATTAATTGCTTTGTATTATCTAGTCAAACTTTTGAAACAAATTTTAATTTTTTACGCATATTTATTTCAATTATCATGTTATATATTATCTCAGCGGGGTAAATTCCCTAGTAAGTAGATGCAACACTTCCCCCAACTACTTTGCTTTGCTTCTTTTTCATTAAATAGAATATATTTTTAAAATAAATATCGAGATTCGAATTCATATAAAATAAAATAAAATAATATAGATATTCATGATATTTTTCTTTGCTTTGTCAATCAACTGCCCATGACCAATTTAAAAGATATTTCAAGTCCAAATGATATTCTTTAAAGTAATCATAAAGTTATACTTTAAGAATTGACCTAATGTTTTCTTTCCCTCCGAAACTCTCGGGCGATACAAGTTTCAACCCCAACGTCGGTCGGCTGGCGGCTGTGGCGGAGGGTGCTACGCCAGGGCGTCCACCTGATGGGGAGGGTGTGGCATCGGAGCAAACATGGGCGGCGAAGATGTCTGAGGTTGCCGGGCACGGGGTTTCCAGTGATCATCGGATGGAGGAGGCGTTGGAGCTTGATGTGCAGCCTCCATTGGAAAGGTCGGGGTCTCCGCTGGCCGTCGAGGCGCAACGCTGCCTGAAGAAGGTGAGGAACGAGAATGATGTCGGGGGCACCAGTGGCGGTGATGTTGACGCTGCTGGTGGCGGGCTGGTTCAGCGACGAAGGAAGGGCTGCTAGGCGATGGGGTGGATACCTTTACGGGTAGAGACAAGTATGATCAAACACGGCAATCATACACGGCAGCGATGGCCGGCAACGCTATGCAGGGTTCGAAGGGAAACGTGGACAATGCGATCGATTATGAATTTGAGATAGGTGATGAGGATGTGGTGGTTGACAGAGGAGGGTTGTTTCTGAAAATTCAATTTTCTGAGCGGGCTCATGAAAAGTTGGATTGGAGTATGCGCAAGACAATTATCGTCAGACTTCTCGGTAGGTCTATTGGCTATCGAGCCCTTCTGAATAGAATTCGAGCACTGTGGCAACCAAGTGGTGAATTTCAAGTGGTGGATATTGAGAACAAATATTTTCTGGTTCACTTCGCTTTGGACAGTGATTATTCTCATGCGTTAACAGCAGGGCCGTGGACCATCTATGGCTCATATCTTACAGTGAAACCATGGAGTAGATCGTTTTCGACGCGGGAGACTCATCCATCTCACCTAATTGTTTGGGTAAGACTTCCTGGACTTCCGTATAAATATTATTCTAAAGCTTTCTTTAGAAGAATAGCGATAGAAATCAATAAGATATTGAATATTGATTATAGTACTAAGGTTGGTGTTCGAGGAAAATTTGCTAGATTAGCTATTATGGTTAACCTGAATAAGCCTTTAGTGTCGTATTTGGGGATTGATGGCTTATTGCAACCAATTGAGTATGAGGGGCTCCAGCATATTTGTTACAAGTGTGGAGTATATGGTCATGAAGAGCATATGTGTGGCGTAATGGATGAGATGCCGGAAGCGCAGCGTAAAGATAAAGACGGGGTTGTGGACCTTGATGCTCCATTGGCGTTTTATGGTCCGTGGATGAAAGTTGACAATGCAAGAAGACGTGGAAAGAGGGAAAGTGTGATAGGTGGGGGCGGAAAGGGTGGTGCGGATAGGGCTTCCGGATCGAGTTTTAATGTTTTGAACAATGCGGTGTTTGAAGGGGAATAGGAACCATAAACTAAAGACGTTGAGGAGGCGGCTCCTTTGGTTGAAGCTCGCGGGAAGAGTGGTGTTGGCGAGGAGAGGCCTGATACAGGAGTTAGGCGGCCTATAGAGAGTGGTGTGCATAGGGTTGAGACTTCGGGTAAGTGGATTAAGGATACCACTGTGATTCTGTTGAAAGATGGGCAATCGCCGGTTGTTCTTGAGCATAATCCAAAGGCTTTGAAAGGGAACCACTTGGCTGTCGTTATCCAGGAGAATGGTATGGAGAAGCGGGGAAAGGGCATTGGAGGTAGTAGAAGTATCAATGGGGCATCAAAAAAGATTTTAGTGGATGATAGTAGGAGAGGACTGAGAATCAAAAAATAGGCAGAGTATCGTATTCCACCACGAGCGATTCTTGCATAATATATTCAGTCTGTCTCGAATCGGATCGATGCAACAATAGAAGCAAATCACCCTTCCTCATCCAATTTAGTGACTGGAGTTGGGGAATTGGTGCCACCTGCAAGTTTGTCCGGCAAAGGCCTTGAGGATATCGTGATCGACAATGCTATGATGTTGGATGCGACAAATGTTGGGAATAAGGAGAACCAGGCCCCTCGCGTTTGAGGTATAGTGGTGGTTTTTTTATATTTTTTAATGATTAATTTATTTTTTTGGAATTGTCAGGGTGCAGCAAGCACTCCTTTTCAACGGCATTTTAAAGATTTTATTAGGGAGTATAGACCTGAGGTGGTGGCTATTATGGAACCGAGGGTCAGTGGTCTGATAGCCGATAAGGTGATTAAGTGGTTGTGGTTTTTGAATTCATACAGAGTTGAAGCGCGTGGGTTTAGCGGTGGTATTTGGATTCTGTGGCGTGACACAGTTGTGGTTGATGTCATCAAAATCGCTAATACGTTTATTCATGATTTTTTTCGTAGAGTGAATGATGTGCATGGCATCTTTTTGACTGCAGTGTATGCTAGTCCGATAGCGACTCAACGGGGATTTTTTTGGCAACACCTCATTGCTCTCAACCCAGGCGTTAATAAACCTTGGTTGATGGGAGGGGATTTTAATTCTATTATTCGTGGCGAGGAAAGATTGGGAGGTACTTGCGCGAGTTTGGGTGTGAGTAAATTGTTTTAGGACTTTATGGTTGATTCTGGTCTGCTTGAGGTACCGTTTAGAAGAGAGCTTTATACTTGGGGACGTGGGGATTTATTTTAGAGACTTGATCGGTGTTTGATTAATATTGTCTGGGCGACAAGCTTTCCGGAGTCTCACGTCATTCACATGGATAGGTTGGGTTCGGATCATTGTCCTCTTTTCCTTCGGACACAACCTAAACAAGTGCATCAAGGTGATCGGCCTTTTCGCTTTATAGCTGCGTGGCAGGAACATCCAGGTTTTGGAGATTTCTTGTCGCAACACTGGAATAGCGATGGTAATGTGCTTGCTAATATTGAATCATTTAAATCTAACGTGAATGGTTGGAATTTGAATGTTTTTGGTAATATTGGTGTGAGGAAACGAGAGTTAAAGGCAAGGCTTCGGGGTTTTGATAGGGCGCTGCACTCTAAATATTCCTCTTTTCTTGTTGATCTAGAGAGATCTTTGCGGGAGGAGCTTGATGAGGTTCTTTTATATGAGGAAAGTTTGTGGTTTCAGAAGGCAAGAAGTCAATGGAATCTGTTCGGCGATAGGAACACTAAAAATTTTCATTCGTGTGCTTCTAGTCGTAGGCGCGCAAACACTATCTTAGCGCTCAAACGGGCTGATAACTCTTGGTGTTCGGATCAGAGTGAGTTGCAAGACATGGCTATTAGTTTTTTTCAGGATCTCTTCACGAGTTCTGGTTGTGATACTTCTTGTTACTCAGTTAGAGGGTGTTTTCTGTCAGCCGGCTCTGCGGACCTTGCTTCTCTATCAATGGATGTTACGGATGACGAAATTCGTGGAGTGGTTTTTGGTATGAGCCTTTTTAAGGCTCATGGCGTCGATGGTTTACACGTTGATTTCTATCAAAGGAATTGGGGTACGGTAGGGCCGTGTGTTTGTCGATATGTGCGGGAGGTTTTTGTTGTGCGTCCGATGCAGGATGCGATTAACCGTACAATCTTGGTTCTTACTCCGAAGGTTGCTGCGCCCGAGTCTATGAGTCAGTTTCGCCCGATTAGCCTTTGCACGGTGTTGTATAAGGTGGTCACGAAGCTCATTGTTAATAAACTAAAGTCGTTTTTATCTGATTGGATATCGCCAAGTTAGGCTAGCTTTATCCCGGGGAGATCGATTACTGACAACATCGTTATCGCTCAGGAAGTTATTCACTCTATGAGTAGGAAAAAGGCAAGAAAGGTTGGATGGCGATCAAGGTTGATCTAGAGAAAGCGTATGACAGGCTTGAGTGAGATTTTATTGATGATATGCTTTATGATCTTGGCGTTCCAGGTGGTTTGCGTAATTTGATTATGCAGTGTGTTTCCTCGGTGTCTACTCAAGTGCTTTGGAACGACAATTTGACTGATACCTTTTGGCCTACAAGAGGTATTAGACAAGGCGATCCTTTGTCACCATATCTGTTTGTGCTATCCATGAAGCGTCTGGTTTAGGCTATTCATGGTGAGGTGCAGTGTAATAAGTGGAAGACGATTAAACTTGTGCGCCAGGGTCCGTGTCTATCGCACCTCTTTTTCGCGAATGACATGGTTCTTTTTGCTGAAGCATCTCTTTCCCAGTTGGATGTTCTTCATCATGTTATGGAAAGGTTTTGTGATGTTTCTGGTCACAAGGTGAGTATTGCGAAGACTGGTATTTGTTTTTCTAAAAATGTGGATGTTGGCATGAGAAATCATATTAGTCGTCTGTTCGGTTTCATTGAGGTTATAGATCTTGGTCGTTATTTGGGGGTACTGCTTCTGCATAAGAGGGTGACAAAGGATTCTTATCAGTACGTGGTTCAAAAGGTTAAAAATCGTCTGACCAGGTGGAAGGAGAAGACGCTATCGTTGGCAGGCAGGGTAACTCTTGCCAAGGTAGTTCTAGCTACTATTCCGAACTATGTTATGCAGACCACTGTACTTCCCAAAAGCACGTGTGAGGAGATCGAGCAATGCGTTCGGAAATTTATATGGGGCCGAAATGACAACAGGGATGATATGCATTTAGTTAAATGGGATGAGGTATGTCGCCCGGTAACGGAGGGTGGGTTGGGTTTTCGTCATATCGCGGACCAGAATGAGGCTTTCATGATGAAGATGGCTTTTCAGGTTATATGTAAGACTAATCAGCTGTGGGTTCATGTGTTACGCACGAAGTACAAGTGGGAAGGGTGGCTTCCGGTTTCGATTGCGATGCGGAATTGCTCTCGATTGTGGAAATGTATGAGTGTGGTGCGGAATGATGTGCGTAACAGAACAATTTATAATGTTGGAAACGGTCTTAACATTGATATTTGGCGAGACCGTTGGATTCATGATGTGGAGCCGTTAATTACCTATGTTTCACCGGCGTTAGCGTTGAGTTTACCTTATGTTTCAGTTGCAGATATGGTTGATCCTTTTGGACAGTGGCTTTGGTCAGAGTTTGAGAACAAACTCCCGTACCAAATTATTCTTAAAATTGCTGCGATATTGCTGCCGTGCGTTAGCAATCGTGAGGATGGGTTTGGTTGGGAAGGGAGTGAAAGGCGGCTTTTCACTTTAAAGGCTACGTATGTAAGTAGACAATCGAAGTTCTTTGAACCTTTGAATCAAATTTGGGGAGCTATCGCCGGGTATAAGGGATGTCCGCGTGTTAGAATGTTCTTGTGGCTTGTGGCGCATGGGCGTATTCTAACAAACGAAGAGAGAGTGAGGCATCACATGGCTAGTGACATGAGTTGTGGTATATGTGGTGCTGCAGTGGAATCTCTGGATCATATAATTCGATGGTTTCCTAAGGCGATTGACGTTTGGATGGGGTTGGTTAAGCAAGAGCGATGGGTGGAATTTTTTTCTTTAAACTTTTGGGATTGGTTTCAGAAAAATATGCTTTATCCTGGTCATTTTTCTAGGAACGAGGTCGAGGGCCGGTTGAGTTTTAGTGTTGCGCTGTGGGTCTTGTGGACGTCGAGAAATAGGGCTATCTTTGATCCCTTAATTGTTCCGCGTGAGACGAGGGGTGAGCTTTGTGCTCTCATGACTGCTGAAGCAGTGGGCGCTGCTGCTGTGCGCGCTGGCATGGGCAGTGTGGCCTTGTGCGCACATAGGGCTGCAGGGGTGGATGTGCGTCGAGCAGCAGGGGTGGCGAACTGTGTGGTGCGACGATGGCAGCCTCCTGCTGCCGATTATGTGGCGCTCAACGTCGATGGTGTTGTTGCACAGCCGGAGACCTTTGCGTCGTGTGGTGGTGTTATTAGGAATAACGAAGGCGAATGGGAATTTGGGTTTGCTAAATCGATTGGGATGTGTTCGGTTATGGAAGCAGAGTTGTGGGGAGTGTATGAGGGGTTGCGACATGCTTGGCATCTTGGTTTCCGACGGGTGCGGGTTGATATGGACAATTTGGAGGCGGTTCGTCTCTTAAATGATAAGGAAGATGGTGGTGTGTATGGACCATTGTGGCATAAAATTATGGAACAACTTCGATGGGGATGGGAGGTTCAGATTAGGCATATTTATCGGGAAGCGAATAGGGTGGCAGATTGGTTGGCGAAGCTTATGCGAGATGGTTTTTTGGATTATCGGGAATTTTCGGGAATGCCTGCGGATCTTGTGAGGTTGTGCCATGAGGATGTGGCTCATGTTGGTTCTTAAATTTGATTTCTAGCGATCCTTGTGACTTGTAGTCATTTTGTTGTTATTTCCATGTGTACTTTTTTCCTCCGACTAGGTTTAGGGGGATTTTAACGAGGCACATGAAAATATTTCTCGTATGTTTTTATCATTAATGAAAGCATACAATTTGATAAAAAAAAAGTAATCATAAAGTTCAATTATGAATCGTGAAATAGACGAGAAAATTACAAGAAATAATACTCTTATTAGTTTCTTTTTCTTTGCTTGTGCCACCATGGACCAATTTTGCTCTCCCGTGTCAGAGAGTGGCATGATTTTTGTGGTAACATGTAGGGGTGTGAAAAACTGACCCGACCTGGTAACCTGCCTGAAACCCGATCGAGTCAAAACCTGGTTTAACCTGAGAATTCAAAGACCGAACCCGACCTGCACCCGACCGAAACGAACCCGAACCTAAATTTGACCTGTAACTGTAGAAACCGAACCCGAACTGCACCCGACCGAAGTGAACCCGAACCCGAAATTGACATGTTATTGTAGTAACCGAACCCGACCTGCACCCGACCGAAACGAACCCGAACCCGAGACTAACCTGCCAGATAACCGATTTAACCCGACTTGTTTGGACCCGACCTGTTTTGAACCCGGCCTGTTTTGAACCCGACCTGTTTTGAACCTGAACTGTTCTTGACCTGAACTGATATTGACCTGAACTGTTCTTGACCTGAACTGTTCTTGACCTGAACTGATATTGACCTGAACTGATATTAACCTGAACTAATATTATTATTTGATTTGCTAATAATGATAATTATCTGACATTTAAAGAAGTTATATTTAATGAATATAAAATAATGTCAAGTATTGAAAAATTTTAAAATTAATAATAATTTCAAGTATTAATAAATTAACTAACTTAACTTCAATTAAAAGATAAATTGAATTAATAATAATTCTAAGTATTAATAAATTGTATTTCTAATTAACTTGACTATTATTTTAAAATAACTTCAAAGATAAATTATTATACTTAATTAACTTAAGTGGAATGAATAACCATTATTAAATTAAAATTTTATACTTAATAAAATTAAGTTAAATGAATGGATGGTTTCCTAAGGCGATTGACGTTTGGATGGGGTTGGTTAAGCAAGAGCGATGGGTGGAATTTTTTTCTTTAAACTTTTGGGATTGGTTTCAGAAAAATATGCTTTATCCTGGTCATTTTTCTAGGAACGAGGTCGAGGGTCGGTTGAGTTTTAGTGTTGCGATATGGGTCTTGTGGACGTCGAGAAATAGGGCTATCTTTGATCCCTTAATTGTTCCGCGTGAGACGAGGGGTGAGCTTTGTGCTCTCATGACTGCTGAAGCAGTGGGCGCTGGCATGGGCAGTGTGGCCTTGTGCGCACATAGGGCTGCAGGGGTGGATGTGCGTCGAGCAGCAGGGGTGGCGAACTGTGTGGTGCGACGATGGCAGCCTCCTGCTGCCGATTATGTGGCGCTCAACGTCGATGGTGTTGTTGCACAGCCGGAGACCTTTGCGTCGTGTGGTGGTGTTATTAGGAATAACGAAGGTGAATGGGAATTTGGGTTTGCTAAATCGATTGGGATGTGTTCGGTTATGGAAGCGGAGTTGTGGGGAGTGTATGAGGGGTTGCGACATGCTTGGCATCTTGGTTTCCGACGGGTGCGGGTTGATATGGACAATTTGGAGGCGGTTCGTCTCTTAAATGATAAGGAAGATGGTGGTGTGTATGGACCATTGTGGCATAAAATTATGGAACAACTTCGATGGGAATGAGAGGTTCAGACTAGGCATATTTATCGGGAAGTGAATAGAGTGGCGGATTGGTTGGCGAAGCTTATGCGAGATGGTTCTTTGGATTATCGGGAATTTTCAGGAATGCCTGCGGATCTTGTGAGGTTGTGCCATGAGGATGTGGCTCATGTTGGTTCTTAAATTTGATTTCTAGCGATCCTTGTGACTTGTAGTCATTTTGTTGTTATTTCCATGTGTACTCTTTTCCTCCGACTAGGTTTAGGGTGTTTTTAACGAGGCACATGAAAATATTTCTCGTATGTTTTTATCATTAATGAAAGCATACAATTTGATAAAAAAAAGTAATCATAAAGTTCAATTATGAATCGTGAAATAGACGAGAAAATTACAAGAAATAATACTCTTATTAGTTTCTTTTTCTTTGCTTGTGCCACCATGGACCAATTTTACTCTCCCGTGTCAGAGAGTGGCATGATTTTTGTGGTAACACGTAGGGGTGTGAAAAACTGACCCGACCTAGTAACCTGCCTGAAACCCGATCGAGTCAGAACCTGGTTTAACCCGAGAATTCAAAGACCGAACCCGACCTGCACCCGACCGAAACGAACCCGAACCTGAATTTGACCTGTAACTGTAGAAACCGAACCCGAACTGCACCCGACCAAAGTGAACCCGAACCCGAAATTGACATGTTATTGTAGTAAATGAACCCGACCTGCACCCGACCGAAACGAACCCGAACCCGAGACTAACCTGCCAGATAACCGATTTAACCCTACCTGTTTGGACCTGACCTGTTTTGAACTCGACCTGTTTTGAACCCGACCTGTTTTGAACCCGACCTGTTTTGAACCTGAACTGTTCTTGACCTGAACTGTTCTTGACCTGAACTGATATTGACCTGAACTGATATTAACCTGAACTAATACTATTATTTGATTTGCTAATAATGATAATTATCTGACATTTAAAGAAGTTATATTTAATGAATATAAAATAATGTCAAGTATTGAAAAATTTTAAAATTAATAATAATTTCAAGTATTAATAAATTAACTAACTTAACTTCAATTAAAAGATAAATTGAATTAATAATAATTCTAAGTATTAATAAATTGTATTTCTAATTAACTTGACTATTATTTTAAAATAACTTCAAAGATAAATTATTATACTTAATTAACTTAAGTGGAATGAATAACCATTATTAAATTAAAATTTTATACTTAATAAAATTAAGTTAAATGAATAAAAATTATTAAATTAAATCTATATTCTTAATTAAAATAAGATGACTTAAATTTTTTATTATAGGAATAAATTAATGCTAAATAATTAACTTGCATTCATTTTAATTGAAGTTAAGTTAGTTATTAAATTAACTTAACTTAAGATTAAAATAAATTTAATTAACTTGCATTCATTTTAAGTTAAATAATTAAACATTATTAAATCAAATTGTCTTTCTAAATTCGGATAAACTACTTAATCTACTTAAGTTGAATGAATAACCATTATAAAATTAATTTTTTTATAATTAACTAAATTTAGTTAAAAGTTATTAAACTAAATCTGTATACTTAATTAATATAAGATAACTAAATTTTTTAATTAACATTACATACTTAAATGACTTAATAAAAAACTGATTAACTTAAATGACTTAATTAAGTTAACTTGTTTAAAACATTAAATTTAACAGTGAATATATAGAACATTTAATTATACAGTGAATATATTAAAATATTAACTTTGGATGGAATCAGGGATACTTCCAATTTTTTTTATAAGTAAAAAACAGAATAAGGTAAAACTTAAGAAGAATAACTTTGAACAGAATAATTCAAACTTATATTCAATAATTTAAGTGGATAAACTTACAAAACTTTATTGAATAATACAAAAGTTTAAACTTACAAACATACAAACTAAATAATCTTTACAAACTGAAATTTTAACTTTCACACTACAAACTTTACAAACATACAAAAGTTTAAACTTTAAGCTCTCAGATCTTATAACAAAGTTTTACAAACTTTGCTACCAGAATTATCATCATCGAGCTTTGAAGGGCAACCAAGTTTAAATTATGGGCAACTTAACTTTAAAAGCTAAGACACCAACATAATTAAAACTAGGAAAACCAGCAACCAGCAACAAACTGCAACAAGCAATTAAAATCATTAGGAACATTAACAGACTGAAATAATGCAAACAGAAGCATATATAACCAAACATACATACATACTTACACACTACATACTGAACAAACCAAGCATAAAACAGACTGCAATAATGCAAATCAAGCATATATAACCAAGCATACATACATACTTACACACTACATACTGAACAAACCAAGCATAAAACAGACTGCAATAATGCAAACCAAGCATATATAACTAAACAGAAACATACATACATACATTCATATATAACCAAACATAAAACAGAAGCATACATACACATTACATAGTGAAGAACTAAACAGAAACATATATGCATACATGCATATATAACCAAACATAAAACATAAGCATACATACACATTACATAGTGAACAACTAAACAGAAACATACATACATACATACATACATACATACATACATACATACATACATACATACATACATACATACATACATACATACATACATACATACATACATACATACATACATACATACATACATACATACATACATACATACATACATACATACATACATACATACATACATACATACATACATACATACATACATACATACATACATACATACATACATACATACATACATACATACATACATACATACATACATACATACATACATACATACATACATACATACATACATACATACATACATACATACATACATACATACATACATACATACATACATACATACATACATACATACATACATACATACATACATACATACATACATACATACATACATACATACATACATACATACATACATACATACATACATACATACATACATACATACATACATACATACATACATACATACATACATACATACATACATACATACATACATACATACATACATACATACATACATACATACATACATACATACATACATACATACATACATACATACATACATACATACATACATACATACATACATACATACATACATACATACATACATACATACATACATACATACATACATACATACATACATACATACATACATACATACATACATACATACATACATACATACATACATACATACATACATACATACATACATACATACATACATACATACATACATACATACATACATACATACATACATACATACATACATACATACATACATACATACATACATACATACATACATACATACATACATACATACATACATACATACATACATACATACATACATACATACATACATACATACATACATACATACATACATACATACATACATACATACATACATACATACATACATACATACATACATACATACATACATACATACATACATACATACATACATACATACATACATACATACATACATACATACATACATACATACATACATACATACATACATACATACATACATACATACATACATACATACATACATACATATATATATAACCAAACATAAAACAGAAGCATACATACACATTACATAGTGAACAACTAAACAGAAACATACATACATACATACATACATATATAACCAAACATAAAACAGAAGCATACATACACATTACATAGTGAACAACTAAACAGAAACATACATACATACATACATACATGCATATATAACCAAACATAAAACAGAAGCATACATACACATTACATAGTGAGCAACTAAACAGAAACATACATACATACATGCATATATAACCAAACATAAAACAGAATCAATGAGAAATATAAAACTAAAAAAAAAGACAGTGAATAAAAACAACTTACCAAAACATCTCCAACTTTCAACAAATCAGAAACATACCTACCAGATCTTATGCTTCCTTGTTTTCAGAGGTCCCTGCAAAAAAAGAACAAATCAATCCAGAATTCAAAACAAATCAAAAAAAAATATAAGTTAAACAAATCAGAAACTTACTTTGCAATAGGATCTTCATCAACTACACAATCTTTCATAACAGAAAGATATTCCTCATCCTCTTCCTCGGGCTCAAACCCATACAACCAATTACGGGTTGTCACAAATATCTCAACATTTTTAGGAAGGAGTTTAGCCCTTAACTTATTTAAAATCCGACCACCAGTGCTAAAAGATGATTCAAAAGCAACTGAAGTGATGGGAATGGCTAAGATATCTCTAGCCATGATAGAAAGTACAGGGAAAGAAACAGATTGGGATTTCCAGTAATCCAAAATATCAAAGTCTGAATCATCAGCATGAGGGAGAAGGGGCAAATTAATAAAAGATTCAACATCTGACTTTCCACTCCTTGAAGCAGCTAGATTAGCATCGAAGTTCTAGAATAAAAAAACAAAAGTCAGTAATTGTAACTGAAATAATAAAATAAAGGTAACTGAAATTTAAAACAAAAATAAAAACTAACCTGAAAAAGGTTAGACTTCTTAAATGTTCGAGGCCGACCAGTGGAGGACTCGGTTGTACTTTGAGAGGAGTTACTTCAAACAGAAGATCCAGAAGAGCAAAGGACAGATTTTGAATAATAAATATACATGTTTACAAATTCATTGTAAACAATACTTACCCTTCTCTCAACCTCATCCTCAACATAGAGGACAGAATACAACTCCTTCAGGAGTTGTAATTTATACCTTGGATCAAGCAAAACAGCAAAGGACAAAATGGTCGAGTGCTCAGACCAATACTTCTCATACAATTCAAGCATAGGTCCTGCCATTGCAGAGATGGCCTCACAAGGATCATTGTGAGCATCATACAACAGCTTCTCAATGGCAACCACATTAGCCAAATAAAGGTTAGAAGTAGGATACTTAGAACCAGAAAACAGTGTAGTAATTTCAAAAAAAGGCTCCAGAAAATCACAGATTAATTGGGAAGTTTCCCACTCAGAATCACCAATTACATCTAAATCATTTTCCCTATTAACAAACAAGTTTATGGCTACTTTAGCATCAATGGCCCTACGAAGCATTAGATAAGTAGAATTCCATCTAGTAGGGACATCTAGGATTAATTTACCAGAAAAAGAAGAACCACAGTCTTTAACAGCAGAGTCAAAGTTACAAAGTCTAGCATCAGAAGAATCAATGAACTTAACAATTTCACGCAATTTAAGTACAAAGGAGTCAATTACCTTCAAACCTCTTTGAACAATCAAGTTCAAAATATGGGCAGCACACCTTACATGAAAGTACTTACCATTGCATGAAAGGGGAGAAATAGCATGCAAGTCATCCTTAAGCCTCTTCACCATTCGATCATTAGCAGAAGCATTATCAATAGTAATGGTAAAGGCTTTTTTCTCAAGACCCCACTCACATAACATTTTTTTCACAAACTTATATATAGACTCACCATCATGTGGAGGGGGAAACACCTAAAATTAAGTATTTTAGACTGAAGTTTCCAGTTATTATCAACATAATTAGCAGTCAAAGCAAAATAAGAACGTGAAGTGCAAGCAGACCATCCATCACATGTAAAGAAGATACGACTAGGAATAGAACTCATAGAATCAATGAGCAATTTTTTATGTTTTTCATGCTTTAACATGCAATGTTTAGTAATAGTATACCTAGAAATATGCTTAACATTAGGATTCAAATACTGATGCAGAACCCTAAGTTTATCATGCTCAACAATACTTAAAGCATAACCATGACAGAGAACAACTTCAGCAAACAGTTCACAATATTTTTTTGATCAAAAACAGTTCCAGAACTACTACTAACATTTTTAGCAAGAAAATCTTTATAGGCTTGGCATTTATCAGTATGTCTTTTAGGTGTAGAAGTACCAACATAAGAATCAGCTTTATAGCTAGCAGTTTTACAATACTTACATTGAGCAATGACACCATCAGCAGTCTTAATAAATGTATAGTGATCCCACACAGGAGAAGTTCTTCTCCCAATGTCAGTTGCAGCCCTCCTCTTAGAGGAAGGAGCAACTACAGACACTTGATCATTAGCTTCCCCTTCAAAAAAACAATTACAGAGTTAGTAACTTTAACACTAAAAACAAGTAAAGAATAAAGAAAATAAAAAAAAGAAAGAAACATACCAGTTTCACCAGGATAGTTCATCTCAAAAGAATCAGAATCCATTGCAGAACCCAAAAACGTACCTGAGATCAAGAGGAACCACAGTTAGTAAAAAATTAAAACAACTATTAAAAAGAAAATAAAACAATGGGTTAATCCTCATACATGGCGTTGTTACACCAGCCCCCAAGGCTCTTTAAGAAAAGAGCCTCCTTTGACACCAGTAGCATCGCAGGACGGGTTTCCAGCCTTTTATACTCGGATTAACCCACATGCAACACAAAGCATACTTACAAACAGAAACAATACAGGCAAACATATATACAAATCATAAAAAACAGACATGCAAACATATATACAAATAATAATAAAAAACATAAACACGCAAACATATAACAAGACTCAAACATGCAAACATATATACAAATCATAAACATGCAAACATATATCAAAACTCTAACATGCAAACATATATACAAATCAGAAACATGCAAACATATATCAAAACTCTAACATGCAAACATATAAACAAACCAGAAAAACAAAAGCATAAATCAAGACTGTAACATGCAAACATATATACAAAGCAGAAAAAAAACATGCAAACATAAATACAAATCAGAAAGAGAAGAAACATGCAAACATATAAATGCAAACATATATACAAATCAAGACAGAAACATGCAAACAGAAATTAAGAGAAACATTTAAAAATAAATAAAAGAGGAAGAGAAGAAACCCTAAACCCAAACGCAGATGTGGAAGAAGACTCTTGAAGAACCCAGAAACGATCCTGAGATCAAAGCACAAGACAGTTAGTAAAATGAAATTTAAAAAACTAAATAATTAAATGAAATATGAAAGGGTTTTGTACTTACCGAGAGAGAGAAGAAGACAACGAACAGTCTGGACAGTGGAATGAGAAGGGTCAGAGTGGATTTGAAGATGTTTAGGGTTTGCAGATTAGGGTTTATGGTTACATGATTAGGGAATAAGGTTTGGGGTTTGAGGATCAGGGGTAAGAGTTTAGGGTTTCAGGATTGGGGTATAAGGTTTGGGGTTTATGGATCAAGGGTAAGGGTTTAGGGTTTATGGATAAGGGTTTAGGGTAAAACAAAATTGAATTGGGGATTAGGGTTTGAAGGATTGAAAAGATGGAAATGGAAGAACATAGGGTTGTTCTTGAGAAAAAATTAGGTTTTGATCGAGAACAAACAGATGGAGAGTGGGCTAAGGTGTTTGTATAAGATCTGGAGAGGGGAAATTGGATGAACAAGGAAGAACTTTGAAAAAAAGATGTTTTGATCGAGAATAAACAGGTTTTTGGTGGGCTAAGGTGTTTGTATAGGATATGGAGAGGGGAAAGTGGAAGAACAGGGAAGAACTTGGTAAAAAACCAAGAGTTTGATCGAAAAAGAATGAAACTTTCTGGGAATTTTGTGTTTTTAGAGGAGAGAGAAGGTGAGAGGATATTTTGGCAGAGTAACGGTAAGGAAAAAAGTGTAAAATGAAGGGGGGTGAAGGTCTATTTATAGAGTGAGTCCGGGTCAAAAGATCCGCGCGTCATTATACGGGTCAAACGGGTCTTGCTCCGCAAGCACTCTTAGTTTCAATTGTTTCATTTTCGTCCTTTTTTATTTGAAATTGAGCTAATAATTTTGTTTTCATTTCAATTTCGTCATTAATGCAGTTTTAAGCTTTAGTGTATGGATTTAATTTAGGGCTTGGGGTTATAGTTTAGGGGTTTTCTTTATATATTATTAAATTTTATATTTTAGTTTTAGGGTTTAGATTTGTGTAACTATTGTTAGGTTTAGGGTTAGTCTTTGAATTAAGATTTGGGGTTTATGTTTAGGGTTTTAGGTTTATTTTAATTAATTTTTAGGATTAATATTTCATTTAATTAATTTAGGGTTTAGGGTTTAATAAACCCTAAATCTTAAACCCTAAAATACTAAAAACCCTAAACCCTAAGCCCTAAACATGAATCCCTAAAAATAAAAACCATATTCCACCAATATTTTTATATATATAAATATAATGCATGTAAGTTGTGGTTTAGGGTTTTAGGATTATTTTAATTAATTTAGGGTTTATGATTTAATAAACCCTAAATCTTAAACCCTAGAATATTAAAAACCCTAAACCCTAAGCCCTAAACATGAATCCCTGAAAATAAAAACCCTATTCCACCAATATTTATATATATATAAATATTTATATGTATAAATAAAAACCCTAATCCTAAACCCTAAACAATAACCACTACCCTCTAAAGTCTAAACCATAAAACCCTAATATTTAATCTATAGCTCATAGTCCGTAATCCTAGATCGAGGGTTTAGTGGTTAGGGTTAATTACTTATGCTTTAGGATTTAATGCTTAGGGTTTAGAATTAGACATTAGGGGTTTAAACCCTAAACCCTAATATTTAATCAATGAACCATAGTCCCTAATCCTAAACCCTAAACAATAACCACTACCCTCTAAACCATAAAACCCTAATATTTAATCTATAGCTCATAGTCCGTAATCCTAGATCGAGGGTTTAGTGGTTAGGGTTAATTACTTATGCTTTAGGGTTTAATGTTTAGGGTCGATAATTAGACATTAGGGGTTTAAACCCTAAACCCTAATATTTAATCAATGAATCATAGTCTCTAATCCTAAACCCTAAACAATAACCACTACACTCTAAACCATAAAACCCTAATATTTAATCTATAGCTCATAGTCCGTAATCCTAGATCGAGGGTTTAGTTGTTAGGGTTAATTACTTATGCTTTAGGGTTTAATGCTTAGGGTCTATAATTAGACATTAGGGGTTTAAACACCAAACCTTAATATTTAATCAATGAACCATAATCCCTAATCCTAAACCCTAAACCCTATACATTTAATTACAAATAATAATAATAATAATAATAATAATAATAGTAGTAGTAGTAGTAATAATAATAATAATCATCATCATCATAATAATAATAATAATAATAATAATAATAAAACTAATAATAATAATAAGCATAGTAAATATATAATAATAATAATAATTGTATTTAAGTATATAATAATAATAATAATAATAATAATAATAATAATAATATTAGTAGTAGTAGTAATAATAATAATAATGTTAATAATCATAATAATAATAATAATAATAATAATAATAATAATAATAATAATAATAATAATAATAATAATAAGCATAGTAAATATATAATAATAATAATAATTGTATTTAAGTATATAATAATAATAATAATAATAATAATAATAATAATAATAATAATAATCCCTAAAGCACTAACCACTAAACCCTAAACGCTAAACGCTAAACACTAAAAACAAAAACCATAATCCATCAATATATATATATTACATGTACGTATGTACGTATCATTTTATGAACAGTAAACCCTAAACCCTAAACCCTAAACCATAAACCCTAACAACCATAATCCATCAATATATATATAATACATGTAGGTATGTTTGTATTAATTTAAGATCAGTAAACCCTAAACCTTAAACCCTAAACCATAAACCATAAACCATAAACCCTAAAAACCATAATCCATCAATATATATATAATTAATGTAGGCATGTTTGTATTAATTTAAGATCAGTAAACCCTAAACCCTAAACCCAAAACCCAAAACCCAAAACCCTAAAAATCATAATCCATCAATATATATATAATTAATGTAGGCATGTTTGTATTAATTTAAGATCAGTAAACTCTAAACCCTAAACCCTAAACCCTAAACCCTAAAAATCATAATCCATCAATATATATAATTAATGTAGGCATGTTTGTATTAATTTAAGATCAGTAAACCCTAAACCATAAAACCTAAACCCTAAACCTTAAAAATCATAATCCATCAATATATATAATTAATGTAGGCATGTTTCTATTAATTTAAGATCAGTAAACCCTAAACCCTAAACCCTAAAAATCATAATCCATCAATATATATAATTAATGTAGGCATGTTTGTATTAATTTAAGATCAGTAAACCCTAAACCCTAAACCCCAAACCCTAAAAATAAATCCAATAGTCCCAACTACATATATATATATCACATATACGTAATCCCATAACCCTAAACCATAAACACTAAACCCTAAACCCTAATCCGTAAACCCTAAACCATAAAAATAAAAATCATAATCCGTCAATATATATAATACACATAACACAATAAACCATAAACCCGAAGGAACCCGACCTGAAACGAAACCGACCTGAAATGAACCCGACCTGAAACAAAACCGACCTGAAAAGAACCCGACCTGAAACGAAACCGACCTGAAACGAACCCGACCTGAAACGAAACCGACCTGAAACGAAACCGACCTGAAATGAACCCGACCTGAAACGAAACCGACCTGAAATGAACCCGACCTGAAACGAAACCGACCTGAAATGAACCCGACCTGAAACGAAACCGACCTAAAATCAACCTGTCAATTAACCGTTTTAGCCCGACCTGAAATGAACCGACCTAAAATGAACCGACCTGAAATGAACCCGACCTGAAATGAACCCGACCCGAAATGAACCCGAACCCAAACCGAATCGAGTCAAAACAAAAAATGACCCGAAATGACCTGTAACCGATTTAACCCAACCTGACAGAGCCCGACCTGAAACCCAACTGTTTGACTTGTTTTTACATCCCTAGTAACACGCCAAGCATCATATATGTTAATTAAACATGCTAACGCAAATCATGAAAAAGCTCATCGATTGTACAAAAAAACAAAAACTAATACAGCTCTGAGCTCACCACCGGTATCATATTTTTGTTTTGGCAAAAATACTATGTATATTTCACTTTTTTTTAAAAAAAAAAGTTAATACAAACTTATTTAGAAATATGGTTGAAGACATTTTTATGTTACGATAGTTCACATGTTATCCTCTATGTTTAAAGTTTTTGACTGTTTCTTTTTAACAACATTATCTTTGAATATATATATATATATATATATTTGAAGTTTTTGACATGTGTTTTGCGAAGGTAATCCATTGACAGATGGTTTGGCCAAACTTACTGCAGTGGATACTTTTTAACTGCCGTTTCTTCCACTCTCCTTCGATTGCAATTCTACATATTTTCATTCCGCTGGTAACATTCAAGGTCTAACATATACATGGATTGAGTACTAGTTTTTTCATCTCTTTATTTCATAAAATAACATACTTTTATCTTTTTAAATTATAATGTGTAAATTACTTTAATATTACACTTAATACCTATATCAGTATAATTAGCGGCTATGTTGCACTGATATAAATATTAATATGGGTACGGAGACGAAAAACAACAACTTCTAAAATTACATGGTACGAGTACGGTAGATATAAAATAAAAGGTCATAAATGTTAGTGATTGCTTAGCTGTATTGATGACTGTATCGGGTTGTTAGAGTTGTTTTTGCTGTTTGTATTTCTGTTGAGTTGTTGTAACAAACCGGCCCACCTTGAACCGACTGTTTGAGCCCATCAGTAGCCCTACGGTTCGGTTTATATTTGGGATATATTAACCCACTTTTGGGTACTGGTTCTATAAGCTAGATTCCTACATTTCTTTTCATTTACCCTAAATCAATAATATCAGCCGTTTGTCTTTTCCTCTTCACGAGGCTCAGCTTTTTCATCCCCTATTTCCAATATGGTATCAGAGAGTCAGGTTCCGGTCACCTCCACCGATTCCCCTTCCCCAGATTTCAACTCTTCGTCTCTCTTCTTAGCCAACAAAAATATATATGTTCGTTTATATGATGAAAATCTTCTTCTCTGGAAGCAACAAGTGCTTCTTCTCATTCATGGCTATGGCCTCGAACATTTTCTTGACGAATCCACTCCCATTCTGGCCAAACTCACGACGACTTCTACTGGCGATTCGATTCCTAACCCCCAGTATCTTGCGTTTCGAAAGCAAGACAGTTCGCTTGCTTCGTGGCTCCTCTCCACCATGAGTCCTGGTGTTTTGCCACAGTTGGTGGGTGCTGAAACAACTGGGGCTATCTGGTCCTCTGTTATTCAGTGGTATGCTCAAAAATCCACCACTAAAGTGATGCATCTCCACTGCCGGTTACGGTCTATCAAGAAGGGTTCTCTTTCGATGCGCGCGTACGTGACTCAGATCAAGGAGATCTGTGATCTCTTGGCGGTTAGTGGCAGTAAGATCTCCGATGTTGGACAAGTGGCTACGATTCTCAATGGGCTCTCCGTTGAGTACGAACCGTTTGTCGCCGTCATTACCGAGAGCCGAGATCCTTTTACCCTAGAGGCGGCTGTTTCCTTTCTCATTGATGCTGAGATGCGTGTCACTGACACTCATCGTCTTCCGATTGGGATTAATTATGTTCATCATCGTGAGCAGTCTCCCCGGGCTGAGTCTGACTCCTCTGTCAACTCTTCCCCTTCTCAATCTGTTGGCTCGTCCCCATCGATGTCTCCGTTCCGTGGTCGTGGACGGCCCTGCTTTCAATGTCAGATCTGTGGCAAGCTTGGACATCTGGCCGACAGATGCTGGCACAGGTTTGATCAAGGGTTTAAGGGGACCGGTTCACGCTCCTCTTCTCCCTCTCAGATTCACTTTTCACAATTACCTGTTTCTGGTTCTGGTTCTGATTCGATTTCATCCGAAACTTGTTATAATCCGTTTGTTCCTAAGTCTACAGGGTCCTCTGATGATTCTTTGCCATCTGGTACTCCCTCGTCGGTTCAGATCAACACTCTTGTTGGTCCTAGTTCGGGGTCTGACTCAAAGTGGTATGTTGACTCTGGTGCTACGCACCATGTGACTCATGCGCAACAGCAGGTGCAGGGTGCTCGACAGTTTGATGGTAAGGACCGTGTCTCCCTTGGTAACGGGGCACAACTTCCTATTTCTCATATTGGTCATATGCATCTCTCGTCTGCTGATAGATCTTTATTACTGCGTAATATACTGTGTGTTCCTGATCTTACCAAAAATCTGATTTCTGTCTCTAAGTTTGCTCAAGATAATCTGGTGTATTTTGAATTTCATGCTAATTCCTGTTTTGTGAAGGATGAGCATACTGGTTTGGTGCTTCTTGTGGGTGTGCAGCGTGATGGTCTTTATTGCTTTGATTCTGCATTTCCCTTCCCTGCACCCTCTATTCTGCATACATCTGTTTCTTCTGATGCTGACTCTTACTCCCTGTGGCATAGGCGTCTGGGTCATCCAGCTCCTAATTTTGTTCGTTTAGCTGTTAATAAGCATGTTGTACCTTCTGCATCTAGTCTTTGTATTGCTTGCCAATTAGGCAAGAGTCATCGTCTCCCTTTTCCCAATTCTTCTACTGTTTACAAGCGTCCTTTTGAGCTTATTGAAATCGATGTTTGGGGCCCTGCCCATGTGATGTCCTCTGGTTTTCGTTTTTATGTTTCATTTGTTGATATGTACAGCAGAAACTGCTGGGTTTACCTCTTACATAATAAATCTGAAGTTTTACAAGCCTTTCGTTTATTTACTGCTTTGGTTCATAATCAGTTTTCCTCTAAGATCTTAGCAGTGCAGACCGATGGAGGTGGGGAATTCCATTTTCTGGAGGCCACCCTTGCTCACATGGGTATCCAACATAGGGTTACCTGCCCTTACACCTCCCAGCAGAATGGTGTTGTCGAGCGGCGTCACCGTCACATTACTGATGCTGCTCTTACTCTGTTAGCCCAGGCTTCCATGCCTCTTCATTTTTGGTCGTTTGCAGTTTTAAGTGCTGCTTACTTAATTAATCGGTTACCTTCTGTTACTTTGAATGGTCTGTCTCCTTTTCAACTCTTATATGGTACTCCTCCTAACTATGATTTCCTGCGTGTATTTGGTTGTCAATGTTTTCCCTGCATTCGTCCTTACAATCATCATAAGCTTGAGTTTCGTTCTTGTCCTGCTGTGTTTGTTGGATATTCACCTAAACATCATAGATATCAATGTCTAGATGTTCAAACAGGGAAGATTTTTGTCTCTCGTCATGTTCGTTTTAATGAGTCTATCTTTCCGTTTGCTGATTCTAATAGTTTTTCTTCTGTGCAGGTATCTCCATCTATAGTGCCATCCTTTCCCGCGTCTTGTCGTTCTGCGTTTACTGCACCATTTAGTCCAGCATCTTTTTCCTTGCCTCCCTCTCCCGTGGCTTCCCCTTCCCCTGTACCTCCATCCAGTCCTACTCCTCCTTATCCTAATACTCCTGAGACATCTCCCCCTGTCACTCCTGTTGTTCCCTCACCCACTGTTCCTGGTGCCACTTCTCCTGAAGGGCCTGTTGATCCAGCTCCTGACTCTATTCCTTCTGCTTCCACTGAGCCTTTAGTTGATTCTTCAGTAAGTCCTGTTGATTCTTCTTGTCCCAATACTGACAATGCATTTTCTCCTCCTCAGGTGGTTTTACCAGAGCATTTGGACACTACTGATCCCGTAGCTCCTTGTGCTCCTACTTCTCTTGAAGTGGATTCTGTGTCTGATCATGTTCCTGCTCCTTCTGTGAGTGACTCATCAGGTAGTCTTCATCATATGCGTACTCGCAGTAAGTCAGGTATTTTCAAACCTAAGCTTTTTCATTCTGCACTTACTGCTACTGCTGATCATATCCCTCAATCTGTTCATGAAGCTTTGCTACATACTTCCTGGTTTAATGCTGTGCATACTGAATATGATGCTTTAATTGCTAATTCTACTTGGGAGCTTGTACCACCCCCTACTGATAGGAAAATCATAGGTTGCAAATGGTTGTTTCGTATTAAACGTAATGCTGATGGTTCTGTTAACAAATATAAGGCTCGTTTAGTTGCTAAGGGTTTTTCTCAAACCCCTGGTTGTGATTTCACTGATACTTATAGCCCTGTTATACGATTCTTTACTGTCAATATTTTGTTATCTCTGGCTGTGCATAACAAGTGGCAGGTTCATCAGTTGGATGTTAATAATGCCTTCTTGAAGGGTGACCTTCAAGAGGATGTTTATATGGACCAGCCCCCTGGCTTTGTTCGTACCACTTCTGATGGTGCACCTCTTCTGAAATTGGTGGTGATCCATTTCGCAATGTTGCCCTATATCGAAGCATTGTTGGAGGCCTGCAATATGTGTGTCACACTCGGCCCGACATTGCGTTTGCCGTTAGCAAGGGTGCCCAGTTTATGCAGTCCCCTTCTGAGCTACATTGGACTGCTGTTAAACGCATTCTGCGTTACCTTCGAGGGACTCTGGATTATGGTCTCTTCTTCTCTGCTACCTCGAACATTCCTTGTGCCCTTGCTTCCTTTGCTGATGCTGATTGGGGCTGTGATGTTGATGATCGTCGCTCCATTTCCGGCTACTGTGTCTACTTTGGTGCTCATCTCGTCTCGTGGAGTTCCAAAAAGCAGAGAGCTGTTTCCCGTTCCACTGCCGAAGCTGAGTACCGTAGCTTAGATGATTCAGCAGCTGAACTCATGTGGGTGTCTACTGTTTTGAAGGACATGAAGATCTCAGTCGAGTCCACTCCTCAAATCTGGTGTGATAACACTAGTGCTGTCTCTATGGCCGCAAATCCTGTGCTGCATTCCAAGACGAAGCACGTTGATCTGGACCTTCATTTTGTACGAGAAAAGGTCATGGAACGCAAGATTGAAGTCAATTACATCCCTGCTGAGCACCAAGTTGCAGATGTTCTCACCAAGCCGCTGTCTACTGACAAATTTCGTCTGTTTCGCTCCCGGCTGAGTTTGATTTCGAAGGCTGAGTTTCAACAAGTTTAGAAACACGGGTGAATGTTAGTGATTGCTTAGCTGTATTGATGACTGTATTGGGTTGTTAGAGTTGTTTATTCTGTTTGTATTTCTGTTGAGCTGTTGTAACAAACCGGCCCACCTTGAACCGACTGTTTGAGCCCATCAGTGGCCCTACGGTTCGGTTTATATTTGGGCTATATTAACCCACTTTTGGGTATTGGTTCTATAAGTTAGATTCCTACATTTCTTTTCATTTACCCTAAATCAATAATATCAGCCGTTTGTCTTTTCCTCTTCACGAGGCTCAGCTTTTTCATCCCCTATTTCTAATAATAAAAATATCATGTGAGCAATGAGCATGTCATCAACACATACTCATATGCTTATAATTAAATCATGTAAACAAGATAAAATCCAAAAGAAAGAAAACAAAGACAAAAAAGTGGAAGAATAGAAGAAGAAGAAGAAATTATTGCATGTATTCAAGTCGTACCCAATACGTCTCCGGTATGGGGACGTATCGTGTACGTGGTATGACTTTAGATTAAAATACTCATGCTTCAAAGATTATCGGTACTCGACCCATTAATCGATTAATTCAAACTGAATATTGGAGAAGCTTATTATGAGATCAACCTTTCAATCTAATTTATTCCATTCATAAACATAAAAAATTTAAACTTTTAATTTTATTTGAGAGACCTGATGCATTAACTTATTTGATCAATATAATTAATCACTCGTCTTTACTTTATTTCATATTGTTAATTAGCATAGCTTTTTTAATAGTATTTAGGTAATTAAAAGGTAGTATATGTTCATACATAATCTTAACTCTTTGATAATATACATATCTTACAAACAAAGCGATTTAAACCTAAATACTTTAAAATAAACATAATTTTTTTTCCAGTATGACTACGTGTTTAGACCTGGCAAACTTAACCCGAGACCCGAACCGAATTACCTGAACCGAGACTCGTTTTGATCTGAACATGATGATCTGAAGTTGACCCGAAACCTGAAATAAACCGAACCGAAACCGACCCAAATTTTTTTGTTGAACTGAAATAGACACGAACCGATTTGACCCGAACCAAAAGTTGAACCGAATATCGACCCGATTTTAACCCGAAAATTAAGGTAAAATATATAAATAATTTATTTTTAATATTATTTATTTTTAACAATATAATAAATAATAAAATGAAGTAAATTATAAACCATAGAGACATGTATTATAAATTATACACTATAGTAATAAAATAATAATAATAATATCATCATGCATGATACATTATATATAAGCTATAGATTATTCATTATATAATGCTTGAAATTAATCTCATACACTAAGATAAACCCTAAATGGTGGTGACCAATTAATCTCGTTGTATATAAGCTATAGATTATTCATTATATATAGGCTATAGATTATTCATTATATATAGCTAAAACTGGAATTAGAGATCAACTTGACAATTAAAAAGTAGAGAAATTTGAGGGTTTGACGATCAATTTTATAATTTCACCATAAAATATAGCATAAAACTGAAATTGTGGACTAAATTGATAATTTGGAAGTGGAGAAATTTGAGAGTCCAATGACCAATTTCATAATTATACCATATAAATAAATAGGGGTCAATTTTGGCTAAAAATTAAATCTTAGAAATTAAAATGAACAAAAATATCATTATATTAAATTAATAGACTAAATTACAAAGATTAGTTAATTTCAACTAAAAGTGAATTTTTAGAGACTAAATATCACCACGAGAAGGGGATTTCTATATCCGAAGTCTAAACCGTAGGGATACTTGTGACTAAATTAAAGTAAACTAAAACTTAAAGTTGAATATTAGTACTAAAATGTAACATTTTAAATGCAACATGACCTAAAAAGTAATTAATCTCTAGCTTAAAAAATCGGTGGCTTATTTCCCTCAAAAATTGTCTTTTCCCTCTCTATTTTTACCAATTGTCTTTTTTTCTTCTTCTTTTTTTTAATCTAGCTTAAAAAATTGGTGACTTATTTCCCTCCAAAATTTTGTCTTTTCCCTTTCTATTTTTACCAATTGTCTTTCTCTTTTCCTTTTTCTTAATTTAATTGAGTTTCAATTTAAATTAATTTAATTGAAATTTCACATTTAGTTTTAGAATTATTTTAATTATGTCCGTGATTTTTTTTTTTGAAACACAGAAGATAATTTTATTTAGGATGGAGAAAAACAACTTAGATACGAGCCTCGTTAAAAAACCTCCCTAAAAGGTCCTAATGGAGGAAAAAGAGTGCATCATATCCAAGTTCGAATACAAGGCCTTAGTCATTCGTGAAAACCAACAGAACACCACACTCCCTAACAAACAAGAAGCTGCAATTCTACGCATTCATACAAGCACCAGGATAAATTCGAGACTGAAGAAAGCAATTAAGGGTCGAAGGGGAAAACACCCTTGAACTATAGTCAACCTTCTACACATTGTTCCATCACTGCTCGCCACTGGTAAACCGCGACTTCATAATCCTGGGGAAGAATTTTATTCCTTAGAATGGTGACTTGGCAGACTGCTAAGATGGTGCTGAATTCTTGAGGTTTAAGATATTTGGAGTCACCACTTTGAGATCATGCTCCTTTGATAATCCCCTTTTCGCTAGCCTGTCCGCTGTTGCGTTTTCCTCTCTCGAAATAAGGAAAATATCCCATCTCAGGTCCTTGCCTAACTCGATAATGTTTCGGATTATTTCCTTAAAAATTTCAGGAGCCTGCTGCACGTTCTTCATCCAGTGAACCACGTTACTGCTATCACACTCGATACGCAGGGGAAAGTTTGCAGATGGAGATATAGATTTGAACATTTCCATGGCATCACGGACTGCCAATAGCTCAGGTGTGAGGGGGTCTGCTATCCCTATCTTCCTGGAAAAATAGAACAACAACGATCCCTTGTGATCCTTTAACACTCCCCCGATAGCCGCTTCGCCATAGCTATTTGCTACCGCTCCATCTGTATTAAAAGTAAAACATCCGTCTGCGTATATTTTCCTTTTGTAGATCCTGATTGCCTGATTAGTATCCTTTACAGTGCTCAAAATTTTGTAGTTGTTTACTATATCCTCGGGAATAGACTTCCCCATTTTGCTCAGCCCTATTTACTAACCCTGATCACTGTCAAATTGAACATCTCCAGTGGATCAGCAATCCTGTTTCTAAAGACCACATCGTTGCGAGCTGACCAGATTGTCCAGATCGTGCTTCGAAGAATCATTAACCAAATCAGCTTATTCCTAAAACCATTTTGAATCTGACCTCATACTTGCAGAAGGCTTCCCAGAGAGTTGGGAATTATCAGGTTGATGTTCCAGGTCGAGCACCACTTTTGCCAGATCCCCCATGTTACTATGCACTCGCAGAAAAGGTGATTAACTGTTTCGGTTGTCGCATGGCACAAGGGACACTCTACATCTACTAAATTCCTGCAGCCCCTTTTCTGTAATTCTATCTTTGTTGGAATACGACCATGAACAAGTTTCCATAAAAAGACCTCAATCTTGTAGGGAGCTAAGTTCAACCATACCAAATCCCACAGGATATTTTTAGGATCCGGATCAACATTCACAATTTTACAGTAAGAAGACAATGTGTACATACCTCTTGAGTCTGCTATCCACCTAGCTGAATCGGCTTTCAAGGAGCCAACTCGAATGCCTTCTAGAATGCTTTTCATCCCATTCCACACTTCCATCTCCCAGTCGAATAGTTGTCTTCTAAATGGTATTTCCCATCTCCAATCTCCCTCGATGAAACAACCAAACTCAGCAATTTTACCTTCTTTTTTGACTGCCAGCGTAAACAATCTAGGATACGCCTCCTTTAAGGGTGTAGCCGAGCACCAAATGTCGCACCAGAAATCCACCATAGCTCCATTTCCAACCACCTGTCTAAAATTTTGGAGAAACACGTCCTCTTGGTTCTGAAGTGGTTTAATGATACCCTTCCAAATCCAGGATTTATTTTCCCCCTTCACATTAACTGGTAGCACTCGAGTTCGGTTTCTTTCATATTTCGCGTTTATCACCTTGCGCCATAGACTATTATATTCAGTACCATAACGCTAAAGCCACTTATTTAGGAGGGCTCTATTTTTAACACGCAAGTCGCAAAGACCAAGACCACCTTGATTTTTCGGTTTGCAGAGAGTCTCCCAACTCAACCAGTGAATAGATGTCTTGTCCAAAGCCCCCCAGATGAAATTAGCTATTAAACTGTTCAAAGTGGACGCCACAGCAGCGAGCATGCTAAAGATTGACATGAAGAAAATTGGAATGCAAGATAGAACATATTTTACTAGAGTTATTCTTCCCTCGAGAGACAAGAGTTTCGAGTTCCAACCTGCCAAATGCTTCTTGAACTTCTCAATTATCGGTGTCCATAAGGCCACTGAGTTCTTGTGATTTCCGAGAGGTAGGCCTAGATATTGACTCGGCAGTTTTTCTACTTTACAGGGGATAGACACCGCCCAATTTTCCAACACTTCTTGCTCGACATTGATACCAATTAACTTTGTCTTCAAGAGGTTCATTTTCAACCCGGAGGCAATCTCAAAACCTTTGAGAATTCTAATTACATTTCTAACTTCCGTGTCGCTGTTTCCGCTGAACACTACCAAGTCGTCTGCAAACTGTAAGTGTGAGATCTTTAAGTCGTTGTCCCCTATTCTGACACCATTAAGGAAGCCGCGAGAAGTAGCCTTCTTCAGAAACAAACTTAAACCCTCTGCAACTATGTTGAACAGTAGAGGCGATAAAGGACATCCTTGCCGGAGGCCTCTGCTGATCCTGAAAGATTTTGTCGGAGATCCATTGATAGGAACTGAAATCGATGCAGAACAGATGCATTTTCTAATCCAATTTTGCCATTTTAAACCGAAGCCCATTTTTTCAAGCATCAGGAATAGGAAGTCCCAATTCACTGTATCATAGGCTTTATTAAAGTCGACCTTTATAACCGCACCTGATAAACCCCTTCTATTCAAATAATCCACTACCTCGTTAGCGATCATCGAGCAGTCTAGCAATTGTCTTCCTGGGCAGAAAGCGAATTGATTTTCGCCGATAACTTCCTCTAAGCAACCGCTAAGACGTCTGGATAGCACCTTAGTCAGTAGTTTATACACGCTGCTGACCAAACTTATTGGCCTGTATTCCTCGATAGCCACTGGGTTCTGCACTTTAGGAATTAACACTATAAAAGAATGATTCAGTGAAGCATCCAAGGTTGCTCCATTATAGAAATTCTCGAATAATTCCCAGATTTCATCTTTCAAGTTATCCCAGAACCTTTGTAAAAAACCCAGGTTGAAACCATCCGGGCCGGGAGCACGAGAACCGTCCATTGAAAATAGAGCTGACTTAATTTCCTCAATGGTGAATCTCCTTTCCAGAAAAGAGGCTGAATCCTCTGATAATCTTCCAACTTCTACGTCGAATAGCTTCACTGGGATTGTTGGGGAAAGATTATAGGTTTCTCTAAAGTGAGACTCAATACCTGCCTTGATATCTTCTGGTGCTTCTAAGACTGCATTTTGTACTTTGATCAGTCTGATATTATTCTTCCTGTTTCTAGCTGAGGCTATCACGTGGAAATACTTGGTGTTGCGGTCGCCTTCGACAAACCATTTCGCTCTCGATTTTTGAATCCAACTACGTTCCTCCTCTCTGTATTTGTCCCACAATTTTTCTTTCAGGTTGATCAAAGTCTTTCTCCTCGAATCATCAACCCCATACTTGAACAGTAAACTTTCCAACTCGTTGCATCTTTTCTCTAAGCTTTGAATGCTCTCCTGGTCTATTTCGCTCTTCTTCTTACACCATACCTTTGAGACAGTTTTGCAAGCTCTTGAAGTGAAAGCTATTCCCTTTCCCACTGTATTTCTGCAACTGACTTCTAATCTCTTCACCAAGTCAGTATCCTCAGCCCAATGATCAAACCATCTAAATGGTTTAGGGCCCCAGTCAAACTCCGAACTTGATAGGCTTACGGGATTGTGGTCTGGCAAACTTTTAGGATGGATTAACTGATAAACATTCAACAGTGTCGAAGAAAGCTCAGCGGAGATTAAGAACCTGTTGAGCCTACTTGCCAACATCTTCTCCCTCGTGTTAGCCCAAGTGAAACGTCCCCCACTTACAGGTAAGTCCAGTAAATCCGAAGCTTCAATGAAATCTGAGAAATCCTTCGATGCAGATCTGATAAAAGAGTCTCCCAATTTCTCTTCAGGACTCAAGACTGTATTGAAGTCCCCTCCCAGAATCGTTGGCAAGTTAGATTGTTGAATGATTGAAACCAATTCCCTGAAAACTAGCAGCCTTTCCCCTTGATCATTAGGGGTATAAATATTAATTATGTTGCATTTCACCTTGAAGTATTTCAAATGGCCCTGTAATAGGATAAAATTCCTGCTCACTAGCTCCACCTCTTTCTCGAAAAAACTATTACTCCAGATAGTTGCTAGACCTCCCGACGCTCCCACATAAGGGGAACTTAACACCCTTGTGCTCGCATCATGACCACAACAGAATCTAACTAAACTATACTCTATTTATTTCTTTTTGGTTTCTTGTATGAACATCACATGGGGCTTATTCGACCTCACCAAATTTCTCAAGGCAGACTTTTTTTTCCTTTCGGCCCAGGCCCCTGATATTTCAGGTTATGAAGTAGCAATTTTTTTTGTTTTTGATCATAATTGAAACTACCAAGAAAAAACACACACCTTTGACTCTGAAGATTCTGTTGGCATCGGTTAGATACCACATGAGCTCTCACTTGCAATCTCCATGAATTTTTTGACCACCTCATCTTCATTAGCTTCGAATAATAAGCCCAAAGAATTTCAAATTTCCACCGACAATATGGCTTCTTCCTCGTTGGCCTGGACTTCTTTGTCTTGCGCGAGATGAGGATTTTCTGACCTTGGGTTGCCAGTTCCCGTGGAAGGCTGAAAATCCGGAAGGGTCGACCTCGATGTGGAAGAAACGTTGAAGATCCTCTTTGGATTCTTGTGGGTTCCCTTCAATTTCTGGGTAAGGTGACTATCCCTTGCATTTTGGTCGACTGACCTTCCACTAATTTTGACTGGTGAAACCTCAGAAAAGTTTTTGAGGAACTTTGTTTTTACCGTATACAGGCCGGAAGAGCTGTCGTACATTGGGCCCTCCGATGCACTCAGAATGGATGTGGAATTATTGGATTCTTGGGCCTGGTCAACTTGGACGTCCATTAAATCACTTTTCGAGGCTGGCCCAACCTTTCCTATCCTCGAAGCAGGTTGTCCATCTTGATCGACCCCATTCTGTGGTTTATACTCATTTCCAGCCTCCATTTCAGCCCCACAACTAGGGTCGTTTTCAGCAGAGGGTGGGACCACCTCTGCAGGGAATGTTTCAATATTCCAACAGTTTAGGTCCACTCTCGATGCAGCAATTAATTCTTCCTCATCCACGTTGTCGCAGGTTCTAGAATGTATCCCATCAGCGTCTGCTGGGCTTTCACCGTCTATCCAAATACGATCGTCCTCGTACTCCGATACTTCCACCCTGATCCAGTGCAGCTTGCCGTTTACAGAGATCGACAAAACTGACGGTACATCAGACATTGAGCTTACACCTATTAGGAGACGAGCAACATCAAGTCTGGTTCTAGAAGAAGTCTCTTCATCGATTTTTATAAGCTTACCCCATACACTAGCTAAATTACAGAAAGTACGTTCGGACCATATTATGAATGGAACGCCAAAGAGAGCTATCCAGACCTTTAATTTCTTCTCGTTTTCAAACTTCTGCAAGGGTTCAAGTTCGAAGAACCATGAACTTAGGAGGTTTGCGCGACTGCGCCAGATCTTAACCCTTTCCTCCACTGATTCGCATCTAATTAATACCTGATTCCCAGACCAGACACTTAGCTTACAATTTTAGTTAGCTCAGTTAGATCCTAAGTTTAATAAATTAATTCATTTCAGACATTATTATTATTATTATTATTATTATTATTATTATTATTATTATTATTATTATTATTATTATTATTATTATTATTATTATTATTATTATTATTACATATAATAAACTTTGATTTAATATAATTATACACAAAATTTTGATATGGATACAAGATTTATTTAAATATTTAATCAAATTTAAATGCATAGATTAACAAGTTTTTTTTAATCCAAACATAGATTAACAACTTGAATCAGAATTAATCTCATACACCAATAACTCTAAACTAAACCATAAATACTAAACCTCAAACCCTAAACCCAACTCAAACCAAAATGACCCGAAAATTCAAATGTTGACCCGACCCGAACGACCCGATTTTGACCCGAACCGAAAGCGACCAATCTGATTTTGACCCGACCAGAAAACAACCGATTCGATTTTGATCCGATCCAATACTCGAACCGAATCCGACTCATCACAGACCCGAACCGAATCTAAACCGATTCTAAATAGACCCAAAACGACTCGAATCGAAATGACCCGAACCGAACCACCTTATTGTTACCCCTATACGTGTTAGATTCAATTAGCGTAGTTGATATTAAATGCTTTTGCAAGAATACGTCTCATAATTGAAAGCCACGATGTAACATGTTAAGCCATTCCCAATGAATGCTCAGCAAACATAGCTACACATATGTCATTATTTATTTTGTTTAAAGAAAAGAATGGTACAAGTATCTACTGTATTTTTAAAATGTTATCCAAGTCTATAAATAGTTTACATTCTTATCTGAGATCTGACAGAGAATGGCCATGGCCATGGGTGTACGACTATACAAAAGTGAATCGGTGATGTAGATTTTTGTTTCAAATAGGTATGGCATTTTGGGATCTTAACTTTGGATTGTTTTTCTTCTTTAGGACGACTCATATAATTTTGAACAATTAAAGCTTACATCATCTTTGAAGGAAGAAATTGTCATAATTAGGATTCGGACCCTTATAGGTATTAACACTTTTTTTTTATCACTTACAGATTTAAACAATTAAAATAGAAATTCGGGAAAAGAAATAACGTCAATATGGGTTCATTTAGTAAATTGAGTGTTTTATCAGTTACGGATTTAAACAATTAAACTTTAGGCATTTTATTGTTTATATCATTAAACTTTTAATCATTTCAATTGTAGCACTATACTTTTATTTTGTTTCAATTATACTATTAGATCGTTAAATTTCAAACGGCACAATGACGTGACCAAATGATGTCATTTTGTGTAACTATTGATGTTTAAAACAATGTCGTTTTAGGCACTAAACTTTAGGGGTGTATCAATTTTACCACTAAATTTTAAAACGATTATATTTTTCGTAACCCCCTAAACCCGGCCTAGAAGAATTGAGCCGAATATAAGAAATCAAGTTTGAAACTTGTCCCTTAAATAAAGTAATCAGGTTCGAAAACAATACATTCGAAATGAATAGTAATATCACATAATAAGTAATCATATATTAATATCCTGAAAAAAATAAAATATCAAAAATACATAAGCATGATAAAAACGGTAATCCCCAAATAAAGTGTCTGAGTCTATAATTATACATAATACGATAATAATAAATAAAAAATCCATAAGTCAGAGTAGACCATACTGAAAATAAGAAATATGTCTGATAAATGAGGTCCTCCAAGTACTGTAGCCTAAGTCTGAGTATCTGAAATAGAAACTAAGGGGGGGTCAGCAATAATGCTCAGTGTGTCTCTACAGTGCAAACAGAGTCAAACAAAGTCAACTAGAGTCAAATAGCATAATATCCGAATAGCATTCTCAACCAAATAGTCAATCCAGTAAACATATATGAATGTATGTAATGTGTGAGTCAACATGGTATGCACCTAACTACACCACCGTCCGAAGAGTAAGGTTCCCCAGAACCACTCTCTACATCGTCACCATCCGAAGTGGAACTGAGCCTGAAGGGTGGAACCACTGATCCGAAGCAAGCTTCAACCTAAAGGAAGAAACTGCTAAACTTTCCCGTACAAAATCTCAACCCAATGAGATGACCAAGATATCCGATTCTTTAAATCCGAATGCATTCTTATTTATTAATAAAAATGCATGTTCACATAGTCTGAAATTAAACAATCTGATTTCGATATATGTTGCATGGCATACTAACATAATAGACATGTCATACACAACAGATCAACAAAACATATCATAACCATACAACAAACAGATCATGCCATAATCACAAATCAATTCATCAGTCATGTATACATACACAACACTGTAAATCAGATAGCACAGTACTCAACGTCGATGATGACGTCTCCCACGTTTAGCTCTAGCACTAGGTCGAACGGAGTCAGCACTTACGATAATAAATACTACATCAGATACACTATTACTATGCCATGTCACTGATAATAATAATACCGAACAATATTAATTAAACTCATGAGCAGATCATGAAGATTAAGCAACATGTGGTCGACTAGGTGGAGGAGGAGGAAGAATCTCAGTGTCCGAGTCAACGTCGCTTGAACACAGGAATAACATGAATTAATTCCCGATATTCAAAATTCTCAAAATACTAAGTATAATTGAACAAAATTGGTCAAAACGGTCTTTCAGGTTCGAATTTAAAAAAACGGGCAGCGGATTTGGAATCAGGACGTCGAAAAACCTAGAGTTGACTTTGACTAAAAAGTCAACGGTCAACCCTTGCGTCAACGCTGACATCCGCGACTAGCGTCATCGCACACGTCAACCGGTTCGGTTCTGGAGAAGAGTCTGGTTCCTTTAGTTCAGTCGGCTAAGCTCGATTCACCATTTTGGACCGGTTCAGACTCTTTTTCCCTCTTTTCAACCGAAATCGAAATTAAGGTTAATACCCCTAACCGGTACAGCATCAGAATCACACGCTAGTGACCACAAATGGTCATTTTCAACCACACCACACACACAATCAACACGATAAACAAAATAAGGCCACATCGGCTTACCCACACGCCAAAATCAGACGAAAACGGAGGAGTACACGATGGCGAGCGGAACTCGATGGGTTTTACACTGATTTTCGACAAAGGACGACGACGCAAGGGCGGCGGAGGGTTGGGTTTTGATCGAAATTGAAAAGGGAGTTGAATGGTGGTTACGGATCGACGAATGACCGATGGTATGGGCTTTACCGGAGCTTGATCAGAAAACACAGGTTTGGGATTTGTTTATCGCACAAGAAGGTAAAGAAATGATAGTGGAATACGAACCGACACAAAGTGATTCTCGAAAGCAAGGAATCAGATTTTACCCTATTTTTAGGGTGAATTACACAATAAGGGCTCCAACTTAGCCCGCCTTTCAGAATAGCCACAATAATTAAGGTTTTACTCAATTAGGTCACCAAAATTCCACGAATTCTCAATTTAGCCATTGAATCAATTAGGTTTTCAAAATAAAAATTTCCCAAATTATTAGGGTTCCAAATTAGGGTTTTTAATCAATTTAGGATTTTAAATTAGGGCAAAATTTAGGGTGTTATATTTTTGGCATTGAATATTTCAATCGTTATTATTAGTCCATCGTTGGCTATCATCAGTCACCATTTGCGACAACACTAGTATAAAAACATTCTCATTTCACTTATCTTTTTTCATCTCAAATTGTTTTTTTTTCACAAAACTCATTCAAAATCAATGAAATTAAATAAAAATTCATCAATTTTAGGGTTTAGGGCTTTCTTAAATTTGAGGTGTTTGTTTAAAAACTCGAATGCTGAGAAACATTCTTTTGAAAAGACGAACAACATATATCGAAACTAGCATCATCAGATGACTGCCAGATGAGATCATAGTATTAACATGTTAAACCTTTGGGTAGATTTTCGTCGATTTTGAATAGGTTTCATGGAAAATTAATCAATGAGAAAAAAGACGAGTGAATGCGAACGTTTTGGTTTCGATCATGTCGCGAATTATGATCGATGACACATGATGATTGAACGGCTGTGGCGACCGACATGTTTAGTGGAAACAATATAATTGTTTTAAAGTTTAGTGATAAATTCAATACAACCATAAAGTTTAATGTCTAAAACTACATCGTTTTGGACACCAATAGCCACACCAAAACGATGATGTTTTATCCACATCATCATAGTAACAGAAGGATTAATCCACATCATCATGTTATTTTTAATGATCGAATAGTATAATCAAAACAAAAATAAAAATTTAGTGCTATAATTAAAATAATTAAAAGTTTAATAGTAAAACCAATATAATTCATAAAGTTCAGTGGTATCCAATAGGGGTATAAATACTATTTCAGTCGGCAACTATTTTTCATCAATCACTTTATCCACTCAACTATATGTTATCCAACAATGTGGCCATTCAAGATTTTCTTTCTCTCAATTTGGTAATTTATTTTTTTTCAATCACAACATTTATTGTCATCCGAAAATGCTGACATGGCATAAATTGACTAATAAATGAGTGACGTGTATCACTTTTTTTAAATAATCTTTTAAAAATGTTTGATCTTTTTAAGTTATTTCATATCAATGTTATTTTCAAAGTTTCAACATTGGTACATTTTTTCCCATCGTCACCTTCGATAGATGCACCATCCCATTTCCAATCAGTGTGTCATCTCTAGTAATTGAAGGATCACTAGTGTCTCACACGCCCCGACATGAGAATATATATAGTGTCGCTTTTTTCATTTGGCGCTTATTTAAGCTTCTGAGTTCTGACCATCAATCTAATAATACTATAACGATCTTCTTAATCCACTACTAAGTATTTTTGTTCAGTTACTGTTCATTGAAAAAATAAATTATTTACTTTAAGTGACGCTCATATATTTGTCAAATTATGTCATGTCAATATTATGTGACAACAATGTGTGATGACAAAAAAATAGAGTAACCAAATTGAGAGGAAAAATTCTTAAATGACCATCTTATTTAACAAGGCATACTTCAAATGGCTAAAGTGATATTTAACCCTAAAAAATCAAAAAGAAGAAAATAAAAATAAAAATAAAAATAAAAATAGTAACGTGTGTAAGTGAATTGCAAATAAAAGATATAAATGGAAATTGTCTACTTTTAATTATGCCTCCATTGATGCCTCCACTTTAAAATAGCGGGTTTAGGGTTTAAGATTGGAGCTTAGTGTTAGGGTGTAGGAAATTAGGGGTAGTGTGTATTTTTTTAAGATTTAAGATATAAAAATTTTAATTAGAGCTTAAAATTTAATTTTTAGATATTTTTTAATAGAGCTTAAAATTATGGTTAGAGGCATGAAATATTTACTCGTATAAAAAGAGAGAAAAGGACACTTTTTTATAGCTTTACATTTGTGTAATGTCGTATATATAATCCTAGCCCTTTCCAGCGAATACCCAGTTGTCATTTTCATTTATTTATTATATTTTCTTTTTTTTTTTCCTCTGTGTTTTTCTCATGTCTCCTTTCCGTCTCCTTTTTTGTTTGTTAAATTAAAACATTTTGGCCATTCCTCATATGTACTTAAAACAGACATTGGCAGTAAAGCAAATCTAAAGTCTTCTGCATCTCTCTCACTTGTTTACAACCTTAAAAGTTGTCCGAAACCTGACACCCGTATCACACTGGAGCATTGAGGAACCCGGTTTTTCAAGTTCATCCTCAATAAAGCATCTGAGGTAGGATTATTTTGTGTGTGTGTTTTTTTGGGTAGAGAGGGGGAGGGGGGTTGCCTTCTATGGTTATAATAATGAGGGACTTTCCTTCTTGTTTTGGTGAAAACGGTGTTCAAGTAGCTGATTCATCGTCTTCAAGTGCAGCAAAAGCTGCTCAAAACTTAGTGACATGTGTTTATCAATGTAAACTACAAGGCCGTTCATGTTTAATTAAGGTTACATGGACCAAGAATCTGATGGGTCAAGGCCTTGGTGTTTCAATCGATGATTCAGCCAATCGATGTTCGTGTAAAGTCCACATAAAGCCCTGGTTGTTCTCTAAGAGAAAAGGATGGAAGAATTTAGATGTAGATTCTGGTAAAGTTGTTATATGTTGGGATTTGTCTAATGCTAGATTTGGTTCTGGACCACAACCGGTTCAAGGGTTTTACCTGGCTGTTGCATTTGACCAGGAAATGGTGTTGCTCCTTGGAGATTTGAAAAAGGAAGCATACAAGAAGATTGACATTACAACTCCTCTGAATTCAATTTCAGATGCTGCTTTCATTGCCAAGAGAGAACATATTTTTGGGAAGAAGTTTTATGGTGCCAAGGCTCAGTTTTGTGACAAGGGACCGATTCACGATGTCGTGATCGAGTGTGACACCGTCGATCTTAACGATCCAAACCTCGTTATCCTCATCGATAGTAAAACGGTGATGCAAGTCAAGAGGCTCAAGTGGAAGTTCCGTGGCAACCATACCATTTTGGTGGATGGACTTCCGGTGGAAGTGTTCTGGGATGTGCACAACTGGCTATTCGGCAATGCTACGGGGAATGCCGTTTTCATGTTTCAAACTTGTGTCTCCACGGGCCAGTCTGCATTTGATCTGTCTGTATTGACACGGTCTTGCTCTCAAAAGCTTAGAGATCACCAACTGCAGGGTCTGGGATTTTCATTAGTATTGTATGCTTGGAAACATGAATAGAAGTGTACATGTAACATAGATGTTGTGGTTCATTTGTTTTGTGTTGGGGCTATTTGATGTTAACAGCAGAAACCAATTGCTCTGGTTGGTTTGGACACATCGTCCAGTGTTGTAGTTTGTATGGAGAATTGTTATATAGACTAATGGATTGCAGGATCTGTTCGCAACCAATAAGATCCCGCTCGCTCTGTCCGGGCAATGACAATTGCAAGAAACATCAAGACTTAGGAATCCTCGAAATGAAGGCCATGACATTCAGGATATTATCATGCACTACAATGAGGAGAGGCATGGAACAGGTGTGCTACAATTTTCTCATCTGCATTTATTTAGCTTCTTATAAGGTGAAAAAGATGCAAAATTGAGTCTTTAACCTACAAACGGCGTCGTTTCTCGATGCTAATAAAACCTCCTAGGCGGAAGGGGCTTTCGGCTGTATCCAAAAGGCAAAAAACATGGGGTCTCTATCTTCTCTGTTTCCCCTCTCACCCTCTGCCTCTGCACTTCCAAAACCTCTCAATAACTTTGCCCCGAAAACCCGCTTTTATGACCCAATTTTCTTCGCTTCTTCCACGCCAAAGATTCGATCCAAAGCGGTGGCTTTAGCGGGGAACCCGACCGACCCCAAGCAGAAAGAATTCCTGTTCTTGGACGAAAACGGTGTCGTGGAAGACATGGACGGTTATCTGAACAACCTATCTCTGGAATACGAATCAGTTTGGGACACAAAGCCTTCCTGGTCAGCTTTCTTGTTTCTGTAGCTGACATTAGTTTATGTATCGAGATTACTTTGGGTCTGGTCTTAAGCTTCCATCTGGTTGGTAGGTGTCAGCCATGGACGATTACCCTTACTGGATTGCTGGTGATTGCCGCTAGCTGGGTAATTTTGCACTCAGTTGTGGCCACAGCTTTTGCCACTTTGGGGATATGCACATGGTGGTACATCTTTCTCTATTCTTATCCCAGGGTACACATTCTTTGTTCTACTTGGAATTTTACTGTTTTATTTTCATTACTTTTCAAGATAATGGATAGCATGCAAGTTCTTGACAAATTGTCTTTCCAGTTTAGTTAGCCTTCATTCTTAGTTTTTCTTGCAGTTGAACTAGAATGAACCATCTTTTGAAATTAAACCTACAAAGGTTCATGATGTGTAAGCCAAATTCTACTGACTACATCTTAAGAAAGAAGGTTCTAATCCTACGATTGGTGGTAGTGTTATATATTCTTCATGTTTTAGTACATGGTTTAGCAATAAATTAACTTTCACTTGGTAATTTTTAGGAAAATACTTTGATAAATATATTGTGTAGACTTTAGTTTACAAGTGCTTGTCAATTTAAAGGTTTAAAATTTAGCATTTATAGTTAGAATTTAGGATTTAGGGTTTATAATTTATAATTTAGGATTAGAGAGTTAGAGTTTAGGGTTAGATATTTAAATTTTATAGTTTAAATAAGAAATGTTGTGTAATTTTTTACACAACCTGGCTTAGATTAAACAAAGAGAATGAATAAAGGGTTATATTTTAATGCACAAACTGTGTAAAAAAAATATCACACAAACCTTCTTTAAAATCTAAATTCTAAATTACTAAACCTAAAACCCTAAATCATAAATTCTAAGCCCTACAATGAATCTAAACCCCTAATCCTAACAAGCTTGTGTAAACTAAAATTTACATAACTTGTGTATTAAAGTTTTTTCCATGAATAAATGTTGCTTATTTTGAATATTTATTATTATTTTAGACTTTTATCAATCTTTCTAATATCAAATTTAAATTTGTACTCATTCCTTTTTTTTAATATATTGGTGTTATTACATGGTAGATTTGTTCATACTTTTTCTAACCCTTTGACAAGTTACGCACCCTGCATTCATAGGTGCTCGAACTCGGGTCTCTTAGGATGAACATCATCCTTTTACTCATTCTTTTTTATGTTATGACAAACTATTTTAAACTCATGTAATAATTAAGTTTTTTTGCTGATGTTATTACTTAGCACCAAGTAAAATCATGTTTCCGTCATGCAAAAGGGTTTCTATATGGAAATGCTTATGGGTTGGCTGGACTTTGCTGAGAGCTTAATCATGTTAGCCTGTAACCGGGTCTTTCTGAACAGAGATAGTTACTTGTACATTATGTTTGTCATAGCTAATGGATAAACCAGAAGAATTGAAGAGCTTAATCAACCTTTATTTTCATTTCAGGCTTATATGGAGATGATAGCTTAGCGGCGAGAGAAGGTGATGAATGGTGAAGAAGATACATTTGGAATGAGCAAGAATCAATGATTTTGCAGATTCTTTATTTGTTTGTATGTAGAACGTAGATGTTGTATTTTATGAAAATGTTAATTTAACATCAGCCATCGTCATTGCAAATTGCAATTCTTTTAACAAATTTATGACAGGTTTGTTGTGACAGCAAGTTTTATGTGGCTTAGCCGGGCAGTTCTAGACTACCAAAAAATCAACCTCATCTAAGCTTTCCTCGTGAATTGCAAACGAGTCTTGATACTCCTCATAAAGTTGAGTAACTAAATTGCAAAATTAAGATAATGCAATGAAATGAAGTATTCCTTTCAAATTTTAACACCCCTCAACTCTCTTCACAGTAGGAACAAAACCTCGAAGGTGTGTTAGTTCAGCACAACAACATCCAAAGAGGACAATACTTTTGCCTTATCAGCATGTTACTCTCGCAAAATCCATACATGCTAATCAAATAAGGAAAAACAGGACCATGTCCAGAACATTAAACTTGCCAGGATGCTTATGTTTCTTTCCATGGAATAGAAGTGGCAGTATTAGGTTTAATATAGTATAGCGTCAGAAAGGTGAGTGCAGGATAGGTTTATGTACCGCACCGCCTAGGATCATTGTCACTAAGAATTAGTTACTGCTTGTTAGGGTTGTATAACTAATTTCTTCAGTGCATGAAACGTGTATATAATAGGCTGGCTCTTATTCTTGAGAGTATTACAGTCCATATCAATGAAATCTGAGAGTACTGACTCTCTTTCCTTTATTTCTTCTTCATTAATCTTTTCTTTTGTGCTTGTGCTAAGCTTCGTTCATGGTATCAGTCGTTGTTCTTTCCTGGAAAAGTGACGATTGTGCGATTGCTTGCTCAACCTTGGTTTTCAGTTGTTTGCTTCTTGATCGCTTATACCGGTCGTAAGAATTTTTTTTCTGGTGTGTGTTTTCTCCCTTTCTCAGATTGGATAGTGATTGTGTTGTGATCTCTAAGCTCTTCTCTGATTTCTATTGGTTGAGTTTCTGCTTCAACTTAGATCTAATTGTTCGAGGTTTATTTTTGATTGCTAGGATGTTTACTCATGGCTGATGTTTTGAGGTAGAGTAAATTAGTGATCCGTGTTAAATCTCTTAAGGTCTTGAGTTGAATCTCGTTGGATTTGTTTAGATTCATTGAGGTATCGCACGATCGTTTTCACTTCTTGTTTTCTTCTCTGCGTTTTTCTTCTTTGTTGCTAGAGTCAGGAACTATGGTTCAGGAAACTGAAGTTATACCTCCTCGATCTGATGATACTCGATCTGGAGACTCTTCCAGCTCTCTGGTTGTTCAACATATACCTAAGCATGATGTGGTGAAGTTGTCTGAAGCAACTTATGTTTTGTGGAAACATCAAGTCACTTTGATAATGGATGGCTATGGGCTCATGGATTTCATCTCAGATGATTTTGAGCTACCTTCTCAATATACGCAAAGCTCCTCTGGTGTGCGTGTTGCGAATCCTGAATTTCTAGCTTATCGACGGCAAGACAAATTACTTGCTTCCTGGTTGCTGTCATCTGTAAGTGCTGATGTTCTTCCTGCTCTTACTAGCTGTCATACTACTAGAGCTATTTGGAATACAGTTACACGTTTATTTTCTACACGATCTACTGCTAAAACATCTGCTTTAAGGCATAGTTTACATACGCAAAAGAAGCTTGGTTTGACTGTCAATGAGTATCTTGCAAAGATTAGGTTGATTTGTGATAACCTAGGTGCAGCAGGATGTGTTGTTACTGAACAAGAGCAGGTTAGTGTTGTTCTGGCTGGACTTTCTATGGAATTCGAGTCAGTCATTGCTATTGCTTCTCGAGAAGTGCTTGATCTTGAGACGCTTACTGACATGCTGTTAGATTGTGAAGCAAGGCAGAAGATGTTTATGCAAGAGTCGTTACCTATGCATGCTAACATGGCTTTTCATCATCCTCGTCCGTCTAGTTTACACTCTGGCATGCAGGTTAATATGGCAGTCTCACCTGCTAATACTGAGGTTCATGACACTGTTACCTCATCCTACTTGAATGATGGTAATTTGGCATCCAGAGGGTATCAGTGTAATTTTAGGGGACGTGGACGGGGTAGGAACAATTTTAACAAGCCCCAGTGTCAACTTTGTGGTAAGTTTGGCCATACTGTTGTGAAATGCTATCGTTGGTTTGATCTCAATTATCATGGACCTGTTTCTTCTCCTGGTGAGTCTCGAAATGATGGCTCCTCCATGTATGCTCATGAACATGGTTCTGGAAGCTATCATCAGTCTCCTAATGTGGATGCTTCAGCTGCTCCAGTTCAAGTTTTTCATCATCAACTAAGTGCTGGAGTTGTTTCACCTCGACCTCATATGGTGTCTCCCGCTCAGTCTCGTGTTTCTTCTGCAGCTGCTGGGTATTCTTCTTTTGTTCCCTCTTATCATGGTGGTCCTGGTCAGTCTGGAGGCTCTCAATTTTCTCCTATTGTGGGCGAGTTTTCTTCTAATCTCGATGGTCCATCTAATGCAACTGGATCTTCGATGAATTCCTCTTATTTCTCCTCAGCTTCTTCCCTTCCTACTTCAACTGAAGGTGTTTGGTATCCGGATTCTGGAGCTACGCACCATATTACTCATGATCAGTCTCATGTTCAATCTAGTGCTCCGTATACAGGTGAGAATTGTCTTCTTATGGGTGATGGTTCTGGTGTTTCCATTTCTCGTATAGGGAATGGTTCTCTTCCTGCTCATGGTAGGTCTTTGTTATTGCGTAACATCTTACATGTACCCCACATTCAGAAGAATCTTTTGTCTGTGTCACAGCTAGTAAAGGATAATAATGTTGTGATTATATTTCATGCTAACGGTTGTCTGAATAAGGATTCTCAGAATCAGAGAGTTCTTCTCGAAGGGAGGCTCACGCCTGAGGGTTTGTATGAGCTTACTTCTCCTGGTGGTGGTTTGGCTAGGTTTTCTGATGTTTTTGTTGGTGCTGGTCTGTCGTGCTCTTCCTCATCTGATATGTCTTCTTCACTTCAGTTCCCTTCCTCTAATGTTGTTGTTTCCTCACCTGTGGTTACTTCTTCTCGTGTTACTTCTACTGGTTTGTGGCATAATCGTCTTGGGCATCCAGCTAGTGGAGTGCTCAAGATTGTTCTAAATAAATGTAATATTGCTTATGATGATCATAAGCTTTCTAATGTTTGTTCAACGTGTTTACAAGGGAAGGCTCATAAGCTTCCATTTTCTTCTTCCACTACTCAATATAAATTTCCATTTGAACTTGTCGTTTCTGATCTTTGGGGTCCTGCTCCGATTGCTTTAGAGGGTTTTCTTTATTATGTTTCATTTATCGACATGTTTAGTAGGCATACTTGGGTATATTTGATTAAGCGAAAGTCTGAGGTAGTTCAGTGTTTCTTTAACTTTCAAAAATTGGTTGAAGTTCAGTTTGGTGTGCAGATTAAAGCATTTCAAACCGATGGTGGAACTGAATACTTACCTTTAAAGAACTGGTTTGTTACTAATGGTGTTCAGCATCGAGTCACTTGTCCCTATACTTCTGAGCAAAACGGGGTTGCTGAGAGGAAGCATAGGCATGTTGTTGAAATGGGACTTACTCTTCTTGCACAGGCTGGGTTACCTTTGAAGTTTTGGAGCTTTGCCTTTGTTACAGCTGTGTTTATTATCAACAGGCTACCTACTGAGGTTTTGCAAGGTGTCTCTCCTTATGAGAAGCTTTTTCAGCGTGTCCCTGACTATGCATGGTTTAAAGTTTTTGGGTGTGCCTGTTACCCTCTTCTTCAGCCTTATAATGCTAATAAACTTGATTTTAAGTCTCGACCATGTGTTTTCTTGGGTTACAGTGTTAATCAAAAAGGTTATAAATGTCGTGATAGCACTGGCCGTGTGTTTGTGTCTAGACACGTTGTCTTTGATGAACAGGTTTTTGCTTTTTCTATGACTACTACCACCTTAGATTCTACCAGTTCTGATTTTGGTTTTCAGCATTTGTTTCCTTTGCTTGTTGATACTCACATGTCTTCCTCTCCGCTGTTCCTTGCTCCTGGAGTGTCCCATGTATCACCCAGGGTTAGTGAGGCTATGCCTGCATCTTCTCCCGTAGCTGGGGTCAACACTGATTCTTCGCCAGTTGTAAACACTGATTCTTTGCCAGTTGTGAGTACTAAGAATTCGTTTAGTTGTGGCCAAGATGTTTCTTCTTCTGATGGTATACATTCATCTCCTGGTGTAGTTTCATCGTGTCCTGGTGATACAAGTTTCGCATCTCCTGGTGTAGCTCCTTCCTCACCTCCTGGTTTTCTTGTGCGTTCTAAGCAGGTACCTCTTTCTTCTTCTCATGCTCCAGCTTGTGATTATTCCACTCGTGATGATCGGTTACCTCCTGAGGTTGCTTCTCCTGGTGTTGAACTTACATCACAAGTTGGTATTGATGCAAATCCTGTAATTGTTCCTTTGTTTGTTTCACAACCTGATGTCACTACAACACCAGAACGTTTGTTTTCTTTGGATCGTGATTCTGATAGTCATAATTCTGTTCATGATGAAGTGATCTCTGATCAAGGTTTTCAACCTACTGAAGTTGGTGACCTGTCTTTAGTTACACCTAATTCTGGGCACAGGTTGTGTGATTCGCCTGGTGTTCCTGTGTCTGACTCAATAGTGGTCAATGATCACCCTATGGTGACACTTGGAAAAGCGGGCATTCGGAAACCAAAGGTGTTTCATGTGCATGCTGCTTCCTCTGATGATGAGCCTCGTACGATTCGTGAAGCTATGAAGATTCCTCACTGGAAGGCTGCTGCTCAAGAGGAGTATGATGCCTTGGTGCGCAAAAACACCTGGACGCTGGTTCCTTTGCCTAGCAATAGGAGTGCAGTCAGCTGTAAATGGATATTTAAAGTCAAACGTCATCCTGATGGTACTGTCGCGCGGTATAAAGCTCGCTTGGTGGCTCGTGGGTATCTTCAAGAGCCTGGAGTTGACTTTAATGAGGTGTTTAGCCCTGTTGTTAAGCCCGTCACTATTCGAACCATTCTATCGTTAGCTATGACACGGGGCTGGTCGTTGCCTCAAGTTGATATTAACAACGCCTTTCTTAATGGCATGTTGCTTGAAGAGGTTTATATGGCTCAGCCACCAGGCTATGAACAAAGCTCATCCTCTACTTCGAAGTTGGTGTGCAAGCTTAATAAAGCAATCTACGGTCTCAAGCAGGCCCCTCGGGCGTGGTTTGAAACCCTTAAGAACTTTCTGTTGTCCACTGGTTTTGAGGGAAGCAAGTCTGATTCCTCTTTGTTCATCTACGATACTGGAGCTGGTTGTGTCTATCTTCTCGTCTATGTAGACGATATAATAATCATTGGTGGCGACACGGCTGTTATTGATGACATTGTCTACAAACTGAATGCCACATTTTCTCTCAAAGACCTTGGTCCTTTACGCTATTTCTTGGGTATAGAGGTTAGATATGCTGTTGATGGTAGTTTGATTATCAACCAGAAGAAATATATATTAGATTTGTTGGAACGTTGTGGATATGACTGTGCTAACAGTCTTCCCACGCCTATGACTACTAATTGTAAGTTGTCTTTGCACGAGGGTTGTCCTATTGCTAGTGTCACTGAATACATGAGTGTAGTTGGTGCTTTGCAGTACATCGTTCTCACTCATCCTAAAATCGCGTTCTCTGTCAACAAGGTGTGCCAGTTTATGCAGGCACCTGCTGATGTTCATCTTCAGGCTGTAAAGCGTATTTTGCGGTATTTACAGGGAACAGTTGATTTTGGCTTACGGTTCTCTCCTCACTCTAGTCTTGGTATCACTGGTTTTGCTGATGCTAACTGGGGAACGGATAGTGATGATCGTCGTTCCACATCAGGTTTTTGTATTTTTTTTTGGCGGAAATCTAGTCTCCTGGGGATCTCGTAAGCAGCAGGTTGTGTCTCGTTCGACAGCAGAGGCTGAATATCGCAGTGTTGCGTGTGCTACTGCAGAGATTATGTGGCTGCGGTCTTTGCTCAGTGAGCTTCGTGTGTCCTTTGATGGTGTTCCTATCTTGTGGTGCGACAACACAAGTGTTGTTGCTGTCTCCGCAAACCTAGTTCTTCATTCCAAATTTAAACATGTTGAACTGGATTTGTTTTTTGTTCGAGAGCAAGTTGCAGCTGGTCGTCTTCATGTCAATGAAATTCCTGCGTATGAGCAGGTTGCCGATGTATTCACCAAGCCTTTGTCTGCTTCTTCGTTTTATCGTCATCGATTGAAGCTTGATGTGCTACCTTTCTCTTCTGTTGATGCGTCTACTGCTTCTCCAGTCTGCTCTTCTGTGTAAGTTTGCTTGTGCAAATATGTTTTATCTTTATTTTTGTCTATGCGTTTTTCTTGCAGGTTTCTCAGAGTTTGGATTGCATGGGGAATATTAGGTTTAATATAGTATAGCGTTAGAAAGGTGAGTGCAGGATAGGTTTATGTACCGCACCGCCTAGGATCATTGTCACTAAGAATTAGTTACTACCTGTTAGGGTTGTTAGAGGCTGTATAACTAATTTCTTCAGTGCATGAAACGTGTATATAATAGGCTGGCTCTTATTCTTGAGAGTATTACAGTCCATATCAATGAAATCTGAGAGTACTGACTCTCTTTCCTTTATTTCTTCTTCATTAATCTTTTCTTCTGTGCTTGTGCTAAGCTTCGTTCAGGCAGAGATGGACTATGAAGCACAACTACTTCAATCTAAAGTCGTATCACGAACTCGATAAGTCTCTGTACTGGATACATATTGAGTACGACTTGAGTACCACTATCTATTTCTTCTTCTTCTTCTATTCACTTATCCTTTATCTGTCTTTTTTACTTTCTTTTCGACTTTCTCTTGCTCACATGATTCAACTATAAGTATGTGTATTGCCCGTACTCACTTGGTTTTTTATGACTTTTTTAATTTTTTATAATATAAAATTTATTTTATATTTGTCGTACTTTTGCCGTATCTGTTGTTAAACAATATTGAATCAAGTTAGTTTCAATTCAGTTGGCTGTTTCAAGTCAGTTGGGTTGTTATAACTGCTAATAGCTATGGACTATAAAATCACATTTAATGGGTCATTAAACTCAACCCGTTTGTAATACACAATTATTAGTTTAATAAACAGGCTCTCCCAAATTACTGAGTCAAAATCCTTAACTGTATTACATGAAAGGTTTCCGATTATCCCCTTTCTCAAATATTATATTCCGGCCACTGTGTTTAGCTTAACATGGTATCATTCGCCTTTTAATTATGGTCATGTGTTTTCGGTGTTTCTTCTTTCCCGCTCGCTTCGTTTTTCTCTCGCGTCGTAATGCCAAAAACTGAAATTGTTACCAATTTGATTGACGACAATGTCGTCGCTCAAACATTTTCTAATAAACGGATCTTCGTCCGTCTCGATGACAATAACTTTCTACTATAGAAGCAGCAAGTCAAGTTGTTAGTTCGCGGCCTTGGTCTTAAGTACTTTCTTGATGAGGATTTTGTACCTCCAGCCAAGTTTCTTGCTAATAATGGCAGAGATCGAGTGTCAAATTCGACGTATCTGAAGTTTATAAAGCATGACAGTTCGCTTGCTTCGTGGGTTACGAGTTAGGTTGCTCACCTGTATGGCCATGCATTCATGCACATTAGGGGTTAAAAATTAAGTTAGGTCGAATTCAAATTTCTTCTTAGTCAAATGTGATACGAACCCTTAGCTACTAATTTTGGGCGTGGCGGGGTTGCTAACCCTTCCTCGCACGTAACCGATTTTCGAACCCATTTAAACCTTCAGCGTTGTTTTTTCGGTGTCCAATCTACCCTCTTTTAAAAAAAATGATCGGTGACGACTCCAGTTTTTATAAAAAACGATTTATTCAAAACCTCCCAAAAATAATTCTTTAAATAAAAGTGGGCAATATACATCTAGGTTTTTTTAGTCGATATGCGTGAATTTACAAATCAGATTAAAGAGCTATGTGACTTGCTTGCTACTTGTGGAAGCCCTATTTCTGATATTGAGCAAGTAGCCACCATCATGAATGGCTTACCTCATGAGTTTGAGCCTTTTGTTTTTGTTATCACGACTAACAATGAGCCGTATTCGTTTGATAGTGTTGTTTCTGTACTTGTTGATGTTGAGGCTCGTTTGACTGATCCACTATGTTTTCTTGTGGGCATTAATCACACAAGCTATAAGTCTGCTTCTGATGATTCTACTGATGAGATGCAAGTTGTGGTAGATACAAGGGCCGTGGTACCAGGCCCCAGTGCCAACACTGTTGTAAGATTGGTCATCTAGTCGAACGATGTTGGCACAAGTTCGACAAAAATTTCAGCAGTGCTTCTAACTTTCAGCCACATTCTCTTCGTGTCTCTAAATCTCATGCTCATACTTGTTGTTGCACTCCTGAAATGTTTGATCACACTTACTCTATGTGCTAGTTCTCCTACAGGTTCTGGCATCTCTAGTGTTTTCCCTTCTACTGAATCGGGCAGGTCAACTCTTTGACAGCTCAACCTGTGACTCAGTGGTTTCCTAATTCAGAAGCCACGCACCATATAACTAATGACTCTTCTCATCTTCGCTCTAGACAGCAATACATTGCCCAAGGTAAAGTTCATATTGGTGATGATACAACTCTCTCAATTTCTCATATATGGCAGTCTATGTTGGCTATATCATCTAGACCACTTATTATTGATAAGCTTTTCCATGTTCTTAAGATTACTCGTAACCTTTTGTCAATTTCAAAGTTTATGAGTGATAACTCATTTTATTTTGAATTTCACCCATCTTGTTGCTATGTGAAGGATGAAAAGTCAAGAATTGTTTTGCTGAAGGGTACTCAAAATAAAGGTCTTTATCAGTTCAGTCTACCGTCTACTACTGGTTCATCAGTGTTGTCTTCATGTGCTACTATTCTCGACAGCACATCTTCTTTTGCTAACTATTGGATATGATATAGAAGGCTGGGGCACCCTTCCCTGAAGTTGTTAGCAAGATTTTAAATAAACAAGTTGTAGTAGATAAAATAAGTACATGTAATGCATGTCAACTAGGTAAGAGTTATGATCTACCTTTCCAGCATTCTTCTACAGTTCATACAAAGTCATTTGAGTTAGTTGAAGTGGATGTTTGGGTTCCAACCCCTGTTGCATCAAATGGTTTCTTTTACTATTTGCCTATTGTTGATTTGTTCTATAGAAACAGTTGGGTTTGTCTTCTTAAGAATAAATCAGATGCTACTGTTGCCTTTCAAATGTTCTATGCCTTGGTGCAAACTCAATTTTCACACAATTAGGCTGAGTTTAGATTTCTGAAACCTATGTTAGCTCTATTAGGCATTCCACATAGAGTAACTTGCCTAAGAACTTCCCAACAAAATGGATGTGTGCTAAAAACCAATGTTTCCTCCGTACAAATCTCAACCCATGGTCATACACATATAATGCTTAAAAACTCAAATTTCATAAACACAATTCTATAAATCTGATATTCCATAAACATACTTCATACGTCATAATCCATAAGTCCATAAATCATAGATCCGTAAATCTGATGTTTCATAAATCAAATATTTCATAAGTCATAATTAAAACACGTTTTGAAAATCGTATGCACGTGATGTTAACCATACAAGTCATAATACATATAAATAATCACATAAGGGGTAAAACATCAACCCATAGAAAAATAATATATAATTTATTTATAGCACCGGAAGAAAACACACCTTAGCCAAAACAAAAATCAACCTATTCAATATCTTGTCTCTCACTATCAGAAGCACTGGGTCTAGCTTTATTAGAACCTATACGAATGGTTCATATATTAGTATTATTATGACTATGACCAAAAAGTTACTCCTATAAACTTATCTAACGAATTTTTTTTCCGAATAGAATGAGGTCGCAGCCAGACATCAAATGTTCATATGGACGTAAGGAGGGCCATGAACATCTCGGTGCAATATGTCCAATAGGGATGACGGAGGAGCATCATAAACATGCAGCTGGTTGGAACGAGTGTGATCAATCTTGGCCATATGGTCGGCTGCAAAGTTGGATTCCTTGTGAACGTGAATAAAAGAAACCTCCCATCCAGAAGAACAGAGCATCGCGATATGGCGAACCAGTGAAAAAGGGCTTTCCATGGAAGGGGGGAGAGTAGTTTAACCACATCGGAGCTATCAGATTGAACAACATGGTTGAAGCCATGGGATTGAGCAAGTTTCAGTCCCTCATAAACTCCCCAAAGCTTAGCATGGATGATTGAAGAGGGGCCTAAAGAGCGGTTGAAGGCAAGTATAAAATTTCCACGATAATCCCGTAAAACGCCACCAGCAGCGCCAAGAGATGACGTCCTAGACACCGCTCCATCAGAATTGATGCATATCCAACCAGGCTGGGGGGAGTCCATTGAACAAAAACAATAGAGTGCGGGTTGGAGGAGGAGGAAAAACCAGTAGCTTCATGATAATGCTTAGCCCATACCACACTAAGACGGAGGAGTTGAATCGAGGTTGTCGCTTCCTTTTGGAAAATGAAGATGTTCCGCCGCTTCCAAGATTGCCAGATAATTGAGGCAAAGATGATATTCCAAGGGCAGTCCGCATAGAACGGCTCATCATGGCCAAGGTTCGAGACCAACCACTCGAACAAGGGAATGCAGAAAAAATTTGCAGCAAGTTGTGATGGCACAATAGAGGTCCATAAGGCTTGAACATGTGGACAATCGCGAAGAATATGAAGAAGGGACTCGTTAGGGTGTGCACACGCCAAGCATGACATATCAGGCGATAAGCCTCGACGACAATGAACCTCATTAGAGATGAGCTTATCTCTCAGGGCAAGCCAAAGAAAGCAACGCAAACGTTCAGGCACCCGTAGCTTCCAAATAAGAAGCCAGTGATGCGCAAGTGTGCTCCATGAGTGATCCGATACAAGGGAGTAAGCACTTTTCACGGTGAAGACCCTTGAAGTTGTTTTACTCCAGTAGCAAAGATCATCTCCTTGAGAACTATAGGGCGGTAATTTGCTTGTGATGAAATCAACAGCATGAGGCTGTAGCAAATGATGAAGGAGGCCTATGTTCCAAGAGCCATCCGATAATGTGCAAGACGAGAGTTTCATAGAAAGCACAACATCGACGTTAGAATTACGCCAAGCAGATAGCGGTCCCAAGCTTGGTAACCAATTGTCAGTCCAAAAATTAATCACTTCGCCATTCCCAATAGACCATCTAATTGATGAATAGAACTGTGACCAAATGTTAGATAGCGAACGCCACAAAGATGAGCAATTAGCACGTACAATCGAGCTAGGGCAGATATCAAACATTCTATACTTTTCACGCAAAAGAGAAACCCAGTAGGCACTAGTAGAAAAGGTGAGACTGTAGCAAACCTTCATCAGGAAAACAACATTTACATTGTGAAGATTCCTAACACCCAACCCACCATTTTGAAGGGGTTGGCATAACGTGTCCCATTTTACTAGTGAGACTCGCGATGAAGAGGGAGAAGCACCCCAAATAAAACGCCTTACAATGGCTTCAAATTTTGTGGCAAATGCGGGCATGAATTTTACGAGACTGCATGACATACGAAGGGATACTTAGAAGAACCGATTTAGCCAACGTTAGTCTCCTAGAGAAAGAGAGCGAACGAGCAGACCAACCATCTAATTTACTTTGCACTTTGTCAATCAGATACTAAAAAATGTCACTTGTAGCCCCAACATGCCGTACATGAACGCCAAGGTATCGACCCATGTCTGCCGTTTCCTGAAAGCCCAACCGAGAGCATATAGAGGAACGAATATCCGATGAAGTGTTTGGAGAGAAAAAAATCATAGTTTTCCGCTTATTAACTATATGCCCCGACGAAGCACCAAACAAGTCAAGGGCAAATTCAATCACTGAAGCATTTTCTAAAGTGGCCTTAGCATAGAGCATCAGGTCATCCGCAAAGATTAGGTGGGAAATGGGGGTCCTATTTCGAGCAAGTCGAAAAGCAGACCAGTCACCTGAAGAGACCTTGTACGAAATAACGTGAATGAGTCGTTCCATCGTCAGATTAAATAAATATGGTGACAATGGGTCTCCTTGTTGTATGCCCCGAGAGGGTTTGAATTCAGCACTGTAGGAACCATTCCATTGGACTTGCATCGTGGCCGAAGTGATACATTTCATAATAATCGAGACTAGAGGAGCTGGAAAATCAGCTTCGAGCAAGGTATCTTCAATGAATTCCCAGCGAAGGCGATCAAATGCCTTTTGTAGATCGACCTTAATGGCCATCCATCTCGTATCACCTTTTTTTAAATTCGTGGAGTGGATTACTTCCTGATGGATAATGACATTTTCGGTAATGCTACGACCTTTCAAGAAACTAGTTTGGTGAGGGCCAATGAGAGATGGCACAATAGATTGTAGGCGTCGGACAATAATTTTAGTGACGAGCTTGTACAAAACGGAGCAAAGGCTTATCGGCCGAAAATCCGCAAAGGTCTTTGGATGGTCAGTTTTCGGGATTAATACAATCCCAGTACGATTGAGAGCCGAATCAAAATCATTTCCTTGAAAAATTGATTGAACAGTGCGGCAAACAGAGAACCTAACAATCTCCAGTGTTGCTGATAGAACTGGGCATGAAATCCGTCAATGCCGGGAGCTTTCAAGGGAGACATGGCAAAGAGAGCTTCTCGGATTTCTTCTTCAAGAGGAGTAGATAGCAGAGAGTCAGCATGAAGAGCTTGCAAAGGAGGAAACGTACCCGAAAAAGGAAGTAAAGGGGGTTGCATCCCATCCGTGGAGAAAAGAGACTCAAAATTAAGACGCTTTTTCCCGCAACCGAGTAGCATCATCGCACCATTCACCATCAGGAAGTTTAAGTGAGTGAATAGTTTTTTTCTGTCTTCGAATCATGGCTTTGGAGTCGAAATAGCTGGTATTTCGATTGCCGAATTTTATCCAATCGATTCTCGACTTCTGCTTCCAAAGAGTTCCTCCTGATCTAGAACTATCTCAAGTTCTTGTAGAAGTTTGGATTCAAGCTTCACCATATTGGCAGAGCGTCGCTGATCCAAGCATCTTTGTACCCCTTGTAGACGAGCCATTAGAATTTTTTCCCTCTTCCCAATGGCTCCAAAGATCTCATTATTCCAAGTTACCGCAGCTCCTGTAAAGTTGGATATCGCCTCGGAGATGGGCAGGGAAGGATTCCAATTTTCACGAACAAGGCTTTGGAAATCACTGTGGAGTGACCATCCTGAGAAATACTTGAAGGAAGATTGTCGCGTAGAGGCGGGAGGGGCGGTTGGATAAAGCATAATGGGTCGGTGATCAGACTTCATTCGAAGGAGATGATGAAGAAAAGACTGCGAAAATTGTTCATACCAGGCTGTATTACCAAAACAACGGTCAAGACGAACGGAACGATTACCACGATACCACGTGAAATTCAGACCAGAAAAGCCAAGGTCTTGCAAGCCACAACGAAACACCATGTCTTGAAACTGAGGGTCGGGGTCATTAGAGGAGCAACCTTGACGATCCGATGGTGAAAGAGTGGCATTAAAATCACCAAGAACCACCCATGGGCTTAATATCGTTGGTGCCATAACTGAAAGATGATGCCAAAGATTCCTACGCAAGCTATGATTTGGACTTGCGTAAACAAAAGTAGCGAGGAAAGAATCCTGCGAATTATTAGAGGAAATAGAGCAGTGTATGAATTGGAAATGGCAAGATAAAATAGAAATCCAGATGTGATCAAACCAACAAAGCCAAATGCCCCCCGAGAAACCAAAAGCTTTAATACGGTAAGAATTTGGGATGCCAAGAGAACTAATAATCTGATTTGCATGTCGACCACTAACACGTGGTTCCACAAAGACACAAACATCAAGTCGAAAATCTCGGATATATTACCTTGTCACACTTACAAAGTTACGACTCCCACAACCTTGAGCATTCCACACAAAAAGATTAATTGACATGGAAAAATAATATGAGAGGAGCCGGGAGGCACAAATCATTCCATCATGACTGATTGGCCAGGCGGGGACACAGATGTCGGAGCAACGCTAACAACAGGGGTAGTGGAAGATTTGCTACCAATTACTTGCGGACTAGAATTGAAGACAATAGGAGCAGCAGAGGTAGACAGCTCTAGCGCAGTGTGCTTTGTCGGATTAAGGTTGGATAATTGGTGCCTATTCTTCGAAATTCGGCTGGAGGAAGCTGAAGTGGTACCAGATTTCTTTGACATTATGTTTGTATTCCTTGGAGTAGAGACAACGAGGCTTGATTGGACTGGAACAACACCAACAGAAGCTGGCCGACTTTGAATAGGGACAACGGGACCTGTAGTATTAGTGACCTCAATATCAGAATTATTGTCAACATAAATGGGATTGTACCTCGAGGTAGTGGCCTCGCTTGTAGGGACGGAAGCAGGTGCCTTGGTCGCATTTTTAGTCGGACGCTTACGGCGCTTTTCAACTAGCATCCATGGACCAAAAGGTTTAGGAGTAACAGATCCTTATGTGTCCGACACTCTAGAAGCCTCAGCATTCACAACTGGAGAGTCTGTGACCAAGTTCCGGGGGCAAAGATCACAAGCATGGCCATAGACGCCACACTTGAAGCACACAACGGGGAGGGATTCATATTCCACCACTTGGAGACGACCATTGACTAAGATCTTGGAAACAAGGGGCTAAAAGAGATTAATTTTGATAGCCATTCGAGCGAATTGACCCCGAGAACCATTAATCGTCTGATAATCAATTTTAACTACAGAGCCAATCCAGCCACCAATTGCCTCAATCAAGCTTCTGTTGTACCAAGTGATCGGCAAACCAGGAAGGCGAACCCATGCCATGATGTGGCTCGGAATGGCTTGCGATGGATTGAAATCCTCCGACCATCGTTCCACCGTTATATAGTGTCCAAAAATCGTCCAGGGACCATCTGTGAGAGCAGTAATGTAATCGAGGCGAGATGAGAATTTGGCGAGAAAATAATTATTTTCTATATCGACCAATTTAATCGGACGAGATGGCTTCCAAATTGTGAGGAGACGATTATAAAGGGTTGAATATCCCACTCTGCGGCCAAGGATTTTGAGTACCAGAGTGAATTCCATACTTTTGAGCGCCTGTTCTTGAACCCTTGTCGAGAAATCGATGAATGGAATACCATCCGTAATCCCGACGCAGATGTCTTCCTCAGTGAGATCGATATCATCATCCTCGAGCGGGATCGAATCATCATCATCAGTTGGACCAGAAGCGCCGGTAACTACATCTTTGTACGACACAGAAGGGGGTGAGCCAAGGGGAGGTTTAGTGGCGTCACAGTCCATAGGTGCGTTAGAGATTGGGATGCGATTAGCAGAGTCGTCCGGCGGATCCTCATCTGGTCGGCGAATCTTCTTTGAAAGACGAGGGTCTTGCGTTGACATTTAATGATACAAGAATACTTATTTGATTCGAATAGTTGATCTTCAAATTAACCGAAGACATAGTTAATTTGAGCGGTCCTAGAGGCTCAGCGGGATTTGATCAAATTACATAAATAAATAACAAAGAAAGAAAAAGGAAGATGCGTTTTGAATACAAATCGAGAGATGTTGAGGGAAATACCGACTGCAGCAAAAGAAACAAAATTGTAGGGAAACGGCTAATCGTGACTTATATAACCCAAAATTTTGGATAAATTACATAGTAAGTCCTTGTACTTTTTTAGGGTTCACAAAATAGGTACCTAATATCAATTCTTTATAAAAAGGTCGCTAAATTCGTTTAAAAATTCAATTAGTTCCTAAATTTCTCAATTAGGATTTCATATTTAAATTCCCAATTTCTAAAGTTTTGAATTTATGGATTTCAAATTCAGGGATATTTCGAATCTAAAGTTTACAATTTGGGATTACTTTTTTGGGGTGTTACATCGTCGGAGTTGCTTTGGTTGAAAGCCTTGCTGAAAGATATGTCAATCTCACTTGAGGGTATACCTATTATCTAGAGTGACAATACAAGTGCGATGACTATGGCTGTAAATCTTATTATGCATGCTAAAATTAAACATGTCAGAACTGGATTTTTTCTTTGTTCATGAAAAAGTGTTGTCACAAGTAATCCAAATCAACTATGTTCCTGCTACTGATCAAATTGTTGATGTGTTTACTAAGCCACTCTCTATCAACAAGTTTGAGAATTTCAAATTTCAACTCTATGTTCGAGATTTTTCAAAAATTCAGAAGTTGAAGAAAAGAAGGGAAATGTTAAACAATATTGAATCAAGTTAGTTTCAAGTCAGTTGGGTTGTTACAACTGCTGATAGCTATGGACTATGAAATCATATATAATGGGTCATTAAACCCAACCCGTTGTAATACACAATTATCAGTTTAATAAACAGACTCTCCCAATTTACTGATCAAAATCCCTAACTGTATTACATGAACAGTTTCTGATTATCCTCCTTCTCAAATATCATATTCCGGTCACCGTGTTCAGTTTAACATGCGTGCTCTATAATTTTGAAAATTGCCTTTTTTTTCATCCCCGTACCTGTATTTGTATCAGTGCAATATTGAAGAAAGAGAGCACGTCAAATAGTAATTCTTTGAGCATGTCCGTTAAACCAGTTTGTTTCAATGGGGAAAAAATTCTTCCAAAAGTGCCAGTGTCCACGATGGCTCTCTCGTGCCCTGCATGTGTTAGTGGCTCACCCGGCTTTTCCTTTTGTACAACTTGGATTGAAATATAGAAACGGGTAGTAGGCGCTATCATTCTGGAGAGGAAGATGGGTTAAGTTAGTGGATTTTGATGTCCAACTAGTCGTTTGTTTTTTTGGTCCACGTATACTGCACTTTACAATTTCATTTTGTGTTGTGTTTCAGATATGAGGAAAGCATTATCTATAGACATTGAAAAGAAATCGATCTTATTCTTCCCCCCTAACACGCCGGTTACACCTGATGAATTGGAGTATGATTAGATCCATCTACGGAATTTCGCCCGACTATTGTTGATGCTGATGCTTCATGTTTGATCTTTAGGCATGTCGAAACATGAGATCTAACATCTTATTCTCGGTTGTTGTCTTGTCTGTGTTTGTGTTCATATCAACACCTTCAACTGTGTTTATTTCTATTCCTAGACTTTCCTCTCAATGCCCATTTCAAGATAGGTTCTCAGTTCTCACAATATGGTGGGGTTACATACGCACAGCCACTATTATCATCAACCCCAGAAATCCAATGCATCTCTTCTTTGATATCGATTGAGTGTTTGATTATTCAAGTAGAAAAGTTGTTTGGTTATTCTAGTAAGGATTGGTATCTTTGTCGAAAAATTAAAGAAAAGCTGACAGGACCAAAAGTTATATAGGCTTTGGCCATATTTTATCCAGAGAATATAGGGTTCTACTATATTTGTTTTTGAGTTGTAAATGCGGGTAGGGATGTAAAAACAGGTCAACAGTTGGGTTTCAGGTCGGGCTCTGTCAGGTCGGGTCAAATCGGTTACAGATCATTTCAGGTCATTTTTTGTTTTGACTCGATTCGGTTCGGGTTTGGGTTCATTTCGGGTCGGATTCATTTCGGGTCGGTTCATTTCAGGTCGGGCCAAAACGGTTAATTGGCGGGTTAATTTCGGTTCGAGTTGATTTCAGGTCGGGTTCATTTCAGGTCGGTTTCGTTTCAGGCCGGTTTCGTTTCAGGTCGGGTTCATTTCAGTTCGGGTAATTTCAGGTCGGTTTCCTTTCAGGTCGGGTTCATTTGGGTTTAGGGTTTATTGTGTAAGGATTAAGATTTAACATATATAATATTAATACATTATATGTACATACATATAGGAATTATGGTCTAGTGTTTTGGGGTTTAGGGTTTAGGGGTAGGGTTTAGGGTTTATACATTGGTACATATGTACATACATAATTACGTACATTATATATATGTTTATATGGTTTAGGGTTTAAGATTTATGGTTTAGGGATTAAGGATTGGGGTTAAGTGTTAAGGGTTTAGAGTTTCACGTTCCTACATACATACATACATACATACATTATACATACATATCACAAAAAGGAATTAAGGTTAAGGCTTAGGGTTTATACATACATAAATACATTTTACATATATATATATATAATATACTAATATATTATATATATCCTAAAATGAAACCCTAATCAAAACCTTAAACCCTAAACCAAAAAAATGAAACATAAACTCATAACCCTAATTCGAAACACTAAACTAAAACAAAACTCTAAAACCATAAAAAGAAACCCTAAACGCTAGACCCATAGAAAGAACCCCTAAACCCATAACATGAAACCATAAAATAAAGTCAATAAAAAGTAAAACCCTAATCCCTAAGCATTAAACCTTAAAGCTAGGCTTGGTTCACTAATAATGAAACCTTGACCCCAAACTCTAATTCAAAACACTAAAGTAAAACAAAAATTCTAAACCCATAAAAAACCCTAAACCCATAAAAACCAAAAATAAAAGCAATTATAAGTAAACCCTTAAACCCTAACAGTAAACCCTAAAGACAAGCTTAGTTCACTAATAATAAACTCACAACACTAAACCCTAATTCAAAAACTAAAATAAAAACCCTAAACTAATAAAAAGAAACCCTGAACCCATAAAAAGAACCCTTAAACTAAAACAAATAAAATCAAAACCATAAATCAGAACACTAAACACTACGCCATGAACCATAAGCCCTAAACCCTAAAGATAAGCTTAGTTCACTAAAAATAAAACCTTTATTTAAAACATTAACCCTAAACCCTTAAACCATAAACCTAAAAATTAAATACTAAACCCTAAAACCATAAACAATTAAAACAAAACCCTAATTTAAAACCATAAACCATAAAGCAAAACACCAAATAAAATATATAAACCCTAAAAACAAAACATATTAACCATAAATTATAAATCATAAAACCTATATTAAACCCTTAAACCTTAAAAATTAAACCCTAAATAAAACCTCATACTTTAAATCTAAAAAATAAATCACTAAATTAAACGATAAACCCTAATCAAAACAAGAATACTTGAACATTACTCTAAACCCTAAAAATGAAATATTTTAATTTAAACATTGAAAAGGAAAACCCTAAATTATAACCCTAAATTAAACCCAAACCTTAAACCTTAAAACTATAATAATGACCAAATTGAAAATAAAACAAAATTGCCAGTTCAATTTCACAGAAAAAAAGAACCAAAAATGAAAGAACTTAAAACAAAGGAGGACCTAAAGGGTGAATAACCCTTACACCTAAAAGGGCGGGCAGATTCCCTCCATGCTTTCAATCGAGCGGGAGCTTTAAATTTTTTTTTTAAAATTAAAATAAAATTATTAAAATATTTTATTAACCCTTAAAGAGTCTTGCCGAAACCCTAGCCCCCATTTGAATTCATTTGCGTCGTTTCATTCTGGCCGAAACCCTCTCCATTTGCTTTTACATTTGATGTAAGTTCATTTGCTTTTACATTTTCTGATTTCATAACATCACATGTGGTTTCATAACATCACATGTGGTTTATTTTTTGTTATTGTTTTTCACGGTATTGTTTTGCAGAGTGGGAAATCATGGGCAATGCAACTGTTGTCGGCAGCATGTCTTTCATTGGCTGCAAAGATGAAAGAGATGGAAGTTCCTGCACTTTCAGAGTTTCAAACTGAAGGATGCGGCTTCGAGACTAAAACTATTCAGAGAATGGAGCTTTTAGTATTGGGTACTTTGGAATGGAGAATGAGTTTAGTCACCCCATTTGCCTTTCTTCATGTTTTCATCACAGAAATGTGCAAATCATCACCACCAGACATGAAACTCATTTTACATCTCATTTTCTTTACATTGAAAGGTAGTTGCCATTCAAGCCGTCACCATTTTAATTTCATTCAGATCTTGTTTGAGTTGTTTTTTTAGTGTGTTTGAATGTAGAGATCAATGTAATGGAACATCGACCTTCTGTTGTTGCTGTTGCCGCAATATTGAGAGCATTGAATCAAAGATTAACAAGGAAAGCATTGGAGTGTAGGGTGAATTCTGTTTCTTTTTGTGGATTTCTTGACAATGTGAGTTCTTTGTTTTATTTGTTTTTATTTCTCTTGTCTGTTTTTGGACACTTGATTCATAGTTTTGGATTGTTCTGTTTGTGCGGTGTTTTGCTGTCACAGGAAGATGTGTTTACATGCTACAATTTGATGCAGAAACTAGAGATGGAGGAAATTAATATGCCAAAAACTGTAAATTTTTTGAACAATGTGAGTTCTATGTTTTCTTTTTCCATTTAGACAAGAATAGGTGAATCTCATATGAAACCACTGTATTTTTTGAACAATGGCTCCCTGGATTTAGTATTGTATTAGTATTTACATCCCTTATAAACACTCAAATTTCTTGCTTTGTTTTCTTTTTCATATCTTCTGCTGTTCTGCGTTTGTTTTACATGTAATCATGTTTGGAGTTTAACAAGGTATTCTTGATGTTAAAGCACCATTTGTTAGGAATTGAGGTTAACAACCTCTAATTAGTTTGTTTTACATAGGAAGTTTGTAACAGCTTCATCAAGTTCAAGTCATTCTGACATGATAGTTTTCTTTTATCGAGTTGATTATGATCACTTTCTTTAGAATTGTATTTTTCCATTTTTATTGAATGTTTACTTTAAAAGCACATTGATATACTTTAATGAGTTATCTTTTGCGATCTAGTAATTTTTTTGTATTTCATGGTATAAGTGATATAAACAACATTTTTCTGTTTCTTCTAAAACTGTTTGCATATTGCAGAATGACTATGGGTCCAATCTCCTCTGAGCGAAAGACATTCTAGGTTTGGAGATAATTCGTTCAAGTACAAATGAAATCCAATATCGTGTCAACAAGAGACACACACAAGGATATCAATGGCTTTGATTGTAACGTTTGGTTTGACAGTAGTCACTCTCTGTGATCAGATGTATTGTTAGCCACGCTTTTACAAGTGACTTCATCTAGATTTGGTGGTATAACAATGATAAATATCTTTTATTCTATGTTTGGGATGTTAGGGGAAATTGTCTATGTTCATATATCTAGGAGCTCAACCCCTGTAAAATGCTTACTTATTCTTACCAATTTTCACTCTTTTTCTTGAAATAACAATTTCAAGTTGAGAATGCAGAAAATACAAGTCGACAATCTCTTAGTAGAGTATCCAATTTTCTTTTTCATTGCATCATTTTGTCTTCTGTTGTTTTTAAAGCATTGAACTTGATCTTCGTATAGTTGTGAAAATCAATGAATAAAGTAAACACATTGATTGTTGCAAAGATTGTGATGGAACTCAATTTATATATTTATAAATATACTAGCAGTGTTATTCTCAAGATTTTTGGATTGAGCTAACAGTGATACTATGAAGTATAATTTTTAAAAAATACATAAGGGAAGGTTTTTAATTTTTCTTAAAAAATAAATTACTTTATTCTAACAAATTTGTAAGTTTAATTTTGTAAGTTTGTTATTTTATCCAAAGTTAAACACAAACATTATTGCTAAGTTAATTAAGTTAAGTTAATTAACAATTTGGATTTGTCATGTCTTATTTTGCATTAAACACACAATCCTATTAACCTAATTATTCAACATTTTTGATAAAGTAATTTAAGTTTTTTTTATATTCAATGTGTTAAGTATAAAGATTTAATCAATTTAAGTTTTTATAAAGTTATTTAACTTAAGCTAATTAAGTGTGTTAAGTTAATAAAAAATTTAATCAACTTAAATTAATTAAGTATAAAGATTTGTATTTAATTTATCTTTCAAGTTATCTTAAAATTAAAGTTAAGTTAATTAAAAAGATAATTTAATTTAATAATGTTTATTCATTCAACTTAAAATGAATGCAAGTTAATTAAAGTTATTTTTAATCTTAAGTTAAGTTAATATTATTTATTATTAACTTAACATTAATTTATTCATATTATTTATTATTAACTTAAAAAATTATTTTTATTATTTTTAATTAAAGTTATCTTTTAATTAAAGATAATTTATTACCAATTGATATTTATTCATTCAATTTATCTTTTAATTAATGTTATGTTAGTTAATTTATTAATACTTGACATTATTACTAAATATAAAAAAATACTTATTAATTTTAATTGATTTTAAAATTTTAAATTCATTAAATATAACTTCTTCAAATGTCAGATAATTATCATTATCAGCAAATCAAATAACAATATCAGTTCAGGTCAATATCAGTTCAGGTCAAAAACAGTTCAGGTCAATATCAGTTCAGGTTAAGAACAAGTCGGGTTCAAAACAGGTCGAGTTCAAAGCAGGTCGGGTCCAAACAGGTCGGGTTAAATCGGTTATCTGGCAGGTCAGTCTCGGGTTCGGGTTCGTTTCGGTCGGGTGCAGGTCGGGTTCGGTTACTACAGTAACAGGTCGAATTCAGGTTCAGGTTCGTTTTGGTCGGGTGCAGGTCGGGTTCGGTTACTACAGTAACAGGTCGAATTCGAGTTCGGGTTCGTTTCGGTCGGGTGCAGGTCGGGTTCGGGTCATTGAGTTCTCGGGTCAAACCAGATTCTGAATCAATCAGGTTTCAGGCAGGTTACCAGGTCGGGTCAGTTTTTCACATCCCTAAATGCGGGCAACAATGGAGGGAGAAGATGGGCATTAGCTTCAATGTTGTGTGGGGGCGAGATGGGTCATCTGCATGTTGGCCGCTTGGACAACAACGGAACAAGCAAGATCAGGGTGCTCACGTGCCCTCGTCCAAACCAAGGTTCTAAAATGAGCAACAGTCACCAAAGCCACCTATAACAAATTGCTTTGGTTGCCCATCCGGTTTCAGGCCTGCCTTGATTCGGACCGACCCGCCCAGATCCAGTCCTGTGCAGGGGCAATACAGGCGCCCTCCCAAAGCCCACCGCTCAAACATGTTTTTAATTTTATTCGAATTTTATTTATTTTTAATAATTTAAATTTTTTTAATGCTTATTATTAGGGACCAATTTTTTCAATATTTGTTAATAGATGTTTAATTTTTTCTCAATATTTATTATTAGGGGTCAACTCTTAAAATTCAACTTTTTCTAATACTTGTTATTAGGGGCCCGGTTTTTTTATATTTTTTATTTTGAAGCATAGTCTTAAAATTCAATTTTTTCCAAATTTTGTTATTAGGGCCTACTTTTCAATACTTGTTATTATGTACCTACTCTTAAAATTATTATTTTTGTTACTTGTATTAGGGGCATAGATTTAAATAACGTTATGCAACCACAACAACGATCATTACATGACGATAACGGTAGTGGCAGAGCCAGGATTTTCTTATAGTGGAGTCATGAGTGAAGTATGAGGTATTGAGGATTTTTATACCACTAGAATAAGCATTGTGGACCTCATATCCCAACAAATTAAGTGCGGTCAAATCTAATATTTCTTATGTAAAACTCTATATTACCTCCTTGAAACCATATACTCAACAAATCAAGTGGGGTCAATTACACCCCCAATTTATATGCTACATCCCTCATGGGTAGCGGCACCATCTAAAACTGCGATACTCGCAATTATTATATCCACAATAGTGTATGTTATTAAGAGATTTCACAATCGTGATACTCGCAGTGACCGAAATAGCATCTATAGTGCCCACAACCACAATAAAACCTAACATAATTGTAAATACGACTGCAGCCACAATTTAAATGTCTAATTTATGGCCCATTTTTTATATTCTCCCTGGGCCCCAAAAGCTCAGGACCGACCCTAGACCCGCGTTGCACACCTGCTTTGGTGGGTGAGTCTCGCAACTATAATTTTTTACATACACAATGTCTCGAACTCGGAACTTACTTAAGTAGAACCAAGTTACTTACCACTTAGATCAACTCATTGGTTATAACAAATTGCTTTGATGATTAATAAAATGGGCTTTCATCCAAACTAGGGTTCTACCTATGAAAAAAAATTAGTGTCTATATTTATGTTCTAGCACTAAAATATCAAATTCTAAGTCATAGCCCTAAATTTAAAATATACAACCCTAAATATTAAATCTTAAAAAATATATTCTACCCTAAATTCTCTAAACACTAAATTTAAACTTTAAATTTAATTTTTTAATATAATATATAAATAAAAGCACCAACATTTCTTTCCACTTGTACCCACATTTCTTTCCACTTACACCCACGTGATTCTTTGCTTTTTGGAAAGGAACTATTAAACAAATGAAAGAGTTAAATTATTTTTATCTAATTAATATTTTAGTCTATGTTAATTTAAACAATTTTATTTTTAAATCGTTTAATCTTAACTATGTTCTTATTTCATTCTTGTTGTTATTGCAAATTGTAGCCGACATGGTCATGCGTGAATAAGTTCAACTTTAGCCCTATTGTGTCAATTCCTTTTTTCATGATTCCAGAAAATGCCAAACAATGAGAAAAAATAGGAGTATAAAACCAGTAATAGGGCTAATTTGGGGCAAAAACCCCTTTTTAATAATTATATATGGTTTTGGCTCCTTCCAAGTAATATTTGGGAAAATGACCCCCAAACTTGTCACGTCGTTAAACCTCGCATTCTGTGGGAAGCGAGGCTTGACATCGCGTTTTGCAGACCGCGAGGTCTGTCTACGTGGTCTCGTTGTTTGAATTAACGGTTTTTCAGAATCTCGTGTTGTGCAGAACGCGAGGTCCCCGAGAATTTGAAAGGGCGGCTGAATATATCGCACAGACCTCGCGTTCTGCAGAATGCGAGTTCTGTGCAAATCTGGGTTGAAAAACTAGGAAAACAAGGGTGGGTAGGTCTGTTCTAGCCCAATTTCGGGCTTGTAAATCGTATATTTTTAGCGAACATCGAGTTTGGGGTCGTAGTACTAGAAATTTTCTATTGTATGACACCAACACGGTCAATTTCCGTCCATTCTAAAATGGTTTAAAATGGCTTCAAAAACCCTATGATATCATCCTTTTTTGAATGAAATTGCCTTTGAAGAACAATTGATAATTTCGGTTTAGTAATCGCATAAAAGTAATTAAAAACTGAAATTAAATAAACATTTAAAAGTTTAATTATAATAGATAAACAAAATTAAAATACGGTATTAAAAAAACAAATGTCTGGAATAAAAATATTAGAAACTAAGTACATATCCATTAAAAAAAGACTAATGATGTCTATGTCCACTCGTTCCGCAATCGGGTGGACGACGATCTCGATCTGGATTCCTCCGAACAAAATGTGCTTGGCCATGGTCCGCATCATCATTATCATCGTCTGCGATACGCGAACCTCTGTTAGGCCTGGCCGGGGAGTAAAACAAGCTACCCGGCGGCGTTTGCTCCACAATGCTATAGTCAAACTGAGATGCCAACGATGGAATATCGATCAGCAGAAGACCACTCGTCGGTATATGGAGACGGTAGGCATCGAAGAAGCCAAACTCGGGTGGAGGCCTCATCTGCTGGAAAGTCGAAGGACCGCTAAAATTCTGAAATGTTGTGGCAGAAGATGAGGCCCCTACAGTGTCAGTTCGTAGTCTCGGACCGCGCTGCCTCGACTGGCTCTGGCTCGGTTGACGTGTGGGGCGTGGGCGGTTTAGGGGATCCTGGGGAAGCTCTTGCTCGCGCTCCTCGTCAGTAAGGATGTGCTTCTTCCCATTGACCCCATACCACTGAAAGTAATCGAAAGTGACTGAACCGGCCCAATGTACAATGGGTGGGCGACGGCCAAATCGATCATCCCACATTTGTATACAGTCTGCGTGGTAAAGGGCCTAGTCAACCTCCATCTTCCCCTGGCGCGTCAGAAGGTGGAATGCGTCTAAATTTGGTAAATTGACGACCGGAATATTTTGGACGTACCCGAACTGACGGAGAACCTGATCTGTAGGATGTTACACGAGAATTTCATAGTTGATCAACGGTACTATGGAAAGCCATACGTGCCGGTGACGCAGAATCTCGGGTGGAGTAATTTGCTGAATATGCTCTGAAGTGTAGGGCGTCCACACGAACTAAAAAATGATAACATTTCTAACGGTTATATGAAATATTATTGGGAAAAAAAGTATGAAAAAATTTAAATTAATTTTCGAATTACCTGATCCTGCCTTAACTTATCCAAAACAAGCATGTATTGTGTTTGGTTTTTCGACAAGCCCTGGTGGGTAAGTGTTTCACTCCACCTATCAGTAATGGAAAAAAACAATTCGTTAAATAAAATAATTTAAAAATAAAATAAATATAATAAATTAAATAGTACCTCCAAAGAAGCGGAAATACATAGAGGCGGGCTGTCTAGGCTGTGGGCTTAGAAAAGGCATCTGAAACCAAGCCCAAGACTGAAGAAGTAAACAACATCCTCCAATTGCTGCTCTAGAATGGTCGACTTTTCTGCAGAGCTCTCTAAAAAGAAACGCCAAGACAGTTGTTCCCCAACATTTTCCTCTAGCTTCATTGAAATTAGTAAGATGATTAAGCCACATCACGTGCACCTTGGTGCGGGATTTGTCTGGCATTAATATCCCGCCGATAATGCGCAAGATGTGTGCACGCGCAAACCTCTATGAAAATAATAAATAAAACAAAATTTAATAGTGAAAAAATGAAAAAAAAAATACCTGGAGTGTAGCTTCATCCGCATTGGGGGAGGGTTTTCAAATTCAGCCTCCAAATAAGATATGGCTATTTTCTCACCGTCCCACGCATCCTCTGGGGGCTCCACTCCCATTTGTTCAGCAAATACAGTTGGCCAATGCCCCAACGCTACATCTGTAATAAGGTTGCCGTCTGTAGGCAACCCTAGATGATAGGTAACATCCTCTAGCGTTATTGTTGTCTCGCCTATCGGGAAATGAAAAGTGTGTGTCTCTGGCCTCCACCGTTCTATTAGCGCGCTAATCAACGATGGGTTACACTTCATCCCCACTAAGATCCTCGTTATGTGGCCAAAACCAGCTCGCTCAATCCACGTCATGACGGCGGGATCAAGTGCGTTGTTGATACGGTTAAGGTAACAAGTTAACCGACGTTCGTATCCCTTCAAAAATAAAAAAATAAAATTGTTTGCAAAATGCGTGTAAAATAAAAAAATAAAAAAAATAATACCTCTTGCTTTGATCTGAAATAATGACATCAGTGATTCGCGTCGTTGCGTAGTAAGCCTGCCATTGTATCGAATGAAAACTAGGTAAGTATAGTGTAAAAAACAAAAGAACTCGCGTTCTGTGGTTGATATGGGGGTAGGGCCACCAATTTATAGAAGAGCTCGCGTCCTTTTGGAAACGATGTTAATGAACCTCGCATTCTGGGAAACGCGATATTCCAAAGACCTCGCGTTCCACAGGACGCGATGTTTATTGAAAAGACGCGTCACGGAACAGACGCATGAACTGAACGGGCAGAAGTGACCTCGCGTCCTGCAGAACACGAGTTTCCAAAGAACTCGCTTTCTACATGACGCGAGGTCGTGGGTTTTTTAAAAGAAGACTTCCAAGGCGGGAAAGTCATTTAATATCATATTAAATATATATATTTATTATTATATTTATTATTATTATTATTAAATAAATAAGTAAGGTTATAATAAATTTATTGGAAATAATTAAATATCTTATTAATTATATATATATATATATATTATTATTATTAAGTAAATAAATAATGTTATAATAAATTTATTAGCATTAATAATACTAATTTATATTACGATTAAAATATTGTTATTAATATAATGTAAATAAATAATGTTATAAATATTATTATTTATTAAAAATAATAATATTTTTTTACAATTGAACGAATTTGAGTATTTCATAACAATCGAATTTATAAAATCGTAGTTACACCGAACCCAACATTTCTTAAAAGATCCTCAAATTGTTCTGACGGTGATGATCATCATCAAGGTGGAATTCGTGATGATATTTGTTTGGAATGACAAGCAACATGGCCTTTCAACGTATTATGGGGTACCGTAAAAACCCGTATTTAACTTTTGGTGAAACTCGTGCATGCCTTCCAAATTCCCAAATTCCCGAATATTGCGTTTTGTTGATGTCGATCAAGAACGATGAAAAAATTACGCATAGTAAACCCAAGAGGACGTATATATGCAACTCCAAATAACAACATATCGCAATATTTAAGAAATTAGTTTGAAAAAAAAAACTTTCCAAATACGCGATATGTTGCCATTAGTAGCTGCAATCGAAAATTGCTGACATGGATATGGTGACGTATATATGCAACTACAAATAACAACATATCACAATATTCAGGAAAATAGTTTTAAAAATAAACTTCCCAGATACGCGATATGTTGCTATTAGTAGCTGCGATCGAAAATTGTTAAAGTTTATGTGTGGGTGGTCCTTGTCTCCCCAAGAGTTGGCTATTTATAGATGGAAGGGGATATGCTGATGTGGCAAACTCGCGTTTTGTAGGACGCGAGGTCTTTTGAAACTCGCGTTATACAGAACGCGAGTTCACTGTGATGTCAAATTTCTGTTAAAATCGTTTTATTCAGAAAGTGAGGTTGGTCTATATATTTGCACACCGATGGATTTTCGTAACCAGTGAAGTTGTTTTATGATTTCGTGTTATGTTGCGTTTTTGCAGTTGAAGTTTTTATGTATTTTTTGTTCGTTCATGATAGTTGGAGTTCTGTCATGATTTTGTGTTCCGCTGGGTTCAGACCCCTGCATTATACGTTGATTGAAGAATACTTACCGACATATCGCAATATTCGGGAGCTTGTGGGCGGCTACCATTTACCGCCAAGAAGTGCCTTGAAAGTTTCTATTAAAACTTTCGAGGCATTTCTTGGGGACTCTTTTGTTAAGTTCGCAGCTTGCCCTCACCATCTGCAAAAAGTCCAGACTAAAAGAAGCGAGGGCGGATTCATATCGACCATATTACCGATGCAGCCCTATTTTGCGAATGCGGCCGGTGCCGATTACATTTGCTAATGCGGGTCAAAGCTGCTACCATTTCAGAAGATGATGATTATCGCGCTCTGCTTCTTTCACTCTGGACTTTTTGCAGATAATGTATCGACCGTTTTGGAGTCTTGGATGTTCTTTCTTCGAAACCTACGGATATATGTCCTTGATCCTGTAATACGGGCAAGGGAAGGAGGGTATGTGTTATTTCTGACAGAGGCACATCGCTCTTGTGGGCGCTAGAACATTTGGGTGAGTATTGGCAGCCTCCATACATTTACCACCGTTTTTGCTTGCGGCACATAGCCACAAACTACCTGCAGCAATTCAAGAACCGTGATGAACGTGAAATGGTGCTCACAATGGGTACGTCCTTTATGTCATTTTCATTAACTATATTACTTGCTGCTCGCTTTCATTTACGACCTCTTTGCATATGTTGTTCGCCCATAACTATTCAACTGTCATCCCTTGGACAACTCGCACTACAAACAAGAGATAGAGGAGGTGCTCGAGGAACTGAGAGCGAGAAACAAAGATGGCGTAGAATACCTTGAAAAAATCCCAAGGGAAAATGGCTTCGATCGTATGACGAGGGTAAACGATATGGTCACATGACAACGAACTTGGCTGAGGCAGTGAACTCATCACTGAAGGGAGTGCGGCAGTTGCCTATCACTTCCATTGTCAAAGCGACCTACTATCGTTTGGCTACCCTATTTGCAACCTTGGGAAGGCAAGCAACTGAGTACATGGCAGGTGGACACATAGTCCATCCGGATTTCCGCACAAACTACAAACTCAATTGGGCCAATCAAGACAGATGACTGCAACTCTCTCCTCGCAAGAAGGACACAAGTTTCGTGTTTCATAATTTTCCAGGCGGTTGGAAGGCATTCAGCACAACGCGTACGTGGTAGATATGAGGGCAAGAACTTGCGAGTGTGGAATATTCCAAACATTCAAATACTCGTGCGCACACGTCATTGCTGCTTGCGCAAACCAATGGATACAATACATGCAACTGGTTGATCCGGTATACTTACTCAAAACGGTGTTTAAGGTTTACGAAAAAGAGTTTCCTCCAATCGGAAATGAGGTTGATCTGAATGTCGTGGACACTGAACCGACCATACGCCCAAATCCAGCACTACTAAGAGCCAAGGAACATCCACGGCCTACACGAATACAATGTGCCGCGGATATGGTCGAACATCGAGAAAAAACCGGACAAAAGAAGCATTGTAGTGTATGTAAAAATCCTGGACACACAAGGACTAAGTGTCCTAATCGCTCGGCCCCTCGTCTTAATTAATTCTTTGTAATTTGTATATGCGAGTTCGCCCATAACTATCGATCAATAAAATCAGTCTAATTCATTTTATAAAGTAGGTCATCTTATATTTTCAATCATTCAAAAAAATATGTTAGGATATCGTTTTCGAAGCGAATTTAAGTCAGTATAGAATGGACGGAAATTGACCGTGTTGGTGTCATACGATAGAGAATTTCCAGTACTACAACCCCAAACTCGATGTTAGCTAAAAATTTAAAATTTATATGTATGAAATTCTGCTCGAACATGCCTATCGACATTTGTTCAAAGGCAATTTCATTCAAAAAAAGATGATACCGTAGGGTTTTTGAAGCCATTTTAGAATGGACGGAAATTTACTGTGTTGGTGTCATACGATAGAGAATTTCCCGTACTACGACCCCAAACTCGATGTTCGCTAAAAATATACGATTTACAAGGCCGAAATTGGGCTAGAACAGGCCTACCCACCCTTGTTTTTCCTAGTTTTTCAACCCAGATTTACACAGAACTCGCATCCTGCATAACGCGAGGTCTGTGGGATATATTCAGCTGCCCTTTCAAATTCTCAAGGACCTCACGTTCTGCACAACGCGAGATTCTGAAAAACCGTTAATTCAAACAACGAGGCCCCGTAGACAGAAATCGCGGTCTGCAGAACGCGATGTCAAGTCTCGTTTCCCACAGAACGCGAGATTTACGACGTGGCAAGTTTGGGAGTCATTTTTCCAAATATTTATTAGAGGGAGCCAAAACCCTATATATTTATTAAAAAGGGATTTTTCCCAAATTAGCCCCGTAATAGAATTTGGTGTGGGCATGCGTAGTCGTAGGCCTGCTTTAGGGTGCGGGCTACAACATTGGAGAGCTTACCCCGCTGTCAATTCCAGGCTATCAGCTCCGTACAAATGATTAGATTTCGATTCTGCTGTGGGGTTTGCAATCTCATGTGGCCCTTAACTCCATTTACACTTGCCTTCCCTTCATCTTATACATTAAATCACTGAATATATGACCCCATTTATCTCCTTATTGTTAAATAATGTAAAAGGAAAATACTTTAGAGTTTACATAATTTTTTAATTTTAGAGTTTAAAGAATTATGTTAGGGTTTAGGTTATAGGGTTAGAATTTAATATTTATAATTATAATTTGGAGTTTAGGGTTTAAAGTTTATGGTTTAGGTTTTAAAGTTTTAGGATTAAGAATTTCGGTTTTAGATTTTATAATTTAAATATAAAAAACTATATAACTTTTATAACAGAGCTTGTGTATCAAAATATAACCGAACCCTTTAGTGCGTGTAATTTACTTATGTAGATTAATTAATTAATTAAGGATTTTGAAGATATTCCTAATTTAGAAAATAAAAAATAACAGAAATTAAATCGGAGAGGAGAAGTCAAAACTTCCTACTTTGGAGAAGAAAATGCTTATCTTCTTAAACACCTTAATCCACTAAAGTTTCAAGTTCTCCTATTCCTTAAGTGGAATGAGGTTTTGCATTATACCAACAAAATGAAGCTTCCAAATTTTTTTATTAAAAAATTGTCTAATGTTAAAATATGTGTCCAAACAATCTTATTTTTAAGGTTATTTTTTTTACCTATTTTAAGTGCTCAAACTATCTCGTTTTTCCTTTTTAGCACCTAAACTTTTTTAGTAAAAAAAAGTTTAAACATCTAAATGAAAAAAAAAAACATAATAATTTAGACACTTAAAAGATAAAAAATAATTTTGGTACATAAAAGAGAAAAACACTTATTTTTGTATTAAGCTTAAAAAATCTAAAAAAAAGTTGTTAGAAAACAAGTAAAAATTCAGTACCATTATCGTCTATGTTTCTGTTCGACTAATATGATGAAAGACTGTTATATATATATATATGAGAAACAATTAGTGGAAGGTAGAATATCAGTGGGTTTTGAACATGCGCGATAAGAGCAATCACACAGGGCCTCCAAAAGAAAGAGGTCTAAAAATAGATAACGTAAATAAAATATTTGTAAAAAATTATAAATTTTTATATATATATATATAATTAGGGATAGGATCTAGTTACATAGAGTAAAACTTTTTTAAGTTTTACACGTTTTTTGAATCGTTGGATGAATGAAACGGATAGTTGAGATTAACAGTGGAATATGTAAAGATTATCACTTAGGAAAAAAAATAAGGAGTTAATCTCAGTCATCAATTTCCCCCATCCAACGATCTAAAAAACTGGTAAAACATAAAGAATTTTGCACTGTATAAGTGGATCTTAAACAATTATCTAAAGCTTAAAACATGAAAAAAATGACACTTTAAATAATAATATTTGATTTTTAAATATTTATAAGTCAATTTTTTGTTGCTTAAGAAGTGAACCTAATAATATTTTTTATTAAGATAATTTAAAAAATACTTATGTCACCTACTTATTATAAATTAATGACTTATTTTAATAAATTGCATAGGGTTTCAAAATCTTTGAACAGACCATGCCAATTCTAATATCAAAGTGGTTTGGATGTTTGAATGGCCACCTCATGTTAGAAAGGAGCACCAAACCTTATCCTTTGTTTCAAATCTGATGCTGTCTGCCATCTTTGGCATGCTTTGCGGGTGAGGCATTCTAAAAAAAAAAGCTCAAAGGAAGTAAAACATTTTCTTTGTGGTTTAACTGGATGTCTCCACTATCTATATTTGTCCAAAACTCTCTTGTTTTTATGGACTTGTCAATTGGTCATTTTGGGAACCGTTGTTAATAAAATTATTAATAATAACCAACTTGCGGTTCCCTTATCATCCTAAGCTTAAGTGTCTTTGTTCGTAGGAACAATAATTTGGATTTTCTTTTCATCAAACTTTTCAATTTTTTTTTTGAATAATTTTTATTAGAGAAGAAGAATTTTGTTCCTACTGAGTCTTGAACTCACAATCTAAACGAAAGGATGGTGTCAACTGAAAATTTTAACCACCTACTCTAAAAATTGTTGACAATTTTTTATTTTTTAATGTATTTGTTCCTTAAGTAATAAAATTTGATGCTAACAAAAAATTTAAACAGCGTAAATTATTTATTACTGTATTAATAATTCATCGATAATTTTGAGTTAGACATCAACTTGAAGTTATGCGTTCAATTTTGTACTTGCCGACAGAGCTACATTGATTTATACAATTTTTTAGATGTTTCAATTCTTCAAAGTTTGACTCTACAATCAACAGTTTCTTGTTCCACCCCTAGTAAGACCATAATAATACAACTTTGAATTAGTTAATGGCTTAGAAATATGATTTTAATTGAGTATGTAGCTAAATTAACAATTAGACCATAACTATACAAACATTTTGGAGTGACCTCTTTCATCCTCATTCTTTGAATGGAGTAATATCAGCTATTAATGTCGGTGGGTGGAGAGAAAAAGGGACATTTAAACATCGATTTATGTACGTGTGATCGGTACCAAATGTTGTTGAAATCAGATTTATCTTTTTTTTCTAACTTTAGTTATAATCATCAATTAAATTATTCATTTTTGGATTTTTTATTGTCGTTTCATTTATCACTGACTTTATTAATGGATCGAATTAATATTGATAAACCAGATATTTTACTTAATAATTCAACAACAATCTAAGGATCTTGTCGAAACAAATGAGCCCTTGCTTTTTGTCGTTGTCCATTTCCTTCTACTTGAGAACCAAAAAGATTTGCTTTATTTTTCATGTCGCCCTCGGAACCATATTATTTATTTATACATAATTTCTTTTTTACAGCTTGCTTCACACAAATGGATTTTTAGTGAAGAAATAACGGTGATCATCATATGAACCTTGAGAAAAAGAGAAAATTGATGATCAGATCACACAATCAGCCTACTTTCTGGAAGAGAACTTTAGCAATGTGAAATGTGATGGTCTCTAAGTCACAGTGTGCAGCATAGTAAAAACTCCGCGCCACCGTCAGAAATGTTTGTTTCAACTCGAAGTAGGTGTCCGAGGGATTTTGCAGTACTAATCGAACAAGCTCTTGCATGTCGGAATCTATTTTCTCGATCATGCCATTATCTGTTTCGTTGTTGTAGCAGCCATTAATGTCATGCACCTGCAACCATGGATATTTTGCTTGTTTCTTGAGTCAGACATGCGATGGGATTTTTATGCATGGACTAATTAAGTAGACATGTTATGTTATCACACAACACACCTTTAGCTTTTGGTGATCGTAAAGCTGATGGCAAATTGTGTTCGTGAGGCTGGAGAGTCGATCGTATTCGGGATGAGTCGACAGATCCTCCAAAGACCAACGGCCGGAGCTGAGGTTTATGGTCTGCACGACCAACTCCGCAACTCCACGGTGCCTATCACCATCCTCCACCCACATCAGCATCCACTTTTCCCACTGTTTCCACGGGTTAAAAAAAAGTCACTGAAACTGATGATTTTTTACCCCCAAAGACTGACTGTTTGCGGGTGAAAGTTACTGTGCCAATCCCATGTCTGAAAAGCGAAGATACTTTTTATGGGGATGCAGGATATGGGGGGAAATGATTACTTACAGCTAAGAGAATACTGCAGCTAATGTCGCGACCATGAGCCACAAGTGCGTCCAATGATAAGTGGTTCAGAGTTCGAAGCAATGTGTCTATCATCTTCTGTACTGTCCTGTTCGACTCCAACTTCCTGCAACAACAAAACTCACATGTAAACATCACTTTCTTCGACTCCAACGAACTGGCCCCTACATCGATGGCTTTCATTAAAAGTACAGTGTTTCAGTACAGATTTTACTTTGTAGTTTGTACAAACAATGTACCCCAATTGTGTTGAATAAATAAGAATTTAATCACCTTCCATTAATGTGCCTAAATCGTGCATCAACCACGGTTCTGAAGACTTGGAGGAATGTCTGCCTAAGCTCTTTAGGTTTGCTTGCATTGTCGAAAGAAGAGGCGATGGTCTCGACCAAGAAGGCAGTTTTAGCCCACGCCAGTCTCTCTTGGGACCTTTCCGGTTCGAATATGCTGGCGGCCGCCATAAAATAAGTTAAGAGAAGAGATCTTGGAGTTACACCGAACTCAGCTAAACCCATTTCCATGTACCACCTGTTCAACTCACACACATCACTTCACAATTCCATTAACCGTGATTGGGATTTGGGTATTTTTTGCTTACTTTTGCATGCTATCCCATTCCATCCGGTGTACAGCTTGGCAATTATTGTAGTCTTGCTTTGCAAGCTCAAGATACACATTATTGTTCACATACCGCATCCTGCATGAAATCAATATCAAAACAAGTTCCAATCTTTATTTGGTTGATTGGAGCCACCCAAAAAGCTGATAATTCTATATGTATCGCTAATAATCACGGTTAATTTAAACTTGAAGCATGCACACTCATAATGGCACTTCCAATTATTAATTAATTAATCATGCCACGCTCACGTTGCAAAACAAAACAAATATTCGAGAGGACTCTCGCCTTAAAAGTTGGTCTGAGACAGCCGATATTATGACACAAATTAATGCTACAAATCAAACTAATGATGGCAATTATGACCAAAAACCCTAGCTGACTTTACATTATTTTATAGTTTTTAATTTCTTTTCAAGACAAGGAAATGGATGATGTCATTATCCAATTTCAGTTTCATATAATTGAAAAAGAAAAAGAAAAGATAGTGAAAACATTAATTAATTATTTTTTGTCTGATTCTACCCACATCTTTATTTCCGATGATTCTATCATTAGGGGGTTTTGGACTTGTACAATACGAGCGATCATATAGAAATTTTAAAAAAAATTAAATAAGTTAAATTAAATGTTTAAAAAAAATATAGTTTAATAAATTATAAAAAATAAATATAAAAAATAATTTTAAGGAGGGCTCATATATATTTTTTATTAAGATATTTTTTTTTATAAAAAACACCTTATATATTTTTGGGATTATAAATCAAAGGATCTCACTTTAATAAACTGTACAGGTCTTGTAAATCTTTGAACCACTCCGATTATAATATTGTAAAATAAAGAGTAAAAAGCAACCTGTAAAGAGTCTTTCCAATCCATACGTCATCTTCGCCTCCATATTGTTCAATGTAAAACCTGGTTTCAACTCTAGGCAAGCTTGCATACCATGGAAGCTTCAATGCCAATCCAACCTGTGGTATATATAATGTGGTTAAAAAAAAGAAAAATATTTGATATTAGTGTATTAATATATAGAGTACCAACAATCAATTGATTTAGTAGGATGAGATGTTAAATCCCTTAAGCATGATCAAAAGTTTAAATTATAAATAAAGAAAAACTCAATTTGGATTAATCGATCAATAGATCAGAAATGGGCGGTTAATTCAAATATATATATATATATATAATTAGAGTGTCAGCTGTGTTAAGTGTGAATGTGGTTTTGCTGTTGAATGTTGATGATGACTCTTTTGAAGTTGTACAAGTAACAAGTGGCATGGCAAATGGGGGGGGGGGGGGGGGGGGGGTTTCTTCTTTTTTCTTCCCCTTGTTTATTAAGCAATAGTATTGATAGTATTAGTTTTCTGATTTTGGAAAACGATGTGGCAAGGATGTTAAATTTATGCCTGGTTGGTCGGGTTACAAACGTAGGGTTTGTCGCATTATTAATTTCCCTAATAACTCACAAAAGTGTGTGCATGAACCAAAACAACAAGATAAAGACAGTGTGGAAAGTGCCGACTGCCGACTAATCATAAATAGTTGAGGAGATTTAGTAAAAGGGGGAATCAAATCAAATAATCATAAAGTGCGGACTATATGTTTTAACCACAATGAGTTGCAAAGGTCTCTTTTTATGGAATACCAAAAACAAGTTCCAATATCTTTTAATAAAATATAGTCTTTAAGAATGTAAAAAATCTTTTTACCTTTGAAAAATATTAATTAAAACTTAATTTTTTTTATCTAATTGATCAATTAAGTCCTTGAATTAAAAAATTGAATCAATTAAGATTTTTGATCTATTTTGGCCATTATATTTTGACAATTTTTTTCTTTAGATATTACTAACACATGATATAATACCTTCTACTTTGTTACATTTACAAATTTTTTAAAAAATATATTATAAATATATATTGAGTTTTTAGAACTTTTAAAGAATTTTTAAATAAAATAATTTTTTTAAAAATGTTAAGGGAAAAAAATAGTCAAGATTTAATGGTTAAAATTGGTCAAATGACTTAATTGATTCAATTTTTTAATTTAAAAATTTAATTAATTCGACTCATTGGTTCAATAACTTAATTGGGTTTAAAAAAATTAAATATTTAATTAATTTTTTTTTCAAATGTTCAAAGCTTATTAAACCTAAAATAAACTACTTTTGCACTCCATATAGAGTAAATATGAGTCAATTGTCCATGCATCTAGGTTAGGTCAGTTTGAATGCCCATTTGTATTTATTATTAAAATGTTGTTCCTGTAATTAAATTTAAATAAAGCTATTTTTATTACTTTAGATAATGGTACACCTACAAAAGTAGATAAAAGAAAATAATTATAAAAAATATATTTTAAAATAAATAATGGAATAATCATTTTCTATAGACAAAGTATCTATTTATTTTTTTAACATTCATGTGTGAGTAAATGATAGTATATGTTTTTTAGTCTTCTAAAAAGGCACACACACCAAGTAAATAAGGTAGTCGAACTCGAATCTGCTAAGAATAACAACATTTTCTTTTCTATTGGAACCACTAATCTCACTTAAAAAATTAACTAATGGTATAGATAATTGCTTAAACTATCCAAAATCTATCCAAGAGTTGGTGAAATTCAAAATTAAATATAATTAATAAATTACAAATAAATTTTAAAAATCCAAAAGGAAAAAAATGGGATTCAAATCTTTAAATAAAGAAAGCCAATTGTGTTTGAAAAAGCCTTTGTTTTTCAGTGGTCTGTGTAGTTGGACTGTTGGAGTTTCTTAGGATAAATAAATAAATAAAAGCAAGCAGAAGGATTAAGGAAGGGAAACAAAGGAATAAAACGAGAATATATATTACTAATTACCTCACCGGGTAAGTCTTTGGTAATGATCCATTTATCTAATAATTCATCAGCAGCTTGTTTTTGTTTTAAAAATGTGGAGGAAAATCGCTTGGCATCCTCGAGAATCTTTTCTCCAGGGAACACCACCTGGGAAGCCCTGTACAGGTTGAAAATCCCTGTTATGGCTTGGTTTGACTGCCCCACGAAGCAGAAGAACTCCCCACCTTTCTCAAAATGTCTGAACACATCTGTTTTCATCTCACATATTAATCCATTTGCAGACAATACAATACAGACAGTGGCAGGGCCAGGGCCCCAAAAAGCTTACTATATTATACCTGCTGAAACCTCGTATCCATGTAATCTTAATAACCTAAACCCCATGGCCGTGTCGTCGATGTCATGAACCCGAGTGTTTCTCGCCCAGCAAATCCCGTCTTCAGTCCAGTATCTGAAATTTCAAGACACCATCATGATCAGGAGGAAGTTAATTGATCCTGGTGTTTTATTAGTCACATGCTGGTGCTGGTCTGCTGGCCATTACCTATAAACATAGTCCAGGCATTCTTTGATTTCTGTCTCGAAATATCTCGAAATCCCGAGGCGTTGCAGGCGGTCCACGATCCAGATATGTTCGAACATATCAACCGGGTACACATTGGGGACTACATGATTAAACCTACATGTTAGAGTTTAAAAATGGAGTACACATGCATTCGAAATCTGGAAACAATCACCACTTCCACTTTACCTCCCCCATTGAATCTTTGGACAGCATTCATTAAGTATCTAAGACAATTCTCGTCTTTCGTTTGCATGAGTGCGAAGGCGGTGGAGGACGGCGAGAACAAGAAGGACCCATCTTTGCACTGCAACTTCAAAAGCTTTTCCCAGTCCAAGTCCGGCATCCCTTCCAGGCTATGGAGTAGTGTTGTGGGCACATTGTGCATTATCTCCTTTGGTATCCTATCCCACACGCATAATTATTACGTTACATACATGGAAATATCACACTTTCACACATAATAATTATGGAAGCATGGGAAATGAATTTGAGTTGTCAAAAGAAACAGAACCTATACCTTGTGAGCTTCAGATCTCTCTTCCTGTATATGTCTTTAAAGACAGGGGAATCATACGGTACTTGGATGTCCAAGCCTCGAGCTATTTCGAGAAGCGATGGAAAAGCCACTTCGAACCCTATTGGCATGTGCTCTTCGCTCTCGTTTTCGAGTTTGCTTATGTTCTCTTTGAAAAATGACAGCCCTGAAGCATGCGTGTATGAAACAATATCTGTTAATCTCTGCAAATCGAGTCATTACTGTAAACAAAAACATTTACAACACCTTTCTGGCATTTGTCCGGATGAAGTCCCCATGTTTTCAACGCAACAACACAAGCTAATGTGTTGATCAATCGGTCATGTGCCATGAATATTTGTCTGTCACCCCATGATCCATCGGGGAGCTGGTTGTTGGCGATCCATTCGAGGCTCGACGGAAACTGGGGAGCACCGCTGCCGTCGACGTGTTCCACGAGAGCAACCCAGGCTGTGTCATAAGCCGAGCTGGTTATCTCTCCATCCTCCATGGAACCCAATATGGATTTAATGGTGTCGACACGTTCCTTTACCTTATTGGATTCGAAAAACTGTTTTTTTTCGGATAGAGAACAAATCACACCACCATATGATTATATGTGAATTCAAATTAAAAATAAATAAATAAAAAAGGTGTTTGGTTGTTGTTGAAATCATTCACCTTAAGAGCTTCCTCTTCTTGTATGTCATCATCCACGATCTCCTCCCACTTTATCACTGGCAGACCATTTTTTAACACGCCAGCATATTCTGGCACATAAACAACATTACTGTTAAATTAATTACTAAAACGGAAGAAAAAATTATTAGAAATTAGAACAAAAAATGTTAAAAGTAAAAACATGGTACCTTGAGTGCGGGGTTTGGATATAGCTCTGCATAAGAGCCGTATATCAAAGTTATCTCCTTTATCTTTACCCCATGGCCAAATGCCTGTTGTTAAATTAAAATTTAATTATATATTTTCCTGGACTTGAACTGGTAATTAAAATAATTGCAAAAGGTTTGTTTCTTTGGAAAAATAAAGAAACTAAAAGCAGTAGTGAAAACGACTAGGAGACGAAGTAAAAGTTAAAAAGTTGTGCTCAAGTAAAATTCCTCTTCCAACAAGAAGAAGAGAAACGTAATCAATTAATGCTTTTGTCCCTCCAGCAGGAACAAGTGGAATTGCATGTTGTTTTTGTGATCATACAAAAATGCTATGGTTTTTTCAAAGTTTTCTTCTCTCGAATGTCTGTTATATCAGAAACCAAAGAAACAGAACAGAGAAGAAAGATCCATATTGCAAAAAAAAAGGAAATGGTATTTGAACTTTGAATTCCTTTTTTCTATCTGATTGTTCAACCATGTATCCAAACATAAACACAACAAGAATTCAATACCTGCAAAGGGTAAGGGCGGATGATTGTTTGAGAAGGAAACATAAGAGGAAGAAGGATAGGAGGAGGGGGAGAGAAGAAAGTGGAGGGAATTGGAGAACATGTTTAGTAGGCTAAGCAAAAACTAAAACACACCGGCAGTGCCAGCAGCAGCAGCATATATTTAATAAGTGGAGGAGGAAGGGGAAGCAGACAGAAACAACTTCCCAAGAGATTCCTGCTAATAAGTGCATGGGATCATCCAAATCTATACAATCGAGGGCACTCATGTCCTTTTCTTTTACCCATGGTGATTCCTGCTGATAAGTGCATGGATCATCCACTTTAAATAAATTGGACACGATAACGGCAAACGATTTCTATACATATAGGTAAAAAATTTATATTTTTAATTATGCTCTTTATGACTCACACTAAAAATTATTTAAAAATTAAATTTTAAGCCACAACCCTAATTACCACATCTAAACCTTAAATCCTACACCCTAAAAAATACACCATACTCCTAATTCTCTAAACCCTAACCACAACCCTTAAACTTAAACCCTAAACCCACTATTTTAAAGTGAGACACGATAAGAGGCAGACGATTTCCATCCATATGGGATAAAAATCCTCTGCCCCTAATTATGCCCCTTCTTATGCCGACACTAAAAATCACTTAAAAATTAAATTTTAAACCTCAACCCTAATTTTCACGTCCTAAATCCTACACCCTACCCTTAATTCCCTAAACTCTAACCACAACCTCTAAACTTTAAACCCTAAACCCACTATTTTAAAGTGAGACATAAAAGGGGGCATGATAGGGGTAGGCGATTTCCATCCATATGGGCTAAAAATCATTTGTCCCTAATCATGCCCCCTTCTATGCCTCACACTAAAAATCACTTAAATATTAAATTTTAAACAATAACCCTAATTTCCACCTCCTAAACCCTACACCCTAAAAATACACCATATCTCTAATTCTTTGAACCCTAACTACAAACCCTAAACTCTAAAGCCACTATTTTAAAGTGGAGGCCTGATAAGGGGGCAGACGATTTCCATCCATATGGGGTAAAAATCCTCTACCCCTAATCATGCCCCTTCTATGCCCCAACACTAAAAATCACTTAAAAATTAAAATTTAAATCCTAACTCTATTTCCACATCCTAAACTCTAAACCCTAAAAATACACTATACTCATAATTCCCTAAACCCTAACCACAACACCTACATTTAAACCCCAAACTATAAACCCTAAACCCAATATTTTAAAGTGGGGGCATAAATGTGTCATGATAAGGGGGCAAACGATTTCCATCCATATGGGGTAAAAATCCTCTGCCCTCTAATCATGTCCCCTTTTATGCCCCACACTAAAAATCACTTAAACTTTAAATTTTAAACTTTAACCCTAATTTCCACATCCTAAACCCTACACTCTAAAAAATATACCCTACCCTAATTCCTTAAACTCTAACCACAACTCCTAAACGTAAACCCTAAACCCTGACCATACTATTTAAAATGGGAACATGATAAGGGGTAGACGATTTCCATCCCCGGTATCTACTTATACGGTCTAAAACTCTATTAATTTTACACTATAAATATATGACAATGAAATAGATGAATAAGATTAAACATTTATTTTTTATTAAAGATATTATTATTTTTAATTTTTAATTTTATTCATCTATTTTATGCGCTAATAGTAATAAATAGAGTTAGTGGACCTATCCATAATGGGCGAGAGATATTTACTGCCTAAATTTGAGTTTGGGCTAATTAATTCGTTGGATTTAGACAAAGGAAAAAAGAAGAAGAATTCATTGGATTCAAGGGTTTGTATCCCAATATCCCGATTCCTTTTGTGGTTAGATTTGTTAAAAAAAAAATCATCCCCAATTTGACAAGTGATTGCTTTGATTTGATTATTAGGCAATTGTTTGTGTGTAGCAAGTGCTATGAATTGTTATGCACTTATGCTTATACTTTCCGATGTATCATGTGACTGGTTGGTTCATAAATGATAATAATATATTTGAACATTCTTTTTCTTTCTTTCGATGTCTGAATACAAATTTCGGTCTGCTTTAAAAAATAAGAGAATTTTTAACGAGATTTTTTCTTTTAAAAAAATTAAATGAAAATGGAAAATAATCACCATGTAAATGAATTTGGTAGAGCTCTATGTACGAAAACTGAGAAAATGTTATAAAATCACTTCTATGAGAAAAATATTAATGAGATAAAGATATAAAAAAACAAAAAAAAAACTATAAAAATAATTACATAGAAATAGTTGGAGTGCATTGAGATCGAATACTTTAAGTACTCGTAATTATAGTCGGAGGTCGTCAATCAGAGACGATGTGAGGATCATAGCTCGGGGTGGGGGTGGGGGCAAAGTATAATTAGCTACAGAATCAAACGAAACAAAATAACATTTATTACTGAAATAGTTTCAAAACATGTCAATATTCAGTCTAATAAAATAGAACACGTCGCTCCTTCATATCACAAAAGTCATTTATAATCGAATCTACATCAAATGTTTCAACAATTTCTTTTTCGATATAAAGCAACAAACAATTAGATAAGAATTCATCTTTAATCTTGTTGCGAAGCTTGTTTTTAATGATGTTCATCGCCGAAAATGATCGTTCTGTAGTAGCTGTAGAAACTGGAAGTGTAAGAATGAGAGTCACCACTCTGTATACAAGAGGATAAATCTCGGACTTTCTTGTTTTCACCAACCATTGACACAAATAAGAAATAGTCTCTAAACTTTTGAACTCTGAAAGTTGTCGCACATGATCAAAATGCTCAAATTGCATCCTTAATTGTACCATCTCATGTTCAGCAAAGTCCGAATGATAGAATTTGTGAATCAATTGACAAATGTCATCAATTCTAAATGAAGCGTGCATCTCCTTTGGATCTAATGCTGAACTAAGAGTAAGCAATTCTATTATATGATCGCTGAACTTATCATTCAATTCTTGCAATTGAGTATCAATCACAGTATTAAAAATATCTATTTTATAATGATGCTCCAATGTAATGTCATCTTGTTGACGGTGTGCCCTTCCTTTTCTTGCAACATAATGAGCATTCAAATCTGGAATAAGTATGTTAATCGAGTCACAAAAGGATCTCACCTTAACAATTAAGTCATTCCATCCTTCATCCCTTAATTTCTAAAGTAATGACTTAGTAGATGAAACAAGATGCATTGCATTCAAAATGTCTTGAGATTGTTGTTGCAAAGTCTGACATAGCATATCGGAAATTTCAAGAACTTTTCTCATCAGATGTAAGATAAAAACAAACTCAAAAGAAGTTAGAGCTTCATATGCTGCATCTGCTTCTACACATTGAGCTTAAGTAGTTCCATCATCAATAATGTTCAACAAAACTTCGCATGTTGCATTAAACATGATGATTAAGCTAGAAACAGATTTTAAATGTGAGCTCCATCGAGTATCCCCTGGTCTTTGCAAAGTGCCAATTTGAATAATTCTTTTTCCACTTTGAAGCTCATCAATACCAACTAAATAAGAAATATTTGCGGCATGGGCAACTTTTAGTTGATCAGTACAATTGCATGAGGCATCAACTATACTGACAATGAAAGTTAATGTATTAAAGAAACGGTGAATACATATAACTTCTTTTGAAGCAGCAACTAATGCTAATTGTAAACGGTGTGCCATACAATGAACATAATAAGCATATGGACATACATTTAGAACAAAAGCCTTTAAGCCATTCCACTCACCTCTCATATTACTTGCACCATCATAGCATTGTCTCCGAATGTTATGAACATCCAAATTATATTGCGAAAGGGCAAAAAATATCGCATCCTTTAATGTAGATGAAACTATGTCTTTAATATGAACAAGCCCAAAAAATTGTTCTTTCACATACCCATTCTTATCAACATATTTCAACACAATAGACACCTGCTCTCTCTTCGCCTGATCTCAAGCTTCATCAAGTATTATACAAGACTTTGCATCGCCAATTTCTTCACGAATGACATTTTTTACTTTGTTTGAGAGGACATGCAAGATTTCTTTTTGTATTTGTGGAGAAGTGTATGTAGTATTTTTGGAGCTTTCCCTATAATCGTTGCCACCCCATCATTGTAAGATGATATCAAACGAAACAATTGGAAAACATTTCCCGGCCTTTGTGATGTTGTACTTTCATCATTACCTCTAAAAGCACATCCTTGAAATGCAAGTCACATAACTCCATCAATTGAAGCTTTCAATCGAACTTTATTCTCCATAGTTTCTTGAGATGAAAATTGTTCAATTTTTTTAAATATGTGAAGACTTATTAATCAGGTCCACACATGTTTTTTCAGCATTTCGATGAGAAGAATTGTGATCCTTCCCGATATGTGCTAAAAATGAACAATTCTTGCCATCTCTTACCTTATTCCGATTTCGAAATCCATCAATAGTAAAAGCATTTGAACCAGAAAGACCATTTTCCTTGTGAAAAAGAAAACATGGGAGGCAAAATGTTGCATCTTTGCTAGGAGAATATTCTAACCATGATGGAAATTGCTTAAACCATGATGCTTGAAAGCTTCTTCGAGGAATTTTCTCAGACCTTGGATAATTTGTAAGAACGACTTGATATGGACCAGCTTTAATATAAGCTCGTCGAATCTCATCTTGCATCTTAACAGGATACTATCATATTTGCTTTCGTAATCCTGGATCACGCTCCAATAAACTGATATCAAAATCTTCACTTATATCAATCCTCCAGACTTTAGTAAGATTGTCATCTGAACTCAAAGGATTGAGATTTGTACATGTATTTCACTGCTCAGTTGAACATGATGTTTCTACATTATTTCTCTTGAAAAAAACATCAATTGTAGACGATTTTTTCATCTATAAAAAATACACATACATTTCTATATTAATTATTAATATTAACATGAGATAAAAAAAACTAAATATATAATTCAAATTTTTCTATAAAATTCATCACCATTCAATTAGTTAAACTAGACCCTATCAAAAATGCACAACAAATACTAACAAAAATTCAATTAGTTAAATTATAAATTATTTAAGTATATGAAAAATTATAATTTTATTATTATATGAGAGAACACAAATATAACAATAATAATAATAATAATTTTTAAAAGTATATAAAAAATCATATAAATAAATAAACCACCACCCAGGTCTCTTAGGAGCCACCACCCAGACTTACTGGTTTTTCGCAAATTACACATAACGTATGATTATATAAAAACTAACTATAAAATATATACCAATCATTAAAAATTATCAACTAATCTATAATATACATTAATCACAAAAATATCAACCAATCTATAATATATATCAATTACAATTGTAGAATATTATTAAATACATACTTTTTTGAACTGAAATTCAAAATCTACAATATCATGGTTCTTTCGGTGTAAGATTTCCCTAAATGCTCTAATTGTTCCAATATCTTCAGGGACTACACTAATCTACAACATTAGATAAGAATAAATTATTTAGCAAAATTATACTAGCAAAATGATAATACCCACTATAGATAAAAATTGATAGTCACAAGAATAACATGAAACCTTACAAATTCAAAAGACATATTTATGAAAAAAAGTAAAAAAAAAAAACTTCACACTGGTAGAATAAACATGTGTCATGAAAGAATTTTACATGTGAAATCAAATAAAATTTTGTAAAGTACATTTATTATTTTTAACTATAAAATTAAGATTTTAAATAAGGATTTGTAAAAATATATAAAATTATAATGAATGAAATTCCTATTTGCTTGTATATATAACTATATAAGCAATCAAAATTATTCAAATTAAAAATTATAGTGGATAACAATATTTGCCTCCATTTTCAATCATATAACTAATCATATTATTTTTTTCATCAATAAACATTGCTCTATATTGAGAGAAAAACAAAGAACCTAAAGCAATTCAAATAATATTATTATATTAGTATACTTTTCTAATTTCTTGAGTAAAAATAATAGTAGCTACTAAGTAAGAATGCTGCAATGATCGATAAACAAAAAATAAGTTACAAAACAATGACTTGTATCTCATTCTAAAAATTAAAACATTACTATGATTATAAACACATATACTATGTTTAATTATATGAGTAATAATATAAAAAATACTTAACTGGAGGAGGAGGTAATGACTGGAATTGTGATAGTCTGTTGTTAGATTTGAGAAATCCAGAAAAATAAGATTGATTTTTTCTTTTTTAAAAATGAAGACTGTAAATGAATATGAATGGACAATTGCAATGTGTAAACAGACAAAAGCAAATGTAAGTTGAAAAGTCAGTTTTACCTTTTAAACAATTGACTTCAAAATATTATTTTATTAAATATTAATTTCTCTTTACTTTTGTTGCGAGAAACTTTTCAAGTTTATTAAATAAATTAATTTTTTTATATATGTGTTGGTGGTGGGACCGTAGGGTCAGTGGGGTAGTGCATTGTATTTCCAATATGGGGGGCAAACCTATTTAATATACATGTAATTTTTTATAATATAAATTAAAAGTGGGTTAAAAATTGGGGGGGGGGGGGGGGAGCAGCCCCTCCCACAACATGAACAGTTCCGTCACTATCGTCAATGTTAAAAGAAAAATTGAGTGGCCTAACTATTTTATGTATTGAGAAAAATATGTTAGACCATATTGATATAGACATTATTATTAGTAATTTTGCATCTAGAAACTGATTTGTATGAGTGGTTGGGTGTTTAATAAAATTCTTGAAGTTTTTCATTTGAAATTTGATGTATTTATTAGATTTTTTTTTGATAAATAAAGAGATACTAACATGTGCCTCATTAAAAACCTCCCTAATTTAGGTGAAGGAAAATAGTACACATGAGAGTATATACAATCAAACAATTAAATTATATGCATGCAACAAAGATAAAACCCAAAAGGAGGCATACACAGCTGAATCATATCAAGGTGATCCGAAGAAGCTAGTCTTACAAGCTCATTCACAACTTTATTCTAAGAGCGCAATACATGTTGAATACGCACAACCCAAGACCTATGACTCAGTTCATTTAGAGCATCAATCATGTTGTCTGTCCGCGACAAATGTTACCCGACCGGAGAGATTGAAGTGTCTATATACTATCAAGTTCCATAATAACTTGTCGATGTCCCTTATTCCAAGCACATAACAGACCGAAATATGCACCTCACAACTCCGCATCAAGCACAGAACAAATACTGAGAAACTTAGTAAAACAACCAAGCCAAGTACCTGATGGGTCCCGTATCACGCCACCGCATGAAGCTTTCTCGATGTGGTCGTTCCAAGCACCATCCGTATTGATCTTTACCCAACCATCCTCTGGTGCAATCCTAGTTACCGGGCCTTATGGAATCAAAGACGAACCATATGCATACTTTGGTGCCTCATTAAAAGCAGCGATAGCTTGTTGTTGGAGGGCACAGTTGTGCTCCAACACTGATCCCCATCCCTCCTCGTCATGTATAAAAATCATAGCATTCCTATCCTTCCAAAGATTCCACACAATCGGTCCAAACAAAAAATCCCAGTTGGCCGCATCCCTCGCAAAGTACTCAGGCCGAGATAAATTACAAAGTAACCACTCATGCAAACGCATGACAAGGAATTCATCAAGGCGTTCCAGATTAATCAAAGTTGTCCAAATCGAAAAACACCGAAGGGCACAATCAGAGCAAATGATTCACATCCTCGGTGGCTTCGCGACAACTCGGATAGCGAGCACCAGTCGCAAATGACGTCATACCCGTTCCAAATTAGTCATAAGTTTTTCCTTCCCCACTAGCCAAAGGAAAATACGGATCCATTGTTGTCCCCTACATTTGTGTATACAACGCCATAGAGCATCATGATTATTATCCATGAAAATCATACAATATATATACGATGATTTCATTGTGAATCGATCATTAGACCTCCTTGACCAACCAATCTCGTCAGCTCCCAATGCAGGTCTAGGGGGTAACAACGTTACAATGCGCAGAAGTACCACATGCAACATGTCCTGGAATGCAAGCTAGTTCCAAGACCCATCGACCCACACCATGGCTGCAATCGAGACATCGTAAGCTGCCGACCATATGTGGAGGGACATAGTGCACGAGTGGACCAGAATCACTCACCCACAAATCAAACCAAAAATCTACCAACCTTCCACCCCCAATATTTCATTTTAGATTCGATCGGACATCGGACCACACAAAACATAGGCCACGCCAGAGATGAGAACAATTAGCTGACCGCAGCTCATCTGGCACTAGATTCTGGCATTTATATTTTGCCCTTAAGAACCGCACCCTTAAGGCATCATAGTGAGATACTAACTGATATGTCAATTTCATGAGAAAAGCTTCGTTTGTCTCCCGCATATTTCAGAATCCCAATTTGCCACTTTGTAAAGGACAACATGCATCATCCCATTTAACCAAGTGAACATCCCAAGTTTTCGAAGTAATTCCCCAAATAAATTGCCTGACAAACGTTTCAAGATTAAAACAAACACGTTTCGGAAGCACCGTAGCCAACATAGTATAGACCGAAATGGCAACAAGAACAACTTTCGCCAAGGTGATATGACCAGCAAGAGATATAGTCTTTGCCTTCCAACCATTTAATTTTTGTTGCACTGCTTGTATCAAATAGCTATAAGAAGTCGATGTAACTCTTTGTGCAGGAGTGGAACACCTAAGTACCTACCCAGGTCCGTCACCTTCGCAAAACCAAAAGCAAGGCTGATATCATTCCGTGTAATGGCCACGATATTCTTGAAAAAATAGATGTTGATCTTAACTTGACCGACTCTATGGCCTGGCGCACAACAAAATGCATCAAGCACTCTCTTTACAACGGACATTTGATCCATACTAGCTTCAGCAAACAAGAGCATGTCATCGGCGAAAAACATATACGAGACTGTAGGACTCCGCTTCGAAGTATGAAATGGTATCCAAGACCCTCAACCAATTTTAGTATGAATAGTCTAAACCAGTCATTCCATACACAACACAAGTAAATAAGGGGACAACGAATCGAATTGTCGAATACCCCCGAATTGAAGAAACAGCGGAGTCATGGTCCCATTCCACAACACCTATGTAGACATAGTTGACACACAACTCATGATAAACCTACGCAAGCCCAAAGGGATACCTATATCAGACAAAGTATCCTCAATAAAATCTCATTATAATTTATCATAAGTCTTTTGCAGGTCAATCTTAATTGTCATCCAACCCTTCACCCTTTCTTCTTAATCATAGAATGTATCACATCTTGAGTGATGATAATATTATCCATTATTGCACGACCCGACACGAAGCTATTTATTAGATAATTTTTTTGAGCGTAGTAAAAATTATAATTTACAAGTAAATTATTTTTTTTGTCTACTCTTAAAATTTATTTTTTAATACTCATCGATATGATTTACAAAAATACAATAAATCTTGAATACAATATAAAATATAAGATTTATATCTGATACACCAGCGGTCCACAAACGCCTTAGTTTTAAAATTTAGGGACTTAGTTTATGGTGTATGATTTAAGGTTTAGGTATATGGGTTTAGAATTTAAGGGTTAAGGTTAGTATTTAGAGTTAAAAGGTTAGGGTTTAGGTTTTGGGTAATATGTTGAGGATTTATATTTTAACCTATAAGCCCTAAATTTTATTCACAATCACAAAATTATAAAACTACTAAACATAAACCCCTAAATCTTATTCCCTAAACTGAGTCTTTAAACCTTAAAACTAATGTGATTGTAGAAACTAAAAGTTTTCACCGCCAGTATTGTTGGGAAACGCCGGTATACCCCATGGCGTAGCGGAAAAAATATTCGGCGATTACCTCTAGAGATCCATGTACGATGAACGAATTCGGGGTGAAAAGGATGAAACATCACCTTAATAAATTTAGAAATCCATAGGGAGTATATGATAATCCAAATTGAATCTGAGTCATCACAACCGCATTCCAACCTCTACGCAGTCCATCCGAACGAAACGAACAATGTTTTCTCTTCTCTAATTGTTAGAGAGATTTTCCGAAAAAGCATATATTGGCTGCTAGACCTTATGCCTTTATATAGCATTCAAAAACTCAATTCTAATTAAATTTGAATTCATTAAAAATACAATATATTTAACTAAATATAATTAAATATGTAGAATATGATTCTACTTTAATTCAAATTCATTAAATATGCAATATATTTAACCAAATATAATTAAATATGTAGAATCTAATTCTACTTTAATTATGTTTCTTTATATATATATATATATACACATATATTAATAGTATTTGATAATTACAATAATTATCTAGTATTAATATATATATATATATATACACACACGAGATTATCTATAATTACAATAATTGTAATAATTTTGTTTTAATAATTATTACGTGTACAGCAAGTTTGTACACATGCTATTTAGTCGATATTTGTTCGTTTCAATCATAGAGTGTGACCATTGTAGGTTCATGTAACGTTAGTAGTAGTATCTAGAACAATTCTAATATTATAAGCAATGAGTGACATCTAGCAATACATCATTGCTACCTAAGTTACATGAAGTCACGGTTCAACTTTACATTTTTCCGTGATTAACCTTTTTTTATATATTACATCATTTTGTCCTCATATCTAGGTAGGACATAAGTCATGGATTAGTTGCACTTGTATAGTCCATCTAATATTTCTTGATATCTTGAGTAGACTATTATAAATGAATAACCATGATATCTCATATCTCATATCAATTTATTCGAGCATTGCCATACATTTTCTAATCTCACTCAATCAAGTGGCATATGATATTACTTCTATTATGTATGAGGAACAAATTCTATCTTGATCAACCACATTTCGCTACATAGATTGTGACATATCCAATGTCAGTCTTTATAGTGTAGTCAGTTACGACACACGTTTGACCGTATCAAAATATGTCACTCACGATGTTGAAATAATAATGATCTCAAGTCTAAGGATCATACATGTAGTTATCACCCTGAGCAATGTCGTGATTGTCACATAATAATCCAAGAAACATGCTCATAGCAAGTCAATATAGTATGTCGTTCTCTAACACATACTTATGTATTGATTTTAACATCTCCATGTCAATGACAACGCTTTGTCATCAATCAACTACATATTAGTTTTAATATATTATTGTTGTTCACGCCCACAATAATACTCAACTAAGGACATTGAAGAGTAACTATATTATTCTAAGGAATTTATTAAAATTCAGTTTATTTATAAATGCACAGAATAAGACTAAAATAATAATAATGATTTTATATTAACAGACAAGATGAAATAAGTATGTCTTTTACAACCATCTCATGATTGGTTTTTGGGCATACTCCAACAAGTGTATCAAATAATTATCCTAAAATATAATGATTGGGTATTTGGATCTTCTCGAAACCACTTGTACAGGTGTTGGCAACATTACACGCTGATATGGAGCAGTGGCAGATGCACCCAGCCTTGGTGGGGTGCATCCGCATCCCTATTTTTGATTTTTTTAAAAAATAAGTTTAATTTAGTGTTATTTTTTTGGAAAAAAAATAATTTTATTTAGTATGTAGAGGAAAATTTTATTTTTGCATACCCATTTAAGGAACAAAATATTTTGAACCATATTCTTGAATTTCTAGATCTGCCACTGATATGGAGAGCTTTGTTTAGGGTTCTTCGGTTTGTGTTCATTTAGGCTCATGTAAATACTTTCATGTGTACTATTTTCCTCCATTTAAGTTTAGGGAAGTTTTTAATGAGGCACGTAAGAGTATTCCCTTTTTTATTTATCAAAAAATTGGAACCATACGTATAAAAAATAAGTATTCAATTATTATTATTTTTGAAATTAACTTAAAATAAGAAATTAAATTCAAAACTCTAATTCAAGTAATTAATAATTTGAAAATTAAATTAAAATGGTAAAAGAAAGAATAAATAATGGTCAATTGAGTAAAGAATTAAACTAAGGTTTTGTTTGGTTGAAAGAAAAAAAGCAGCGAAAAATGTAATTGTCGTAAAATGACAGGAACCAAACCTAATATTACATTAATTAATATGTTCCCAAGTTCTCAAATGTCTGTTTCCACTAAGAATCTATTCATTTTTGGCATACCTTTGATGCTCTCTCTTATCTCTTTAATTGCATTGATTCTGCCGTTTATACGATAAGCATTTTTCTAGCGATTTAAAAAATTATGTTAATGTCTTCTTTCATTTTTTTATTACGAAACATTGTTCTGTTAATAAAAGTTGTGTTTGAACAATTTTATCTGTAAAATGTTTAGTAAATTTTATTAAAGGTTAAAAACTGTTTAGATATTACTATAATAAAAGCACATTAAGAATTTTCAAAAATGTTAGTGTCTCAGTTCACTTTTTATTATTTACTAAGATTTTTTTAGTTAAGTATTCATATGTTTTTCTTTGACTTTAATATATTTGTGTGTGTGTATATGTTAAGATTCGTTTGTTTAAGCTAGAAATTATCCCTCCCACATACAAACGAGATGGGTCATAATGTTTGCTTTGTCAGCGAAGACATAAAAATGATATTTTTTGAATGAGTAAACTCGAAACCGAAAAAAACTATAAAATAGACATAAAAATTAAAAAGAATCAATTTTCCGTAACATGTTTTATTTAATAACTTAATCACTAGTAATTCACTTGTATTTCCATATGATCAAAACGCTACGCATTCTTCGTCGTCTTTAAAGTTTTCTTGAACAAAAATTAAAGATACCCTTAATTGTACTTATTGAGTGAAAATAAATAAATTCAACATTTTAGTAGCAAGTTGTACATGGAATCAGTGTACGTACATCTATATTATTTTGGTCTAATGATAATCAATTTAAAAAAAATTAAATTAAATTTAAAAAAATTTCCATCTCTTCTGAGTGACGCTTAAACATTAATGGAAACTATATTCCCCGACTAAAATTAATACAAATATAAGTAGTGCAGTAGTGCTTATAATTAATATTAAAAAGAACTATATTAAAATATATTAAAAAAATATAAAAATTAGTCAATAATTGTTTCAATAAAAATACGGATGATATTAATCTTAAGAGACACGAGTTCAAATCGCTTTGTCTATAAGGCGCAATACAAAATTAAAAATATGTATGAACTTATACTACCTTGTAATCAACTTTAAATTTTTAAAAAGAAATATATTAAAAAACTATAATTATTTTTTTCATCATATGAATAAATACAATTTCTAAATTATAAAAGAAATGTCATTTTCAGACTCATGCATAACAAAGATGGGGTTCGGTAAAAGCTTAGATGGTAGCAATATAATTTATTGGAAAAAGACAATCAAGTGAAGAATGAGGAACACCTAGGATTAAGGTATTTAAATTTTTTCACCCCATTTAACTTTTATACTCCGTAATTTTACCAATTAACCCCTTTGATCAACATTAACTTTTAAATTTAATAAACTTTTTCGATCAATTAGTACAATGTGTCGTGTTACAGTGCTGTCACTTAGTATTTTCAAAAGATTATTATTTTATTTAAAAACTTTCTTAAAAGTACTAAAATTTGTATAAAAACTTATAAAAAATATAAAAATAATTTTCTAAAAATATAAGTAAATGTCATTTGACAAAACTACAGTGTCATGTAAAAGTAATATCTCAAAAGAAAAAACCCATTAAAATCTGATGGTCAAAATTAGTCAAATTACTTAATTGGTTAAATTTATTAGTTTAAAGGATTTAAAAAGTTCAACAACTTAATTAATTTTTTTTTTATAAAAAAATTCAAGAACTTCAAGTGCACTTAGGCCCTTTAATTATAATTATAATTAATTTCATCACTTTGGTGAATGTTATTTTAAAATCCTATTGAGTTGGCCGGCTGAATGTTCCACTTTCCTCCGATTATCAAAGAAGTTTTATTATTATTAGGGTAAACTATTCTAATGACCACCGACCTTTAAGAGCGTATCAATTTTGACCACCGAATTATCGAACTCGTCAATCAGACTATCAAATTTATTAAATTGACCTATTTTGACCACCTCCGTTAAAAAAACTGAGTGGTGTTGTGGCAGTTAACGAAAATTTATAAAAATACACATTTAGTCCCTGTTATTTACATATTATATCAATTTGATCCAAATTTTAATATAATTAATTAAAATTAATCATCACCCAATTGGACAGTTTATTTTAATTTTTGATATATTTTAATATATTTATTTTAATATTTAATTAAATAAATTAAAATTTGGACAAAATTCATATAATAGGTAAATAACATGGACTAAATGTGTAATTTTACAAATTTCCGTTAATTGTCACGTCACCCTTCCATTAGTTTTTTAACGGTGGTGGCCAAAATAGATCAATTTAACAAGTTTGGTGTTTTGATTAATGAGTTCGATATTTCAGTGGTCAAAACAAGTATGCCCCTAAAGTTCGGTGGTCATTATAGTAGTTTACTCGAGGTGATGCTTTTAAGTATGGAGAATAAGCCCAGATATGTAGAAACTGGACCAGCCACAATGAACTAATGGCCTATTGCTATATTAATCAAATGAAACAGATTTGGGCTCACTCTCAGTCATTCACCAAAGTGATGAAATTAATTATAATTTGATTATAATCCTACTCTAGGTTAGACCTCCAATGAGAAGACAAAAGGGAGCTAAAAGACGATGCTTTAAGAATGAAAATAATATAAAGTGAGGGTAAAGGAACAAAATAATACAAAATGGCCCCCATTGGATTTTTCCCCAAGTTTGAGGACCACATTAAGTGCAAAATAAGTTCAAATTAATATGACCCCATTAGCACTTAAAACGCACCAAAATCTGATACGGGTAGGTAACCCTTTGAATAGAGGTGGCAATCGGTTCGAGTCGGGTCTATCTAGAATCGGTTAAGATTTGGTTTAGGTCGGTTCAGTTTGAGTTCGGGTCTAATTCGAGTTTGTGATGAGTCAAATCCAGTTCGGGTATTATATCGGGTCAAAATCGGATCGATTATTTTCGGGTCGGTCAATATCGGATCGGGTCAAAATCGGGTCGTTCGGGTCGATTTCAAGTCGGGTCAATTCGGTTTGAGTTGGGTTTAGGGTTTGAGGTTTAATATGGTTTAGTTTAGAGTTATTGTTGTACGAGATTAATTCTGATTCAACCTGTTAATCTATGCATTTGAATTTGATTAAATATTTAAATCAAAGCTTCGTGTATCCATATCAAAATTTTGTATATAATTATATTAAATCAAAGTTTATTATATGTAATAATAATAATAATAATAATAATAATAATAATAATAATAATAATAATAATAATAATAATAATAATAATAATAATAATAATAATAATAATAATAATAATAATGTCTGAAATGAATAATTTATTAAACTTAGGATCTAAATTAGCTAACTAAAATCTAGAAGCATAAATCACGAACATAATTAAAATAATTCTAAAACTTAATGTGAAATTTTAATTAAATTAATCTAAATTGAAACTCAATTAAATTAAGAAAAAGAAAAAAGAGAAAGATAATTGGTAAAAATAGAGAGAAAAGACAAAATTTTGGAATAAAATAAGCTACCAAATTTTTAAGCTAGATTGAAAAAAAAGACAATTGATAAAGATAAAGAGGGAAAAGACAAAATTTTGGATGGAAATAAGCCATCAATTTTTAAGCTAGAGATTAATTACTTTTTAGGTCATGTTACATTTAAAATGTTAAATTTTAGTACTAATATTAAACTTTAAGTTTTAGTTTAATTTAATTTAGTCACATGTATTCCCACGGTTTAGACTTCAAATGTATAAATCCCCTCCCCGTAGTGATATTTAGTCTCTAAAAATTTATTTTTTGTTGAAATTAAATAATCTTTGTAATTTAGTCTATTAATTTAATATAATGATATTTTTGTTCATTTTAATTTTTAAGATTTAATTTTTAGCCAAAATGACATAAAATGTTATTGTACCACAACTTTGACAAGAGCAACGGTCTCTTCCATGATATAGTACAAAAAGATAATAAAATATACTTCATTTTATTATTTATTATATTGTTAAAATAGATAATATTAAAAATAAATTATTCATTTATTTTACCTTAATTTTCGAGTTAAAATCAGGTCGATATTCGGTTCAGCTTTTGGTTCGGGTCAAATCGGTTCAGGTCTATTTTGGTTCAATAAAAAATTTTGAGTCAGTTTTGGTTCGGTTCGATTTATTTTGGGTTTCGGGTCAACTTTGGATCATCATGTTCGAGTCAAAATCAAGTATCTGTTCAAGTAATTCGGTTCGGATTTCGGGTCAATTTTGCCAGGTCTACCTTTGAACATGATCGAATAGCGTCTTCTAGGACAATCAAGAGCCGTCAATGTGGATAACAATACATCATATTGGCTTAACCTCAATTCTGAGATTACCAGCAAGAAGGGAGAAAAGGCTTTCGAAACGCTCTTTTGCAATATATAGATACTATGCACCACAAGTTTCCATCCATCAGTCAAAGACTACGTATATATAAGTCTTCTTTTAGTGTCAATAGAAAGCAAGATCGAGACTTTACAACTTTGTACAAACAATCGTTAGACCCTCAGCAACTCCTGAAAGACAAAAGCCAAAGCATGATAGACACAAGTAAAACATCGATGTTATTACATACAAGAGGCATTAGGCCAAATTTGAAGCCAAAAAGGAAACACAAAAAAAGTGGTCTTCGAGCAAAAAGGAAAACAATGGACTATTTTCTTCATTTTTTGACAAAGCATACCTTTTCCTTTTGCTTGTAGATGCTATCAATTTTCTTCATGTACTCATCTGTGAGTTTCTGCGTGAAAAAAAGAGAAGATTTCACAAACTTGAACACCGAAGGGAATGAGCAACCCATCAGACTGACTTATTAATCAGACCAGAAATATACATACATGATTGCCTAAACACTAATGCAAAAACACATTCACTGCACATGGAGTTATGGACAGAAGAAATTAAAGAAAATAAGAAGCCTCTGAAGGGCTGCCCTCAAGACAGGGAGTTGTCAGAAAATCATGTATCTGTCAAGAGGGACTTTGGACTATAATAGTCGGGACTCGGGAGATATAAAAGCACCGCTATCTACAAAAAAGCTATTGGAAATATCCGAGTGTTGAAGGTTTATAGTCTGTTAGGGTTGTTAGGATTGTTGCATGAGCTGGCCAAGTTTGTTACGTGAGCTGGCTGTCAGCTAGCTAGCTTGCATGGGGCTATATAAGCTCCTCAATGTTGCAGCAGCTATAACCAACTTTTGTAAACCGTTCTTTGAAATCAATAAAACTCCTTCTTCTTCCTTCTTCTTCATCACCATTTCAACATGGTATCAATCGCCAGGATCTCCTGGGTTTCTTGATTTTTTACCTTCCGTTGTTTCTTCTTCTGTTGTTCTTCTTCTTCTGTCATGACGAATCCAGGCGATTCTTCTGCTGCTACCAGTGAGCTTTCCACTGGCTCATCCTCCGGCAAGGGCTTCACCAACAAGCGTGTTAGTGTGGTGCTTGATGAATCGAACTTCTTGATTTGGAAGCAACAAGTTTTGCTTGCCGTCCGAAGTCACCGTCTCGAGAAACTGCTCACCGGTGCTCTGAAGCCGCCTCCGGAAACGGTTACCAATGATCAAGGCACGACTGTTGATAACGAAGCCTATGAAATCTTTGTTGCGCAGGATAGTGCACTTGCTTCATGGATCCTTTCGACTATAAGTTCGAATCTCCTTTCTGAGTTTGCTGGTGCTAAGACCTCTGCTGCCATTTGGGACACAGTGGTTAAGTATTTCTCAAATCGTTCTACCACCTCGGCGATGAGCCTTCATTATAAGCTCCGATCTATGCGGAAAGGAGATCTGAGTATGCGAGCCTACATTTCTCAAGTTAAGGAGGTGTGTAATATGCTCTCGTCTTGCGGCAGTCCCATCTCCGATCTGGAGAAGATTGCTTCAATCCTCAAAGGTCTTCCAAGTGAGTATCAACCCTTTATTGCTTTAATTACGACAAGTCAGTCTCCTTTTACTCTTGATGCTGCTGTTACTGTGCTTCTTGATGCTGAGACACAGCTGCTCACCTTTGATCATTTCTCGGATCTATCCTTGTCTCCTGCTGCTCATGTGGCTCATGTTGCTAATTCTTCTGCTCATGAGACCACTCAGTCCAATTACAAGCCCTATCGTGCTGTAGCCAATCATCGTGGTCGTGGCAGATCTGGTTATAAACCTAATATGCGACCTCAATGCCAATTGTGTGGCAAGATTGGCCACCTTGTAGACCGTTGCTGGCACAGATTCGATGAGAGTTTTCCTGGGGTCACTGCACGTTCATCGGAGACAGTCAAGGCTGACGCTACTGCTCAAGCCAATCTTGCTGATGGTTCAAACACTCAGTGGTTTGTTGATTCTGGTGCAAGTCACCACGTCACTCCTGAAGCTACGAACCTTGGTGATGGATCTGACTACGTTGGCCCTGGTAAGTTGGTTGTTGGTAACGGATCAGGTCTTAGTATTTCTGGTGTTGGTAAATCTGTTTTACATTCCTCCTCTCGATCCTTGCTGTTGAGTGATGTGTTACATGTTCCCACGGTCACTAAAAATTTGTTATTCGTTTCGAAGCTTGCTAGTGATAATAAGGTGTTCTTGGAGTTTCATGCTGGTTCGTGCTTGGTTCGTGATGAAAGGACAAAGGATGTGATTCTTCAGGGTGATCAGGTTGGTGGTTTGTATCGTTTTCGTGCTTCTCGTTCGTGTATGCCTCAAGATGCTGCTCAATGCCTTGTGGCAACCACAACAAATAAGCTGAAGTCTGCAGTGCCTACACCTTGTGGCATCGAAGGCTCGGCCATCCCTCTTTTGATACTGTTGTTAAAGTTTGTAAGCAGTTTGATGTTTGTTTGGGTTCCCATATTAATGAAAAGGTTGAATTATGTGATGCCTGTCAAATGGGTAAAAGTCATACCCTTCCTTATGCTTCTTCTACTACTGAGTATACCACACCATTTGAACTAGTGTTTACCGATCTTTGGGGACCGGCCCACGTTTCTTCTCAAGGCTTCTCTTATTATGTTTCCTTTGTGGATGCATTCACTCGTCATTGCTGGGTGTACCTGTTAAAGAACAAGTCCCAAGCCATTGTAGCTTTCCAATCATTTCATAAGCTTGTACAAACTCAATTTGGAACTAAGATTCAAGCTGTGCAAAGTGATTGGGGTGGGGAGTTTCGAAGTTTATCTCGTCTTCTTGTTCAAGAGGGAATTGTCCATCGTGTTACTTGCCCACACTCCTCTCAGCAGAACGGAGTTGTCGAACGGAAGCACCGTCACATTATCGAGTTAGCATTAACTTTGTTAGCACAGGCCTCACTTCCTCTGAGATTCTGGTCCTATGCTGTCACTACAGCAGTGTTCCTTATCAACAGGTTACCCACAAAGGTTCTTGCAGGTGTCTCTCCTTTTGAGAGGCTGTTTGGTCGCAAACCTCAGTATGATATGCTAAGGGTTTTTGGATGTAAATGTTTTCCATGTCTCAGGTCATTTAACACTCATAAACTTGAGTTCCGGTCGCAACCAGCAACGTTCTTGGGGTATAGTCCCATGCATAAAGGGTATCAATGTGTTACTTCAACTGGTCGAGTGTACATTTCACGAAATGTTGTCTTCGATGAAGGAGTATTTCCATTTGCTCGCTCGGCTGATACTGTGCCTCCTTGTACTGATGATGCTCGCACAAGTTCTCATTCAGGGGTGCTCCACGTGGTTCCTGGTGTGTCTCGTTTGTTTGCCCCTTCTGATGCGTGTGAGGCTACTAATACCGAGAATTTCAATGCAACAGCTTCTACTCCTCCTGAGGATAATAGTGCACCTGCAGGCCACTCAGGGGATGATTCTTGCCACGATGGAGATGTAATTTCTCCAACTATAGTAGCTGGTTCACATGGTGATGATCGTGTTCTGGAGACTGACCTTCCCATTCATGAGGATTGTTTGCCCTGTGCTGGCATGCCTCCAGTTCAGCATGCTACTGATGAGCCTCAATCTTCTTCTTTGCACGAGGCTGAAGATGCTTTGACACCCACTGGTCCTGATGGTGGTAATTTTCAGCCTCAGGATACTGATGAGCTATCTAATGCTCCCCCTCTACAAGAGAATTTGTCTATACCTACCTCACTGGAAGACTTACCTCCCCAAAACACTCCAACTTTGAATGTCAACTCACATCCCATGATGACTCGAAGCAAAATGGGAGTTTTCAAACCGAAAATTTACTTTGCTAACGTTGATACAGATGTTCCTGCTTCCATTCATGAAGCATTGGCTATACCACAGTGGCGTGAGGTAGTGCATGCTGAGTATGCAGCCTTGCAGCGAAATGGCACGTGGAAGCTAGTTGCCCAACCAGAAGGTCGAACCTTGGTCGGGTGCAAATGGATTTTCAAGGTCAAACAAAACTCCGATGGGTCAATTTCGAGATATAAGGCACGTCTGGTCGCGAAAGGTTTCAGTCAGGTTCCCGGCCACGACTTCCACGATACGTTTAGCCCTGTAGTAAAGCCAGCAACAGTGAATGTGGTGCTTGCCTTGGCCGTTTCCAATCGATGGCCGCTGCGACAAATTGATGTTAACAACGCGTTTTTAAACGGTGATCTCAATGAAGAAGTGTTCATGACGCAGCCTCCTGGCTTTGAAGAGGTTGCTAGTGATGGGACCAGGCTTGTTTGCAAGCTTGAAAAAACGCTCTACGGGCTACGACAAGCACCTAGGAGCTGGTACACCAAGCTTAAAGATTATCTCGTGGATATTGGTTTCCGTAGATCAGCTGCTGATTCCTCCCTTTTTATTCGATCTCAATCAGGAGTGTTCATCTATGTCCTTGTTTATGTAGACGACATCGTGGTTACTGGTGGGTCTGAGGAACAAATTGTCGAAGTTGTGATGCTTTTGGGAAGAGAATTTTCTCTTAAGGATCTGGGCTCCCTCAGCTTCTTTCTTGGCATTGCAGTTCAGTGGTGCAAAGAAGGGTTATTTTTGAGTCAACATAAGTTTATCCTCGAGCTACTTCAAAAGTCGAAGATGGACAAAGCTAAACCTGCTTCAACACCCATACTTCCTTCTGTTAAGCTCTCTCAGAATGCTGGAAGTCCCATTACTGATGCTACAGGATTCAGAAGCATTGTTGGGGCACTTCTATACTTGTGTCATACCAGACCTGACATAGCCTTCAGCGTCCATCGTGTTGCACAGTATATGCATAATCCATGTGAGGAGCATTTTACGGCGGTGAAACGGATCCTACGGTATCTGAGTGGAACGTTGCATCATGGCCTTCTTTTTCGACCCTCGGAGCCTGGTTCCAGTCTTGTAGCATTCTCTGATGCCGACTGGGGCAGCAATCCAGACGATAGGCGTTCCACGACAGGGAGCTGTGTGTATCTGGGTAGCAGCTTGGTCACCTGGTGCTCCAAGAAACAGCGTATTGTCTCTCGTTCGATGATGGAAGCCGAGTATAGGAGCATCGCGGATACAGCTTCTGAAGTGACTTGGTTGCGTGCCTTATTGACTGACATGGGTGTTGAGTAGCGTACTGTTCCAGTGATATGGAGTGATAGCATGAGTGCTGTCTCCCTTAGCATGAATCCCGTGTTTCATTCGAAATCCAAACACGTTGATTTAGATGTTCATTTTATCAGGGAGAAGGTTGCGGATGAAAGTCTTCAAGTAAACTATGTCCCTGCTCCTTATCAAACGGCCGATGGGTTTACTAAACCACTCACGAGTTCCTTCTTCGACTTGTTCCGGCGCAGGCTGAATGTTGTTTCTGCCAATGATCTTGTGTAGAGAAGAAAAAGTAGGGGAAATGTTGAAGGTTTATAGTCTGTTAGGGTTGTTAGGGTTGTTGCATGAGCTGGCCAAGTTTGTTACGTGAGCTGGCTGTCAGCTAGCTAGCTTGCATGGGGCTATATAAGCTCCTCAATGTTGCAGCAGCTATAACCAACTTTTGTAAACCGTTCTTTGAAATCAATAAAACTCCTTCTTCTTCCTTCTTCTTCATCACCATTTCAACACCGAGAAAGTTGAATTTAGTAAAATGAGCGGTCACCCAATTTTCATATACCTACAACACTTTGATCATGGCATTTGGATGAAACCATAAAAAAGTGGCAAAAGCCCCATTCATCGTGGATCACCTTGATTATCCAAGCCATTTATTGCTAATTGGTCTTGTAACCAACAACCAATTGCATATAATGTTCTACCTTATAGTGACAAAAACACGTCTTTCCTTGACTTTGTTTGCAAGGATGGTGAGTGAGAGAGAGAGGTAAAATCTCAAGTCACCTGCAAATCACTTGATAAATCCTTCACATTGTCTTCGGACAGCTTTTTCTCCTGGATAAAATTGAAAAACAATATCAAGAAAATATGACTCAAAAAACGCAAACAGTCAAAACAATGTAAAGAAACATGAACCAAAAGTGAGAAGGAAGGAGGGCTATAAAGATACAAGCCTTCTCATGTTTTTCATAGGCTTTAAGAACATCTCTTCTTATATTTCTCACTGTCACTGCCACCTATAACAAGTGATCAACAAAGATGATTTAAGTGAGTGAGTGATCAAATTCAGTCACCATTAGATAAATATTAACTCAATGAATGCATGCAATTAGAAATCCATGTTTCAATACAAGTAAAATGTAAAGTTTTACCTTCCCTTCTTCAGCTTGTTTGACCACAACCTTTGACAATTCCTGCAATCATGTAAAATATAAAGTAAAACAATAATCAAACTTTCTGGAACCATGTTAAAGAAATACAATATCCTAAATATTGGAAAATTACCATCAATGCTGTCATTTTATCTACTATAAAAAGTATGTCGTGCAACCATTTTTCTTAGGAATATCCAAAACAAGTTTTCCACTGTGTTAATAATCATATCTGCAAACTCTCCAAAGCATTTCCAAGAACACGGGTAATTTTCACTGTATTTGCACTTGCTATAGAGCATTGTTAGTGCATCAAAATCCACAAAATGATGAGTCTGTTGTACAGCCAAGCCTCACTACTAAAGTGAAAAAATTATTTTAAAAGCAAATTATAATTTTAGGAACATAGTTCTTCTACAATAGATAATTTTTGAAACATGGAATGCAGGAGGCTGTAAAAACATTTTCTGTCACCTACATGCCAAATATCAAGAAAAAGAATAGATACCTTTCTTCTTTCAGTTGTCAGTTAGGGAGAGACAAGCGAATAACTTCACCGTCATTGTTCGGAGTCATACCAAGATAAGAGTTAACTATAGCTTTCTCTATAGACTTTAAGCTGAAAAAATGTTAAATGTCATAGTATCAGCCGTTGATCAACTTGAGAGGAAGCATGTAGATGCTTTCATAAGGCACACTTGTAAAAAGACGTAAGAGGATAATAGATTTTGTTAAAACAATATAATTCAACAACTTTATCTCAGCTTGTATAAAAACGTTCCATTGGTTTAGTTGAATTTCTAGGCACTCACAGCATCTTTCTCAATGGAAGATTTCTCAGCTTCGATTTCTTCAATAGTTGCACACATCACAGTCACAATGGTTTCTAATGGGAAATAAGAGAGAAGCTGAAGGAGAGTAGAAAGACTTGGGAGGATTAAGATTGGGGCTGAAAAGGGAGAAATGGGTGTTGATTTTGTAGGCGTTTTGAAGTTGAGAGCTTGGTCTTCGGCTAAGAGAGGGAAGAAAGTGGGGGAGGATAGGATAACAACTTTCCGCTGGAGTTTTTGTTTGGTTACACATCTACGTTTATTCTACCCCGAATCGGCTTTTACTTACCCGTATCAAATCAGCCTTGGATTGAGCCTGTAAAGTTCTACACTAACATTCTTTTAACCTGCAATTTAATATAATTAATAACGGAGTCAGAGTTAATTAAGAGTTGAGAGTATAAAATATAAATATCTGAAAATAAGGGCAAAAATTATAATTAATCTATTTTTGAAATATATATAAAGGTAAAAAACTGTGGGAGAGCAATAGAGTATAGAATCTTCCTTTTTGTTTGCTCAACAAGAATAAAAAGTTTATTGATGAGATGTAAAAAAACCTGAAAAACTGTATCAGCCAAAAAAAAAAAACTTTAGGAATAGACTCTCCCATCTAGAGTGCGTTTGATTCGCGGAAAAGATTATTATCATATGAAATTTTAGAATCACGTATTCACGTTTGGTTTGGAAATATTTTCTCTAAAGGGTAATATTATTTTCAACAATAGCGTTTTTTTCATTAAATGGTGAGAATGTAATTCCCTTAAATTTCTTAGGTATTTGTCAATTCTCACCTGTTTGGATCATATTGCCCTTAAGTCAATAAATTTTGTTCATGTGGATCATTTGTTGAATTTAATTAGATGATTAAACATTTGTGGTGTAAATTAACTAAATATTTTTATTTAATATTTAAATGGTGTTCCACATATTTAAATATTGTTTTATTATTTTAATATATTTTTATTAATATTATATATAATATTTATATGTTATATGTTGAGATTGCATATTGATTAAGAATTAATAAGATAAGGAGTTTGTTTTTAATTTTATTTTTTATTTATAAGATGTTTACCATCTTATAAAATATTTTAGTAGGTTAAACTTATGATGTAAAATTATTATCAGTATTATATAACTTTTATATTTATTTTATTATTTACTTTAATTTATTTTTTAATTTGTCACAAGTAATAAAAAATTGAAAATTTGAACATTTTAAATGTTTAACATTTAAAAATCATAAAAATATTTTAATAGAGAGTAACGATGATATGAAAATATAAAATATATATTTTTAAAAATAGTTAATATAATAATTATATTAGTAATACGATAAATTATATAATTTTATGACTTTTTATGCAGATATTTTTTAATTTAATATTAAAAGTTTAACATGTTAAAAAGAAACTGTAACACACGGACAATTTAGTAAATTTTACTTCTAGATAATCTTATATTCCTCCAACCAAACACAATAATTTTACATTCTTAACAAATAAACTAAACAAGATAATGTAACATTCTCATTAATGTGTCAAATAATGTTACATTTCGGAATCTATTTTCAGGGGTAATCTTACATTTCGTGAACCAAACGCAATGTAGGACCCCATCCTTGAATACATTGTTTATATTATTCAAACTTTATCTATTCAAAAATTGAAAGATAATGAATGTTTAAATATGTTCAATCTCATATACTCTTATATATTGTACCAATAACATCTCACTAAAGAAAAACTCAGTCGGTATTTACACTATTATTTAAAAGTTTACATGGTTTGGTAATTAAATAGTTTGTATATTGATTAAGTGGAAAAAGATTGAAAAATATATATTTGTTATGAATATTTATCTATGTGGATGTCTATCATGATAAGGAATTTATCAAGGAGATTTAACTTACTTTATCATTAGGAATATTATCTACATTAATTAGAGTTTAATGTATTATATACTTATTATGCCTATAAATAGATGATTTATTGAATGCATTGTACACAAGTCTATATTTGAGAATAATAAAAATCTCCCTCTTTCTCTCATATCTTTGTTCTTCTTGTTCTCCGTTCTTATTCTTGTTCTTCTTTATTTTATTCACAACATGTTATCAGCATGAGACTCTAATCAACTTAGATCTTCATCGTTCGAATCCAAAAGAAGTTACTGGAAAGAATTCGAGTGTAGAATGACCAAAGATAAGTTTCTTTTTTCCCCTTATTTTTTTAGTTACTGATTATATGTATGTTTATATTTTAACTTGGTTTTTAATTTTTGAAAGACATGGAAGCATGTTTAATTGTATTTGAATTTTAACAATTGGGCAGAGATGGGTTTGTGATTTCTCACAATTTTTGAATGGCGTGGAAGCATATTTTAACTCAAAACACGATCTCGCTCAATTACCGTGGTTTTGTTGATGATTCTCAAAAAAGATTTCAATATGATATTGAAGAATACATCCACTATATATTCAAACTATCTTGGAAATTTTGGTATTTTTTTAATTGTTCTTAAATTAAGGTCAGTATATCTTGCTCTATTATTTGGTTATTGTCTTATTTTAATAATTTTGATTAAGGGTTTCACCATTTTTATTGAAGTTAATAGTGACGACATTCAGGTATGATTCGTCGATTTACGGATCATCTCAGGTGGAAAATAACATGCAGTCTATTAACACGATTTTGCTAATTAGAAATCCAATCATACGAATTACAATTATGGATCCTATTTTTTTATATATATTATTTTATCGTTGAGAATTGATATTTTAACCATGTTTTAAGTTTTACATGTCTTTAAACGGCTTGGAAAGAGATATCACATAAAGAGATTATGAGGAGCTGTCTTGGTTATTTATATCTCCATTTTCCTCGAGAGAAAAATCAATATCGGTAAATTTTGATTTTATTTTTATTCTTTATATTATTATTTTAAAGTGCAATAAATCATGGTGATTTTGCTCGAAAGTAATATTTCTTCTACATCAAAAAACTCAACTGTAGACTTCTCCCAATGTCAAATTACAAAAATTCATCTTGACAAGAATTTTGTGGGAGGCATGGTGTTTATTCCAATCGATTATCAATAATGAGGCATTCGCTGAGGTGAATGCAAGCATGATGCTTATTCTATGAAATTATTGGATCCGTTTCATTCCCTGAAGAGAATGCAAACATGGTAAATCACTATTTAATTGATAACATAACTTTGATATAATCCAAGTATATTGGCTGGACATCTCGTTCTGCGAGGCTATTGGTCTCAAAAAAGGTTTTTGAAGGACCTTGTGGACCGGTTTAACAATGCCGCGTACGAGGATTAAATCTTTGTTCTCTGTGATAAGAATATGTGAAAAAGGTTTCAAAGGCCCACTTGCTCTACTTCATTCCCTAAAGTGAATGTGATATTATATTAAGGAAAGAATGAAAGCCACATTAGAAGTTGTGGTCGTGATTGAAACTATGAATATAGATATGGAAAATATGGTCATTTTAAGGATACTTCTACCCATCGGTAGTGAGGTTATAAGGATGGCAAGAGTGATAAAGATCATTCTAATGAAGTAAAATCCTTTTTATTACCAATGCGATATTATAAATCATTGGTCTCGTACTTGTCGTACGTTGAAAAATCAACAATCATTGAATGATAAAGGGAAGAAAATAGAAGCAAATTTTATTTGCGAAAAATGACGAAGATGATATTGGTCCAACTTTATTTGGACATTATTGGTCCAACTCATTTGGACGTTGTTGATTTTCTTATAACCCTCGAAGGGAATAAATCATCTGCTAATTATTCTCATAACTTTGAAGAAAATTATTGGGTAAAGTACACAGACGATCACTGAACTTTGGTAAAAAGAATAAAATGGTAACCAAACTTTCAAAAATCACGAAATGGCAATTAAACTTTATATTTTGAAACAAAATGGTAACTGGGGCGTTAAATCCTGTTAACCCCTAACAAAAATCTGATTGGGTATGCCACATCCCCACCCTATTTTCCACATCATATCTAAAAAATAATAAAATCCTATTCCACGTCATATTCCTTAAAAATTAAAAATAAATCATTTTTAATAACCTTTTTAAAGGATGAAACCCTAAGCTATCGACAACATTTCATTTTAAATTCTCTTCATTTTTTGGGCAGCTACGTAAGGTAGAAGAAGAAGACAACAAAAGGGAGAAAACAATAGATGATCCTATTCGAAGACCATATTGTCATTGTGACTTGCTAGCTGAGATGAAAACATCGTGGACATCTGGAAATCTTGAAAAAGATTCTTTGGTTGCAAAAATTATGGCTCGCGTAGGCACAAATCGTGACAATTTATGTAGTGGTATGATCCTCCAATGTCGCCTCGAGTAACAGTTGTTCTCAATGGGCTTCTGAAAAAGTTGAATGCTTTGGAAAGGGGTAGAAAGAAGAAAAAAATTATATGTGTTTGTTTCATCAGTCTAATGGTGTTATTTTGGATTTTTCACTAGAGGTATTTTAGAAGTGTTGTTTAGCGTTATGGGTTTTTGTTGATTGTGGTGTATTTTAGAAGTAATTTATGTAATTGAAAATTTGGAATTTGAAATCCTGCTTTCTAAGTGTGTTAAGGAACATGCTTTCATAGTTATGGTTTTTGTTGATTGTGGTGTATTTTAGAAGTAATTTATGTAATTGAAAGTTGGGAATTTGGATTTGTCATAGTCTTCTTTATTTTCTTTTGATTTCAAACCTCCTTTACTCGAGTGAAGATTACTCATAGTATATCACTATCTCGTTCATGTATAAAATGTTGTTTGTGGTTATATAGAGCAAGGCACAAAATAAGCAAAAATATGCCACAAAATAAGATACTAATGTAGATTACTTCCAGTACATAGAAATCCACATAACTGTTTTATGTATCGACAATCCACATGAACAAGAGCAAGCCAGTATACCACAAAGTCACAAAATAAGCCACAAAATGTAGACAAAATAAGTCGAACAAATCCTTCAATCATGTGCATTAGAGGCTTGTGTTGGTGGATTAGAGACAGAACTTTCTTGTGTAGACATCATCCACCTTACTGTGGTAACTGAAGGAGTTTAGTTTTGCCCTGTGGAATGTTGGATTGGAGGTTGTTGGTGGACTGATTGTTGCCTTTTTCTTGTTGGCAACTTTTGCCTAGAAGGTTGTTTTGGACCTTGGTGGTGTTTCCTTGGACCTTGGTGCTGCCTTGAAGGTTGCCTTGGACCTTGGTGCTGCCGTGAAGGCTGCCTTGAACCTTGATGTTGCCTTGATGAACCCTATGTGGACAAAAATAAGACAAAATAATTAGTTCGAACTAAACATCAAGTATAAGTATAAACTTAAATATAATGTAATAAAAACTTATAGATTTTTTGAGATATTTGTTTTCACCAATTTCCCCTTTGCTAGTTCTTATATTATGGCCAATTTTACCACATTTGGTGCAAATCATTTGCACACCCTTTTTACTTACTTTTCCAGTAGTAAGAACTTCATCTATTTCTAATTTTATCTTTTTGTTTGGTCTTCCAGCTGGTCTTCTCAAAACTGGTGGAAGTATAAGTTTCATTCCTTCCACTTTGGTCCACTGATTAAAACCTCTAATAGGGTTAATGTAGTGCACATAAATTAAGAGTTGAGTGTCCTTCTTGTAGCACGGATCGACAAATCAAATTACATTCATATTGTCATTGTGCATAACTGAAACAACATGATTGCATGGGATTTCAGTGAGATCCCATCTTCTACATGTGCATGTATGATTTTGGATGTTCACCACGTGTTGTTCTCCTTGGCCACATTCAACTTGTTATTGGAAGTTACCAGTATATATTGGTTGACATCTATGAACACAATGGACAAATAATTTTGGTGTTAGTAGCTTTGAACATAATGAACATAAATAAAAAGTTAGAATTGAAATATTAAACTTATATCAACGCTAACCTAACGAAGTTTTGAATTTGAATATCAAGCTTCCTTTGAATCTTAGGACACAAAATTCCATTGTATTTTTCTGCTTTTTGTCTTCTTTGGACTATTCTTCTCATCATCTTGGTCCTAATAATTTCCAATATTGTAAGTATTGGCTTGTCTCTTGCCTCCAATAAAATCTACAAAATAAACAAAAAGTTTAGTAACCATTTTGTTACTTTCAGATAATTCAATAACCATTTTGTAACTCTCAGATAGTACAGTTACCATTTTGTAACTTTCAGCAAGATCATTTCAGCTATGAAGAATACGATGCAAGGTAAAAAAAATGAAATACCTTGTTAAAACACTCTGACAGGTTGTTTAGCAGCATGTTACACTCAATCCTTGTGGAGAAGTGTGATTTGGACCAATGGATGGGGGTTTATCATCAAATCAGTTTTGAGTGTCTTTTGATATTGCTTTCATTTCATTCATGGTTACATTGAATTGAGTGACATATGTAGATCTTGCTGCTTTCCAAAATGCATCTAATGCATTTCCTCTATTGGTTTCTTTTGTTTTGAAGTTTGTGTACATGTGTCTAACACATTTTCGTTGTTCAGAATCTGGAAACAATTCTTCCAATGCTTCTTTGAGTCCCTTCAAAACAAATACTGACAATGGTTTAGTATGAATTTCAGTATATTAATATTCAATAAAAAGAAGTCAGAGAATACACCTTTTGTTTGTCTGACATGAAACTGATTTGGTTAGAATTTGTAATCTCCAGGTCATTTTTCAACAAACTAAGAAACCAATACCATGCTGAAAGATTCTCACTTTCTACAACAGCATATGCTATTAGATAAATACCATCATTAGCATCTATCCCAACAACAACAAGTAACCAACCAATATAAGGATCTTTCAGAAAACACCCATCAACACTGATCATAGGCCTACATCCAGCCTTATAATCATTTTTACATGCTTCAGGACAGATATAGACCCTTTCAAATAACCTATCATCTAACTGACAATTGATGGTTATTCCAAGATTAGTCTCCCTAAGCTCTCCTAGGTACGCATACAAATTTTTGAACTAGTCATTGCAACTTCTATCTATCATTTCTAGGGCAAGTTTCCTAGCCTTGATACATTTGGTTCCACTCAAAATGGCCACATAATATTTTTCAACATCAGCCTTCAATGAGCTAGAAGCATAATTTCTATCAGCTTGCCATTTATGCAGGTAAGTCTTTGTAATAAACTTAGAAGTAATAATTTGGATTCTTCATTACTTTGGCACATGTATACACATCATTGATTGTCTTAATCTGAAAGGTATCACTGTCAGCGTCTATTTTTGAAGCCCATATACTCCAATGACATGTAGCATCTTTATAAATTACTCGAAGTCTCCTTATGTCATTTATGTCAAAAATCAGAAAATACCTATTTTTTCTCCCGTATTGCTTTACAACCTCTTTCAATATGCATTTGTTAGGAAACAGTAAACCCACCTTAAACTTAGGGTCCTCCATATCACATTATGTGTTAAACTCTGGCCATGTAGGACCATCACTGTCAGACCCGTGTACACTATGAAAGGAGTCCGAACCTTCACCATCAGTCTTGTTCTCATTCTCATTTAGATGTGTTCCCCAAACACCATACAACCCTCTAAATTCTTTACCACTATGTTGGAGACATCCTCTTGAATAACTTCATCTTCACCAACATCAGATTCACTATAAAAAATCTTGAGTCAGCATCTTCTTCCTCTTCACTCATTTCATTTTCTCCTCCAGCTTCATTGGAATCTGCATCTTCTTCCACTACATCTTCAACTGAATTTGTTTCACGTCTTGGTTTAGCAAATACATCTTATTCCACTACTTCTTCTTCCACCACATCTTCTTCCAATGCATTTTCAGCATCATTTAGTACTGCATCAACATTTGTTGTTGCATCATTCATTGTTGTTGCCTCATTTGCCCCAGTTTCTTTTTTCTACTGTTGCATCATTTGCAACTGTTTTTGTTGCATCATTTGTTTCTCCAGTTGCATTATTTTATGATTCTCTCACCTTTTCTTCATTAGCAGAGTCTTCTACTTCAGAAAGTCCTTCACCAACACTTTCATTTACTTTCTTATCAGCATTTTTTGCTAGATAAATGTGTACAGAATTATTAATTGAGATAAACTCTAACATGCTAACTACATTTGAACCAGTCTTCAATAACTGGACATTATTCACAGTCAATGCCCCAACTTCAGATTTCCAGTAAACTTCTAAACAACATTTTAATCCAATGTCATTAGCTATAGCACAGATGGCAAACATTGACCATTTATCTTTACTGGCCATATCATAACATTTGCTTTGTTTCCCAGTGAACTTTAAACCCCTATTCATGACAAACTTACCACCATAATGAACTACAACAATAAATGAATCTGAATTAGGACCTACATAAATAATAAATGCTCGTCAATAAGATATTTATGCTCATTTATTTAAAAAAAATAGTATCCTAAATTATAATATAAGAAAATAAACAATTATTAATCCAAACCAAAATACCTATAAAGCTATATGAGAATCAGACAATTATATGCTCATTTATATTTAAAAAATATAGTACCTAAACTAAGTAGACAAACAGTAAACGGTCTAAAGCACCTATAAAACTATATGAGAATTAAAAAAAATACATGCTCATTCATATTAGAATATAGTACATAGACCATGTGCAACCCATCTTTTTTAGTTTATTCCCAAAACATGTAAAAGTTTGATAATCTCTAAAAAATTTAAAGCTTACGATATTTAGCAATTCATCAAAAACTAAAAATCATATGAGCAAGAATCAATAACTGAATAGTTAATTAAACAATTGTTTACCCACTAAACAAAGGAAAGATCAGATTTCGTTACAATAAGGACAAAATGTAAAGAGGATGAGATAGCATCAACACTATAAATTTTGTGAAGGGAGAAATTAGATGCAGCATATTACGCCTCAAACATGTATATTATGAGTGTTGGATGCCAATACATGTTTAGATGTCTGGCTCATCAAAATTACCTTAAACTTAAGGATCCAAAATAAGTTGTTTAAGTCCTATGATTACAGGAATTCAATTCTGATTCAGCATCTAGTTCCTCAATTCTTAAACTAACATGTGACCTATAACTTGTACCACCACCATATTTACCATACAGACCCTTGAAGTAAGAAGCTTTTTCATTTTAACAACTTTTTAAACCAACAATTTGATGCCCATGACAATGTTAAGATTTATTAACTCAAAAGAAAGAAAAGAACATTGTGAAAGATGTAGACGAGACTACAAAAAAATTTAGATTAAAAATTGAATTGTTATTAAAAAAAGACTCAATGCATCATTAGAATCAAAGCTAAATGATTTCTAATCCAAAAAAATGTCTAGATTGAAAATTGAACTGTCATTAAAAAAAGGACTCAATGCATCAACTCATCAAAAGAAAGAAAAAAAATATTTTAACAACTTTCTAAACCAACAATTTGATGCTCATGCATAATCCCTTTTCAAAGGCATTATTATTAAAAAAATATTTCTAACTATTATTAAAAATAGTACTTAGACAATGACATCGACTCAGTGCAAAAACTAGAATCAAAGCTAAATGATCATCTAAACTAAAATCAACTCAATGCAAAAACTTATTTACCCACTAAACAGAGAACATGCTCCTACACCATAGATACTACTACTTGTTTAATTGCTATTAAATGCAAGTATAGTGTCCAAAACTAAGCATAGGACAATTGCTCCGACAATGGTGGTCCCAAATTCATTACCAAGTGACCCTGTGATTTTATCAATGGTTTATAAACAAAAAAGAAAAATAAGGACAAAAAAGTGAAAATAACAACAATAAAGAAAAATCTAAGTCTTGATAACCTCTTTCAAAAATTTGTTAAACCAGAACCTAAGCTTATTGAGATCAAATTTTAAAAATATAAGCTTTAGCGCAATCAAGCAAAGACCCATTAACAGTTCTCATGGATTTCAAATTCAAAACCTAGAAACATCTGTTAGTTTTCAAAAATTAGCAATTTTGATAACTCATATTAAAGTTTTACAAAATATTACCGTAATTCACAGACTTTGAATGATTTCGACGGTTAGTTTTCTCCATCGACAACCCTTCGCGTAACTAGAAACAACTGATTTCGATTATGGAATGAATAAAATGAAAGAGTTTTAATTTCTGGGAGGGGATTTGGTTTCCTCAATCGACAAATTATTTGGGTTTTTGAAATTATTTGTGTTTTTTATTGTTTAAAGGGGTGATTAAAAATAATTTTTATTATTATTTTTAAGGAATATGACGTGAAATAGAGTTTTATTATTTTTTAGATATGAGGTGGAAAATAGGGTGGGGATGTAGCATACCCAATAAGATTTTCGTTAGGGGTTAACGGGGTTTAACGCCCCAGTTACCATTTTGTTTCAAAATATAAAGTTTAATTGTCATTTCATGATTTTTAAAAGTTTTGTTACCATTTTGTTTTTTTACCAAAGTTCAGTGATCGTCTGTGTACTTTACCCAAAATTATTTATCTTTTTATTTATTTTTTATGTTTATTTACTTTACACACATTAATTATTTACATTTTATATTTATGTTTATATATTATGATATTTATTTATTTTGTTTAACATGATTACTTGTCAAATACAATCTATGGTGACGATTTATTCTTAACATAAGCATAAGATATATTTTCTCATTTAAATGCGAGGGAATAATATGAGTACTATATCTCAAAGTACTAAAAATATTGATGATCTAGAAGAACAATAAATTCTTGAGAGAAAACACATTATGAAAAGTGCAGAATTGCGAATATTGCAATAATTACCGCTAATGGAAATAATATCGTCACCACTAGAAGTGGAAATTTTAAGAGAGCAATATGAGTTCGCAAAATATCCCTTTAGTAATTATAGATAACATATGTTATCAATTGGCATTTGAAATAAGCCAATGTAAATATAAGTTCGGTAGCCAAAAGATCAGTTAAAAGCTCTAGAAGAGCTATATATTGCTACCAAAAGATAATTTTCATTGAAAGCTCTGAAAGAGCTAAAGATATTCCTATTCAAAGGAACAATTTTGATGGTCGTACTTGACATGTACGAGTGAGATTAAATCACATGTTATGGTAAATCGGAAGTTTACGAAATTCAAAAATGTATAACATGCTTGTATATAGTTGATATGATCGGTTAGATCATCCTGGTCAATAATGATGCGAAAGCTATTGAGATTTATATGCACATTTATTAAAAGAACCTAATGTTCTTGTGGTGCTTGTTCTCAAAGGAATTGATTAAATTCCGCTTATTGAAAGAGCACGAAGTTTTTGTGTTGCTTGTTCTCAAAGAAAATGATTAAGATCCCACTTACCAAAAGAACTTGAAGTTCTTGTACTAAAGTTGAGACTGCATGTCTTGTATATCTAAATGAAATATGGGTCCACATATCCGCAAATATGGAAAGTTTTATATGATTTTAGTAGATGCATCTACATTGCTTTATCAACTTAGAACTAGAAGTTTGTGAGATTGATTATAAAAGGATTTAGATTATGCAATTAGACTATTCATCTTGCAAAAGCTAGTGGGTTTATATTTTAGGCTATATCAGTTGTTACAAAGCCTATTGATTATGAAAAAATACAGTTTAGCAAAATTTCAATTGGATGCCTCCTCATTGATAGTTAAACTATGAGAACAAAACAATTATTATTTATATGGTGTTTCCATATAACAACACTTATACTCATCAAGCCAACGAGTTATAATAAACTCCCTATTATGATTGGTTTTTGATCAGAAGCCATACATTTCCCATTTTATAATTTTTTAATGTGCGATATATTGTTGAATTGCTCTACCACAACGCACAAAATGGGTAAATAAAAGGGTTGGGAATATATATTGAGTATGAGTCTCCTTTTATGTTCAAATTCTTAAACATTAATTGGAGAATCATTTATGACATGATTTTTCTCAACATCAGGGGGAGATAATAACTAGCTGGATAAAGAAAAATGAAATATCGTTATCTAGATCCTCGTATATGAACCAGAAGTTCATAAGATAATTCATGTTATTATATGTCAACTAACAAACATATTTCTAACCCAATGAGAGTAACTAAGTCTTATATACCAGCTGAAATGCTCTAAGTTTAAATTACATGTTAGAGTGAGGGGGTGTAAATTATGCCTGAAGCATGATAGTTGAAATGGTTCCAATGATCAAAATTCTCGTAAATGGAAAGTAATATGAGATAGTCATATATTGGAGGCGGGTGCTCCTAAAGAGACCCAAGACATAACTAATAATAAAACTCTAGAAGATTTTCAGGTAGCTAAAATAAAGATTAAAATCTTGAAGAGATCTCGATGAGTTATGTCACTACGAGAATGAAACAAAAATATAAAAGTTGTCGACAACGATTATACAAACAATTTTACATGAACTTCTATAGAAGTTAAGAAAGATAATGAGGATCTTGTATAGAAATCTATCTAGAAGTATAGATATCGAATTGACTAATATAGAAAGACGCTTTGAACTTCTAAAAGAGAAGTATTTGGACCAACAGTCCAAACACCTAAAGGTGTAATGCAAGTGAGGCACAAATAAGTAGTCGTAAATACGACAAAATTATAATTTATGAAGAATTCTAAATACTTCATGATGGATGCAATTACTTTGGCTGTTATGAATTATTTTATATGCTTCTAATCATTTTGTGGATCCCTATAAAAAGAAAGTTATCCTTCACGGATTTAAAATGCTAGAAGCATTTGGAAATTTCTGAGGAAATTTATTCATACATGCCTCATTGAATATTTTGGCGCATTTGATACAATCGCTTTTAGTGAGTACTAATTGAGGAAATACTATAAGAATGATCATATTTTCTTATACTTTTTGTAAAAGGAGTTTGGATCAAGATTTATTATGATAATTTAAATATTATTAGAACTCCCGATGAGCTTTCAAAGCATTTGGTTATTTAAGGAAATGATTTGAGAAAAATAATCTTGAGATGTGGTTTTGTCTCGACCTAAAGATCGAGCACTTAAATATGTGTTTTTGTCTATGAATGAACATAAGTTGAAAGAATCTTAAAGAAGATTCAATGTGGATAAATGTGAAACCAAAATTTATTTTGATATAACATCTAAACTTATGAACCAATTTGCAAAACAATAAATTTTTAAGTACTCCTTAAAGTCTCACTATTGACAAGTATTTTAAACAAAATAATATCTCAAGACAAGTTCTTAAAATAATAAATTTTTCTAAGTCTTTTCCTATGTGTTTTCAAGCCAAACTACACAAAAACACCCAAGCGTATCGATACCTTTAGGTGTATCGATACGGTTTTTAGCCACTAGAATTTTAATGGACATAGCGTACCGATACGGTATTATCCCGTATCGATACAATATTCATCTGGGAAACAATTTCAATGATATCGTACCAATACGCTTTGCAACCGTATCGATACGATAAGCTTATCTTTGTAAAATCTTTGCATTTAATTTTCGACCGTTGACTTGTCAGTTAGTTGGTATCATAATATTTAAATGATCGTTATACCGTACCGATACGCTAAGTATACGTATCGATACGCTTTTTATGAAAACCAAACTTGGGATTCCAGTGAGCAAATCCAGTATCGATACGCCCCCTACCCGTACTAATATGGTAGGTAGTAGAGTTGCATTTATTGCAGGAAAATTGCTTCTCAACGGCTCTATTGATGATCCCAACTACCCAAACGGCTAGAATTCAATACAAGGGTATAAAAACAAGTCTCAATTGAACAAGCAACAACTATTGAACCTACAAGCATCATCAAAGCACTCAAATCCAAACTTTGCACCCTTAGAGTCAAATTCTTGTACCAAGCTCTTGTGTTCTCAATTGTTATCTTTTTATTGTGAGTTTTGGGAGTGTAAAATTGTAATTGGGTAAACAATTATCCTTTGAGAGGAATTTGTAAAGTTTACCAAAAACTTCTCTTTTTAAAATTGAGTGGATTAAGCTTTGGGTAGAAAGCTTAATCAATTTGTAAGGTTACCTCCTCATCCAAGAAAAGGGGAAGAATTCAAGTAGTGAATTGGTTGAAAATCCTTAGTGGGAACTAAGGTAGTGGATGTAGAGTTCATTTTGAGAACTTGAACCACTTTAACTTCTTGTGTCACATTTTATTTTTCCCTATTATCACCTACCAAAATTTTTATTGCCAATTCACCTCATCTTGACCATTTGCAATTGTGTGATCAACTCAACAATAAAGCATATCTATTGTAAGATTGTTGGATGTGAATAAATATAATTATATTTTTTTCTTGGTCTTGAAGCACCATATATTAGTTGGCCAAGAAATATACATGGATATACAAAGATCATTACCATTAGATCTTCAAACATTTGTTGATGCCTCCTCAAATGTCGTATAAATAATTGTTATGCATGAGGCAAGCCAAAAATGTGTTTGGCTAAGACCATTGACCCAACATATCCAAAAGATAAGTGGATTTAATTTCACAAGATATGATAAAAAGTTATCTTGTGTGAAGATAATGCAAGATGTATATCTCAATTTGAAGAACTAAGTGTTTTGATATAATAATTGAAAAATGTTTTAGACAAATTTGAAAAGAATTTAAAACATGTATTTAAGTCCAAACAACTTGAAAATAAGTTTGATATGTTTAAAAAGGTTTTTGGCAAAGTGATTAATGATTTAAAGTAGTCAAACCTAGCTTTTCAGCAAGCCAGTACCAATACGGTATACCTCGTATCGATACCTTTTTACCCAAGATTTGATTCTACCAAAACCCGTACCGATACAGGCTTGCCCGTATCGATACGGAGAGGGTCATACCGATACACCTTTAAAACGTACCGATCCATGCTTTAACAACCCCAACGGCTATTTCCCAACGGTCTTTCAAAATACAGACTATACCGATACGCTCCCTAGCGTATCGATACGTATAGGCTGGCAAGAGCCCAACGGCTAGTTCTGAAGAAGGGTGTACCGATACGGGTACCCGTGTACAGATACGGTAGGCACCAAAACTACATTTATGGTGGGAAATAAAGTCTCCAACGGCTCCAATTCAACACCAACGGCTAGTAACGGCTACAAACTCAATTAGGAGTATAAAAGGGACCTCCAAGCATCATGAGAAGGCTAATGCTTCAATTGTCAACAACACTATGATCAAGAATTTGTCTTAGAGCTTAATTGTCCATTTTCTTGTATAGACAACACTTGTAAGGTAAACATTGTTAAATTTACTCAAGTGTTTAGGTTTTGGGTGAGAGCTAAATAGTGCAAACAGTTACCTATTAGAGGGATTTCAAGTTTGCTTAGAATTTCTCTTGTAAAGAGGGTTTACTCAAGCTTTGGGTAGAAAGCTTTGAGGGTTGTAAAGGTTACCTCATAAGCCTAGAAAAGGGGATGAAATTCTTAATGAATTTGGTTGAAATCCTTAGTGGAGAGCTAAGGTAGTGGATGTAGGGGCTTGTTAGAAGGCCGAACCACTATAAATCCTTGTGTCCAATTCCTATCTTTTAGCTTCCACTAAAACACCCAAAATCCAATCTTCTCTGAACTTGGCAAACACATCGGTTGAAGGAATCGAGCATTATAAAACCCAACAATTGGTATTAGAGTGAGGCTCAATCGAAGAGGATTAACGTCCTATTGAGGTGATCTGGGAAGCTCGATACAACATATCAATCAACCGATCAAATGGTGCAATCCATCGATAAGCCACCATTCTTCGACGGAACACACTATGCCTATTGGAAGACAAGAATGATGTATTTCATAAAGTCCAAGGACTAAAAGCTTTGTGACATAGTATAAGATAGTTCGTTCGTGCCACAACGAAGGAAGGCGGATTGGAGCGCGGATGATCACAAGAAGATAGAGCTCAATTGCAAAGCCTTGCACATCATCTTTTGTGCATTGAGCCCCAACATCTACGAGAAGATGTCTTCTTGTGAAGATGCCAAGGAGGTATGAGACAAGCTTGAAGTCACATACGAAGGAACCAACGAAGTAAAGGAGACCAAGATCGGACTTCTCAACCTCGAGTATGAGAACTTCAAGGTAGAACTAGATGAGGACATCATGAAGATGTTCGATAGATTCTCCACCATCATCAATGGACTCAAAGGGTATGGAGAAATCATTCTAGAAGACAAACTTGTCCGCAAACTCATCTACTCTCTTTCTGAGTCTTGGGACTCAAAGAAGACAGCCATCATCGAAGCTAAAGATCTCAAATCCTTAAAGCTTGATGAACTCATGGGATCTCTCCTCACACACGAAATCATGAAGAAAGGAAAAGAAGAGGAGAAGAAAAAGGAAGAGATAAAGAAGATGGGGGAGAAGAAAGTCAAAGAGCTAGGCATCAACGGGAGCGCCATTACTCTTAAATCCACCAAATGCCGACATGTTGAATCATGTGAAGAGGAAAGTAAAGACGAAGAGAAATAGAATGGAATGGAAAGATCTTATCATGAATCAAAGAAGAAGATGAAGGAATCCCACAAGTCCAACAAGAAGGATCATCTTCAAAGCAAGCATATGTGGCCACTTGGAGTGATGAAGACTCCACCGATGATGAAGTAGCCCACCTATGCTTGATGGCCCTCAATGAGGGGGAGGTAACTTCTAATTCATCCATTTCAAATTCTTATACTTTTGATGAGTTACAAGAAGCCTATGATGAATTGGTTTTCGAATTCAAGGCTTCATCTTCAAAAAACAAAAAAAATTGATTTCAAAGTTAAAAAATGAAAATGATTTGCTTTTGAAAACCAATTTTGAGTTTGAAGCAAAATTGAAGGATTTTGAGCAACAAGTTTCTAGTTTACAAAACTTGCTTCAAATAATGGAAAAAGATCATCAAAAAGAAGTTGATAATCTTAAGAAAGAAAAGATTTTGATTTCCAAGGAACTAGAAAAGAAAAATGATTTTGGAAAATCAAAATTTTACCAAAGACAATCTATTGCCCCTAGATTTTTAAATGGAAAATGTTTTAGAAGTGTTTGGGTTCCAAAAGAACTAATCACTTCACATAAAAAGGATGAAATTGAAAAATGGATTCCTAAGGGGACTAAATTTTGTGCAACTAACGTTTATGGATCCAAAGCAATTTGGATACCAAAATTTGTATGATTGTCTTGATTAGGTGTGATGGAGGTGTTCAACAAGTCCAATCAATGAGGGGGAGCTCCATGCACACAAAGAAAAACGCTTGAAGAGGAAGGCTTCACATCCTTCCTTGGATTTAGGTGTGGTAAAATCTAGGTTTTTTTATTTGTTTAATTTGAATTATTTTCTTTTAATTCAACTAGATTATCATGCGTTGGACTAACATTTTTTGATGATGCTTTGAGTAAAGGGGAGCCACTTTTAAAACCAAACATTTTAATAGTTTCAAAATTTAAACCTCCATTGTTATTTTAAGCATAAAAGTATTTTAAATTCTTTTTGATATAATAAAAAGGGGGAGAGATTGGTTTGAAAAATAGTGTTTTTCAAATGAATAAGGGGGAGGTTTAATTACTTTTCTATATTTCATGTTTGAAAATTTGTGTTTTTCAAATGAATAAGGGGGAGCTTTAATTACTTTTCTATATTTTATCTCTTATTCAAATTTTTAAACTTAAAGGGGGAGAATTTGAAACAATTTTTCAAGTTGGTATTATTATATCAAAAAGCGGGAGATTGAAGAACTAAGTGTTTTGATATAATAATTGAAAAATGTTTTGGAAAAATTTGAAAAGAATTTAAAACATGTCTTTAAGTCCAAACAACTCGAAAATAAGTTTGAGGTGTTTAAAAAGGTTTTTGGAAAAGTGTTTAATGATTTAAAATAGTCAAATTTGGCTTTTCAGCAAGCCCGTACCGATATGGTATACCCCGTATCGATACCTTTTTACCCAAGATTTGATTCGGCCAAAACCCGTACCGATACAGACTTGCCCGTATCGATACAGAGAGGGGTCGTACTGATACGCCTTTAAAGCGTACCGATCCCTGCTTTAACAACCCCCAACAGCTATTTCCTAAAGGTCTTTCAAAATGCAGACAGTACCGATACGCCCCTAGCGTATCGATACGTATAGGCTAGCAAGAGCCCAACAGCTAGTTTTGAAGAAGGGTGTACCGATACGGGTACCCGTGTATCGATATGGTAGGCATCATAAATGCATTTATGGTGGGAAATAAAGTCACCAACGACTTTAATTCAACCAAAACGGCCAGTAACGGCTACAAACTCAATTAGAAGCATAAAAGAGACCTCCAAGCATCAAGAGATGGCTAATGCTTCAATTGTCAACAACACTATGATCAAGAATTTGTCTTAGAGCTTTATTGTCCATTTTCTTGTATAGACAACACTTGTGAGCTAAACATTGTTAAATTTGGTCAAGTGTTTAGGTTTTGGGTGAGAGCTAAATAGTGCAAACAAATATCTATTAGAGGGATTTCAAGTTTGCTTAGAATTTCTCTTGTAAAGAGGGTTTACTCAAGCTTTGGGTAGAAAGCTTTGAGAGTTGTAAAGGTTACCTCCTAAGCCTAGAAAAGGGGACGAAATTCTTAGTGAATTTGGTTGAAATCCTTAGTGGAGAGCTAAGGTAGTGGATGTAGGTGCTTGTTAGAAGGTCGAACCACTATAAATCCTTGTGTCCAATTCCTATCTTTTAGCTTCCACTAAAACACCCAAAAATCCAATCTTCTCCGAACTTGGCAAACACATCGGTTGAAGAAATCGAGCATCATAAAACCCAACAATTGGTATCCGGGCGACGCCACCAAGATTGGTTTGAAAAATTGTATTTTTCAAATGAATAAGGGGGAACTTTAATTACTTTTCTATATTTCATGTTTGAAAAATTGTGTTTTTCAAATGAATAAGGGGGCTTTAATTACTCTTCTATATTTCATCTCTTATTCAAAATTTTAAACATAAAGGGGATAATCCCAAACAAATTTTCAAGTTGGTTTTATTATATCAAAAAGGGGGAGATTGAAGAACTAAGTGTTTTGATATAATAATTGAAAAATGTTTTGGACAAATATGAAAAGAGTTTAAAACATGTCTTTAAGTCCAAACAACTTGAAAACAAGTTTGAGGTGTTTAAAAAGGTTTTTGGCAAAGTGTTTAATGCTTTAAAGTAGTCAAACCTGTCTTTTCAGCAAGCCCGTACCGATACGGTATACCCTGTATCGATACCTTTTTACCCAAGATTTGATTCTGCCAAAACTCGTACCGATATAGGCTTGCCCGTATTGATACAGAGAGGGGTTATACCGATACACCTTTAAAGCCTACCGATCCCTGCTTTAACAACCCTCAACAACTATTTAGCAATGGTCTTTCAAAATGCAGACAATACCGATACACTCCCTAGCGTATCGATACACATAGGCTGGCAAGAGTCTAACGGCTAGTTCTGAAGAAGGGCGTACCGATACGAGTACCCGTGTACCGATACGGTAGGCACCATAACTACATTTATGGTGGGAAATAAAGTCTCCAACGACTGCAATTCAACCCCAACGGCTACAAACTCAATTAGGAGTATAAAAGGGACCTCCAAGCATCAAGAGAAGGCTAATGCTTCAATTGTCAACAACACTATGATCAAGAATTTGTCTTAGAGCTTTATTGTCCATTTTCTTGTATAGACAAAACTTGTGAGCTAAACATTGTTAAATTTGGTCAAGTGTTTAGGTTTTGGGAGAGTGGTAAATAGTGCAAACAAACACCTATTAGAGGGATTTCAAGTTTGCTTAGAATTTCTCTTGTAAAGAGGGTTTACTCAAACTTTGGTTAGAAAGCTTTGAGGGTTGTAAAGGTTACCTCCTAAGCCTAGAAAAAGGGGACGAAATTCTTAGTGAATTTTGTTGAAATCCTTAGTAGAGAGTTAAGGTAGTGGATGTAGATGCTTGTTAGAAGGCCGAACCACTATAAGTCCTTGTGTCCAATTTCCTATCTTTTAGCTTCCACTAAAACACCTAAAAATCCAATCTTCTTCGAACTTGGCAAACACATCGGTTGAAGGAATCGAGCATCATAAAACCCAACACAATTTGAAAGATGGATACATCATTGAACATATTACTCCAAAGTTTCATCCCTCACGATCTTTAGAAAAATAATATTCAAGATTCAATTATGAAGATTCAAAGATCTTCTGTGCTCTTTTCATGAGGGGGAGTAAATACGCATTGCACTATTTTTCCCTTAACCGAGGTTTTGTCCCAATGGGTTTTCCTGGTAAGGTTTTTAATAAGGCAACATGTTATGCGTATCAAAGATGTGTGTGCTCTTTTTCCTTCACTAAAGAAATTTTTTTCCCACTGGATTTTATCTTAGTAAGGTTTTAACGAGACACATTGTCTTCATAGACATCCAAGGGGGAGCATTATGAATATTTATCTATGTGGATGTTTATCATGAAAAGGATTTTATCAAGAAGTTTTGACTTTATTTATCATTAGGAATATTATCTACATTAATTAGAGTTTAATGTATTATGTACTTCTTATGCCTATAAATAGATGATTTATTGAAGGCATTGTACACAAGTCTATATTTGATAATAATAAAAATCTCTCTCTTTCTCTCATCTCTTTGTTGTTCTTGTTCTTCTTTATTTTATTCACAACAATGTTTTAAATGTTATAATAATGTCATTTTTTACTTTCATATTTCTATAATAATTTTTAAATAAAATAATTAACAATCATTCAACTAACGGACGAACCCAATTTCGATATTAGTTTTTCCTGTTAACAAAAAATACTATATAGCTCAATAATAAGAGAGTGCCTAACACTTCCATCTGACTCATATTGCTTTCAAATCTGTTATGGGATGGTTCAATGATCCTTATATTTTTTTTTTGAAAATATAAAACTTCATTAAATATAAAATGAGCAATCATACAAGCAATGGCTAAGAAGCCAAGTAAAAAACAAAACATGGCATCGAGAGCCCAGAAACAAAGAACAAGGGGAAAACACCTTACATGCAGGGGCCACAAAGAAGAGAGGAGAAGCCAACGAGGGCTTTGGAGAAGGCAGCAGGCTGTATGAAAATCTCAGGGTAGAAGGATGGTGTCGAGGTCAATATTGAAACGGCAAACTTGGCGACGAATATCGAGGGCACCGAAGTAAACTCCAAGGGTCGGGTTGACAGCAACAATGAATATGAAACCATATAGACTTAAAAGGTCCTAACTTTCCTCATCGACGATATCGTCTATTATGCTGAGCCATATAGGCTTAAAAGGTCCTGACTTTCCCCAACCTATTTGTATAGCTCAAACAATCCACATCTGTTATGCGATAGGTTCCCAAAGACATCTGGTTAGAGACATAATTCAGAAGACATTTTTCTACCTAAGTTTCTATTGTATTTCATCTCCAAATGTAAGTATATTATACTATATATACCATAGGAGCTGTAGTGGTTGCACATGACGAGTTTGGAATAATTATTGGTGGTGATCCGGTTGCTTTACATAATGTCTTGATTGAATCTACGAGACTAAGATTAAACTGCAGCCGCAACGTAACATAATGGTCACATTGTAATAGTTTTAGAGGTAACCGCAACGCAACGTGATTTAATTGCTCATTGGGTGGCAAGAGAAGCCATTTTTATATCAAAAACCCTTTTTTATTCAATATCTAGAAAAATGGCCCCCACAGACATTTATTTAGAAAAATGACCCCCAAATCTGCCACGTATGAAGAACTTGTATTTTGAGGATAATGAGGCACGAACTCGCGCTACACAGAGAGCAAGTTCTTCATACGTGGCAAAAATTTTCATAATAACAGACTTAACAGAAACGCGTGTTCTGCGAAACGTGAGTTCCTCGAGAATTTGAGAGGCGGCTGAATTTATCGCGGGGAAATAGCTTTCTACAGAAAGCAAGTTCTTTGCAGATCGTCCTGGCAGACCAAGCGTCGATAGGCATGTTCGAGCAATATTTCGGGCTTATTAATCGTATATTTTTAGTAAACATTCAGTTTGTGTTCGTAGTACTGGAACATGTCTTTCATTTGACACTAATATGACCAAGTTCGGTATGTTCTAAATCGACTAAAATTTGCGTCGAAAACAGTATCGTAGCTTGTTTTTTTTTTGAATGATTTTTCCTTTAAAACGGTGTGATAGGCTTGATTTATTAATCAAATATTAGTTATCAAAAAACCGAGATTAAATATAAAATTCTAAAATGTATGTAAAAAATTAATATGGCAAAATAAAATATTCGTAATTACAAAATAAAAAAATAATATCTTCCATAAACATAATTAAAACATATATATGCAACCCCCTCGTACTAATGATGTCTATGTCCACTCGTTCCGCAGCGAGGTGCACGACGATCCCGTGGTGGATTCCTCCAAATGTCATGTGCTCCAGGGTCGTTCTCATCATCATCGGCTCCATGATCGTCCTCGAAATGCAGACCACTGCTGGGATCAGGGCGGGTAGAGAACAAACTGCCCGACGGCGTATACTCGACAATGTTATAGTCGAACTGTGATGCCAACAGTGGAACATCGAACACCAGAGAACCACTCATTGGCATGAAGGGACGATAGGCATCCGTGAAGCCGAACTCGGGTGGAGGCCTCATCTGCTGAAACGTGGAAGGAACACTCAAATTCTGAAACGATGTTCCAGACGACGAGGCCCCTGTAGTGTCAGTTCGCGGTCTCAGACCGCGTTGCGTCGACTGGCTCTGGCTGGCTCGATGTTGGGGGCGTGGGCATTTTTGGGGAGGCACCTCAATCTCTCTCTCGCACTCCTCGGAAGTGAGTATATGCGACTTCCCATTTTGCTGGTACCACTGCATACAGTCAAAAGTGACGGCCATGGCCATATCCACAATGGGTGCAAGGATAGGCGGTCGCCTGCCATATCGTGTCATCCATTGATGGACACAGTCAGCGTGATGATGGCCCCAATGAACTTCTGTCTTCTCCTTCCGCGTCAACCGATGTAATTCGTCAAAATTAGGTGGTTGTTGCGGAACCCCTTGGATGTAGCCAAATTGTCGCGGAACCCGATATGTATGATGCTACTCGACAATGTCATGGTTGATGAGTGGCAGTATCAGCATCCATACGTGAGAGGTCTCCATAATGTCTGCCGGAATAATCTCGCGAATCGTAAGATAAGTGTACGGAGTTTGCTTGAACTGAAAAAATTTAGTTGAACGTGAGTTATATAAAATTTGATTTGAAAAATAATTTGAGGTATTACAAAAAACGATTTGAATTCCTAACCTCGTGTTGTATCTTGCCGATCAAAAGTCTGTAGTCTCGCTGCAAAGTTGGCAGTCCCTGGTGGGTGAGTGCACCGCACCACCTGTCATTAGTGGAAAATAAATAAAATCGTTAAAAAATTATTTAAAAATAAAATAAATTAAATGATTTTAATAGTATCTCCGAATAAGTGGGAATAGGTACGGGGTGGGATCTCTAGGTCGTGGGCTTAAAAACGACATCTGAAACCAAGCCCAAGACCGCATCAGCAAAAGACATCCTCCGGTTGCTTGTTTGTCAGGGGCGACGGTTCTGCAAAGCTCCCTGAACAGAAAGGCCAAGATCGCTGCTCCCCAACATTTTCTTCTTGATTCGGAAAAATTGCCAAGATGGTATAGCCACATCGCATGCACTTTGTTGCGGGATTTGTCAGGCATCAAAATATTTCCAATGATTTGTAGGATGTGGGCACGAGCAAACCACTGCGAAAATAATAAGTCATGTTATAAAAATATTTAAATTAGTAAAAAAAACACAAAATATATAATAAAAAATTTACCCGATTTGTTTCGTTATCTGCATCGGGGGGAGGACTGAAAAATTTTGCTCCAAAAAAGTTAGGTGTATTTTGCCACCTTCGAATTTCTCCGGAACCACTCCCAATTGGTCAACACATAGGGATGGCCAGTGACTGTCGGCAACACTGGTAATAAGCTCGTCGTCCGTAGGCAACCCAAGATGATATGCAACATCTTCCAGTATAATTGTCGCCTCGCCACACGGAAGATGAAAGGTGTGCGTCTTTGGCCTCCATCGTTCTATTAAGGCGTTAATCAAAGGACGATTCAACTTCGTACCACCCACGATAGTAGCGACGTGGCCAAAACCGACTTCCTCAATAAACAACATTATTTCCGGATTCATCGCGACTGTGATACAATTAATGTATATTGTCAATGCTCATTCGTGGTTCTTGAAAAAAAAAAGAGAATATTAAATAAAAAATAAGACGCGAAATAAATAAATAAAATAAGAAAAAAATTAATATAAATCTCAAAATATGAAGAATATTACCTCAGCAGTCCAACACCAATAGTCGAACACGTGTCGCTGGTCTAGCCGTAATAAACCCGCCATTTGTATCGAATATAGAAAATATTAGAGAAGAAGAAGAAGAACTCGCGATTTGGATTTGTGTGTGGGGTAGGGATATAGGGCTCACAATTTATAAAAGGAATCGCACCCCCTGGGAAGCGATAATAAACAGATCTCGCGTTCTACAGGACGCGATAATAAACAGAACTCGTGTTTTACAGGACGCGAGTTCCATTGAAAAGACGTGGCATCTAAACAGACTCGTAAACTGAACGAACAGGAAGGATCTCGTGTTCTATATAAAGCAATTTAGAGAACTTGTGCTTCGCAGGACGCGAGGTCATAGGTTTTTCAATCCCGTCGTTTCAAATTCCGCGGTAAGTTTTTTTAATCTTATTTATTATTTAATATTATTAATATATTAGATTAATAATATATATATATAATAATAAATTAAGTTAGTTTTATAAAATAAGTTTTATAATATATTTGAATATTCTGAACAATATTTATAATAAAGTTAGTGGTAGTTTTATAAAATAAGTTTTATTTATAGTAATATGAATAATATAATTTAAAATGATATATTTTCATTTAATATCATATTTGAATATTCCTTTTTTACAATTAAAATCGGATTTGAATATTAGTATAATATAAGTTTTTTTATTTATCTTATTTATTATTTATAGTAATATGAATAATATAATTATAAATGATATATTTCCATTTAAAATCGGATTTGAATATTCCTTTTTTACAATTGAAAGGATTTGAGTATTTCTTTAAAATTAAAATGATAAAATCGTATTTGCAACCAACCAACATTTATTAAAGAAGCTGAAACTTGTTCTGACGGTGATGATCATCATGAAGGTCATGCTAATGACGATCCTCGTGAATCTTGTCTTGCACTCGATGCCTATCTTGAATCTTAGAAGTCTATTGGATATTATCACTTTCCTGTCATTTAAAAAAACCTCGAATTTCTGGATATTGTGATTTGTTGTTGTCGATCATCGTGAACAAAAATACAGAATAATTAACATATGCTCAACATATATATGCAACTACAAATAACGACAAATCACAATATCAGAAAAATTAGTTTGAGAATACATTTTTCAAATACGTGATTTGTTAGTAGTAGTAATTACAATCGAAAACTTCACGCACAAATTGAGAAGGCAATTTTTTTCCCGACTGAGTGGTCCTTTCCTTCCTCGATCAGCTGAGTATTTATAGAAGCAGAAGCCAGTGATGACGTGGCAAACTCGCGCTTTGTAAAACACAAGTTCTGTTGAAAATTTCTCTTCGTAAAACGCGAGGTCACAGATACGTCAGGAATCTGATTCCTACTAAAGTCGCTCTTTACAAAACACGACCTTCCTAGGGAATCGGCGGATTTTGCAAGACGCGAGTTTGGTCTATATATACTCGAACGTTGCTGAATTTTCGCACTTTTATTGATTTGTAAAGTTTGAGTATTTGAATGATTAGTAAATCTGTTGGATAGAAGATGTGGTGCAATGTATCGTCTGTGTTTGTGCAACATGATCGACAAATCACAATATCTAGAAACTTTTGTTGTTCCTGTCAAGGGAAACATTACATATCAGGTGTGTAAGGGTACATTTGCTGAGCCAAGAAGATAATGCAGTGGCTCATGGTGGATCAATGACCGAAAAATCACAATATCCTAAAACGCGTGGTGGCGTGCCACGAAAGTGATCGGTATCGCGAAATCATGGCGGGTGCAACTTGAGGTGTCTTGTCTAGGGTTCTGTCTGATGGCGGGTGCAACTTGAGGTGTCTTGCCTAGGGTTCTCTTTGATGGTGGGATCCGATTACATTTGATAATACGGGTCAAAGCTCCTACCATTTCGGTGTTTTTGAAGCTATGTTAAGACCCCCGCATGTAACGTTGTTGGTGATATATGTATCGTGGATGATAATGATTATCGCGTACTCACGATCAGAAAATATTTTAAGAAACGTTAAAAATTTACATAAAAATTTACATACTTGGGACTCCGATAACATCACTACGATCAGAAAATTTTGCATACAACTCAAGCTCAAGGGCCCACCCTGAGCAAAACTGTAGGTGAGATTCCACCATCATTCCCACATTAGCATCGTTAATAATGTGGAATAATGAGTACGTTAATGGTTCTAACGATGTCGACATTCGATACTTCAATGGTTGAAGCTTTTGCCCAAGACTATGTGGAACATGTTTCTTCACTTCATTCATCAACTTCTTATACGATATGTTGTATGGCAGCAGAAGCAATATAGCACTTGAGTACTGAAAAACGACGTCGACAGATGCATCATCGATTATCTGACCATCGTAGTATACCAAAGTTGTAATAGTTTCTCGTCTGGACATATTATATTGGTCTTAGTATACCAAAGATGTAATAGTTTCTCGTCTCGGCATATTATATTGATCGACATCGACATATATATATATCGAGGCAAGCCAAATGCCGTGTTATATAAAGCTTGCGTTCTACAAAACGCTCATTCCCACTGCCAAATTCGCGTTCTACAAAACGCGAGTTCTCCCGGCACATCAAGAATCGCACCCACTAACACTATTACTCGCATTTTTTCATTCGAATTAAATTTACTCATATGGTGTTTTTCATTTACTATAAAAACCCACGAATTGAAGTTTTATTTTCTCATGTCTATATCACCAAAATATCCAACTCAACTCTTTGCTCCTCTCATGGCTAAATTTTTCGCAACATTTTATTTTCTCGGTACTTATTTTGACTCAACAATCACCAGCAAAATGTCCCTCGGCGATTTATGGTAGTTGATATTAAATGAGGTTAGTAAACGCACTGACAAGCAAATTTCTTAGTTGGAATGTAAAATCCCAACACCGACGGCAGTTGAAACGTACTACATTCTAAAGCTTACCAACGAAACTGACATTCGTAACATGTATGACCAACTCAATTCTGTAGGAGCTAAATACATCCATTTAAATTTTAAGTTCGAAGAGGTCAACGCTGGCGAAGGTAGTACGTCTGCACCCGTAGAAGTTGCTCCGTCCGCACTCGTAGCAACCACTGAACAAGCTCCGTCTTCATAGAATGTTGATGCAGCTGTAGAGGAGTAGCAGCTTTTTATGTACAGGCGCAGACAAAAAAACAACAGATGATCGAAGAACTTAACTTAAGTTCAGACATTTCAACTGACTACGATGATTCCAATTAACCTTTAACTCCTGAAATCATCGTCGAATTATGTTTTATGAGTTGGTTTTTCATCCTTTATTAATGTTCTAAGTATTTGCAATACTGCAATTTATCAACCTTTATTTATGTGAATCATTATTCGGTAGAAATCATCTTCAATTATATTTTTCCACCACGTTACAGTAGGAGGATACAATTTACTTCAAATATTCAAACAACATTACTTACCAACCATTGCTTTAATTATTCAAACATGAATTCAATTCTGTTTGATATAAGGGTACATAGTACCATTATTATTCACCCAGGCCGAATTTTTGCTTTTTTCAGACGTGTCAGTTCAGCTTTGTTAGCGTTTGACTCAATAATGAACTCGTGTTCTGCAAGACGCGTGCGCCAAAGGAACTCACTTTCTGTAGAACGCGAGATCCATAAATCTGATAAGATCTCGCTTTATGTAGAAAGAGAGTACTTTGCTTTCCTGACACGTCTGCAAAAGCGATATTCTTCGGGATTTTTCGGATGAATAAGATACCCAAAGTCGCTTTGTTCCCTTATATGAAACAGAATGCAATATTGATATTGTATAGCATTCACAAAACAAGTCTTTCAATTTTATCAAGTCTTTCAATTGCCGAAAAAATGTCGAGACGAGGAGGTGTTGTTGTTCTAGTATATTACGATGGCGAGATAATCGTCGATGCCTCACTCGGCGTCGTTTTTCAATCCGTGAATATTGTAACACTAACGATTTCAAGGAGATTATCCTACAATAAGTTGATTAAGGAACTAGAGAGCACTGTTCCGCATGGCCAAAACCAAAATCTGTCCGACTTGAAGTATCGTCTGCCGATCTTTATAGATCTATTAACGTACTCCGTATGCTGCATTGCAGACAATGGTGATGCGGAGCTTATGATGTCTACCCATTTGGACTATTCATTAGGCGGGCCCCTAGAGCTGTATGCATCGTTTTCTGATTCTAATCCTGATATCGAAATCCCAAGCTAGAGACGGGCGAATTTCGACTTCGATCCGAATGCCAATGTTGATAGCCTGACGGCCAGTTTACGAAATGATTTCAACCTGCTAACTACATACAGTCCACGCAACGAGTTCGGTGTATCGTCATCTGTCGTGCCAAGACATTTGTACGTAGCTAGTTTCGGGTTCGACTTGAACCAGCCCCCGAACGATAAATTCGATGCGCCAAGACCTGCAACGTACAATCTATACAATCCGTATACTATTGGGGGAGACAGCGTCATCATCCCATATGAGGTCCGACCATGAAGCATTCAACCCCTTCGATGATTCCTCATATGGACGATACTCAGCGTATGTCCATAGCATGGAGTACGTTCAACCATCTATAGGGAAACATTCTTGTATTGGTGCTATCAATTTTGATCTTGGAAATACGGTCTCGTGAGTGGTCTCGCAATCGACGACCAACCTGCTCGCCTGAAAAGGTAGCGATCGACGATGCTGAACTATGCCGGTTTGAGGGCCCTTCTATGAAGAACAAGAAGACGTGATCATTCCACCAGGGTCCTTCCAAGATTTAGAAGGCAACGAAGATCACCCGACATCAAGCAACGTTCCAATATCGGTCACCCATATTTCTTATTACCAGCCACCATCCCACTTCACAATGGTTGATGTGGATGTGTTGGACGTTCTAGAATTTTCACAAAACCAAAAAATTAACGACAGAATCAACCGTGTTGATGGTGAACAGGCCATTGGGTTGATGTTCTTTACAAAAGAACTAGCAATGACCGCAATTAAGCAGTACAACATTCATCGGGCTGTTACGAAGACTGTGGAGAAAACCCAAGAGAGTTTCTACAAGGCGGTGTGCACCCACAAGAATCAAGGATGTAGGTGGAAAATTCGTATATCTCAATTGAAGAAGGCGGGCGGCCTGTGGAGAATCACAAAACTAGAAGAGCCCCATACATGCACTATTACTAGCCTAAGTCAGGATCACAAGAACCTGGATGTGCACATCCTCTACGACACCTTCATGCCAGTGGTAAAAGCAAATCCTCGGGTAACGGGTTCACACCTATCAGGCTGCAGCTCAACATGTCCACCGCTACTATCCTGGATACCATAAAGCATGGTATGTAAAAAACCGAGCCGTAGAAAAACTGTTTGGCCAATAGGAGGAATATTACAAAGAGTTGCCCACGTGGTTAAACATGAAGCAGAAACACATACCCGAAATCGTTGTCAAACTTGATACGGTTTTGGCATACGAAAATGATCGTGTTATTCAAGGTGCTTGTCAATTCCACCGGCTATTTTGGACATTACCACAGTGCATTATTGCATTCAAGCACTGCAAACTGATGGTTCAAATTGACGGTACATGGTTATACCAGAATATACACATGTCCTACTTCTAGCGGTTGTACAAGACGGCAATCGGAAAACTGTTCTTGTTACCTTCGCAATAGTCGAAAAGAAGGATCTCCAGTCTTGGATGTTCTTCCTTAAGAACCTACAAAGACATGTTCTTTCTCTTGTAATGCGGGTAAATGACGATGCGATATGTCTTATTTTTGACAATGGCACATCAATCTTGTGGGCAATAAAATGTTTAGGCGATTCTTGGAAGTCTCCCTACATTTACCACCGTTCTGCTTGCGACACATTGTGGCAAACTACTTGCAGCAGTACAAGGACCATGATGAACGTGCTTTGGTGCTTCGAATGAGTACGTCTTTTAGGTCATTTTCATTTGCGATATATTTGCATGTGTTGTTCGCCTCTAACTATTCAACTGTCATTCCCTAGGTAACTCGCATTACGTATAGGAGGTAGAGGAGTTGTTCGAAGAACTGAGAGCCATAAATAAAAATGGCACAGACTACCTTGCCAAAATCCTGAGGGAAAATGGCTTCGATCATATGATGGAGGTAAACGATATGGTCACATGACAACAAACTTTGCTGAGGCGGTCAACTCAGCATTCAAGGGGGTGCGACATTTGCATATCACTTCCGTTATCAAAGCGACCTACTATCGTTTGGCTACCCTATTTGAACCTTGAAAAGTCTACCTGGACTTCCTCAAAATATTGCAAACTCAAGTGTGTCATTCAAATGAGATGAGTGCAACTCTCTTCTTGCGAGAAGGACATGTGTTCCGTGTTTTAGAATTTTTGAGGTCGTTGGAAGGCATACAGCATAATGCGTACGTGGTAGATCTTAGGCAAAGATCCTGCGAGTGCGGAGTATTCCGAACATTCAAATACCCGTGCGCACACGCCATTGCTGCTTGTTCAAACCAACAGATTAACTACATGAGACTACTTGATCTGGTATACTTACTCGAAACGGTATTCAAGGTTTTCGAGAAAAAAAAGTTTCCTCCCATCGGAAATAAAATTGATCCTTATGTCGTTGACACTAAACCGGTCATACGCCCAGATCCAGCACTAATAAGAGAAAAAGGACATCCACGATCGACACGAATTTACTTTGCCAAGGATCTTGTCGAACATAGAGAAAAAAAACTGGACAAAAGAAACATTTTAGTATATGTAGAAATCCTAGACACATGTGTAACAAGTGCCCTAATCGCTCGGGCCCTCGTATCAACTAAGACATTGTAATTTCTTATTATCTACGTCCCTGAACTATCGGTTAAAAAATTAGTCTAATTCGTTTTAAAAATTCTCTTTTCGGCTTGTCGTTCATACACAAAACCGCACTTTGTAACCATTTTCAAGGCAAATTTTATACCCTTGTCCATATATCGTGCGTGCCAATATCAGTCTCAAATAGAAGACAAGTTCCACTACAATGGTGTAAGGTCAAAAATTGTGATAATTCTCTGATTAAAAACCTCGAAAATTTGGCAGAAGAAGCCTATGAGGCCATCTTATACTTTCATTCATTCATAAAACAAGCTACGATACTGTTTTCGACGCGAATTTTAGTCGGTTTAGAACGAACCGAACTTGGTCATATTGGTGTCAAATGAAAGACATGTTCCAGTACTACGAACCCAAACTGAATGTTTACTAAAAAATACGATTAATAAGCCTGAAATATTGCTTGAACATGCCTATCGAAGCTTGGTCTTCCAGCTCGATTTCCAAAAACTCACTTTCTGCAGAAAGCGAGTTCCCCGCGATAAATTCAGCCGCCTCTTTAAATTCTCGGGGAACTCGCATTTCGCAGAACATGAGTTTCTGTTAAGTTCGTTATTCTAAAAAGTGTTGCCACGTATAAAGAACCCGCTCTCTGCGTAGCGCAATTTCGTGTCTCGATATCCCCAAACGCGAGTTCTTCATACGTGGAAGATTTGGAGGTCATTTTTCCAAATAAAAATGGGCTCATTTTTCCAAATAAAAATGCCGCAAGAGAAAACAGTTTGAACTCTTGTCCTGGAAACTGGTTCGATTTTTTACCACATGAACTTTTGTATTTGTTGTAACTTTTCTCTTTTGGTAATAGAATTTTGTATTATTTTTAAAAGGTTAAACTACTCAAATGACCACTTAATTATAGGGTTGGTATTAATATGACCACTATATTTTTTAATTTTGACAATTTTACCATTTAAATCAGCCACCATCTGTTAAAAGACTAAATTGACAGTTATCACAAATTTGAAAAATAGCAACATGTATTTAAGATGGGTGGGATTTGAACCCACGTGCAATTGAGTAAAATGGAGAACTTTCACCACTTAGCAAACTATAACATTTGTAATATCGTAGTTAATTCTAGGATAAAAGAAAATAAAAATAAATGACCGCTTCATCTTGTTAGAGGTTATCCAAGATTAGTTTGAGTTTGTTAAAACTGTTATGCAATCTGTTATGCAACAGTTAAAAATCTCTTAGCTATAAAACTTTGCTAGCTGTTAAGTTTCATTAGCCTATATAATGTTGTGATGAGATCATTGTAATGTAAGTTGAGTTTATCATTGAAATAAAATAATATCACTTTCGTTTCTCTTCTTGTTTCTTCTCTACGTCTCTGTTCTTCATTGTTTCCTATCTTTGATCTGTATTTCATCATGTTATCAGAGGTTGAAAGCTCTTCTTCTTCCAAACCTTTCACCAACAAAACTATTTCCATTCGTCTTGATGATTCCAACTATCTCCTTTGGAAACAGCAAATTTTTTTTGCTGTAGAATGTCTTGCTCTCACGGATTACATTGATGGCTCGTTGGTGGTTCCTCCGCAGACTGTTTCTGGTGAAGGTGGTACGAGAGTCTCCAATCCAGACTATGTTCGATATAGACAAGAAGACAGTGCCCTCTGTTCTTGGCTTCTTTCTTCTATTGGGCCTTCGATTCTTCCCTCACTGGTAAACTGTCGAACTGCTCTTGATATCTGGAACAAGGTAAAACTCAATTTCTCTATTACTTCAACAACCCGTGTCATGCACCTTCATTGCTCTCTCAAGAACATTCGAAAGAGAGATCAATCGATGTGGGAGTATCTTTCTCAGATTCAAGCTGTGTGTGACAGTCTTGCAGCCTGTGGTAATCCTCTTTTGGAGACCATGCATATTTCAACGATTCTTTCAGGCTTGCCGCCGGAGTATGAGTCTGTTGTGGCGGTCATCACCTCCAGTCAGTAGCCTTATAAGCTCGACAGAGTTTCTAGTGTGCTTCTTGACACTGAGGCTCGTCAGCTAGAGTTTCTCAGCCATGGGTCGGTAAATTTGGCTTATGGTTCGTCTAATGGGTCCGATGTGGTCTATGCCCAACAAGGCCCATTTTTTAATTCCAATATGGGTCACGTGAATAATGGTCGTGTTGTTTCCAATCAGAGAGGAGGACTAGGGTTTCAGTCGTTCTTTCGTGGTTCACCTATTCCCAGAGGCAGAGGTGGTCAGTCTTTTCCCGGCCGTTCTCGTCCTCAATGTCAAATCTGCGGCAAGATTGGGCATCTTTCCAATCGTTGCTATTTCCGGTTCAATCAAGACTTTGACGGTGGCCCTTCTGTAAATCAGTGTTCTTTTGAAGAGTTTTCTGAAGATCAAGGAAGTTTTTCGCAAGGATTTGCTGGCCAAGGAACCTTTGCTGGACAAGGAGTTTTTCACGGTGGTCAAGTCAACAATCAAGGTGGATTCAACGCTGTTGGGTCCGGGGATTCTGGAATTTCTGAACCGTCTGTGGCCACTGTTGCAGCTGTTTCTGATGACTTCGGTGGTGGCTATGGCGATGTTGCTTGGTATCCCGATTCGGGAGCCACTTCGCATTTAACTCCAGACGCCGGTAATATTATTCAAACTTTTCCTTTGGTAATGGTAGGGTTTCTGTTGCTAATGGATTTTCTGTACCAATTGCTAATGTTGGTGTATCTATGCTTTCGTCTACATCTAGGTCTCTCATGCTTAATGATTTATTGCATGTTCCATCCATAAAGAAAAATCTTTTATCAGTGTCTAGGTTCACTAAAGATAATGATGTCTCTGTTGAGTTTTTTCCTGATTATTGTCTTGTGAAGGATTTGATAACTCGTCAACCAATATTGCGAGGGCTTCAAAGTGATGGTCTTTACAAGTTTTTTTATGCTTCTGCTGCTGCTAGTGATGCTTTCCTTGTTAGTACTAAGCCTGGTTCTGTTAATAATGTCAGCACATGTACTAAGTCTGATTCTGTTAATAATGTCAGCATATGTACTCGGTCTGATTCTATTAATAATGTCAGCACATGTTCTATTTCTGATTCTTCTTCTCAGCTTTGGCATAGGAGATTAGGCCACCCTTCTGTTAAATCTATTGTAAAGCTGGCATCTGTTTGTAATATTCCCAATGCTAATAAAATGCCTTTTTGTGAAGCTTGTAAGTTAGGCAAGAGTCACAAATTACCCTTTCAGAAATCTGTTTCTCTTTATTCTGAACTTTTACAATTAATTCAATTAGATGTTTGGGGCCCTTCTCCTCTAATTTCTAATAACTGTTGTTATTATATTAGCTTCATCGATGCATGTACTAGATTTACATGGATTTTCTTTATTTCTAAGAAATCTGATGTTTAAAAAGTGGTTGTTGAGTTTCATAAAATGGTTGAAAGACATTTTGATAAGAAATTAAAGGCTTTTCAATCTGACTGTGGCACTGAGTTTAAGGCTCTTGAATCTTATTTTTCTCAGTTAGGTGTTTTGTTTAGACATACTTGTCCTTATACATCTGAACAGAATGGAAAAATTGAGAGAAAACATCACCATACAGTAGAGTTAGGTCTTACTTTGCTTGCTCAGAGTAGCATGCCTCTCAAGTTCTGGTCTGATGCTTTCTATTCTGCTGTTTTTTTAATCAATAGATTGCCTTCTAAAGTTTTAGAAGGGTTAAGTCCTCATGAAAAATTATTTAAACAGAAACCTGACTATTCTTTTCTAAGAGTTTTTGGCTCTCAATGCTTTCCATTTGTTAGGCCTTATAATAAACATAAGCTTGATTTTAGGTCAAAAGCTTGTACTTTTATAGGGTATTGTTCTAAGCAACATGGTTATAAGTGCCTTACGGATGATGGAAGAGTTATTATTTCTAGACATGTCTTGTTTAATGAGTCTGTGTTTCCTTTTTCTTCTAAAGTTGAATCTTGTACTCAGAATGAGGCTGTTGATTTTTTCAAAGTCAAGTATTATGGGCATGTGTCTTCTAACTCAAGTCAGAAAGCTCTTTCTTCCTCTTCTCAGTCCAATTCTTCTTTTAGACAAAATGTTTCTCAAAATTCTTCTTTTTCTTCTGATTCTAATAGTTCTGATAATGCTTCTTTGTTTCAACCCTTGGAACAATCTACTCCTTTGAGTCCTACACCTGTGAGACCTGCTGCCATAGAATCTGTTGTTGTGAGCCCTGCTGCTGTTAGTCCTGTTATTTCTCAGTCTGGTCAAACTCCTTCTTTGGCTCCTGTTCAGTCTGCCTCTTCATCCCTAGTTCCTGTTCATTTGAGTCCTGCTGCTGGTTCTGGCCATATTTCTTCAGAATCTCCTTGTTTAAGTTCTGCTCAGGCTTCTTCTTTAAGTCTTGATCAAGTTCAATCTCTTGTATCTCAATCTGGACAACCTAAGGATGTTGTTGTTCCTACTCATACTATGGTCACTAGGTCAAAAGTTGGGATTTTCAAGCCTAAGGTTTTTCATGTTTCTGAAGAGGTTGATCCTCAATTACCTAAAGATGTTTATCAAGCTATGGATATTGATGAATGGAAAGAAGCTGTTCTTAAAGAATTAGATGCCCTAGTTCAAAAAGGGACTTGGGACTTAACTCATCTACCTAAAGACAGAGTTCCTATAGGATGTAAATGGTTGTTTAAGATAAAAAGGAATTCAGATGGTTCTATTGCTAGATACAAAACAAGGCTTGTTGCCAAGGGATATTCTCAACAAGCTGACTTTGATTATAAAGAAACCTTCAGCCATGTTGTCAAACTAGTAACTGTTAGGGTGCTTCTTAATGTTGCTTTAAGTAATGGCTGGTCCTTGAGACAAATAGATGTGGATAATGCTTTTCTCAATGGAGATTTAGCAGAGGAAGTGTATATGGTACAACCACCTGGTTTTGAGCAAGAAGATGGTTCAGGAAATCAGCTTGTATGTCATTTAAAGAAGTCTTTATATGGTCTTAAGCAAGCACCTGATGCTTGGTTTGATAAGTTTAAGGATCTTTTAGTTAAATATCTTGGGTTTACAGCTTCTCTTGATGATGTTTCCTTGTATTTCAGAGAACAATAAGGCAACAAAGTCTATATTCTGGTCTATGTTGATGACGTAGTAGTCACGGGAAATAATTCTGCTGAGGTTGATAAAGTAATCAAAGACATCAATTGTGTTTTTTCAGTTAAAGATCTAGGGTGTTTGAATTTTTTTTCTGGAAATGAGTGTTACTGCTGTTCATTATGGTGTCATCCTGAGTCAAAGAAAACACATTATGGAGCTGCTTGAAAAAGTACAAATGTTGGAAGCTACACCTACACCTACACCAATGGTTACAACTCCAAAATTGTCTCTTACTGATGGAGTGCCCATCTCTGATGCCACTCTTTATAGACAAGTGGTTGGATCTCTGCAACACATCTGCTCCACTCGACCTGACATTCAGTTTTCAGTCAACAAAGTCAGCCAATTCATGCAAGTACCTCTTGACACACACTGGAAGGCTGTAAAGAGAATTGTTCGTTATCTTAAAGGCACAGTTGATCATGGTCTGTTTTTTAGTACATGTGGGGCTCCTACATCTCTTATAGGATATACTGACTCTGACTGGGTAACCAGTGCTGATGATAAGAGGTCTACAGGAGGTTACTGTATATATCTTGGAGGTAATTTAGTTGCTTGGAGTTCAAAGAAACAAAGTGTGGTTTCTCATTCATCCACAGAAGCAGAATTCAGAGGCATTGCTGATGCTATGTGTGAGGGGATATGGATTAAATCTCTTCTCCAAGAGTTACAGATTCCCCTTTCTTCTACTCCAATTTTGTGGTGTGATAACACCAGTGCAATTGCTCATTCTGCAAACCCTGTTCACCAAGCTAAACTCAAACATGTTGAGTTAGATCTGAGTTTTGTCAGGGAAAAAGTGTCTGATGGATCTTTTCATATTGACTATGTACCAGCTGTAGAACAAGTTGCTGATGTCTTAACTAAACCTTTATCTACATCTTCTTTCATTGATCTCGGACACAAGTTAAAAGTTTTCTCTGCTGAGGAAGTAAAGTTCAGAGCTGCAGGAAGAGTTCACTAATTTGAATAAGTTGTTGGTCTTCAGAGAGAAAGAAGAAAGGAAATAGGAAGCATATGAATAGTTGTTGGTCTTCAGAGAGAAAGAAGAAAGAAAATATGAAGCATGTTAGAGGTTATCCAAGATTAGTTTGAGTTTGTTAAAACTGTTATGCAATCTGTTATGCAACAGTTAAAAATCTCTTAGCTGTAAATCTTTGCTAGCTGTTAAGTTTCATTAGCCTATATAATGTTGTGATGAGATCATTGTAATGTAAGTTGAGTTTATCATTGAAATAAAATAATATCACTTTCGTTTCTCTTCTTGTTTCTTCTCTACGTCTCTGTTCTTCATTGTTTCCTATCTTTGATCTGTATTTCATCAAATCTTCTTCCTTTCGAATGAAATGCATACCAAAGGTGAAGCATGATTGTTGTAATCCATTTTTATTTTCATTGGTCATGGAATTAACTATCATTTAAAATATATATTAGATGTTGTCATCCATATCACAAATGTTATAGTTGGCTTAGTGATAAGAGCACTCCATTCTATTCAATTGCATGCTTGTTTGAATTCTACCATAACATGTGGTGACACATGTCACCATATGATTGAATGATTAATCCATTGAATTAAATTGAAATTAATATTAAATTGATATAATATGTAAGTAACAACGATCACTTGTATAATTATGTAATTTTTTATTAAATGCCACTTCAGACTTTTCATTATGTTTCAACGTATGGTGACTTTATTGAAACCGCTTAAGTAGTTAAGTGATAAAATTGTCAAAATTAAAAATATAATAGTCATATTGACAATAATATTATAATTAAGTGGTCATTTAAGTAATTTAAGCTCTTAAAAAAACTGTGGAACATATACTAACTAAATAAACTCAAACAATGCCCGTCTGACATTTGACAGTCAAATTTGTTCCTCGTGAACTCCTTTACTCTATGGGAAACAGCTGTCCTCTTCCCTCAATCTGCTGAAAACCGCAATATCGAACGCCATGAAAATCTGTGTTGCATCAAATGATTTCACACTTCTCATTTTGTTTGTCCACAAGGGAAAAAAAGTGTAAATGCAGAGTTCCAGGTCCGGAGTGAACCGAAACCTACTAATTAATCTTTCAGCAATGGTCACCTTCCCATTTGTTTAAACTTGCAGTGGACCACCAAGCCACTGATTGTGTTGGACTCACCGCTATACTCTCATAATTCATAAGCCCCCACTTCAAAGAATTGAAACAAACTTTGATACTGCTCTCGGCCACTACATTCCCGTTGGAAATCCGAGGGCTTAGAGTCAGTCAAAAGCACACATGTACGTCCCGGATTCAACATGGAGAATGTTCATATCTTTTGCACTTCATTAAAAGTAGCAGTAGCACCAGAAATTGCTCCTTTTAAATGTGCCGTTGGGATTAGGAAATCTTTCCACGCAATGCCAAAAAAAAGCTCCTTATTTATATAGACCAGACTCCGAGGTTTTCTCTCATAAATTAACAACTACTCTACTAATTTTGCCTAGGTTTCCCGTGGGTCATTGAGGATGGACAGAAGCGTGGTTTTTGTTTTGATGCTGGCTTTCGTCGGAGTCTCTCTCGGCGCGGTTCACAAGGTGGGTGACTCCACTGGCTGGACTAGTCTCGGAAATATTGACTACCTCAACTGGGCTTCCGCCAAAACTTTTCATGTCGGCGACTCTCTTCGTACGTATCTTTTCTACTCTATCTTCTGCTACCAAAAACATCTTTTGGTGAACTCATGTTTGATTTGACCATGCAGTTTTCGAGTACAACCCACAATTCCACAACGTCATGCAAGTCACCCACAACGATTACCAGTCATGCAATGGAACGTCGGCCGTCGCCTCCTACACCACCGGATCTGACTCTGTAACCCTCAAAAGGCCAGGCCACTTTTATTTCCTCTGCGGCGTCCCGGGACACTGCCAAGCCGGTCAGAAAGTTGATGTTTTGGTTAAACCGTCATCCAAAGGCCCAACCGCAAGTCCAAGTCCTAGTCCTAGCCCGTCTACTTTGGGTTCGTCTCCTGCAAGCTCACCTTCGGAAATGGCGGTGACTGCCCCTGGCCCGGCTCAGAGCAGTGCCCTGTCTCTCGTCTCCTCCAAGGTTTCCAGCTTTGTCGCAGCTTGTATCGTTGGTTTTGCCTTCTACTTCTAGGCTTCCGGTGCTTATGATTTGTATTTTTGTTTAGAGCTTGGACTATTTGGGGGCGGCGTTATCATGTTTAGGCCATATTTTATCAATGTATTAGGCTTTGCTTGATTGCCAGATGAAATCAATGTTTAATTTTCTTCATTTTGAACATTCGAAATTTATTATGAATATATATTTTTAAATTAGAGTTTAAGCTAAAGGGGTACTACTATCCTTGAGTTCGACAAAAATAAATTTAATTTTACATTTTGTCGAAAAACGTGCTTAATGTGTTTTCTTAGTCTGTAAAATTGACCAAATTAACTATTATTGTGCCAACGTGGCAGTTAACGGTGATGATGTGTCAATTCATGATGCTTACATGACGGATCACGATGCCGACATAACAATACACATTGGATGATGACGTGGAGGAAGGGGCTGAATTCATTATTTTAACCGAATTCTAAGGTATTATTGATTTTTTTGCCGAGTTCAGGGGTATAATGGATTTTAATTAAAAGTTCAATAACTTATTTAATATTTAAGTTTAAAAAATAAGAATTTAGGAAATTATTGATATTTTTAAAATATTAAAATTGGATAAATAATTTGTTTAAATTTTAAGTTAATTTAATCAATTTATTTAGTTTTTTAAATAAAATTAGATAAATAATTTGGTTTTTTGAGTTGAACTTTTACAAATAGAATATATGAAAAATCGATTAACAAATTAGTGTAAATATCATTTGGGTCCCTGATAATTTAAAATAAGCAAAGTGAGGACTCTCACAAAAAATTAAAATATTCTTATTTTTTATAAAATCCATAAAGTTAATAAAAATAAATAAAATATTTAAAAAAATTAATGAAAATAAAAATTATATAAAAATTTAAAATATATTAGGATTATAAAATAATAAAATTTAAATATAAAAACTTAATAAAGAATGTTTATAAAGTATGAAAAAATTGAATACAAAAGTCTTCGACTTCGTTAGTTTCACTAAAAAAATTTCAGTGGAATCAACCTTGTATTAGAGTAACAATAAAACTATTTTTTTTCGCTTTTCTACATCAAATTGATGCTCATTAATATTTGATGTAGAAAAATAAAAAAAATTTAAGTTTTATTACTACACTTATATAAGGATGTTTCAATTGAAAATATGTTCAAGGAACATTAGTACGCTTAACATAACAAGAAAAGACTTTTCTGATGACTTATAAATAATTTTAAATTTGAATTTTTTATATTTATAACTTTTGATATTTTAATTTAAATGTTTTTATTTACTTTTTTAAAATTTATTATAGTGATTTCATTTTTTAATATTTTATAAATATTATATTAATATTTTGGGTAAAGTACACAGACGGTTACTGAACTTTGGTAAAAGAAACAAAATGGTAACCAAACTTTCAAAAATCACAAAATGGCAATTAAACTTTATGTTTTATAACAAAATGGTAACGAGACGTTAATTGCCGTTAAGTGATTGTTATAAATTTTGGTGTAATAAAATATCTAGTCCTTCATATTTATACATTCAATCAATTTAGTCCTAATTTGAAACAATTCACTAAATTTAGCCCTTGTTATTTATACATTCTTTTAATTTGGTCCTTAAAGCAAAATTCCAAAGTATGGTAACATGATAAATAATTACAATTAAATTTTTATAGGAACTCGAAAACTCGACTCGACTCGACTCGAATCGAAAAAATTTCAAATAAAATTTGAGTTGTAAAATATGACGCGTCAACTCGAATAACTCGAAGTTTTTTTACTCGACTCGATCGAACACTTATCTCTATCTTAAGATATGACGCGTCAACTCGAATAACTCGAAATATTCGAATATTTTAAATCATTTTTTCCTTTTAAATCGAATATTTTTTTAAAATAGAATATTCAATATTTTCATATTTAAATCATATCGAATATTTAATAACTACTTTAAATATTCAATTTAATTTAAAAATATTTGGTTTAAAAGAAAAAATTATTTAAAATATTCGAATATTTAATAACTATTTTAAATATTTTTCTTTTAAATATTCGAATATTTAATAACTACTTTAAATATTTATTAAATATTTGAATATTTTGAATCAATTTTTTTTTTGTAAATTGAATATTTTTAAATTAAATCGAATATTTAAAGTAGTTATTAAATATTCGATGTGATTTAAAAGAAAAAATGATTTAAATTATTCGAATATTTTGAGTTATTCGAGTTGATGTGTCATATCTTAAGATAGAGGTGAGCGTTCGATCGAGTTGAGTCAAAAAATTTCAAGTTATTCGAGTTGACGCATCATATTTTACAACTCAAACTTTATTTGAAATTTTTTCGATTCGAGTCGAGTTTTCGAGTTCCTATAAAAATTTAATTAAATATTCAAATATTTTAAATCAATTTTTTCTTTTAAATTGAATATTTTTAAATTAAATTGAATATTTAAAGTAGTTATTAAATATTCGATGTGATTTGAATATGAAAATATTAAATATTCTATTTTAAAATATATTCGAATATTTCGAGTTGATGTGTCATATCTTAAGATAGAGGTGAGCGTTCGATCGAGTCGAGTAAAAAATTTTGAGTTATTCGAGTTTACGCGTCATATTTTACAACTCAAACTTTATTTGAAATTTTTCGATTCGAGTCGAGTTTTCGAGTTCCTATAAAAATTTAATTAAATATTCGAATATTTTAAATCATTTTTTCTTTTAAATCGAATATTTAAAGTTGTTATTAAATAATCGATGTGATTTAAATATGAAAATATTAATTATTCTATTTTAAAAAATATTCGATTTAAAAGAAAAATGATTTAAAATATTCAAATATTTCAAGTTATTCGAGTTGACACGTCATTTCTTAAGATAGAGACGAGCGTTCAATCGAGTCGAGTCAAAAAAATTTGAGTTATTCGAGTTGACGCGTCATATTTTACAACTCAAACTTTATTTGAAATTTTTTCGATTCAAGTCGAGTTTTCGAGTTCCTATAAAAATTTAATTGTAATTATTTATCATGTTACATACTTTGGAATTTTGCTTTAGGACCAAATTGAAAGAATGCATAAATTACGAGGGCTAAATTTAGTGAATTGTTTCGAATTAGGACTAAATTGATTGAATGTATAAATATGAATGACTAAATGTGTTATTATACCAAATTTTATAACAGTCACCTAACGACATTTAACGTCTAGTTATCATTTTGTTATAAAACATAAAGTTTAATTGTCATTTTGTGATTTTTGAAAGTTTGGTTACCATTTTGTTTTTTTTACCAAAGTTCAGTGACCGTCTGTGTACTTTACCCTAATATTTTTTTTATTTTTTTAGCTTAAATATTAAGTAAGTTATCAAACTTTTAATTAAAATCAGTTATGCCCATGAATTCGGTAAAAATATCAATTATGCACTCGAGTTCGGTTAAAATAATCAATTCTACCCCTTATGTCACGTCATTGTCTCAGATGTACTGCCATGCCATCATCGTGGACCGTCATGTCAGCAACGTGGACTGCCACGCCAGCACTGTAACGGTCAACGTCGATCAAATGGTCAATTTGATCAATTTAGCGGACTAGGGGCCAAATTAGGTGTAATTTTTTTAGCGATGGATGAAATTGATTTTTTGAGTCGAACTCAGAGGTAAAAGTACCCTTTAGCTTAGGGATGGAAATCTTCTGCCCTTTTTCGGTGCTCTTACTTATGTCCCCACGCTCAAAATTAAGTTTAGGGTTTTAATTTAGGGAATTTATGGTATGATGTATTTTTTATGATATATGGTGTAGGGTTTCAGATTTAAAATTTCGAATTAAGACTTGAATTTAATTTTGTAATATTTTTTAGTGTTGAGGTATATAAATAGGGCAAAAAAGAAGGAGTGGATTTTCATCCTTAGCCTAGAGTTTATATTTGGTGTACAACAACGTATAATTTAATACATTTATGAGTGAATTAGTTTATAGCACATGACTAAAACATTTAAAATGTTCCATCCACTATTAAGAGGGCCAGAAAGTTGAGAATATAGGTCACACGCCCAAGAGTTAGTCCAAAACCATCATTTACCGGCAAAACAACAGTCGGAGATGTTAACAGCTAGCCCAGTTGATAGCATTGCAACATCTACGTCCATATGAAGCTTCCACCTAATTCAACAAACATTCCCACCTCGTAATCTGGAATCTGGATATCTCGTTCATTATCATTTAGACAAGTTATGAAAGTGTGTAAACTCATTTAGCTTTAAACTATTATAAATGGATCTTTCTCATATGAGTGGCAAAATATTTGTATATAAATACTGATATCTTTTAAGTAACTATCATCTGTTTATTGGTTGATTTTGTACAATAACTTCAATTTTACTGATAACAACCATAACAATATTTCTAAAAAATAATAATAAATATTTCTATTAAAAAATATATTAGTTACGAACCAAGATTTTTTTCTGTCCAGCAATTGCGCCATGCATCATGGCTAAAGTTTGTTAATGCCTTTTATTATGTGTGTTAATGTGAGTTACCAAAAGAATACAACTTTGATTTGTTATTGCTTAAGCATAGAAATAGAATCAATGGGATAATTGCAACATGGGACCAATGTTCATAAAGTGAGAAGTTATCAATTTTCAACGGTTTTCCCTGAGAAATTAACGGTGCATGGGGGGCAGAAAATCCCATCAAAATCATTGCCAATTCCTCTGCCTACAACAACAAGATTTGAATGGAGTTTGATAGGGACGGGCATAAAATTTTATATTAGAAAATGAACTTATAAAATTCTATAAGAGACTGAACTTATAAAATTTTACGGGAATAAAATTAAAAATATGTAAAAATTTTAAATTATATACAAATTTTAAATTTTTTTAGAATACGGCCGCAACCATGGTATAATGATATCTACTGCAAGAGACAGTGAAGGTGTCTTCACCAAGCCAAACCAATTAGATATGGATGTACCAAACATAATACCCAAAACCACCATATTTTATTAAACATCCATTTCATGTTGTTGGGGACATTTATTATTATTGTTAAGTAACCTTTTACATATAAAAGAAATAAATGCAGGTAATGATTAAAATATAGAATTTTAAATTTCAAAGTTTTGAAACTGATCTAATACTAACTCATTTATTTCTCTACCTTATGATGGTTTATCCATCAACTTTGTCCATCTCTATTGATTTATCCGATTGTTTTTGTCTAACGTTTTTCATCTAATTGATGAACATATGAGTAAATTTGGAACTTCATTTAGCAATGAATAGTGTTGTACTGTTGGCATTGTTGGGTGAGAAAACTGGAACATTAACGAAGTATGTTTGGTTTGCTGGAATGAAATAGAAAAGGAAATGTGAATGGAATCGAGAACTAATATGTAGAGGTTTGTATTCGACCGAGTTGAATTATTTGAGTTTTTATATTTTAACATGATTTTTTTATTGTTATGAATATTATGTCTTAATCTAAAATCAGAGGCATAAAAAAATAGTTGATAAATAGATATAGTGTTAGCAAAGAGACAAAAATCGTAATCTGACCTATAAGTTACAACATTTTCGACTTTATTTGAGTAACCTTTGGAAAGTTTTGTTGGTTTCAGTTTCATAGATGAACACAACCTTTTCATTGACCAACAGACTAAATTGGTGGGAAGAAATAATTTGCTAAGAGTTATACATTTGGAGGATCCAATTGAATAAAATGAAAATTTAAAGGATTAAATAGCAAAAAGAAGAAATTTGTTGTCAAAAAAAAGTTGAAGTTACATAAGTATTCCAAAGTGATTGAAGAGCATGTAGTTCATATTTGGTCAAGAACGAGTTCAAATCCGTCAAACCTGACTTAAATGAGAAAATCAAGATCCAAAATGCAAAACAAAGAAATTCATTTTTTTTTTGAATTGGTACATTTTGAACTCGTCTTGAACTCAAAACCAACCAACTAATTCAAAATACTCAAATAATTTAAATTTAAATATATTTTTTTCTAGTCGAATTAAGTTTTGTTCACATTAGTAACATGTATTAGGTAGTTTGGTTAATTGAATCTAATAGATGTGTAATACTATTATATTTTTCACAAATCCTAATTCTAATCATAAACTACTTAGAGGATAGGGAAAGAGGAACTTATAGTGAGTCTCATGACCTAAGAGAATATGAGAAAACAAAGATATGTAGCTTGGCCAACCGCCTAAATGTGTTTGTTGAATGTTATTATTTTATTTAGTTGATTGGAATAGTGTTAAAGAATATTAAAGGAATGATGATAAAATGACAATTTTACCCGTTGATTATAAAAAATATTTTTTTTGATATAAAAAGGGATACTGCTACGAGCCTCGTTAAAAATCTCCCTAAACCTAAATGGAGGAAAAGAATACTCATAGCGGTATTTACAAGAATGCTAGAAAAACCATGTAACTCCCGAAGGATAACAACTTACGTACATAGGTACTCAGACCACCGGAGTCCCTGCTAACACTAACGGTAGAACATCTGCCAGAGGGTGTTCAAATAATACTTCACTCACATGCAAGCCATTTCGCTAGTGCATCCGCAATCACATTACCTTGACGTCGGATATAACTTGTGTGCACCATTCAGTCACGACGTAGCATATCATGTAAATCCTGAACAAGCGCATCCCCTGCTAATGCCAAAGATTCCCCTTTTAAAATACTCACCGTCGTTGAGTTATTCAAATCTAATTAAACACGGTGATATCCAAGTCGCCAGGCATGTAAAAGGATGCTATACGTTGCCCATAGCTCCGCTTTCAAGACTGAACAAATACCTAAACTTCTGGCAAACCCAAGTAACCAAGTTCCTGACTCATCTCAGATCACTCCTCCAATAGCAGCTCGATTATCGACACCCCCAACCGTGCCATCAGCGTTTGCCTTCACCCATTCGAGACGAGAAGCGCGCCAAGGCTGTGGCGAATGAAGCTGCCCGGTGTTACCAACCTGCAATCTGGATACGTTCTCTTTTCCCGAATCTGCAGCAGCTGAAATTTCATACCATAAACTAAGAATATACGCAATAGATGTGCCATGAATCACCTGCACATCCTTAAAAACCAGATCGCTTCTTCTCTTTCATAGCGCCTATAGCGCGATTGCATACAACAAATTCCAACTACCCTTTTGAATTAATTACAGTCGAGCTTTTTAAATTCCCATGTAACCATTGATCAAAGCTTCCTATGAAAAACGAAGGTTGCAGATCTTGAGGGAGGAGATGTCTTCAAATTATCTCGACACGAACACGTCGCTGGAGAACATGATCCAAATCTTCTACCTCGTTTAAACAGATTGGACACTGACTATCTTGCGTAAGATGTCGCCTTGTCCTCTCAGCATTAGTCAAGACCCTATCGTGCAAACATAGCCAAAGGAAAGAACGAATGCGTTGTGGCACTGCAAGCTTCCAAACCACCTTCCACATGCCATGATCAACATTAGATACCGACTGCATCAACGCCGAATATGCTGACGCAGTTGTAAACAACCGGGATTCAGTGCATTTCCAACCCGGTTGGTCACACCCTAAACTTGCGCGAGGAAGAATAACACATTCGATACACAATAAAGCTTCGCTTGGTAAAAGATTTCGCAACCTAGACCAATCCCAATCCCCAGAGAAAGAAACCATACTTGCCACAGGTGTCCTCGAGGGTGCCACGGGTGCCGAACAATAATTAGCAAGAGGACCAAAGTTATCCAGCCACTCATCCCACAAAAAATCGACGGACCAACCATCTCGAACCTGCCAGCATAAGCACTTACGGGTATCCTCCCAAATTTGACATAGCCCTTGCCAAAGTCTTGATGCCCCTGGCTTTTTAATTTGAGCTGGTAAAATACCTTGCCACGTATATTATATTTTTCCTTTAAAACACGTACCTATAATTTATTCGCAGAAGTAGCTAACTGATACGCAATTTTCATAAGCAACGCCTTATTATGATAAGAAAGATTCTTAAAACCCAACCCACCTAAGTAAATTGGTGATTGGAGTACCTCTCATTCAAAAAGAGCCATTGCATCACATACTCCTTTAGGGATCCAAGTGGACTGCATTACGTAGGTCGGGATGGCTTGGAGCACAGCCTTGGCCAGAGTGATCTTCCCCTCTAGAAAGAGAGACTGGGCAGCCCAACCCGATAACCGAATTTGAATCTTCTCAAGCAAAAATTTATAAGTACCACCATTGACCCTGCGGTGCAGAAGCGGTACACCTAAATACATCCCAACATCATCCACCATCTGAAACCCGAACCTGTCAGTCAGCAACTGACACCTTTCGGAAGAACAATTCTTGGGGGAAAAATACTTGAGTTTTTGTAGCGCTAACTCGATGTCCAAATCAGTCATAGAACTCTAACAGAATATCCTTGATAGCATCCACCTGTTCAACTAAGGCTTCTGCAAACAGTACTAAGTCATCAGCAAAGAAAAGATGAGTAAGAATTGTACCTTCACGAGTTAACCGAATAGGCCTCCATATCCTAGAGTCTACTGCCCGCCGAATTGCATACGATAATCACTCCATACAGAGAATAAATAGATAAGACGATAGTGGATCGCCTTGACGAATCCCCCTAGAAGGCATAAATACATTTGTTACCTCGCCATTCCACAAGATTTGAGTCAAAACGAAAGAAGTACAAGTCATTATCCACCCAATAAACTTTTCAGGCAACTGCAGCTCGTGTAATGCTTCCTTGACAAAGTTCCAGTCTAGCCGATCATAAGCCTTTTCCAAGTCCACCTTGATTGCATCCATGATTTAGTATCGTTTTTCCGACTCATACTATGAATAACCTCTTGAGCTAAAATAATATTATCAGTGATCTGTCTGCCCGGGACAAAGCTAGTTTGTGTTTGCTCAACCCAACCTGGCAAGTGTGGTTTCAAGCGATTTACTAAAATCTTCGAGATCACTTTATACAGTACCGTGCACAAACTGATGGGTCTAAACTGTTTGATATTCTCCAGATGTTGTACCTTCGGGAGGAGTACTAAAAGAGTACGGTTAGCAGAAACATCCAGGTTCCCGATTTTAATAAAATACTGCGCAAACCGGACCATCAATTCCCCCACAACATGTCAATTCTTCTGAAAAAAACCCGCATGATAACCATCAATCCCAAGGGCATTGGATGGGGCCATACTAAAAAGAGCGCATTTTACCTCCTCATAAGAAATCGGTCGAACCAGGATGTTGGCATGACTCGGCAATAACGGCATGAAACCGCCACAAAGAGGCGGCGAAGAAATGCGCCTTGGCTCAGCCACGAATAAGACGGAGAAGAAATTAACAGCCAGCTCTTTCAACGCACGCGGATCAGTACACCAATTACTGTTCTCATCTCTTAATACTCGGATGAAATTATGCCGCCTACGCCCCATGGTCTTAGAATGAAAAAACTTCGTATTGCGGTCACCATTCATAATCCACTGACTCCGGGACTTCCAGTACCACAAAATCTCTTCCTACGCTAAAACTTCATTTAATTCCTTTTTGAGTGCCAGCTCCAAATCAATAAGAAAAGGGTTCCAATACCTGTCTAAAGAAGCTTCAACCCCGCGGATTCTAGCTAACAACCTCGCCTTCCATTTCCCGATGTGGCCAAAAGTTTCACTATTCCACTTATGTCTGGCTTCCGCAAACTCAGATAGATTGTCAAACACATTTATATTATTATTCCAATTATCCTTAACCCGTTCCAATACGGGTGCCCTAAAAGCTTGGTCGTTCCGAAACAATACCAGACGTTCTGAAATGCCTAGGCACAGATTGGCCCGAAAATGCATTTTGGCATCCCCAAGTGTTCCCAAACTTACCCCAAAACATCACAACCCACGTGGCAACATATTAAACAAACAATCTAGAGGCAAAACACCCTAAAAATAGGTTTCAAATAAGCATACACACAAATATGGATCTTAACCACAAAAGCTCATAAGAATCACTTAGCTCCAAAAACACCAACAAGCCATATCACATGTCAACTAGCCAAAAGCCTAAAAAAGCCTCAATATAGCATGGTACCAACATTTATAACATGTAGCAAAATGGTAAAACACGTGAGAGTTTATAACAACCTCCCTAAAGACAACCACATGTATTCGCATTGCTAAATCATTATTACAACTTAAAAAGCATACTTGAGCTTAAGCTACGAACATCGGAGCCTTTCCCTCGCCTTCCTTTGCTTTCCGGAACGCTAACGATCTGCATTGTTGGAAAGGAGCGCGTAAACATAAAGATTAGTAAGTGATGCTCAAACCACAACAACAACAATGCAATTTTTAGGTAAACCATTTAAGAATTGAAAACAAAGCCACAGGCATGATTTCCACCAACATGAATATCAACAATCTAACATGAGCTTGGCATCTTACATCAAGTAATGCTACATCATAAATAACATAGCATGACAAACAATATTCACCAAGATAACATTCAACCTTCCAATACAAGAGTATTATGGCAATTATGGTTACATTACTAGGATACACGGATTGGACTCGATGGCATCTTACATCATCGAATCTATAAGAACAACAAGACTCGCGATGACATCTTACATCATCGAGGTCTACAAATAAGTTTCCGGTGGCATCTTACATCACCGTACTCCTCCCTAATGGCATCTTACATCACTAGAGCCACGCGCGAATTTTACACGTGCACACTAATCCTATGGTTGACCAATTATACCCGGTAAGACTCATATATTTGCCAATACTCAACCATCACATAAACCAACATAGCATTTCCACATTCATAAATTGATTTCACACAATCATCTCATATCAACAAAGCATAACAAGCTTAAAAAGGAAATTCCGGAAAAGTAAAATGTGAACTTTAAACACTTACTCTCGAGCTTAGGTTGGCTTTTCAAGCCCAACCTAAACTCTCAAAAATATTTCCACTTGCCGGTAGAGCCGAAACGATAGCCGAACCCCGATTCAAGCCTCCAAACTACGCGGTCTTGCGTCCAAAGGATCCAAACTTGTTTCCCTTGTTTCTAGCCAATCCAAATATGATGCATTAGACCCAAAACAAACCTCCAAACTTGCAGCAACACAGAAACTCATCATTCAACATCAAAACCACATTGATTCACACTCGAAACACTTGGAAACACCATCAAAACGTCCCAAAACAACTAGTAGCCAAAACCTAACAAATTCACCATCAAAATAATTTCTTTAAGCATCCAAAATACTTACCCAAAGTCTACAAACCACCAGCCCAAAATTTCTCAAAAGAACAACCCCAAAACCCACATTTTTAACTCCAAAATCCCTCATTTTTACTGATTTCGGGTTTTTTACATTTAGCCATTATTTAGCATTTTTAGGATACCATAACATGATTAAAAACATCCTTGAACATGACACCAAAAGACCCAAACGAAAATTCTTCATTTTACTCTTTTTCAAACTCAAGGCATTTTTGAAATAGCTTTAAACAATGGGTTTTTAAGGAAAGTTTAACTAATAACAATCTTAAGGAAACCAAAAATCAAAACAAAGGATAGCTTACCTTGAAAACTTGTTTGTGGTGAGGGTTGGAGCAATGGAATAGTAACAATGGTGGGTTTGTAAAGTAACGTGAAAAGGAAAAACTTGGAGAAGATGATGATATTTTTAAAAGAAACCCCTTTTAAAAATTCCAAATTTTCCCTTTTGCCCTTTTCCATTAAAACCCAGTATTTTCTCTCAATTAACTTAAACTCAAACCGGTTTAACCAAACCCGGTTATCTCCCATCCTCTAAACCCGGGGCGTTACAAGTCTAATTTGACCCATAAAATATAAGAAAAAATGGATACACAAATTATATAAATTTTACAAATTTATCAAACTATGAGTTTAAGATTTTAGTTTATTATTTAAGTCGTAGGTTTAGCATTTAAGATTTAGAGTTGTTTAACCTTTTTTACACCGATCATCACATCATGTATCAATATATAACACATAAAATATGGACTAAAATTTTATATTCTCCCACTTGTCTCAATGCAATAAAACATAATCCTTCAAGTAGTGCTGGTAAAAAATAAAATGTTGTTATTCTTAGGGATCTAAATTCAAACAATTTATTTGTACGATATGTGTACATTATCATAGGATTAAGATTAATGAACAAATATTATCTATAACCACTCCATAGCAATAAAAAAAATAGCTCATAACAAGATATCTTTCTTATAATAGCCATCACAATTATCATAATGTAATAACAACAAATGCGGGTTATGACTATCATATATAGTTTAAGTCATAGAATTTCTCTCATATATTACAACTCAATATAATAGGTCATTGAGCATATAATGTACAAGAATCCATGGGTCAAATTGGGCTGGTTTGGATAAAACCCATGTAAAATATTAATGTACTTTAGGTTTATTCAACTCTAAATATAAATCTCAATTTTGACAAAGTTCATTTATATTTATAAATAGGCCTAGTATAGCCTTTTTTATTAAAAAAAGTCACTCGATCTTTAAATTTTTTATATTCTCTTTCGACTCTGGAACGTTTTTGTTTCCAAATTGAACCAACTTAAGAAAAAAATAACATGTTAAATAGATATAAACTATATTATTTTTTGCTAAAATAATAATAAAAATATTTTTCTAAAATAAAAATGTATTTAAATTATTAAAAATTGTAAAATTTATGAAAAAATATTTAAAAAACTACAAATATTAGGAAAAAACAAAATATATAAGACCTAAATATGTTTTTTGTTAGTTGGTTCAATTTGACAAAATCAAAAACTCGAGGGCCAAAAAGAAAATTTTAAGGACTAAACTAGCCTTTTTTAAAAAGTTTGAGAGTCAAAATGACATTATACCTAAAGATACCAATTTAAGAAGAAAAAAGAAATACATACAGACTGATACAAATTTCTTAGTAAAATTTTTTTAAGCAATGCGAAAGGGGTTTTTACGGATAAAATTCGTTTGTTCCGTTTCGGTGTTATTACATATGTCACAACATTAAAAAACATTACAAAATTAAATTTTAAGCTCTAACCCTAAATTTTAAATCCTAAATCTTGCACCTTATACCCTAAAAATACACTCTACTTTAAATTCTCTAAACCTTAACCATAACCCCTAACCTAAAACCTTAAATCTTAAACTCTAAAATTAATTTTAAGCATGGAATCATATGTAAAAACACCTAAAAGAGTAGAAGATTTTCTTACCTTAAAAAAGTTGAAGTTGACACTTATTATAGTCCGATAAGAACACTTGGAAGAACAGTACAAACTTCAAACACGTGAGCCTAAATATTTTAGGTTTTTTAGGGGAAATAATTCAACTGAAGTATAATATTATGAATATAGCATGCTGTTTATTCAATAAATTAAGATATTTGTTACGATGAAAGGAAATACATCGTGCGTTTCTAATTAGTTTCATACATTTATTTATTTTAATAGGACATAAAAAACTCTTTAGGATTACATGACGAGTTCTCTATACTTTATTAAAAAAAATACAAAAAAATCGTTAAAAACACACGACGAGTTCTCTTTTCACTTTAGCTCAACATACCTTGTATCTCTAAAATTATAATTTAGTTGGATTATTTTCCTAAAAAGCTAATATTTTATTCAAAATTTAGGGATAATATTAAAATAAATGTTTTTGTCACTAGATGTAAACTGCCCTGTAATAAAGTGATAATGTAAATGATTAAAATGTAACATTTTTATAATTAATGACAAGAAACAAATAAAAAAAGAACTGAAGGACCTAGCCATATAGTTCACTCTAGAATTAAAAGAAGAAAAAAACAGCTGAACAACAAGAAGCAGTCTGTGTTTGTCAAAAAAACAACAAGAAGCATTCTGCGTATATAAAGATCAGCACCACCAAACCAAAGCCTTAACCATCCTCTTTCAACTCATCTCCTCACTCGCGCAACTCGGTCATTCACCCCTGGATATAACTCTCGAGTAGCCCACAGAGAAAACCGAAAACCTTACCCTCTCACCTTTCATTCCTCAGGCTACAGAACAGAGATATTAATTCGAAACATTATACTCCTGCTTCTTGCCGCCATTAATGCTTATCAGCAACATAGCGTGAACAGAGGCTCTTTGCTTTCTTAAAGGACTTTCAAGACGCCAGCAAGCAAAATATAAATTCTCCAAACATTTTCTTCAACTCTCTAAAATGGAGCTGAGTCAAGTAACTTTGGAGATCTTCACGAAACTTGAGCAGAAATGGCTATCTCACTGTGAAACCACCAAAAAGGTTCGGATCCTCAGCATTGACGGTGGTGGAACCACCGGCATTGTCGCCGCTGCCGCTCTTATACACCTTGAAGATCAGATCCGCCTCAAAACCGCTGATCCTCATGCTCAAATTGCCGATTTCTTTGACATGATAGCTGGCACTGGCGTCGGTGCTATTATTGCCGCCATGCTCTCAGCCGACGATGGAACTGGCCATCCGCTTTTCACTGCTAGAGAAGCTGTCAAGTTCATCACTCAGAATAACTCCAAGCTCTTCAAAGTTAATAAACTCGCCGGAGTTCTTCACCGTCAGAAGAGATTCTCCGCCAAGAGCATGGATAAGGTGCTCAAGGAAATGTTCAAGAGAGAAGACGGGACGGTTTTGACACTGAAGGACACGTGTAAGCCTCTCTTGGTTCCTTGCTTTGACCTCAAGAGTTCCGCTCCCTTTGTTTTCTCTCGTGCCGACGCTTCCGAATCACCGAGCTTCAACTTCGAGCTGTGGAAAGTATGCCGCGCCACGTCAGCCACTCCAAGCCTCTTCAAACCTTTTCCATTGATATCCGTGGACGGCAAGACCTCGTGCTCCGCCGTGGAAGGCGGTTTGGTCATGAATAATCCTACCGCAGCTGCAATCACGCACGTGCTCCATAACAAGAGAGATTTCCCGTCGGTGAACGGCCTGGAGGATCTGCTGGTTTTGTCGTTAGGCAACGGTCCGTCGTGCGGAAGGTCAAAGGTTTGTAATTACGGCGATTGCTCAACTTCTTCCGTCGTTGACATTGTGCTCGACGGAGTCTCGGAGACCGTGGACCAGATGTTGGGGAACGCTTTCTGTTGGAACGGTGCAGACTACGTTAGAATCCAGGTGTGTATGTCATTACTTTTTTTTAATCCGTAGTTAAATACGTTTGACTGCATTATTTAAAATGTTTTTTATCAACATTTTCTTTCATTTTTCTCAGTATACAAACACATTTAATCTTATTTCTATTATTATTATTATTATTATTATTATTATTATTTAATTTTGGATTTGAAACGTGCAGGCAAACGGAGTGGGGAGTGAAAGGATGATGGGGCCGAGAATGGAGGAGGTACTGAATGAAAGAGGAGTGGAGTCGTTACCGTTTGGCGGGAAGCGGTTACTGACGGAAACTAACGGACAGAGAATTGAGGGCTTTGTGCAACGCCTTGTTGCCTCCGGAAAAACAAGCCTTCCTCCAAGTCCCTGCAAGCAATCAGCCGTTAGTCCGCTTGCCAACGGCCGTTAAACAACTTTTTTTTTCACTCGTTTTGTTTTTCCTCTTTTAACCCGTTGTAAGTTGTAACCAACCGACCGGCTCCTCAAGGTTTTTTTTAACTGTCCCCACCATAGAGTTAAAAAAAGAAAAAGGTGCTAATCAGTCGAATAATAACGTCTCCATTGTGGCCGAATCAATTAATTAGTGTAGATTAATCAGTATTAAGTTAATCCTAGTATTATTAGCAAAAAATAACTTTTGTCTGGTGGACGCTATGCCAAAATCTATGAATTTCTTTTTCGGTTGTTCCCTTTCAAAGAAAAGAATGTCATGCGCTACTGTTCGATAAGTAGTATTGAGGTATTTTTTGATTGCGCAATGGATCTGAACACTTAACAATTAAATGGTATTGTATGCCTATTCTTAGATGTTTGGTGTTGTTTTAGTTCTAAAATTTTATTTTTCGACTCTTATATTAATCATGTGAGTTTTTATTTATTAAGGAGAGCACGATCTACAGATCGTGTCTTGTTTATCGGTAGAGGTGAGCAAAACACGATTAAAAAAGTTAAATTTTTTGACTCGTCACGAAAAAGTTTGACTTGACTTGAATCATGATTTCTTAAACTCGATTTAATTTTTTTATAAATAATATTTGAGTTATAAAATGAGACTTGAACAACTCGTAATTTTTAGTAATGAGTGAATCAGTTTTCAAGTTCAAGTCGAGTGCCTTAACTCTACATGATATATGCATATGAAAAATATGAAGAATATATATGTATGTCATACACAGTTATAGAAAGTAGTTTAAGTTGAAACCAATTAAACTATAATATTATAAATATTTACAATTAAATTTGAATAGAAACTTGGACAACTCGGCTTGAAATAATTTGAAATAAAATTTGAGTTTATAAAATATGACTCGTTAATTCTACTAATTCAAAAAAAATTACTCGACTTGATTGAATACTCATGTATGCTTACCATGACTTACCTCATACGTCGAACTATCGTATGTTGTTCATACCGGTTGATTTGAGCGCATAGCAATAAAGACCCAATTGAAAGGTTCGGAGATGTGAAAGATCATATTGGAGAGATTGGAGGATTAAATGGCAAATTGAAAGAGAAGTGTCGTATTGGAGGAAGAATACCGCTTAGGGGTTGAACCCATGCCTTAAGGCTTAAAGGGCATTGTTAGACGCAATCTATACCGTTCTGTCCTCAGTATAAATTTTTTTTAAAAAAAAAAGGATTATGCACGTTTGCTCCCCTTACTTTTTAAATATTTAATTTTTTCTCTTAAAACTTAAATCTTGGTTTTATTCCTAAACAATATAATATATTTTACGACCACACTCAACACTTGTTGGTTCAAGTGTTCCACATTGATATATCAACCAATGGAGAAATATCTTAGCAATGAGGTAAGTACGTAGTAGATGAACAGAGCTCAACTACCGTGAGTCATGACAAGCAGTATGATAAGTTGAACCAAGCAAGCACTGGCAAACAAGGCCACGGGATCCAAGTAGGTGACCGGGGTGGGGGCACCGTACCATTGGTGCATTGAATAGAATTTCCCTTTTAACCAAGCCCCTTCCCATCCCTTTTGCAAACGTTGCAGCAGAAGAATAGACATGGAAAGGGAATCGAATCCTCTTCATCCTACACTGTCAAACCCCAATAATTTCTTAAATAAAACAGTTACCCTTCTAAAGATCAACTATAAAAAGTTGAGAGAAAGAGAAACCGACTTTTTCCCTCGCTAGATAAATAGAAAAACGAGAATAATTTAGTGAACAATGGTATTACATAACTTGATATAAAAATTATAATCTATTATAATTTGAGGTTCGAGTCTAGACAATCTTTTACTGTTAGTGCAGGGTGGTAGCATTGGGCATGTGTAATGTGTGTCAGTTGAATTGATTTTTGATAGATTGATACCTCAATTATCAACTGAAACTCTATGAATCTAGTGGTCCATTTACTCTTCTTTTTGTAATTACCATGTACTTCACTGTTCAAATAGACCTTGAATAAAGCCGATCTCCCACGGCCCTGTCCCTAGCTCCTACGGTTTTCATGGAGGGGACCTCTAATTTACACACGCGGATAAATTAACCATCACTACGTATTAGCCTATTAGGTATTAGGTAAGCTAGCTTCATCTTTCTTCTCAATTTCACTTCCATCTAAACCTTTCTAGTTAATCGTGATTAAAACCAATTAAGTAATGTTCTTACTCAGTAATTATTGATTACCCACTGTAAATATATATATTTTAAAAAAAGTGAAGAAGCCATGCACAAAGCACAATGGTAAAAAAAAAGTTGGGGATTATATGATACCCTAGGGAAGCTCCAAAGTTGGCATGTAGTATTTTAACTTTAACCTTGCTCGGAATTAACAATGTTGTTTAAGAAAGCTTCAAGTAGCTATCGTTACTAGACTTTTTCCATCCACCTTCACTTAAATTATTTCAAGGGGGGATTTGTTTTCTTCTTTTGGTAAAGCAGATTCCATCACCCTTTTGTTTCTCCAAAGTGTAATACTAATACTCCCATTAAGAAGATGTTAGGAATAATGTTACCAAAGTCTAAAACGATAACAACGTAATAATGTTACCAACTAATCTTCAACCACTATAATTACAATAATATTCAACTTAATTATCAATTAGAATTTGAATTAAAATATAACATAAATTATGTCCCGCCAATTTGGTGAAGTGAAATGAATCAAAAGGATAAGGGAATCAATGGTTTAATTGTCGATGTATAGCCTGTCTAACAAGCTAATCCCGAATTAATGTTAGATTAATCATAGTTAGTGACCCATCTTATTCAAGAATTTGCAACGGGAGAAAATAGAAGAAAGTATGTGTAAGGTTCAAGAAGAAAAAGGCGTACGTAGCATGCTTGCGAAATACTTCATTGGCTTAATTACGTTATGCATTTAATTATGGAATTGACCCATTAATGTGTGTTCAATTATAATTGTAACGAATAAGCTTTTAAATCTGAATACCATACGTTCAGCTATTGCTAGTTTCACTTGCAAGTCAGGACCATGTTAAGCTCTTTGGTTCTGTCGACAACCTACTTCTATAGGTGAAGGTAGGTGTTAGAAGTTTAATTAGTCTTAACTACTTTTTCTTCAATTAACGCTAATGTACAGTTAGACACTCGCACTCCGAAATAAAAACAAGAAGAATATCTTGAACAAAGAAAGAAACTCTCACAAAGAATTATAAAAGAAATAACGGTAGTAAAATCCTAAAAAGACTGACTAGATAAATAATAATAAAATATAATAATATCTTAATTAAAAGATATATAAAACATTATTCTAATTAAAAAATAATCAAATAATCGTAGAAAATTATCCTAATTAAAAAAAGTCTGAATCTCATCCAAAAGGCATCGTTGCAAGCCAACTGATGTTCTACCCTCTAAAAACAACTCTAATTTCTTGTTTAAAATAATTAATTTTACCCTTCTTGTTCTCATATCATTATGTAATGCCTGATCTGAGTGTCGTGCATTTTGATGTTTTGTTTGTTGTAAATGGGCACGACAATGGCGGCTCTTAATTAGTTTTTCATTAATAGCCTACACTCAGGCATGATGTTACAGTCTACACCACTTGAATGGTGGTTTTATGAGCCCAGTAATTAAAATTGGCTTGACCTGTTGCCTGTTGGTGTACTTTAACACGGATTAGTTGGCTCAGTCTTTACTACTAACTTGTTTGAATCAATCTCATGAATACATCTGAACTAATTTATTGGTGTTTAACGCAGTTTGTTGACCAAAATAAACATTTATAGTTTGATTCTCCAACTCCGAATCTTAATTCCGTCCCTAATTAAATACAATCTAAACAATTTTAGTCGCGCATACAGCGTGTGGTCGTGATCGGCCGGAGCGAGCAAGACCAGATAGGTTAAATGGATCAGCCTGGTTATACATTGTACAAAGTGGACGTACATACGGATGGCCCCCCTTATAAATGAGATCTGGTAGCGGTAGGTATAAATAAGTTAAGATGTGGGGGTGCAGTCTCGCTGAGTCTGACTCACTGATCACCTACCTTAGCTATACACCCCAAACCCTATATCTCTGGTTGTTTTCATCCTCTAAGAGACAGATATTTTAAGCCCTCCGGACGGACCATGCCCATACTAGTACGTACGGTTACTATACAACTCAACTGCCCTCTCTGCTCTCAAATAAATAAAATCTAGGGTAAACTATACTATGCTCACTGAATTTTTATGATACTTTTATTATGGTCACCGAAATCAATTTTTTATTATTAAAGTCATTGTTGTTAAGAAAAACATTCATTTGTTGTCACACGCCCTTAAACTTGGGTAAATCACAAATTGAGCCACTTAATTCAAAAGTGACTCCGAACTTCCTAGATTTTGCACTTTTAATTCCATTTTATGCACAATAATTAATAAACTCTAGGCTAAGCATGAGATTTTGTTATGTTTTAATAAAACATTATACTTATATTATACTGGACAAGAAAATTAGAAAAAATATATATATAAAAAAATGTTTTTACAAGGATTAAACTTGGGACCCTAGTGGAAGGATATACAACACCTAATAATTATCACTTGCTAAGTAAAGATTTTTATATAATTTGATAAAACATAGTATTTGAGTTAAATTTCGGTATACAAACTAATTTCATTTATCTTATATAATTTTATTAATCGTAACATATATTTATAAAATATTATATATATATATATATATATAAATTATAAAATGTTAAAATTAAATGTTTACAAAATAAATTATACAATTGAACCCAACAAGTGGTACTAGTAGAAAAGCGGATGACGTTCATCTTAAGAGACCTGAGTTCAAATTGCCTTGACTGCAAGGTGTGTGTATTATCAAACGATTAAGAATATCTATGAACAGACACTATCTTGTAATTACCTTTAGACTTTTAAAAAAATAAATTATATCATTTTATAATTTAAATATATATTAATATTTGAGTTTGGTATAATATAAATAAATAGTATTAAGATTAGACGGTGAAAGATAATTTTATTTTATTAAAATATAAATTGCAAATAATGTTTATAAAAGTAATATTTTATAATTGATTTTAAAAAAAATTATATCACTTTATAATTTATAAATATATATGTTATGATTAATATAATTTTGTAAGATAAATAAATTAATTTACCTGCAAAAGTTTAACTTAAATATTTTTTTTCTTCAAAATAGACCAAATTTTTTCTTAGTCCAGTACTGGTTAGGTGTAGTATACCTTCTCTTTAAGGTTTTAGGTTTGATCCCGTTAAATCCTTTATGTAATTTTTTACTTATTTATCTTATCGCACTATAGCCTAGGTTAAATATTTTGTCTAGAATAAAAAATTCTAGCTTAATGGTTGAGTGTTAAGATTTTATTTTTGTAAGGTCACAAGTTCAATCTCCCATAGTCTCTTCTCATGGAGAAACTATATCATGAGTCATTTTCACTACGTCATTCATGAGATCATCTATTAAAATGCATTAATTTCATTAATTTTCCATCATTTTTTTATCTAGTGAATATTCACTTGGTAAAAACTGTTTTTAAATTTGATTTATAGTAAATATGAGTGAAGATTCACTTGGTAAAAAAAAAATAAGATGAAAAAAAATCAATAAAATTGATGCATTTTATTAGTTGGTCTCATGAATGACGTGGTGGGATGGACCCATGATATAATTTCTTCTTTTCATGGTTCCTTATCAGAGTTTATTAGGCTTAAAAGCATGGAATTGTAATGGTTAAACTATGAATTCTAGCAAAATCATGAGCAAATTGTAAAGTTTTGATAATTTAAGGTCAAAAGTATAAAATTTAAAAATCTTGGCGTCACTTTTGAAAACCTTAAAAAGTCTATCTGTGATTTGCCTAATTTTAAAAGAGTGTGTTTAATGACTAGACTTTAATGAAAATTTTTGATTTCGATGATCATATTGAAAAACACTCTAAAATTTAGTATATATACAAGTAGTTTGAAGTTATGATGATGATATATATATATATATAAATAAGTAGTTTGAAGTTATGATATGCTTAGTACGTATGAATGATGATAAAAATATGAATTTAAAACTTATGTTTATGTACTTGTTATAGATCATGATAAGATCTTGTCTCCTAGAGGTTAATTTTCTCCTTTCCCAGTCCTCACTAATTTGTCTTCTTTCTTCATACAATAACGACAAAATTAAATTAAACTACGTGTATATATGTTTCTCTTGACCGTCGGATCCATTCCAACCCTACCCCACAAACACATTTTTTTATGAATCAATCAAGCAAAACACACACATGACACACATATATATATTGAAGAAAATCAGGAGCTAAAAAGTGGAGAAAGTGAGAGGTCAGCTGATGGAAATTATCAAAGCACAGATGGGGCAACAAGTCATTTAGATGTTGGAAATGTTTTTGGGTGTGGGGAATCGATCGGGGTTTTTTAATTCTGTGTCCATAGAAAAAAGGTGGAAAGTGAAAGCCCCGAGTGGTGTATGGTGGAGTCACGAGATTCCAAAATAACTTCAAAATGTAGAACAAGAACCCGTTCAATGAGGTCTGACTATATCATACACCCTTTTTACTGTTTCATTCAATCATTTTCCATTTCTCATCGTAAGCTGCAAACCACATGGATCATATACGTTGAATAACATGCATTCGGAAGCACTTGGCAGCCATGCAGGGGCGGCGGGATCGTCTTTCAATACACCTCGTGCGCGCGCCATATTTACACATTACTGTCGTGTCCATCTTCTAATGGCATCATTCAGATTTCAGACACAACTCAATGGATTACTGATTAGTGGAGAGAGATTATATTCGACGTAGAAACTAGAAAAACATGGGAAGAGGTAGTTTGACTGCCAGTATCTTTAGGCTTTTGGGTCTAAACCCAACAGGCATAAAGCCAAATTGTAGCCTATAGGAGGAGTATCTAGATTCAAAAGAAAATCTTGGTCTTAATTAACCAACAACTAGCCAGAGATTCCCCCCAAATTAAGCTGATCTGGTTGGAACTTAACGACACAAACAATATTTGTTTATACCATGATATCACTTAATAGCAAAGTACAACTAGTATTAATAAATAGAAATCATATATCTTTTCTGGTGTCTCTAGTGATGGAGTCAATATTTTCATATAGTACAATTAAAATAGAGTATGAAGTATTGTTGACCCTGTATCCTAACAAATGAAGTGGGGTCAATTAACCCTAAGATGCATATAGAGAAGCAAGTTCCAAGGAATAACAAATCAGGTCCTCCAAGGAAGATCTCAAACTGGGAAAGAAAAGAGAGACCAGCCAAGACCAAGAGGAGAGGGAATTGAAGGTCGTGGTGGGATTGTTGTCGCCTGGCGACGCCGAAGCCATCAGAGTGAGCCCTCGTTGGTATTACAAAATGAAATAGAAAAATAGGGTTTGGGAGCGTTTGTTTTAGAGCGTTTTAAAGAAAAAGGATGTTTCGAACTATTAATGTTAGAGTGTATGATTTAATCTTTTAGTGTTAATTAGACATATATAAATGCACCAAAAAAAGTACATAAGATTTTTGCTCTGTATCGATCATTGATGGAAAAATTCGATAATTTTGGAGCTTTGAATGAGAAATTGATTCAAACGTTGTTGAGAAAAATGTGGAACCAATTGTTGGTTCGTAAATGTGCAGACGTGCACGATGTGGGTAACGCAAATGTCTGAATCGGTCTGGTCCTTCATGAGCTCGGGGATATTTTGACCCTAATTTAAAATGAAAATTTTCTCAAATAAGAACATATATTTGCCAAATTTTACCTTAAAAATTAAAAAGGTAAATATTGAAAGTTATCTTTAATTCATATAGCAATTTTAGAAATTGCTTTATAGAAAAATCAATTGATTCTCAATATTAAATGCTCCAATAGGTCAAATTTCCATCTATACCCTCATGACACTCCTATAATTAAATAGTGAGTAAATCTTCTAGGTTTTACACAACTCAAAAACCACAGATTTTTTTTATTAATTTACTCTGTAGATTTTACAAGTGGTTTTCGATGATAGGAGAATGCGAGGTTACAGTTCGTTGATTACTGTAGACGTGCTACTGTTGTGCTCATTATGTTGTTGTATCTTGGGAGATAGACGCCCGACGTTTCTCAAACACCATAGGAGCGGACAAATCTGTCTTTAAGAAAACTGCGTTCGTGCAGGCTTCAACACGTTTCCTTTGGATTTTCGTTTTAATTGGGTTTATTTACATATTGTTGTATCGTCAGTAATTTTATATTGTTCGTTTAAATAATAATATTTTATCTTATTATTTATTTTTGAATTAACGCAAATTTTCTAATAATTTTAAGACAAAATCGAATTTTAATCCAAGTAGCAGTTCGACAAGAATACAAATTGAGTATTGATGTTTGAAGCAATTTTACGGCTATGTAGCCTTATGCCAGATTTTGATGCATAATAAATTTTCCACCGTTTTGCTAGATGATGGGTTTAATAGTTTTATAAGCATTTTAATTGTTATGCTTTATTTCTATGTAGGGAAATTTCACAAGCCGTTTACGAGTAGGGTTGTAAAAACAAATAATCGGATCGGTTTCAGGTCGGGTCCTGTCAGGTCGGGTCAAATCAGATACAGGTCAATTCAGGTAAAAAAAATTGACTTGACTCGGGTCGGGTGCGGGTCAGTAACAGGTCGGGTCCATTGCAGGTCGGGTCCATTTCAGTTCGAGTCCATTTCAAGTCCGGTTCAAATAGATCGGGTCCAAACCATGTAATTGGCAGGTTAATTCGGGCTCGGGTAGACTTCAAGTCAGGTTCATTTCAGTCCGGGTTCATTTCAGGTCGGGTAATTTCAGGTCGGTTTCATTTCAGGTCGTGTTAATTCGGGTTTTGAATTCATATTATTTGTTAGTTCGGTACAATCCTACAAGTAGTCGATATTTATTTCGAGTTAATTATTTAACGTCTTTCATGGAATCACATTAAAAATAAAAATTTGGCACTAGAAATGAATAAACATATCATAAATGATTCATATTTAAAATAATAAAGTAAATTAAAAACTTGAAATAGGGTCAATTTCGAGTAAAAACAAAGTTTTAGGGACTATAATGAACAACAAATAATAAATAAGAGTCAATTTGGACTAAAAATAAAGTTTTAATGACTTAATTGAATTGAACTAAAAGTTAAAAGTCCTAAATGAAAAATATCTAAAATTTAAAGGGCTACAAAATATTTAACTCATCTAAAATGAATGGGTGGTGGATATGAGCCCAAATGGCAAAGGCCAAAGCCCAAACTATTAATAATTATTATTTATTATTATATTATATATACCTTATATAACTTATAAGTTTTAAACTTTTAATATAAATATATAGTAATTATATTTATATGTTATATTATAAGTTTTAATATATATATATATTATATGTTATATTAATTATTATGTACGTATACATATAATATATATGTATTATATGTTATATTAATTATATTTATATGTTATATTATAAGTTTTAATATATATATATAATATGTTATATTAATTATTATGTACGAATACATATAATATATATGTATATATTTATATGTTATATTATAAGTTTATATTAGAGTGTTTAGGGTTTAGGGTGTTGCATTATGGTTTATGAGTTATTATTATCGTTTAAGGTTTATGGTTTAAGGTTTGAGAGTTAGGGTTTATACCTGAGGGTTTAGGGTGTTGCATTAGGGTTTACTAGTTATCATTATTGTTTATTGTTTAGAGATTAAGGGTTTAGGGTTTAAGCTTTGAGAGTTAGTGTTTATATTTGAGGGTTTAGGGTGTTGCATTAGGGTTTACTAGTTATCATTATTGTTTACGGTTTAGAGCTTAAGGGTTTATGGTTTAGGGTGTAGGGTTTATGATTTAAGAGTTATGGTTTATATTCGAGGGTTTATGGTTCATCTTAGAGTGTTTAGGGTTTAAGGTGTTGCATTAGGGTTAATGAGTTACCATCATTGTTTATGGTTTAGGGTGTTGCATTAGGGTTTATGAGTTATCATTATTGTTTATGGTTTAGGATGTTGCATTAGTGTTTATGAGTTACCATTATTGTTATGGTTTAGGATTTAGGGTTTAAGGTTTAGTATTGAGAGTTAGTGTTTATATTCGATGGTTTAGGGTTTAGGGTGCTGCGTTAGGATCACGAGCTATCATTATTGTTTATGGTTAAGAGTTGAAGGGTTTAATATTTATGGTTTAAGGTTCATGGTTTAGGGTGTTGCATTATGGTTTATGAGTTATCATTATTGCAATATTGCTTATGGATTAGAGTCTATGGTTTAGGGCTTTAGGGTTTAGGGTATAAGGTTCATATTTGAGTGTTTAGGGTTATTATTATTGTTCATGGTTAGGGTTAAGGGTTTATGATTCAAGGTTTAGGGTTTATAAGTTATGATTTATCATTATTGTTCACGGCTTGCAGTTCAGGGTTCATGGTTTATATTCGATGGTTTATGGTTTAGGGTGTTGTTTTTAGATTACGAGTTATCATTATTGTTTATGGTTTAGAGTTTAAGTGTTTAAGGTTTATGGTTTATGATTTAGGGTTTAGGTTTCTGTATTATGCTTTATAAGTTTTCATTATTGTTCATGCTTTATAGTTTTGGGTTTAGGGTTTAGGGCATTAGGCTTTATAAGGTTTCATTAGTGTTCATGGTTTTAGTTTAAGGTTTAGGGTTTAACATCTGGATTATGAGCTATTATTATTGCTTATAGTTTAGAGTTTAACGGTTTAATGTTTAAGGTTTAGGGTTTATGGTTCATATTCGACTATTTAAGGTTTAGGGTTCTACATTAGGCTTTATGATGTACCATTATTGTTCATGGTTTACAGTTTATGGTTTAATGGTTATGGTTTAAGGTTTAGGGTTAGGGTTTATATTCGATTGTTTAGGGTTTAGGGTGTTGTTTTTAGATTACAAGTTATCATTATTGTTTATGGTTTAGAGTTTAAGGGTTTTTTGGTTAGGGGTTAGGGGTTAGGGTTTATGGTTCTGCATTAGGGTTTATAAGTTTTCATTATCGTTCATGGTTTATAGTTTTGGGTTTAGCATTTTGGGTTTAGGGGTTAGGGATTATGTGTTAGGGTTTAGGGTTCATATTTGACTATTTAGGGTTTAGGGTTCTACATTAGGCTTTATGAGTTATCATTATTGTTCGTGGTTTATAGTTTAGGGTTTAAGGGTTATGGTTTAGGCATTAAGGTTTAGGGTTAGGGATTGATATATAAATTCAAAAGCCAAAACCATGAACCCTAAACCTAAAGACTTCCTAACCCTAAATCAATAACCATAAACACTAAACTTTTAACATAAAACCATAAACCCTAAACCCTAAATATTAAAACCTTAAACCCCAAAATTCAAACACTAATTGAAACAATAACGCTAAGCCTTAAACCTAACCCCTAAATTATAACCATAACCCCTAAATTATAACCTCAAACCTTAAATTAAAACCCAACCATAAACCTTAAAACTGAAATAAGGACCAAATCAAATATAAAATAAACTTTTAAGCTGAATTTCACAAAAATCAGGACCAAATTGAAACAATTGAAAGTATGCGTGCTTGCGGAGCAAGACCCGTATAACCCATTAAAAACACGCAGATCTTTTTGACCCGGCTCACCCCTATAAATAAACCCTCACCCCAACCACTTTACACCATTTTTACCCTAGCGTTACTCTACCGAAATTTCTCCTCGTTTTCTCTCTCTCAAAAACACAATTTCTCCCAGATTTCCTATCTATTCTCGATCAAAACCTTACTTTTTCACCAAGTTCTTCATTGTTCTTCCCCAAAATCCTTCCAGATCCTATACAAACATCCTACTTCAGTCTAAACATGTTTCCTCTCGATCAAAACCAAACTTTTTCACCAAGTTCTTCATTGTTCTTCCCCAAAATCATTCCAGATCCTATACAAACATCCTACTTCAGTCTAAACATGTTTTCTCTCGATCAAAACCAAACTTTTTCTCAAGAACATCATCATGTTCTTTCACTTTCCCCTTTTCAATCCTTTAAAACCCTAATCCCCGAATCAAATTTGTTTTACCCTAAACCCCAAATCAGTCAATACCCTAACCCATATACACTAAACCCTAATCCCTAAACCATTATCCCCAAAATCGATTCGTATTCAAAAATCTTTTCATCTTCTTCAGAAAACCCTAACATCCCTTTTTCTTCTTCTGACTTCTGAGAACCTTAATATCCCTTCTCCTTCTTCTGACTTCTAAGAACCCTAACATCCCTTCCCCTTCTTTCGACTTCTAAGAACCCTAAAAGCCCTAATCTTCTCGAATTTGGTAAGTTTTTTTCTCATATCTGTTCTTTTTATTTTTATTTTTTTATACTATGATTTATGCTAACTTTGTTTCTGTTTAATATGCATGTTTTTATTTCTGGGAGTCGATCTTCTCTGCCTTTTCAGTTGTTGGTATATTTCTAAAAACCCTAACTTCTGGTTGTTTGTATATTTCTGTTTGCCTTATCTTTTAGTTGCATGTCTACTTTGTTTGCTTTTTCATTTGGTTTTTGTTTATGTGTTGTTGGTTTAGTATGCATGCTAGGGTTTCCTTGGTTTAGTCCGAGTATTTAGGCTGGACTACCATACCTGCGAGGCTATTGGTGCCAAAGAGGGTTTTTAAAGGACCCTGTGGTTTGGTGTAAACAACGCCATGTACAACGATTAAACGAAAACCACTTTGTTTGTCTGGTTTAATGTTTCCGCTTTATTCTGGATATATTTATGTTTATTTGTTTGTCTTAATGTTTCTGGATTTTGTTATGTATATGTTTTAAAGTTTCTGTTTATGTTATGTATATATTTATGTTTGTCTTAATGTTTCTGGATTTTGTTATGTATATGTTTTAAAGTTTCTGTTTATGTGTCGTTGTTTTAGTATGCATGCTAGGGTTTCCTTGGTATATTTCTATTTACCTTATCTTCTGGTTGTTAGTATATTTCTATTTGCCTTATCTTTTGGTTGCATGTCTACTTTGTTTGCTTTTTCTTTTGGTTTCTGTTTATGTGTTGTTGATTTAGTATGCATGCTAGGGTTTCTTTGGTTTAATCCGAGTATTTAGATTGGACTACCAAACCTGCGGGGCTACTGGTGTCAAAGGGGGTTTTTAAAGGACCCTGTGGTTTGGTGTAAACAACGCCATGTACAAGGATTAAACTGAAACCACTTTGTTTGTCTGGTTTAATGTTTCTGCCTTGTTCTGGATATATTTATGTTTATATGTTTGTCTTAATGTTTCTAGATTCTTTGGCATGTATTCTATAATTGTATTTTTTGCTGTTTGATTTTTTTCTGAGATTTCACAGTTATTTATTTTATTCATTTAGCACAGCTATGCCTATGGATGATATTTCTTATGAGTTGGAGTTTCCCGTTCAAAGAGGTATACTCTTTTGGCTTTTTTATTTTCAGAAGTTCACTGTTATCATTTGATCAATCACTAATTCATTTTGTTTATGTTTTGTTTGAAGCAGATGATAATGACCAAGCCTCTACAGTTGTTCCTTCCTCTAGTAGGAGGGCTTCAACAGCTTCATCAACAGAGTTTGGGAGAAGAACTTCTCCTGTTTGGGATCATTATTGCTTCGTTAAGGAGCATGATGGTCTCTTTGCTGAATGTAAGTATTGCAAATCAAAAAGGTATAAAGCTGATTCTTATATTGGTATCTCTAACCCTAAAAGACATACTGAAAAATGCCAAGCCTACAAGGACTTCCTTGTATCTAATCCCAGTAGTTGTTTAGGAAGTTCTTTTGATCAGAAAGCTTATTGTGATTTGTTTGCTGAAGCTATTTTGTGTCATGGATATGCATCGAGCATGGTTGAGCATGATAAACTTAGGATTTTGCATCGTTATCTTAATTCTAATGTCAAGGATATCTCTAGGTATACTGTTACTAAGCATTGCATGTTAAAGCATGAGAATCATAAGAAATTGTTACTTGATTCAATGCATTCTGTTTCAAGTCGAATATGTTTTACATGTGATGGTTGGTATGCTTGCACTTCACGTTCATATTTTACTCTGACTGCAGATTATGTTGATAATAATTGGAAACTTCATTAAAAAATTCTAAACTTTCATCGTTTCCCTCCACCCCATGATGGTGAGTATATTTATAAATTTGTTAAAAAACTGATATGTGAGTGGGTCTTGAGAGGAAAGTTTTTACTTTAACCCTTGATAATGCTTCTGCAAAAGAGAGAATGGTTAAGCGTCTCAAAGACGATTTGCATGCCATATCTCCCCTTCCTTGCAATGGTAAGTACTTTCACATTAGATGTGCTGCCCATATTCTGAACTTGATAGTTCAAAAAGGGTTGAAGGTAATTGATTCTTCTGTTGTTAAGTTGCGTGAAATTTTTAAATTTATTGACTCTTCTGATTCAAGACTATGTAGTTTCGATTTTGCTGTTAGAGATTGTGGTTCTGATTTTTCTGGTAAGTTAGTATTGGATGTTCCTACTAGGTGCAACTCCACTTATTTGATGCTACGTAGGGCTATTGATTCTAAGTTAGCTATCAATTTGTTTGTCAATATAGAGAATGGCTTGGATATTATATTAGAGGATGAGTAGGAAACTGCTCAATTGATCTGTGATTTTCTTGAGCATTTCTATGAGATTACTACTCTGTTCTCAGGATCCAAGTATCCTAGTTCTAATTTATATTTGGCTAATGTTGTAGTTATTGAGAAGCTTTTGTGTGATTCTCACAATGATCCTTGTGATGAAATTTCTGCAATGGCAGGACCTATGCTTGAGTTGTATGGGAAATACTAGTCCGAACACTCTACTATTCCGTCTTTTGCTGTTTTGCTTGATCCTCGCTATAAGTTGCAACTTCTGAAGGAGTTGTATGGTGTCCTCTATGTTGAGGATGAGGTTGAAAGGAGGGTTAGTCTTGTTTACAATGAGTTTGTTAATTTGTATATCTATTATTTTAGAACCGTTCTTTGTTCTTCATCTTCTTCTAATTCTTCTGTCCAATGCAATTCATCTCAAAGTATAAGTGTGTTCAGTTCGAATCGGCCTCAAACCTTCAAAAAGTCAAATCTGTTTCAGGTTAGTGTCATTTTGGCTACTATTTTCACTTTTATTTTTTTAACTTACAATTTTTTAATTCATTTTCTGTGTTATTGTAGAACTTTGATGCAAATTTGGCTATTTCTAGGAGTGGTAAATCTGATGTTGACTCTTACATATCTTTGCCCCTTCTCCCTCGTTCTGATGATTCTGAGTTTGATATCTTAGATTATTGGAAGTTACAATCTGTTTCTTTTTCTACTCTTTCACTCATGGCTAGAGATGTTTTAGCCATTCCAATAACTTCTGTATCTTCTGAATCCTCTTTTAGCATGAGGGGTCGGATTTTGAACAAGTTGAGGGTTAAACTTTTGCTCAAAAATATTGAGATTTTTGTTACAACCCGTAATTGGTTGTATGGTTTTGAACCTGAGAATAAAGATGATGAATATCTCTCTGTTGTGAATGAATCTTCTCTGTCTAATGTTGCTGTTGAATATCCCACTCCTAAATAAGGTATTCTTCTCTATCTATATGTGTTATTGTTTTTTTTGTTTTGTTTATGTTTCTTAATCTAATATTGTTATTTGTTTTTTTATTTTAGTTTTTGTTGCTGTTAAATACTTGATGTTGTTGGACTTGGTCTTGTTTTTTATTGCTGGTTGCTGTGTTGGTTGCTGGTTGCTGATTTAAATGTAAGTTTTAATTCCTTATCTTTTAGTTTCATTATTTACTTATGATGTATTTTACCTTTTCTTATAAATTGTTTTTGTTTATCACTTAGTGTTGTTTATTGCTGGTTGTTGTTCATTGTTGGTTTCTGCCTTGCTGGTTGCTGGGTACTAAGTAGTGTTATTTTTAAGTAGTTGCCCTTGTTTTAATTTTGTTGGTTTCTTAGCTTACATAGCTAAGTTACCCATAATTAAAACTTGTTGGTAGCTTTCTTTTGTAGCTCGATGAAGATATTTCTGGTAGCAAAGTCTTTGAAAAATTAAGGGAGAGCTTTTGTCAAAAACAATTTTTCAAAGAAGTTTTGTTATATCAAAAATGGGAGATTGTTGAGAAATATTTTGATATAACAATTATGTGAAAAATGTTTTGGACTTGTTTAAAGATTTCAAAAATAATTCAAAAGTCCTTAAAACTTGAAAATATGTTTAAAATGTTTTGACTTTGCACCTATATCGAATATACATTTTAGTGTTAAAAATTAGCCAAAATTGGGTTTTTAAGTGGAAGTTTCGAAACCATCCCTATAAGGTTTCGAAACCCTTCTAGGTAGAATGCTACTGTTTTTGAAACCTTGGCCTTGTAACAGCTAGTTTTTACAAATTCCTCCTTAAGGTTTCGAAACCTCTAGTAAAGGTTTCGAAACCTCTGTGCAAGTGGGAATTTTATGCTCGACTTTATGACTTCCCAACGGCTCCAAAACATTTCCAACGGCCATAAACGGCTAGAATATCATTTCACACTATAAAAGCAACCTTGAGACACTTGAAGATGGTTAGAGACAATATCCAAGCTTCATGATCAAGAGAAATAGCATTTAAGTCTTTATTCTTCATTTCTCTTGTATATATTGTATAGATAGTGTTTTTTTATTATTTTATTCTTTAAACTCTTGTGAGCTTAATTCTTGTAAACACCCACCTTGTGAGGTTTTCATTGTTTACACAAACTACCTTGTAAAAGGAAAGGTTCTAGTTTAGCCTAAGAAAAACACTAGAGTGGTTCTATCTTAGCCATTGAAAAGATAGGGTTGTAAGGTTATCCCTTTGGCCTCAAAAGGAAGAATTCATAGTCGTGAATTGGAAAATCCTTAGTGGTGTGCTAAGGTAGTGGATGTAGACTTTGGTTAGAAAGTCAAACCACTCTAAAATTATCGTGCAAATTGTCTATCATTTTTATCAGTTTTAGCCAATTCTTTCGGGAGTTCAATTCAACCCTCTTGACAGTTTTAGAAGATCGATTCGAGCGTGCTACAAGCCCAACAACACCCGTCTCGAAACACCATCACCCGTTTCGATACGGCCTGGCCTGTAATGACAGATTTTTGCTGTTTTTTATTCGATTTTACCCGTTAAACGATGTCCAAATACAACGAAACTTTACACGCAATATTTCAATGGTATAAACTACTAGCATGCCAAATTTCATGACCATATAAGTACGTTTACTATGTTTTTACCTTTTTGAGCCATGTATGCAATTTCCATCCATTTTAAACTTCACCAAAAGGCCATTTAGAGCTATATAACATATTACAACTTAGACAATACACCAACACATCAAAATAGGAACAAATGACTAGTTCAACTACTTTGCCACCTTCCTAGGAGTTTATAAGTCAAAAACACATTACTTGGGGGCTGATAGTGACTTATCTAACTTGCCAATCCGATCCTTCGACACACAAACCTTCTTAACCTGAAAAATGCATGAGATGAGACACATTAGGCTTACTTTGCCTAGCGAGGTAGTTATAAACAACATGAATAACAACAATGCCATTAATATACTTAATCATAATCTCATGCCAACAATATCAAAGCTATTCAACAATATGCAATGTATAAACATGTTCATTTCATTCTTAATCTTTGGATTGAATAAAGATTGTGGATACACGAATTCTTACGCCTTGCCAAGTCAATGAATGGTCTAGTCTCTCCGCCTCGCCAATATGACCAATATCCATACACATCCATCCGCCTCACCAAATTAATATAAGTCGTAGCCTTAGGACCGTAGTCCACTCGTACACTAAGCTCATGAATTCTATGGCATGTCAATTGTATCCAATGTCCATTCCAATCCAAGGTTGCAATGTTCATATCCATTTTAATAACCAATAATATTCCGATGATTTCAATATTACCAATGACAAATATATGTATCTCATCATCAATATTTCATAATTCAATGTCAATAACAATGTTTAATGATCTCAATACAATAATTCGATAACAATGACTATATCAATGACAATGCACCATGACAATAACAATGACTATGTCCAATGCTCAATAACAACTTACCGACACTTACCAAAGTGTCAAATTAACCATCCAATGCAATTTCTTCAACAACAATGTTAGCGATGTAATCTAAATTATCAAATAATGATCCGGGAAGGCATTTCGCCTAAACCTGAGACTCCGACTACACTCACCTTGACAATTCGAAGCTTTCAAGGCTTTCAGATAACAACCTCCTTGTTCCTAGCTTGGGATGGAGATGATAGATGCCTTTTATCAACTTCTTGAGCTAGGAAATCAATAAGAAGATTGTTAGAGTCGATATTTTGATATCAAAATCAATATAACAATATCAAAATCGATAATCGATCTTAATAGCGATGACAACGATGAGATATCCATGGATAGTCAAAACCCTAGCTTAAAATTAATCATGTTTTATCCATGGAATTCAATAATCGATTGAGGATTATAGCTTACCCGGTCAATAGCAACGATTTGATATCGATAAAATGAAGAAATAGCAAAGCTTAAAAATCCTCCAATGAAGGTGTGTGCTTGAGGTTGAAAATGAAGAAGATAACGTCAGCCCTAATTCGATCAGCCTTGATATTCAAACGCTGGATGAGATGATCCTTTTCCTTACCCTCTGCGCGTTCATATTCAAATCCAAGATAAACTAAGGTTATCTCTTGAGTCATATTTATACTTGATCAATCAAGAACGGAGGGAGAGACCAGAGCCAGAAAGTGATCAGAGTTTAACTTACGACCAAGGCCTGGCTGTGGAGAGTTGCATCGAAAGACCCTCTTCTAGCCCATCCTTAGTCGGATTAGTTTTATTTTATTTTATTTTATTTTTAAATGATGATGGATGTTAAAAATGATGATATTTTTTGTTGTTGTTAATCCCACCATGAACTAATTTCATAGTTGGTGGGGGTGTTTAGGTTGATCATTATGTTTTATGCTTAGCTTTTAATAAATCATAATTGTCTTGGCAATGTTTTGTTATACCTGGCAAGTGTACCGCCAAGCGAGAGCTGTCACTCTCTTTTTAAAGGTACTATGCCAAGCGACGACTGGCATTGTTAGCCTATTGCAACTCAATATCATAACTGACTTGGGTGGCGGCGAACGAATACTAGATAATGAGGTGAGATGCTTCGAAAGAAGATATTCAAGTAGATGAACTTACTTCGGGAGTGAAATCTACCCCTCAGGAGTAAAGATTGTGACTTAATCAAATCAATTTTTGAGAAAAACATGCACTATAGATATATAAGATTTTTTAACATAAACAATTTATGGCATTAACCATCGAACGAGGCAATTCCACCATTGAATCTGCTCGGGAAACAATGCCTAGACAAGATTTATTGAAAGCTGGCATGGCATGATTAATGTGAAAACCAGGCACTCTCTGCCAACGCTCATCATTTATTTAAACACTCTTCTTGCCAACGTCTTTACTTTGTTTTATTTCTTTTCTTGTTAGTCATTTTCAAAACACTTCCAATCAAAACAATCTTTTTTCCAAGACAAGTAATCAAACAAAACAATCGAATTCCAACACGATCTCTGTGGGATCGATACTCAGCTTAACTGCTGTATTACTTGTAGACCGTGTATACTTGCACACAATAGATTTTCTTAGCACTGTTTTCAAACACTTTTCCAATATCTTTTATGCCCTATTGCCAACAAACAATCATTCATGCCGAGAGTCTATAGTACTATTTGACAAATACAAGTGAAAAATGACCATACTTGGGCTTGGAAAAATATTTTTAAGCTCATAGATGCATTGTTATAGGTTTATGATTTGTAAGGTGATTATAAACCAAGAAAAGTTTGGGAGACATTTAGACATAAACAAAAAAATGTCTTGAATTAAGATTATTCGGGCGGTATGTCAATCTTAAACACTCTTTCATTTAGTGCAATGTGATTTTGGACAAATTATCAACGAATAGTAAATTACTTGTTTGGGCTTGTTAAGTTATTTCTTTGTGCACTCGTGACAATGAAGTGGAGTTAAGAGATAATTTGTTTGTTGATTATACATTTTTAGTTCAAAATTGTGAGAAAATATTGCAAGCATGCCAATTTCAAGCTTCTTATAATAGTTGGATGAAAATGTTTCTTTGGGTGCTCAAATATGTTAGTGCTAGTCCTTGCAAGCTTCCATCAGTTTTGGTGTAGGTCTAACTACCATATTTCGTTAGAGATAAATGAGATAAAACATAGTAAACCTTTAAGACATGTGCAAGTACTCTTTCCACAAAATAAACATAGAGATTAATGATGATGTTAGAGTTAGACTTTTTAATTGCAATAGTGAGAAATACTTATTCATAACAAGTTGATAGTGGGAGCTTGTAATACCCCAAAAATTATGCCTAAATTGTAAACCATAGATTCGCAAAATCCTTAATTCTTAAAACCCTATTCCTTTGAGAATTTAATTCAAAAACCCTAATTAAGTTTAAAAGTTAAATTGAAAAAAAATCATATTTATAAGACTAAATATAAACATTTAGATAGGTCAATTTGTAAATCATGAAAAGCTTAAGTGCTAGTTTGCAAACCCTCATTCAGTTCAATGGCTTTCCTTGTGAATTACCCATTAAATTGGGTATATAAACCCTTTATCAGCCCTAAAACGTGCATCCAGTAGCCGCATCTCTCTCTCCCTCATTCGAATAACATACCCTCTCACCTCTTGAGATCATCGTTTTATGCTATTCCGATCAAACTTTGGCGAGTCTTTAACATCGCTCAACTATAACCATTATTTTCCCCTATGTCTCGTGGGTAAATCCCATCACCTAGTTTTACTAATTTTAAATTATTTTGTACCTAGTAATTTTGAGGGTTTTGGATATGAGATCTAATATAGTTTATATATGTGTTTTAGACGACATAGACTTTGAGGAAGATGAATTACCACCTCCTTCGCCTATTTGATCTAATCATGCACGTACCACGAGGACTTAATGTGAGTATTCTTTTAGATTATTATTAGTGTTTAGTTTGGTGGCATATTGATAGATTTTTGATGTAGGGTTTGATATCATAGGTTCCGATTCAATTAGACCCGAACGTGAGAGGCGTTCTTCCCGACGTTAGAGCTATTGCTTCTTAAAGTGTGTTTCTTACTATGCTACATAGCTTTTTCACCTTGTGTGATTATTTATATGCATCATGGCTTGTATGGTTGACATCACGTGCATACAATTTAAGAATGTGTTTTTAATTATGACTTATTCAACATTTGATTTATGAAACATCAGATTTACGTAACTATGTGTTGAGATTTTAGGGGCTCGATTCGATCAACCGTTCTTGCTCGCCAAGTGTGGAGAAGTTGGATAATTGGGTGTTTTAGTGGGAGGTGAAAAATTGGCAATTTGACACAAGGATTTATAGTGGTTCAACCTTCTAACCAAGGTCTACATCCACTACCTTAGCTCCCCACTAAGGATTTCCAAACAAATTCACTAAGAATTTCGTCCCTTTTTCTCGGCTAAGGAGGAAACCGTTACAACGATCAAGCTTTCTACCCAAAGCTTGATCAAACACTCTCTTACAAGAGAAATACTTAGCAAACTAGAAATCCCTCTAATAGGTATGTGTTTGCAATTCTAAGCACTCACCCAAAACCTAAACACTTGAGCAAATTTAACAATGTTTAGCTCACAAGTGTTGTCTAAGCAAGAAATAAACAATTTAAGCTCTAGATAAATTTTGACATCATAATGTTGTAAAAATTGAAGCATTAACCATTACAAGATGCTTGAAGGTCCCTCTTATACTCCTTGATAGGTTTGTGGCCGTTACTAGCCGTTGGTATTGAATTGGACCCGTTGGAGCCTTTATTTCCTACCATAAATGCAGTTCTGCAGCTTGGCGTATCGATACTCGTCAAACCGTATCGATACAGTCTCAATGAGGAATTAGCCGTTGGGCTTTTCAGCTGATGCGTATCGATACACTTACCTAGTGTATCGGTACGGTCCTGCAATTAAAAGATCGTTGGGAAAATGACCGTTGGGGCTGTTAGGCGTATCAGTACGCGATACACCCGTATCGGTACGCGACTAGCCGTTGGGCTATTTCAAAACACATCGTATCGATACGGCTAAGCGTATCGGAACGAGTTTTGGCTACTGGAAAAATCAGGTAGTTGAAACCCTAAGGCGTATCGGTTCGAGCACTTGAAAATGTTGGTTTTGACTACTTTAAATGTACTTTAAAATCATTCCAAAGCCTTTAAAAACCCTTAAACATATTTTCAAGTTGTTTTTGACTAAAAACATATTTTAAATTCTTTTCAATTTAGTCCAAAACATTTTTCAAATATTATATCAAAACATTAGTTCTAAAATCTCCCCCTTTTTGATATAATAAAACCAACTTGAAAAATTGTTTGGGATTCTCCCCCTTTAACTTTAAAATTGTGAATAAGAGATTAAATATATGAAATCAAATAAAGCCCCTCCTTATTCATTTGAAAATTCAATTTTTCAAACCATTTCTCCCCCTTTTTGTTATATCAAAAATAATTTAAAATTTTGGCTAAAAATAACATAGGAGGCAAAAAAATTGACACACTTAAAATTTTGGTTTAAAATTGGCTCCCTCTTACTCAAAGCATCATAAGAATGTTAGTTTAACATTTATGATTATCTAGTTGACATAAATGAAAATAAATCAAATAAAAACAAAAGCAACTAGATTTTACCACACTTGAACTCAAGGGAGGATGTGAAGCCTTCCTTCTTCAAGTGTTCTTCCTTTGTGTGCATGGAGCTCCTCCTCAAAGTCTGACTTGTTGATCACACTCCATCACACCTAACATAAGACAATCAAGTAATTTTTGGTATCCAAATTGCTTTGGATCCATAGACATTAGTAGCACAAAATTTAGTCCCCTTAGGAATCCATTTTTCAATTTCATCCTTTTTAGTTGAAGTGGTTAGTCCTTTTGGGACCCAAATACTTCTAAATCATTTTCCATTCACAAATCTAGGGGCACTAGATTGTCTTACATAAAAATTTGATTTTCTAAAATTAATTTTCTTTTGAAGTTCATTGGAAATCAAATCTTTTTCTTTTTGAACTTTAAGAAGAAAATTTTGTAAATCAAAACATTTTTGTTCAAAATCTTTTAATTTTGCTTCAAGTTCAAGATTTGTTTTGGAAAGCAAATCATTTTCAATTTTTATTTTTGAAATCAACTTTTTGTTCTTGGAAAATGATGCCTTAAATTCCAAAAGCAAATTATCATAGGCATCTTGTAACTCATCAAATGTATATGAATTTGAAATAGATGAGTTAGAAGTTACCTCCCCCTCATTGAGGGCCATCAAGCATAGGTGGGCTACTTCATCATCAGTTACTCTTCATCACTCCATGTGGCCACATATGCTTGCTTTGAAGATGATCCCTTCTTTTTGGATTTGTGAGAGTCCTTCATCTTCTTCATCGACTCATGCTTAGATTTTTCCATTTTTCTCTTCATAAACCGGGCAAATTTTTTAAAGAGATAGGCCATCTCTTCATCTTCACTTTCCTCCTCACTTGAATCTACATGATGGCATGTGGAGGATTTGAGAGCAACGACACTTGCATTGATGCCTAGCTCCATGATCTTCTTCTTCCCCATCGCTCTAATATCTTCCTTCTTCTTCTCCTCTTCTTTGTTTTTCTTCATTATTTGGTGAGTGAGAAGTGACCCCATGAGTTCATCAAGCTCCAAGGTTTTGAGATTCTTGGCTTCGATGATGGCGGTCCTCTTTGAGTTCCATGACTCAGGAATGGAGTAGATGAGCTTTCAGACAAGCTTATATTCCGGAATGGCTTCTCCATAACCCTTGAGACCATTTGTGATTGTGGAGAACCTATTAAACATCTTCTCGATGTTCTCTTCCGGATCCATCTTGAAGTTCTCATACTCTAAGGTGAGGAGCCCAATCTTGGTCTCATTGACTTCATTGGTTCCCTCGTATGTGACTTCAAGCTTGTCCCATACCTTCTTGGCACTCTCACAAGAAGACATCTTCTCATAGATGGTTGGGCCAAATGCACAAAAGAGCATGTGCAAGGCTTTGTAATTAAGCTTCATCTTCTTGCGATTGTCGGCACTCCATTCCGCTTTGCTGCCTTGAGACACGAACGTACCATCTTCAACTATGTCCCATAGCTTGTAGTCTCTTGACTTCAAGAAAAATTTCATCTTTGTCTTCCAATAGGCATAGTGATTTCCGTCGAAGAAAGGCGGTTTGTCGATTGATTGTGCCATTGAGCCGGTTGAGTGAAATGTTGATCGAGCTTGCTGGATCTTATCAATAGGATGTGAATCCCCTTCGATTGAGCCAAGCTCTGATACCAACTGTTGAGATTTTAGGGGCTCGATTCGATCAACCGTTCTTGCTCGCCAAGTGTGGAGAAGTTGGATAATTGGGTGTTTTAATGGGAGGTGAAAAATTGGCAATTTGACACAAGGATTTATAGTGGTTCAACCTTCTAACCAAGGTCTACATCCACTACCTTAGCTCCCCACTAAGGATTTCCAAACAAATTCACTAAGAATTTCGTCCCCTTTTCTCGGCTTAGGAGGAAACCGTTACAAGGATCAAGCTTTCTACCCAAAGCTTGATCAAATACTCTCTTACAAGAGAAAGACTTAGCAAACTAGAAATCCCTCTAATAGGTATGTGTTTGCAATACTAAGCACTCACCCAGAACCTAAACACTTGAGCAAATTTAACAATGTTTAGCTCACAAGTGTTGTCTAAGCAAGAAATAAACAATTTAAGCTCTAGACAAATTTTGACAACATAATGTTGTAACAATTGAAGCATTAACCATTACATGATGCTTGGGGGTCCCTTTTATACTCCTTGATGAGTTTGTGACCTTTACTAGTCGTTGGGATTGAATTGGACCCGTTGAAGCCTTTATTTCCCACCATAAATGCAGTTCTGCAGCTTGGCGTATCGATACTCGTCAAACCGTATCGATATGGTCTCAATGAGGAATTAGCCGTTGGGCTTTTCAGCTGATGCGTATCGATACGCTTACCTAGCGTATCGGTATGGTCCTGCAATTAAAAGACCGTTGGGAAAATGACCGTTGGGGCAGTTAGGCGTATCGGTATGCGATACACCCATATCGGTACACGACTAGCCGTTGAGCTATTTCAAAACACACCGTATTGATACAGCTAAGCGTATCGGTACGAGTTTTGGCTACTGGAAAAATCAGGTAGTTGAAACCCTAAGACGTATCGGTACGATCCAAGATCGTATCGGTACGGGCATTTGAAAAGGCTGTTTTTGACTACTTTAAATGTACTTTAAAATCATTCCAAAGCCTTTAAAAACCCTTAAACATATTTTCAAGTTGTTTTTGACTAAAAACATATTTTAAATTCTTTTCAATTTAGTCCAAAACATTTTTCAAATATTATATCAAAACATTAGTTCTACACTATGATTTATGGATTTATGGACTATGATTTATGAAGTACGTTTTATAGAATATCAGATTTATGGAACTGTGTTTATGAATTTGAGTTTTAAACATCATATATGTATGAGCATGGGTTGGGATTTGTTCGGGGAAGTTTAGTGGGTTCACCCTTCGGGTTGAATTTCGTTTTGGATCAGTGGTTCCACCCTTCAGGCTGAGTTCCAGTTCGGATGGTGGTTAGTGAGGAGTTCTGGGGAACTTTCATCTTGACGGTTGTAACTGGGTGCATTGCATTACGTTTGTGATATGGTACCATTTGTTTTACGTTTTAAATAATTTTAAGAAAATAATAATATGTTTTATAATTATGCATGGTTTTCTTGCACTTTGGAGACACACTAAGCTCTTTAGCTTACTCCCACATAATTTCCTCTTACAATATCTTTGGACTTTAGGCGACGTGGTACTTGGATGATCTCACATTTTATCTGTTTATTTTATTATTTAGTACGAAACTATTTTAGTTATTGAGATTATTGTTTATTATTTTGAGGCATTGATGTAATTTTATACTTAAGAGACTATTTATGTTTTTTCAGATTATTTAAGCATTTTTTACTATGATTTTATTTCAGAGATTTTATGTAAAGATTCAAATATTTATTATGATATTTATGTTTTCGTTTATTATAAGAGACTATTTATGTTTTTTCAAATATTTTTTCAGACTATTTATATACATGATTTGTTAGATTATAATTCATGGACATATTTGAAAGTAATAACGAGCATGTTCACTTACATGCTTGGATGCAAGATATATTTGTAAATATGTTTATTTAATATTTCATGCACATTAATAATCTATAACACATAATTTTAAATAAAGCAAGCATAAATATATTTTTAACATTTTTAATAAGCACGAATGAACAAATTTAAAATAATCAAACAAAATAAACAAAAAATTTAATCATTAAAATCAATAGATATTAGTATTTAGTAAGGGTATCAGAGCTGTAAGTGTGAAATTGGAAAACGTGTAAATATAAAATATTAAAAATTTGTAAAAAAATGCTAGGCCTCCCTCAATTTCGATAATGAATAAATTAAACCCTTTAAAAATAAAAAGAGCAATTTAGTTCCTATCAATTTTCAAAGTGAGCAATTAAAGAGGACAATAAATGATGGCATTCACTTTCCCATCCATTTATCATACTTTTGATTGATATAATTATAAATTTAGACACCAATACTTTACACATTCTTTGGTTTGATCTTAATTCTATTTTTTATATAAATTTAACCTTTAATATTTATATATTCTAACCGTAGTTTATTCCGTATATAACTATAAGTTGAATTTATATAAAAAATATTAAAATATGATAAATATGAAAACAATACATAAAACACATTAGTACCATTATGTACTAGTACCGGTAATAGTATCTCATCATGTACCAATACCGGCAATAGTTTTCTGAACCGTAGCACCAATAAATAAAGAATATGAAAATTCTTGTCCTTGTATGTCACGTTGGTTAACCCAATGGTTTAGGCCCAAAACTTTGATATCGGGCTTCGACGGTTGCCTCTATAGGCTGAAAGCTCAGACGGATAACCAGTCCTACGATTCGTCGTTCATTAAGCTAAGAATCTGACTTTATCCAAAAGGAAGTCGAACAAACCAGCAGCTGCTTTGAGATTACACAGATGACTTTACAGCTACCCGGACGGTGGTTACTGCCGTGCCCGACTTTCTCCACCCACTTCACTCAATGCCGACTCTCTCCAGACCCAAACCCCAAGTTTTCTCAAACGAAAGCTCTCTCAGCCGCAGCCGCAGCCTCTCCCTCCTCGCCTCCACCCACCATCCAGGCAAGCTTATTTTATCCCCAAAACATAGCCCAATCCCACGGTTTCATATTTTTTTTTTGGGTCTCCCTTCAATTATTCCTAGACTTTACTCACTTTACTAAGCGTTGCAGATTGTGGGCGGAAAGGCACCAACATGGCGTGAAAATAGGAGTGTGAATGACGCTGGTGATGATGAAATTGATTGGGCGGAAATGGATTCTGATCTTAACTACTGGACCAGGGCTCTTCGTCCAGTCCAGGTATAAAGCTGGTACCTTTACTGTCTGTTTTATATTTATCGATAAATTTGTGATGAGAATTACTAGCAAATGTTGCAGTGGTATCCTGGGCACATTGCAAAAACCGAAAAAGAACTGAAAGAACAACTCAAGTTAATGGATGTGGTTATAGAAATACGGGATGCTAGAATTCCTTTGTCCACTACACATCCTCAGGTTAGCTTTCTCAACTGTTTGGTTATCACATGTTTAGCTGAATCACTATGTGCTGAGCTTGCTACGTGCACAGATGGATTTATGGCTCGGTAATCGAAACAGGATTTTGGTTTTGAACCGAGAAGACATGATATCCACTGCAGATAGGAATGCTTGGGCAATGTATTTCTCGAGGCAGGGAACCAAGGTTGTCTTCTCAAATGGGCAACTTGGAATGGTATTTTAATAATGATATTTCTATTTCAGCCTTTTGCTTTTTTGTGGCTTGAAGATTGTTTTGGTAAGTTACTCATCTGAATTTGGGAAATGCAGGGGACTATGAAGCTAGGTCGATTGGCAAAGTCTTTAGCAGAAGGAGTAAATGTTAAACGTAGAGCCAAAGGTCTCCTTCCTCGTCCGGTGGGTTTCACTGCATTAGTTGCATGCCTGTATCTTCCTTCTTGAGTTATTCCTTAGCTTCTTAGTTCACTGCAGTTTTTGTGGTTGGTCATTCATACTTGTAAATTGTATTATGCAAACATTGACTTGGATTGTCTACAAGTTTTACATCGAAAGTCCAATTGTGATGAATTTTGGACATAAGGTGTTTAACACTTACAATAGGCTTGGTGGATTATTTAGATAAACTCTTTAATGTACCTAAATATCAGCTTTAAACCTTTATTCGAAAGCTTCATATCAAATGTTAATGTTCTTGTACATTCCTTTCCAGGTTCGAGCTGGAATAGTTGGTTATCCGAATGTTGGGAAATCTTCTTTAATAAATCGTTTGCTAAAAAGGAGAATGTGCCCCGCTGCTCCTAGACCTGGAGTTACAAGAGAACTGAAGTATGTAATCTCTTGGTTTTTGTTTCCTAACTGTCATATATACTTGAAACTATCATGAGGAAGAGGAAAGGTGAGGGTTTAAAGAAGCAGAGGATTCAAAGACTTTCAAAAGTTCTAATCTTGCTCGGTGAAATTCTTTTTTTTATTTTTTATTTTCCAGCGGTTAGAATTTTGTTGTTTGTGTACTTTAATGATTTCTTTTTTTTTTGGATAAATATTCTGTAAGAGTTTCAGAATTAAAATGATCTGGTATTCATTTCATCTGAATATAACATATTTTCCTTTTCTGGTGACAAAAAAACATTTTGAAAATTCTTTTAATTGGCATGATAAAGCATTTTTTGTTTTACTCATTTGCTTTTTTACGTCTTTTGAAAGGTGGGTTCGGTTTGGGAAAGATCTTGAGTTGCTGGATTCTCCTGGGATACTTCCAATGAGAATTAGTGATCAAACAGCAGCAATAAAGCTTGCTATTTGTGATGACATTGGAGAGAGGTCCTATGACGTTACTGATGTTGCTACCATTCTTGTTCAGATGTTAGCAAAGCTTCCAACAGTAGGTATGTACATGTATTATGCGTAGCAGTACTCATTTTTTCCCTTGCTGTCAAGAAAGCACTTGAGTTTCATAGCTTGGACTTTAATGACAAATTGAATTTTGCTTCACAATTTCAATTTGCAGCACATCACATGCTGCAAAGCTATAAACCGAAAGGCCTGTTAACATTGGCATCTTTTATGTTAGTAAAGGACAGCTCGTAGTAACCTCTGTGGTATAATAATACTAATATGGAGGGTGAAAACAAAGAACTAATAATTTTTGTAGAAAAATGGTCTTCTTCCTCTCCTTTTTATTTTGATCAAGATGGCTTAATGACGATAGGTTCAGGGAACTATAAATAGATGTGGGAAGCTGAACTGAAGAAGTTTGAAGATAATAGAGATTCAAAACAGGGTATCTCAATAGGCATTTCATGACCTGATAACATGCTTCTTTTGCCTTGTTTCTTTTTAGGATAGGATGAATATAATGAATGCATTTGCACACCCCCCCCCCCCTCCAAAAAAAAGAAGAAGCATTTTGTGAATAAGCTAATGGTTCTTTTCTTCTGCCATATGTAATGAAGATTTTAGAGAAAAAGCGATTTTCATAAATAAAATTCCTGTAGTTATTTTCTTCGTAGACATCAAACCCTGTGTAAGGGGATAAGGAAGAGTCCGACGGAATTAAATTATTTATTCAAACTGATAGAAGTTGCTTTGTCAAAAACTGTTGCCTGTAGAAACAATGCACTATAAACAATGTGGTATTTGAAGAGCTTGATGCAAAAAGGGAATTTTTCAGTTGATTTGCAATTCTGAATTGCATAAGCCTAGTTCGTTACATATTTCCTTGAGAATCTTTTTCTGGTTACAATTTATGACTGGAGTCCAAGCTTTCAACTTTTGGCTGAAACCAGCTGCTGCTAATAGATTTTAGTTTTGTGCTTGCCAGGGATGAAAACTCTTCAAAACCGCTACAAGGTTGATGTGGATGGTCAGAGTGGTAAAATGTATGTCTCGATCTGCCACTTTACAGTTGAACTTTTAAAAAAATGAGCTGCTGATCCGTCCAGTAAGGAAGAACAAGCCAACAAAATAAATATGCAACCGCTCCATAATAAGCAAATAAAAACCCGTCTTATGCACACTGAAAAAGGATGTAATTTAGGAAGCTTTCATAGAGTTAAAACTCATCCTGATATTTCCTTTTACCTGAATTCCTGATTGGTTCGATTGTTGATCTTCTGCGTTTCAGATTTATTGATAAGTTATCCCTTCGATTGTTCAACGGGGATGTCCACCAAGCAGCCTTTCGTATCCTGTCTGATTTTCGGAAAGGGAAATTCGGTTGGGTTGCACTTGAGAGACCTCCTAGATAATACTGTAGCATGTATTTTGCTGGCAAGTCTGAAATTGTCTCGGCTCAAAGATACAACAGCTATCAAAAGCAGACATAGGAAGCTTATGACCTATTGATGTTGGAAAAATGAGGTAACCCAGCATAAGCTTAATATTGGTGGAAATTATTACAATCTTGATTAAATAGAAGCTGCTGGGATGTTGGGAGCACTTTGAATGACCTAAAGTTGCAAAGGGTCCTTGAACCTGTAGATTCATGTAGTGTAAGATTCGGTTGTAAAAATTCCCAATCTCACTGTATTTTGTACTCATTCAGCATTTCATATTGTATAGCAATTACAAGTAAAAATATTCCTTTCTAGAGACAATAATTCCCTTTATCACTCATTATATCATTTTTGAGAATTTAACTGCAATACAATAAAGACACATGAGTTCACTTTTAATATTTATTAATTAATTTCAGTTTTATCACATATTAGAGATATTTTGGGTGGTTAGGATTATAAGTTTACTTTATATTTTAAATCTAGAGCTAGGATTAAATTATCTTTGTAATCCTGGTATAAATAAACTGTAAAAATATTACAACCATAACTTACCATTATTTTCTTTGAATTAAAAGGAAACTAGAGGTTTCTTTTAAGGGTAATTATTCCATGCGGGATTAATAATTTGCTAGCAAGCTCTCTCTCTCTTTACTGCCTCTCCACAAACCAGCTTCTTTGCTCTTCAGTCGAAAACTGAAAGCTCGAGTGGTTTGGTGTGTTAGCTACTTGAAGACGATGGTGGCTTAGAGCCTCTGCTGGGTGTCTTTCTCTCCTTTCCCTATTGCCTCGTTTTTCTTCTGCCTAGGCTCTTTCTTAACCTTCTTGTTTTGTCAAAACCCTACCCAACTCCCTTGTTTTCTTCCTGTTTCTTTACTTTGACTCCATTTACTACACTCTTTACTCCTCCAAGCAACATGGACAGCCGCCAAATCCTTAGCACATGTGTAGTTAATAAGGAGTCAACTACCTACCCCTCTGCCCAGAACACCAAAAACCAAGAGTTCATTGATGAGCTGGAGCTAAACGAGGACAACGAAGTGAACCTCACTTTAAAAAACTTGTCTCTCCTGGGGAAAATACTGTCTGCAGCCCCCATCAAAAAGCTAACAGTCTTGGCTGTTCTCAAGAAGGCATGGAACTGTGCAGGAATGGAGTGCCATGACCTGAGAAAGAATTTTTTCCTGTTCATTTTCACGTCCCCGGAGGACAAATATCGAATCCTTGAACGTAAACCATGGTCGGTTCAAGACTATCTCTTAGTTCTTAAAGAATGGCAACCAGATAAGGCCCTCAGGAGGTCGATTTCTCGCTGGAAGACTTCTGGATTCAAATCCACAACCTCCCCATTGGCCTCGCTACACCGGACAACGTCAAAAGGATAGGCAAGCTGTTTCCGCTCTATTTTGGTTCGACACTGGACAGAAAAGAAACTATAATATGGCATGAACCAGTGAAGATTCGTGTTGCCATCAGAGTCGAGGACCTGTTGAAAACGGGATTCGTGTTAAACCGGAGGAAAGACAAACCTCTGGAAGTGGCGTTCCGATATGAAGGGCTACCGAGATTCTGTTTCCAGTGTGGGCGTATAGGCCATTTGGATCGAGACTGCAGGCATGAGGTGATCATTGTCAAGCTTGCCGGAAAGTATGGCCCGTGGCTAAGGGCGGCGCATGAAGGTGGTAACAAGCCCGATAACCCAAAGCTAGCTGGAGGGAAGGGCTCTGCAGTACATCCACAAAACGACAAAATAGAGGACGACTCAGGTAATAACCAATGGTCCAACGTACAAGGAGAATCAAGAGTGGATACGCCCACAGGCCTCAGATTGTTTAAGGATAAAGGACAAGCCTCTGACAATGGAAGCAAAGTCAACCCAAACTTACCTCTCTTGGAAAAAGGTGAGTCTAGTTGGTATCCTATTACACCAGACAATTTTAAGAGTTGCATGAAAACAAGCCCTGCACAAGGGGATTGCCTTTCTATCGTATCCAATTATCCTAGGAACCTGGGCATTGCCTCTCTCATGTCTGCTGATCCTTCGAAGGAAACCATCACTGCTACATGGGACAATATCCTCGCCTCTAGATTGGACCAGATGCAAGTCTCCGGAAAAAAACAAAAGGAAAAGGGAGGACGAGGAGAGCCTGCTTTTGGGCCTGTTAAACGTCGAGAATTATGGGATAATATTTCCAAGGCCATAGTTCAAATTGGGCCAACTAATTGGTGCCTAACTGAAGATGACCCAGCAGCCACGGAAGACATGCTCACTGCTGCTTTATTCCCGACAACTATTTTCAACACTTCAATGATTATCCAAAACGTCGAACGCAAGAAGAAAGGTAAATCTTTTGGTTCTAAAAGACTCACGCTTATCAGGAAAGCGGCGAGAAGGAAGTTCGCGATGGAATGCACAAGAATGATCATTGACGAGGCTGGACTCATTGAGCTAGGAACGGATCCATTTGGTAAAACTGTTACGCGTATCCCGTCGATGTGCATCGATGATAACTTCTCCTTAAACGAGGAGATAATGCTTAGCGATGGTGAAGACGTGATAGTCCCCCCCAATCTGAAGGCTCAGGTCAATCCTTTCCAGGAACAAAACTTTGAATCGGATAACTCCAATGGGAGTTATCCGAATTTACCATGACACCTTTCTGCACCGTAGCTCATGGAGGGAAGGCCCATGGGCTTCTGAGCGGGCTAGTCCTTCCCCGTGGATCCATATCTCTGATAGGGGTTGTTTTGATCTGCGACTCTTATTTGCAGTTCCTTTTTTCGGCCGTCTTTCTTTTCGATAACGTTGCTTATGCAGGTCTGAGAAGGGGTTTGGTGAATAGGCCCTCCTTTCTTCATGGATCTTCAAACCGCGTTGCCTTGACAAGGGCCAGCATTCTGCTGGAAGCCTGCCTCTGGATAGAGCTCTCAGGCTCGGGTTTTGGAGGCTTTCCTGAAAGGATATGTCTGTTTTCACACTTTAGCCTTTTCCGGAGCGATCTGCTTAGTAACTTTTGTAGACACTATCCTTGGACTCTCCCATAGAAGTGTGTTTCGAGCTTTGATGGCTCTCCCGTTGATGTGTCCAACCTGTTTGTGTGGAGTCAAAGATCGGCGTCTCTGCCTGTGCTTTTCTTAGCTTCACGCTCGCCTGGGTGTTCTCCTTTTTTGTTCCATGTGTGGTGCTCTGTGACTGTGCATGGTTGCTGTAGGTTTTTGTGCATGGGGTTTACGTCCCACGTGTTTGGGACTTGTTTCAGGTCCTCTGCTGCTTCGGTTATTTTGTCTTTTGTAAGCCTTGCATGGCTCGTAGGTTTCCGTTCTTTGACGAATGGTCTTTTCTTTCTCGTTGTTGGTTGGCCTTATGTTTGGGCCCCGCTTGTAGGACCCCCTTTTTTATATTAATGAAAGTCTAGATTTGAACAAAAAAAGGGTAATTATTCCATGCATAAGCGTTTTGTTTACACAAGCGTCTTTGTTTAGGGTTTAAGTGTAGTAGTTTTGAATTTAGGGGTTGTTAATATAATTTTGGGTTTGAGTTAAAATTTAAGGTTTATAGGTTAAAACTAAAATCTCTAATTATATTACCCTAAAATCTAAACTCTAATTCTAAATTTTAAACCCATACCCTAAAACTCTAAACTCTAAAATTAAGACGCTTGTGGAAACAAAAAGTTTTCACCAGCTATGTATGAGATAAGAATCCTTCTTTTAGTCCTAAGTTTTTCCCTTTGATTACTGTTTTTTCCCTTACCCACATCAAAAATGCTAAAAGGTGAAAGCCATAACCAAATCTTGGAAAAATTTATATTGGAGAAATCCAAAGCACTAATTTTCATGACCACGAAAATCAGCATTCAATATACAAGGAAACTGCAGAAAGGTAAAAATACAAGGTAGGAAATAAAGAATAAAAGATATGAAAAAATCGTGCTAACTAATGGCATAAAATGATGCAATCATGCAAAGGAACAAGTTTGCTGTTTCTTCAAGAATCATCACTAAAACTACTTTTGGCACATGAATTAATCATTCAAATTTTCTAAGACACAAGCTCGGATGGGGCCTGTCAGGGTTGGTGATATGCAAATAGGAACGATGAAGGGAAAAAATAACAGATGAAAGAAATTTTAGATAGAAGCTTGGGATAAAAATTTCAGAGGTTTTTCATATCATCCTCATTACAAACAACTTATTTATAACTTCTCAAATTAAGAAACGACAAAATCGGTTAGCCTTCCAGGTGTCCTCCTCTCCCTGGAGCTTCTGCGCAATCCCTCCACAGCCTGGGTGGACGCTTGATCATTCTTGGTCGTTGCAGTCCCTTGTAAATCCGTAACATCACCCCCTCCTGAAAAATGAACCTTGTCTGCAAGGTTTGGAGCAGAAACCAACGGACTCACATCCTCGCGGAGCAACGGCAAGGGCATAATCTGCTGTAATGGCACACCCTTGCACAGCTTGAGTTGTGAAATGTGGAAAACAGGATGAATGCGAGTAGAGTCAGGTAATTCAAGCTTGTAAGCGACCTGACCAATCCGTTTCAGAATACGGTAAGGGCCAAAATAACGAGGGCTGAGTTTGTGTTGTCGTTGTAAACGAAGAGACAATTGCCGATATGGCTGAAGACGAACAAAGACCCAACTCCCTTCATCCAAAGTCAATTCCCGACGATGCTTGTCTGCCTCTAAGTTGCGTTTCAATTCCTTAAGAACAACGTCACGGTCCAATAACTCTTGAGCCAATTGATCCTGCCGCGAACCACCTTCAATATAGGAGAGAATCGTAGGAGGGTCGGGACCATAGAGAGCCCGAAAAGGAGTCATTCCAGCAGAAGATTGATAGGCCGTGTTATATCATTACTCCGCCCAAGGCAAATATTTACACCATTTACGGGGATCATCAGCAGCCATACAACGTAAATACATCTCAAGGCAACGATTCAAAGCCTCGGTTTGCCCGTCGGATTGAGGATGATAGGCGGAAGAGAAACACATCTCAGTACCTTGTAACTTAGCCAATTCAGTCCACATATCGCTCACGAAAACACGATCACGGTCGCTAACAATGGTTCAAGGAATACCATGCAGCTTAATGACCCCTTGGAGAAAAACTTGAGCAACCAAAACACTGTCAAAGTGACGAGGAAGGGCAAAGAAATGTCCATACTTAGTAAAGCGATCAACGACCACAAAAATAACTTCCTTACCGTCGGATGTTGGCAAACCAACAATGAAATCCATCGAAATATCCTCGAAAACCCGTGTCGGAATTGGCAATTGCTGTAATAAACCGGCAGGAGCCAAACTTGTGCTCTTCATACGCTGGCAAACCTGACATTCAGTCACAAAGACACGAACATCCTTACGCATACCATCCCAATAAAAATTCGCAGCCAAACGGTGAAAGGTTCGACTAATGCCAGCATTTCCTCCCACAACCGAACAATGAAATTCTCGCAATAACAATGTCCGCAACGCCGTCTCCTTAGGAACCACAACACGCCCACGCAGCAATAGTAAACCCTCATGTTCTTCATAACCAGGAAACTCACTGCCACCCAAAGTCATGGTGGTACGAATGTGTTGAAGTGCAGAATCAGTATTTGTTGCTGCTCGAATAACGTCAAGAATACCCAATAGAGGGCGAGAGAAAGACAACAACATAGCCTCTGGTTCCCTGGACAAAGCATCCGCTACATTATTCAATTTACCCAGACGATATTGAATGTCGAAATCGTACCCAACAAGCTTGGACAGCCAACATTGTTGCTCAGGGGTCTGTATGGTTTGTTGATTCAGCTCACGCAAGGAACGTTGGTCGGTAACAATAACGAATCGACGACCCACAAGGTATTGACGCCATTTCGCTACGGCCTGGGTAATAGCAAACATTTCCTTGCTATAGGTAGAAGCATGTTGCATGCGCGGACATAATTTCTGGCTGAAAAATGCCAACGATCGACCAGCCTGCGACAAAACAGCCCCGACCCCTGTACCAGACGCATCAGTTTCAACCTGAAAGGGTAACTCAAAGTTTGGTAGACCAAGCACAGGAGCAGTGCACAAGCAAAATTTTAAATGGTCCATTGCAGCTTGAGCCTCGGCAGTCCATAGGAATGGCACACCTTTGCGCAACAGGTCAGAAATCGGAGAAGCAATCGAAGCAAAACCTTTAATAAATTTGCGGTAATAGCTTGCCATACCCAAGAAACTGCGGACATCCTTCACGGTTGTCGGAGTAGGCCACGAACGAATGGCTGCCACTTTACCAGGATCGACTTGAAGCCCGTCACCCGACACCACATGTCCCAAATAGTCAACAGATGTTCGGCCAAAGGTGCACTTGCTTCGCTTGGCCACAAAGCCATGGTCCTGTAAACATTGCAAAACTAACCGAACATGATGTAAATGATCCGACCAAGAAGCACTATAAATCAGAATGTCGTCGATAAAAATAAGCACAAATTTGCGCAGATAGGGCCTAAACATCTTATGCATAGTAGCTTGAAAGGTTGATGGCGCATTTGTCAAGCCGAAGGGCATGAAAAGGAACTCGTAATGACCTTCGTGGGTACGAAATGCGGTTTTATGGACATCCAATTCCTTGACACGAATATGATGATACCCAGCCAAAAGGTCAAGCTTAGAGAAAAAACGAGAGGAACCCAATTCATCGAACAACTCGTCAGCCGTGGGAATTGGAAATTTATCTTTCACGGTGACAGCATTCAAAGCTCTATAATCCACACAAAAACGCCATGTCCCATCCTTTTTTAACAAGTAATACCGGAGACGAAAAGGGGCTAGTACTCCTTCGGATCAAGTGATTATCGAGCATGATTTGCACCTGCCGCTCAACTTCAGTCTTTTGGAAGTATGGATAACAGTAAGGACGAACATTCACTGGCTTAGCTAATGGTTCCAAGTGAATAGCATGATCATTCTGTCGAATAGGTGGCAGGTCATGTCTGAAGGCATATCATCCATTGTATCCTTAGTATCGCATTGTAGTCGGAGATAATAGAAGTCAGCCACGGCATGTGTTGTGGAAACACGTCGGAGTGACTAAAGTTGCACTGGTTGAGGACTGGAAAAACTTTCACCCTGCCAACAATGCACGTGATCCCCAATGCGAAACTGAAACTGTAGTGTCGAAAAGTCCATTGTGATCGGCCCGAGAGTGGCCATCCAAGCAACACCGAGCACCATCTCCGTGCCTTCCAATGGTAAAACATAATAATCAGTGCACACATCGGTACCTTGTACGTGGAGATGAAGGTTACGGACACACCCTTCATTTGGAAGTTTAGCACCATTCCCCACCATGACACGAAAATTAGGCGCGGCTGTGACCGACAGGCCAAGAAATTTGGCAACTCGGGACTGCACAAAGTTATGTATGCTACCCCCATCGATCAAGATGCGAATCGGCTAGCCTTTGATGTTCCTCACCACCTGAATCGTGTTTGGATGAAAACACCCCGCCAAAGCATTGAAAGAGACCAAAGATTGTTCCTTACTTGCGTCGATAGTGTCGTCCAATGGAAGAGGGTCTGATGTATCTGATAGAATCGGCAACGGAGATGGCAAGTATGAACAGTCATCATCGAGACAAAACAACTGCGGATCACGACACTTATGACCAGGGACATATTTTGCGTCACAATAATAACAAAGACCTTTCTCGCGCCGAGCTTGAGCTTCCGCAGATGAGAGACGGCGAGGCTGCAAAGAAGGTGACTCTAGAGGAGGTGGACGACCCGGTTGAACTCGTGGTCCCGGTGTGACCCCTGAAGGAGTAGGTAACAGTGGGGGCGTTTTAAAATTGTTGGGTCGACTCACGACACGCTTCTCGTTGAATCGGGCTTCATGAAAACGTGCCAATGCTGCAATTTCTACCATGGAAGAAGAACGGTGACTCAAAACTTCATGTTTAATATCATGGCGTAACCCAGAAATGAAGCATTGCGCCAAGAAATCATCTGTCAAACATGTGTTGCGCAGGGCAAGCTCCTCAAAACGCGTCTGATAATCTTCCACCGTCGATGTCTGGATCAGCTTGGACAACTGACCTTTTGGGGATTCAACCTCCATAACGGCGAATCGTTTGCGAATGGCCTCAACCAAGTGAGTCCAGCCGGCCAACTGACGTTGACGCTGCATCCAACGGTACCACTTTCGAGCGATGCCATCCATCCGGAAAGAAGCCATCGTGACCCGGTGATGGTCCTCGGTCCCATAGAACTCGAAAAAATCTTGCGCTGATGCGATCCATTCCTCTGGATCTTTACCAGTGAAGACAAGGAGTTCAACCTGAACAGGCTTTGGTGCAAACGGAAACGGATCCTCAGATTCTGCACGAAGCTTAGCTTTGCCGTGTTTGGCTGTACAAGTTGATGCCGTATCGCCGCTCCCAGACGTCGTAGCTGAACCACGAAGGTGTGCAGAGATCGTTTGCAATTGATGGGCCATTTCTTGCAACGTCTTTTCAGTGCTCGCGTTCCAGCGTTTCTGATCCTCGGCGTGGGTTTGCAATTGAGTGGTTGTATCTTGGAGGGCCTTGATAGACTCAGAGTGATTAACCATGGTGAATGAGATCAATGAAAGCACCAATGTCAGGGTTGGTGATATGCAAATAGGAACGATGAAGGGAAAAAATAACAGATGAAAGAAATTTTAGATAGAAGCTTGGGATAAAAATTCCAGAGGTTTTTCATATCATCCTCATTACAAACAACTTATTTATAACTTCTCAAATTAAGAAACGACAAAATCGGTTAGCCTTCCAGGTGTCCTCCTCTCCCTGGAGCTTCTGCGCAATCCCTCCACAGCCTGGGTGGACGCTTGATCATTCTTGGTCGTTGCAGTCCCTTGTAAATCCGTAACAGGGCCATTCTGCGGATTCCTTCTGCAGCTGAGAACAGTATCTCTGAAATGTATTGATGCTTACTTGGAGTCTAAAATCAAGAGTAAGCAAAAATTTCATCTCCAACCTGTTCAACTCAGCTGTGCTTACGCCTCCAACACGGGCATAATATGCATTGTTGAAATACCTGCAAAAGAACGAAATGAAACGCTGCAAAACAATGAAAATGAGTTCTGAGGATGGTTAAAACTTACTTGTCATCCATAAATTTTGCTGCTACCATAACACTGGTTAAAAGGAGCCGGTGAACATTATGGGAAGTCAAATGCACATCAGTTTGTTGACCGAATCTATCCAAGTAGATGTATGCCACAAGAAAGCACGAAGGACTGCACCGAGCATACTTGAAGATGCGATCAATATACTGTCCAATGCTTATGGTAGGAACTCTTTTGCCATGGAAGACTGCAACTGCAACTGCAACGTTAGCTTTACCCTTTGCTGTGTCTGATTGCATCTCGTTTTCCTTAACAGATTTCTCAAGGAATGAAGAAACAAGTGTTAAAACCCGCGGAGTACCAAGGGCTCCTTTACCTAATTTTTGGAGCCCTAAAGCAAGGTATACATCTGAATCCAAATTCTCGGCATCAATTGCAAGAGCACCCATAACTAATCTGAACTGCAAAAGATCAACATTAAAGGGATCATCAGTCTCAAAACTCAAAAGGGACATCAATATGCAAAAGATCAACATTAAAGTGCTCCTTATAAGACTGCTTGCATTGCCGGAAAAAGAAAAAGAAAGTATCAAGTTCAGTTTGCAAATCAAAACCAATAGCTCAGCTCCATATTGATCTTTTTCATCTACCAAGTTAAGTATCTGATCCCAGTAGCATCCGAATTCTTTTCCTGTACATGGAATTGGTATATTGAAATTTATTTAATAATCAAGTAATGTATAAGCTTTTCTAATAAGTTATCTACCTCTAAGCCGGGACGGTGTAAAATTTCAAATTCTCGTACGCCTAAAAGTTTGTAATTTCATCACCTTAATTTTCTAATATAACTTCCTAAAAATATGTCCGGTCTGCGCTCTAAGTTCAACACCAACTACCATTCCAAAGAAACATATTGATTAACCAGCAAAACTACAGATATGTCAACAAAACCCCTGAAAATTATAGATGCTTTGCTTGGACAGAAGATCGGAAGAAGAAGAAAGGGAAGAATTTAAGCAAAACCCATAAATTGAAATCCGATAATAACACACTATTCATCAAACCACACCTAGATTCACCAAAAAAGAGAGAAGCTTTTGGACGCAAACCATCTGAAGAAAAAAAAACTTAACAAAACAGAACAAATGTCATAAAAGAAAAAAACTTACATAAACTTCAGAAACTACTTCCTAATAGTGTGAGTGGAATCTGCTTGTTCCACTTCAATGCATAACCCGAGAGACAAAAGATGAAAGTTTCTTTTTTTGTTTAAACATGCTGTGCTTGACTGCTTGTAGGCTTTATTTGAATGTACGATTTGGTGTGTGAAACGTAACTTCGCTTGAATTGAAGGTTTCCACGGGGGAAAAAGATATAGTGGGGATATTGGATCCGATAGATCTGGTTTTTTCCAATATCCGATTTTTTAGATACAATGATTCATTTTTGATTTAAAAAAATCAGATATTTAAATATTCGAATCGGATATTCGAATATCCAAAAATATAATAAGATTTAACTATTTTTTTTGAATTTGAAGGTCATATTTTTTTGAAATTTTAGAATTTCGAATATAACAAACAACAAATTGTTAAATATAACAAGATTCACATCAATGAAAATTTTGATTTTTTATAAAATTTTTCGGATATAACAAGAATCAAATTGTTAAACATAACAAGATTCACATAAATAAAAATTTCGATTTTTTATAAAAAATTTCGGATATAACAACCATCAAATTGTTAAACATAACAATATTCATGAAATTTTGAATTTTCGGATTCTCGAATTTTCGGATAATCTGAAACTTGAAATATTGTGATCCGTATCTGAACCGAAAAATTTAAAATCGAATCGAATATCCGATCCAAAAATAATAATGGGATTAGTTATCCAAATTTTAGGGCCGGATCAACGGACAATCAGATCAAATCGATCGGATCAGATATTTTTGAACACCCCTAGTTTCTAGGGGTCAGCATTCGACCGAGTCGAGTAAAAAAAATTTGAGTTATTCGAGTTGACGCGTCATATTTTACAATTCAAACTTTATATGAAAATTTTCGGTTCGAGTCAAGTTTTTGAGTTCCTATACTATACATATTTAATTGTAATTATTTATCATTTATTATACGGTTTGATTCCAATTTATACCACTTTCTCTAATCATATAAAATATGCATATATAAATATATATATTTATACATATTTCTTTAGGGATATGATTCTTTCACACAATGTAAAATTTTATTTGGATCGTTGGATGAGTAAAACTGATAGTTGAGATTAACAGTAGAATATGTGAAGATTATCACTTGAAAAAAAAGTAAGTAGTTAATATCAGTCATCCATTTCCCTATCAAATGATATAAAAAACGTGTAAAACTTAAAAACTTTTACATTGTACAATTGGATCCTAATCCATTTCTTTATATTTTTTTATACGTAGTATATATATAAAGAAAAATTAGAACTTAAAAATCAATCCACTACCCACTAAAAATATTGAGTTATTCAAGTTATTTAAATTTTTATTTTATAACTTAAACTTTATTTGAAATATTTTTAAATCAGAAAATTTATTTTCTTTTTCGAATCGAATTTTGCTAGCTCTTAAAATTTTCACGTCTGAACTAGGATTAGCAGGAAAGATATTTGGATCCCGTAATTGCATCCTTCGGCTTCGGCTTAGGAATTATTTTTCTGTTTTTCTTTTAATACTTTAAATTATTTTTCTAGATTTTTTGGTTTAAATTATTTTTATGGTTAGGATGTCGATTTTAGATTTATATTCTCTTAATATTTTAGTGTTGTTGGAATAAGATAAAAATTTAAATATTTTATAAAAGAGAATTTTTAAAAGGAAAAATATAATTGTTATTTAGGTTTACATTAAACGACAAATAAAAGCGTGTGACTTACATACGTGTATTCTTTTATGTTGATTTACAGCTGGCAAAGTGTTGGTTTCCTGTGTATACATGAATCTATGTCGCGATAAATTATATTATAGGCCCAGTTATATTATAGGCCCAGCTCGTCGAATAAAATTTGTCTGTCCTTTTTTGGTGTTTTACTTATGCCCTAACACTAAAAAATACTATAAAATTAAATTTCAAGCTCTAATCTTAAATTTTAAATCCTAAATCCTACACTTTATACCCTAAAAAATATACCCTACCCTAAATTCCCTAAACCCTAACCACAACCTCTAACCTAAAACCTTAAACTCTAAACTTAATTTTGAGCGTGGGGCATATGTAGGGGCACCAAAAAGGGTAGAGGATTTCCATCCCAGCTCGCCACGTTATTCATGGTCACAACTAATAAAAAAGTATCTATTTCATTAATTTTTTTACATATCATCTTTTTACTAAATGAATCTACAATTGATAAAAAGTGTTTTTTAATTTAGTTTACAATAAATTTAAGTGAAGATTCACTCGGTAAAAAAATATCATTGATGTTTTTTATTAGTTAGGACCATAGATAATGTCTCGAACTCGGCCTATAGTATAATTTCTCTTATGCCACATTTGTAAACTTCCATTAATTTTTTTATTAAATTTATACTTCAATTTATAAAAACTTAGTTTAACTTTAGTTGCTTAATAAATAGTATTAGTGGTTCACTTAGATGTGAATCGGGATCAAAGATTATCTACATGTTAAATTTGAATACAATATAAGCAAGTGAGTCCATTATATTGTAGGTCAAGTTAAATATTAGACAAAAAAAATTAATATAAAATTAAAATTAAAATTTATTTGATATTATTTTAATTAAAAGTTGAATTAAGAATTATCGTTTTAATAAAATATTTTTTTTGAAAAAGTGGCACAAAAATATTTTAATCTAAAAAAATGAACAATCACAATTTAGGTCCCTTTAATTTTAAAAGTTATTAAAAATAGTTAATGATACACATCAATGCATATAATTAGTGTTACATGTCGGTAGAAGTGTTTGCTCCAGTATTTTCCTTTATTGCTATAATTTTTCATATTGCTTCCAATATTATCGGTTAAACATACACTGCATCAAGCTTGATATATAGCGGTGCTTTTCGCGGCATTTTCAAAGAAAACGCCACTAAATTTCTACATATTGCAGCGTTTAAAGAACAAACGCCACAAAAAGATAATTATTGCGGCGTTTGTAAAACAACCGCCGCTAAAAATGATAAATAGTGGCGTTTTTCATCAAAACGCCGCGATAAACAGAGCTTTAGTGACGTTTGTTGGAGAAACACCGCAAATAGAGTTCATGTATAATGGATAACTCATACTTTTAATGGCGTTTATGTTAAAAATGCCGCAATAGGTGTTTCTTTAGCAACGTTTAGTTGAAAACGCCGGAAGCCTGTAGTATGATATCTGATATATCTAAAACACACACATTCTTAGGTTTTGAAAAAAAATCCCTCATCGAAACACTCGATAACTCACCCTGATCCCCAAATCAAACCCTAATTCCCCCTTCGATCGTGTCCCTTTCTCTCGCAGCCTCACTGGTCAAGCGTCCTCGTCGGCTCGTCCCTCGCCGTCAGTAGCAGCTCAAAAGCAAGCAACATTATAGGTACGTTTTTTCTTGTATCCCACTTTCTAAAAATCCATTTAATCGTCATGAAATTTCCTTGACACCTGAGTCTTTATATTTGGGTTTAAAAGTTGACACTCTCCTTTGTTATTAACCTGAAGTTTCAAGGAATAAGGACTTTACTTTCTCATGTTTACATTTCTTTTCAATTTTCTAATCCCTCATAATGATGTGCAAAACAGAGAGAGACTTGCTCAGAATTTGTGGAGTTGGTATACTATACTGCCACTACCAAACAATGAACTTCACTAATGTTTCAATGCTTCCAAAATTAGTTCATAGATTCTTGTTATTTCAAGTAAACGGTTTGTACGATCCAAAGGGTTGATTTGTTTTTTTGCTCTAACTGGTTATACCAATACATTGTGTAATTCTGAGAGTTGCTGAGGAAATATTTAACCTATGCCAAGTTGAATTTATTCCCAAGATTCTATGAAAAGGATATGTCCAAGCTTACTAAAGTTTATGTTGATATGCGGAAATAATCACATGTAAGATTCATTTTCTTGTTTTTGTGATTTTTAAAGTGATTTTGCTTCAATGCTCCAATGCTGTAAGTAACAAAAATCAATTCCCAATGGCGACAAAAGAAGGTGCATGTTCTGGTTGCTTTCTGCCCTGTGGGGGTTCTTGAAGATGGCTTGGTTCACTTTGGTATTTGTGATGGAGTTTTTTATTAGGATTTTTCTTGTTTGTGACCGGAAAACAGTGATTTTCGGCCGCGATGGTGTCGAACTCTGGCCTAGGAAATTTGCTATCACTAGGTTCTTGCTTGAAGACACGAAGGAGGTGAAAAAGGCAATTCCCAATATTGTAAGTGTTGAGGGATTAATTAATATCTGTTAGAGTTGTTAGGGTTGTTGCATGGGTAGTTGGGTTGTTACGTTAGCTGGCAGCTAGCTGCATGGAGCTATATAAGCTCTCGTATGTTGCAGCAGCAAATTATCTTTCTGTAATCCTTTTTTACAGTTCAATAAAACTTCTTCTTCTTCTATACCATTTCAACATGGTATCAATCGCCAGGATCCACTGGGTTTCTTGATTCTTTTCTTACTTTCTTCTTCTGTTCTTGCTCGTTCTTTCTTTCATGACGAATTCGGGCGACTCCTCCGCTGCTACCAGTGATATTTCCACTGGTTCATCCTCCGACAAAAGTTTCACAACAAACGTGTCAGTGTGGTGCTCGATGAATCGAATTTTTTGATTTGGAAGCAACAAGTCTTGCTTGCGGTTCGAAGTCATCGTCTAGAGAAACTACTCACCGGTGCTCTGAAGCCGCCGCCGGAAACAGTCACCAATGATCAAGGTACGATTGTTGATAATGAGGCTTATGAAATGTTTGTTGCACAGGATAGTGCGCTTGCTTCCTGGATTCTCTCAACTATAAGCTCGAATCTTCTTTCTGAGTTTGCTGGTGCGGAAACCTCAGCCGCCATTTGGGACACGGTGGTTAAATATTTCTCGAATCGCTCTACAACTTCGGCGACGAGCCTTCATTATAAGCTCCGATCTATGCGGAAAGGCGATCTGAGTATGAGAGCTTACATCTCTCAGGTTAAGGAAGTGTGCAATATGCTCTCGTCCTGCGACAGTCCCATCTCTGATCTGGAGAAGATTGCTTCCATCCTCAAAGGACTTCCAAGTGAGTATCAGCCGTTTATTGCGTTAATCACGGCGAGTCAGTCTCCTTTTACTCTAGATGCTGCTGTCAATGTTCTTCTTGATGCTGAGACACAGATGCTTACGTTTGATCATTTTTCGGATCTGCCTCCTGCTGCTTATGTGGCTCATGTTACTAGTCCTCCTTTGAATGATGCTCAGGAGAATTCACAGTCCAGTTACAGGCCCTATCGTGCTGTGGTCAATCAACGAGGTCGTGGCAAAACTGGATATAAGTCCAATATGCGACCTCAATGCCAATTGTGCGGCAAGGTTGGTCACCTTGTAGATCGCTGCTGGCACAGGTTCGATGAGAATTTCCCTGGAGTAACAACACGCTCATCGGAAGCAGTCAAGGCTGAATCTACTGCTCATGCTAACCTTGCTGATGTTACCAATACTCAATGGTTTGTTGACTCTGGTGCGAGCCACCATGTTACTCCTGAGGCCACAAATCTTGGTGATGGATCCGATTACGCAGGCCCTGGTAAGTTAGTTGTTGGTAATGGGTCAGGTCTTAATATTTCCAGCGTTGGTAAGTCAGTTTTACATTCATCCTCATGTTCCTTGATGTTGAGTGATGTGTTACATGTACCCAAGGTCACTAAAAATCTGTTGTCCGTTTCAAAGCTTGCTAGTGACAACAAGGTGTTCTTGGAGTTTCACGCTGGATCCTGTTTGGTTCGTGATGAAAAGACAAAGGAAGTTATCCTCCAGGGTGATCAGGTTGGTGGTTTGTATCGTTTTCATGCTTCTAGCTCGCGTGTGCCTCAGGATACTGCTCAATGTCTTGTGGTGCAAACAGAAAATAAGCTGAAGTCTGCAGATGTTTACACCTTGTGGCATCGAAGGCTCGGCCATCCCTCTTTTGATACTTTAGTTAATGTTTGTAAGCAATTTGATGTTTGTTTGGATTCACATATTAATAAGAATGTTGACCTGTGTGTTGCATGCCAAATGGGCAAGAGTCATAGTCTTCCTTATGCTTCTTCTACTACTGTATATACCAAGCCATTTGAGCTTGTATTTACTGATCTTTGGGGACCAACTCACGTCTCCTCTCAAGGGTTTGCTTATTATGTTTCGTTTGTGGATGCGTTTACTCGTCATTGCTGGGTGTATTTGCTGAAAACCAAGTCCCAAGCAATTGTGGCTTTTTAGTCGTTTCAAAAACTCGTGCAAACCCAGTTTGGAGTTAATGTTCAAGCTGTTCAGAGTGATTGGGGAGGGGAATTTCGTAGTTTGTCTTGTCTTCTTGTTCAAGAAGGGATTGTCCATCGTGTTACTTGCCCGCACTCCTCTCAGCAGAACGGCGTTGTCGAGCGGAAGCACCGTCATATCGTTGAGCTAGCACTGACTCTGTTAGCCCAGGCCTCCCTTCCACTGAAGTTCTGGTCCTATGCTGTCACTACAGCCGTGTTTCTTATCAATAGGTTACCTACAAAGGTGCTTGGGGGTATCTCTCCCTTTGAACGGTTGTTTGGTCGCAAGCCTCAATATGACATGCTGCGAGTCTTTGGTTGTAAGTGTTTCCATGCCTTAGACCCTTTAATACTCATAAACTTGATTTCAGGTCTCAACCAGCAACGTTCTTGGGCTATAGTCCCATGCACAAAGGGTATCAATGTGTTACCTCAAGTGGTCGTGTTTACATTTCACGCAATGTTGTCTTCGATGAAGGAGTATTTCCATTTGCACATTCTGCCTCCAGTGTATCTTCGTGTGCTAATGGTCCAGACACAGGTGTTCAATCAGGGGTGCTTTATTTGGTTCCTGGAGCCTCTCGCTTGTTTGCTTCTACTTCTGCTGCTTGTGAAGCTCGTGACACTGATGACTTGGTTGAGGTTCCTCCTGAAGGAGTTCCTGGTTCTTCTGAAGCAAACAGTGGTCCTCCTGACAATACAAGGGATGCTTCTTGTGACGCTGGTGGTATGGCTCCTCCAGATGCAGCAGCCGTTTCGGGTGGTGATGCAGGTGCCTTAGATGCTGGTCTTCAGCCTCATGTTCCGCATGATGCTGACGAGGCTCGGTTTCATCCTACGCACGAGGGTATGGATGATGTGGCATCTTCTGGCCCTGCCACTGGTGGTAGTTTTCAGTCACAAGAAGCCGATGTGCAACCTAATTCTTCTTTTCTACAAGAGGATTTGAATGAAACTATGTCAATTGATGTTGTCCCAACTTCTTTACCTCAACAACAGTCTTCCTCTTTGGATCTCAATACACATCCCATGTTGACTAGAAGCAAAATGGGAGTGTTTAAACCAAAAGTATATTTTGCGAATGCTGATGATGATGTTCCTGCTTCCATTGATGAAGCACTTGTTGTTCCACAGTGGAGAGAGGCAGTTCATGCTGAGTATGCTGCCTTGCAGCGGAATGGCACGTGGCAGTTGGTTACCCTACCTGAAGGAAGAACCTTGGTTGGGTGCAAATGGATCTTCAAGGTCAAAAAGAACTCCGATGGGTCGATTTTGAGGTACAAGGCACGTCTGGTCACGAAAGGGTTCAGTCAAGTCCCTGGCCACGACTTTCATGATACGTTTAGTCCCGTGGTGAAACCGGTGACGGTGAATGTGGTGCTTGCTTTAGCTGTTTCCAATCGGTGGTCTCTGCGACAAGTCGACGTTAATAACACGTTTTTGAACGGCGACCTCCATGAGGAGGTGTTTATGATACAACCCCCTGGTTTTGAAAAAACTGCTGATGATGGGTCTAAGCTTGTTTGCAAGCTTGAAAAAGCTCTTTACGGGCTGCGACAAGCGCCTCGGAGCTGGTACACGAATCTAAAGAATTATCTCGTGGAGGTTGGTTTTCGCAGGTCAGCAGCTGATTCTTCCCTGTTTATTCGATCCAAGTCAGGTGTGTTCATCTATGTGTTAGTTTACGTAGATGACATTATCGTTACTGGAGGTTCTGATGATCAAATTACAGAGGTTGTAATGCTTTTGGGTAAAGAATTTTCTCTTAAGGATCTGGGTTCTTTAAGTTTCTTTCTGGGCATTGCAGTTCAGTGGTGTAAAGGGGGCTTGTTTTTAAGTCAACAGAAGTTTGTCCTTGAGTTGCTTGAAAAGTCGAAGATGGATAAGGCTAAACCAGCTTCAACGCCTATGCTTCCCTCTGTTAAGCTCTCTCAGAATGCGGGTAGTCCTTTTGCTGATGCTACTGGTTTCAGAAGCATCGTCGGAGCATTGTTGTATTTGTGTCATACCAGGCCTGACATAGCCTTTAGCGTTCATCGAGTAGCGCAGTATATGCACAATCCGTGTGAGGAGCACCTTGCGGCGGTGAAACGGATTTTGCGCTATCTGAGTGGAACGTTGCATCATGGTCTTCTTTTCCAGCCCTCGAAGCCCAGTTCCAGTCTTGTGGCATTTTCTGATGCCGACTGGGGCAGCAATCCTGACGATCGGCGTTCCACGACAGGGAGTTGCGTTTATCTTGGCAACAGTTTAGTCACCTGGTGCTCCAAGAAGCAGCGGGTTGTGTCTCGTTCAACGATGGAAGTAGAATATAGAAGCATTGCCGATACAGCGTCTGAGGTGACTTGGTTGCGAGCTTTGCTGTCTGACATGGGCGTTGTGCAACGAGCTGTTCCAGTGATTTGGAGTGATAGCATGAGTGCAGTTTCTCTCAGCGTGAATCCTGTGTTCCATTCACAGTCCAAACATGTCGATTTGGACGTTCATTTTGTCAGGGAGAAGGTTGCGGATAAAAGCCTTCAAGTGAACTACGTTCCTGCTCCTCACCAGACGGCGGATGGGTTCACTAAACCTCTCACCAGTTCTTTCTTTGAGTTGTTTCGACAGAGACTGAATGTAGTGTCCATTAATGAACTCGTGTAGAAGGAAAAAAGTAGGGGAAATGTTGAGGGATTAATTAATATCTGTTAGAGTTGTTAGGGTTGTTGCATGGGTAGTTGGGTTGTTACGTTAGCTGGCAGCTAGCTGCATGGAGCTATATAAGCTCTCGTATGTTGTAGCAGCAAATTATCTTTCTGTAATCCTTTTTTACAGTTCAATAAAACTTCTTCTTCTATACCATTTCAACAGTACGTAACAAAAATCAATCTAACCGTACTCGTATTTGGCACTCACATTTATGTTCGTTTTTCTGATCGAATGCAAATTTGCAGACCATTAATGATGTCCTGTTCGGGGTGGTGTCATCCGGGCTATCATGATACTTACATCACCTATCACCAATGGTTATTTTAAAATCAAGATAACCAATTTATTACTATATTGGTTTACTCCGGGCTAAAGAGATATGTTTCCTTGGTAATGTTGAGGTCTTTATACATATATATCTTTACCATAAGCAGAGAATAAATTGCTATTAACTTGCTTTATTTTCTTAACTCTCAACTGATTGTTCTTTCTTATTTCTTCTATAAGTATTATTATTGTTTATGGTATAAGGTATATTGATTGTTTTAACTGTGTGAAACTGTTATTAACTTCTCGTATTTAACATTTTTTGGTATAGAGATTCAGGATGGTGGTCGACGGTAGTAGTGACCGAGAGGTAGTGGATCGGGGAAAAGAGGCTTAAGAACGAAATATGTAGAGGTGATAAATTACGACAAAATGTACTTTTTGTAATGAAATAAATATTTTGTTTAACAAATATTTTAAGTTAATTGTGCCAATATATTTTTGGGATGAAACAAATATCTTATTTAACAAATTTTTGTCTCTGTAATTTACATTTTTTACGAAATAGAAACAATGAAAAATTAATTTTTATTATAATTTTATTTCTCTTACAATCAAACTTAGTTGCGTTTGAAAAACAAAATGCCACTAAAAGTCAGGCTCTTGTGGGCTTTGCAAAATAAAATGCCACTACAAGTCAAGCTATTGCGGCATTTGTCAATAAAAGCGCTACTAATAGTTAGGCTATTGCGGCGTTTGTAAATAAACGTGCCACTAGTAGTCAGGCTATTGCGGCATTTGTAAATAAAAGCGCCACTAAAAGTCAGGCTATTGCAACGTTTGTGTATAAAGCGCCTGTAAATATCACTAACATATAGAGGCATTTTAAATATCAAACGCCGCTCTAGATATCGACCTTTGGCCGCGTTTTTATTCACAAACGCCTCTAACTATTGCGACGCTCGATTTAACGGCACTTCTCGCGGTGCTTCATCTAACGGCGCTTAAAAACTTATTTTGCTGTAGTGATACAAATTACTTTGAAATTTTCAATTTCAAATAAATTATTAAAAAGTAAAGTTAAAAGTAACAAATTAAGCATAAAATATATAATACATGAGATTGGACAAAACTCAATCCAACTTAAAAATTTATTTTTTAAATTTCGATTTATTCAAGTCAATTGGTACCCTAACAACATAAATAATTACATTTAAATTTGAACGAAAACTCAAACAAATATATTTAATTCAACTCAAATTGAGAACAAATAAAGTTTGAATGATAAAATAGTACTCATAAACTCCAATAACTCGAACTTTATCCACTCGACTCGATTCAATCTAGTACTCATATCTAAGTAGACATGTTATATTTTAAGATAAAATACATAAATAGTCTTCTGACCATCGAACATTATTTTAAATCCTCAATCCTCTATAAAGTCAAATTTATGTTATCTAGAGAAAATTTATATAATATCAAGGACAAAAGAGTCTTTATAAGTCTTTTCTTCAAACATCTAACTCAAAAACCCTTAAAATACGTTTTTTCAAATTGAGAAGTTTCACCCAAATCAATTATTACAATCCTCTATTTACCAAACATCTAAATTAACATATTTGATTGATTAAATCTCTAAAAATAGTTCAAACATCTAATTTTTGCTGAAAAGCTATTTACCAAACGATGCCTCTATTTTTCTCTCATCATTTTGACTCGATTATTTGAAGTTTCATATTATTATTATTATTATTATTATTATTATTATTATTATTATTATTATTATTATTATTATTTTGACCATATTTTGATTGTTTTCTCAGTTTGTAATTGTCAAATAGAATCATCAAATATGAATAACATTCTAAAAAGTTCTGATACATTGGCGGTGGAAACTAAAAGTTTCCACAAGCACCTTAGTTTTTGGGTTTAGGGACTTAGTTTAGGGTGTATGGTTTAGGGGTATAAGTGTAGAGGTTTAGAAATTAGTGATTGTGGATAGAATTTAGGGTTTATAGGTTAAAACCTAAAACATCAATATATTTCCTTAAGACCTAAACCCTAACCTCCAGTGGCGAAAGCATTAAGGGACCGATGGGGGGTACGCCCCCCCCCCCCCCCCCAATTTGGAAAACTAGAATTTTGCCCTTAAATTTTTTGAAAATTTCAATTTTCCCCCCTCAAATATTTTAAAAATTCATATTAAGCATCAAAACTTTGAATATTTTTAATTAAATTCTCTCTCAAATTTTTAATTTTTTTGTTAAATCTCTTTAAATTATTAAAAATTTTAGTTAAACCCTCATTTTTTTTGAAAATTTCGTTCAATCCTCCATTTTTTTTATATTTAAGTTGCCCCCTCAAACTATTACACCAAGTTCCACCACTGCTAACCTCTAAATCATAACAATAAACCCTAAATTCTATTCATGATCACTAAATTTTAATCCTTTACACCTAAACTTGTAGAACTAAGTGTTTTGATATAATAATTGAAAAATATTTTGGACAAAGTTGAAAAGAATTTAAAATATGTCTTTAAGTCCAAGCAACTTGAAAATGAGTTTGAGGCTTTTTAAAAGGTTTTTGGCAAAATTTTAATGCTTTAAAGTAGTCAAACTTGACATTTCAGCAAGCCCGTATCGATACCCTTTTGCCCAAGTTTTGAATCTGCCAAAACCCGTACCGATACAGAAGATACCATATCGATACGGATATGAGTCGTTTCGATACGCATCTTAGGCGTACCGATCCCTGTTTTAACAAACTAAACGGCTATTTCCCAACAGTCTTTTAAATGACATACCGTACTGATACGCTTAGGCTGGCAAGAGCCCAACGGCTAGTTTCTGAATAAGGGCGTACTGATACGAGTCCTCGTGTATCGATACAGAAGGCTCCAGAACTGCATTTAATGTGGGAAATAAAGTCTCCAATGGCTCCAAAATATCCCCAACGGCTAGTAACAGCTACAAACTCAATTAGGAATATAAAAGGGACCTCCAAGCATCAAGTAATGGTTAATGCTTCAATTGTCAACAACACAATGATCAAGAATTTGTCTTAGGGCTTTATTGTTTAATTTCTTGTAGTAGACAAACACTAGTGAGCCAAAATTGTTATATTTGCTCAAGTGTTTTAGGATTGGGTGAGAGCTTAATTGTGCAAACAAATACCTATTAAAGGGATTTGAGTTTGCTTATTTTTATCTCTTTGTAAAGAGGGTTTGATCAAAGCTTTCGGTAGAAAGCTTGATCGGTTTTGTAAGGGTTTCCTCCTAAGCCTAGAAAAGGGGACGAATCAATAGTGGATTGATTGAAAATCCTTAGTGGGAAGCTAAGGTAGCGGATGTAGACCTTGGTTAGAAGGTTGAACCACTATAAATCTCTTGTCTTTATTCTTTTTAGCTTCCACACCTCTATCACCCAAAATTCCACTTCTCCACCACTTGGCGAGCAAGAACGGTTGAAGGAATCAAGCACCATAAAACCCAACAATTGGTATCAGAGCTTGGCTCATTTGAAAAGGATTATTATCCTATTGAGAAGATCCGGAAAGCTCAATCAACATTTCAAACAACCGGCTCAACGACACAATTCATCGACAAACCGCCCTTCTTTGACGGAACACACTTTGCCCATTGGAAGACAAGAATGAAGTTTTTTCATAAAGTCCAAGGACTACAAGCTTTGAGACATAGTAGAAGATGGTCCGTTCGTGCCAGAACAAAGCAAGGCAGATTGGAGTGCCGAAGATCGCAAGAAGATGAAGCTTAATTGCAAATCCTTGCACATCCTTTTTTGTGCTTTTGGCCCCAACATATATGAGAAGATGTCTTCTTGCGAGATTTCCAAGGAAGTTTAGGAAAAGCTCGAAGTTACAAACAAGGGGACAATTGAAGTAAAGGACACCAAGATCGAGCTCCTCAACCTAGCGTATGAAAACTTCAAAATGGACCCGGAAGAGAACATTGAGAAGATGTTCGATAGGTTCTCCACCATCACCAATGGACTTAAAGGTTTTGAAGAAGCCATCCCGGAAGAGAAGCTTGTCCGAAAGCTCATCTACTCCCTTCCCGAATCATGTGACTCAAATAGGACCGCCATCATCGAATCCAAGAATCTCAAGACTTTGAAGCTTGATGAGCTCATGGGGTCACTTCTCACTCACCAAATAATGAAGAAAAACAAAGAAGAGGATAAGAAGAAGGAAGAGATTAGAGCTATGGGGGAGAAGAAGCTCAAAGGGCTTGGCATCAACACAAATGTCATTGCTCTCAAATCCTCCGCATGCCATCATGTAGACTCAAGTGAAGAGGAGGATGAAGAAGAAGAGATAGTTCATCTCTTCAAGAAGTGTGCTCATTTCATGAAGAAAGCATTGAAGGAACTTGAACAAGAATCCATGAAAAAGAAGAGTGCAAGCACTTCAAGCCATAAGAAGAAGGCATATGTGGCTACTTGGAGTGATGAAGACTCCACCGACAATGAACAAGCCAACCTTTTCCTTATGGCTATCGAAGAAGATTTAAGGGTAACTTCTAATTCATCTACTTCATGTTCATATTCTTTTGATGAATTACAAGATGCCTATGACGATTTGGTTTTAGAGTTTAAAAATCACATTTTGAAAAATAAGAAAGTGATTTCAAAGTTAAAAATTCAAAATCATTTGATTTCTAAAACCAAAATTGAACTTGAAGCAAAACTAAATGAGTTTGAACAAAAATGTTTTGATTTGCAAACTTTGCTTCATAAAGTTAAAGAAGAGAAAATTTTGATTTCCATAGAACTTGTAAAGAAAAACATTATTGGAAAATCAAATTTTTATTTAAGACAATTTAATGCCCCTAGATTTGTAAATGGTAAAGCTTTTAGAAGTATATGGGTCCCAAAATGACTAAGTACTTAAACTAAAAAGGATGAAATTGAAAAATGAATTCCTAAGGGGACTAAATTTTGTGCTACTAACATCTATCCATCCAAAGCAATTTGGATACCAAAACCCGTATCCAAAGGACTAAGTAGTCAAACTTGACTTTTCAGCTAGCCCGTATCGATACCCTTTTGCCCAAGTTTTGAATCTGCCAAAACCCGTACCAATACAGAAGATACCGTATCGATACAGATATGGGTCGTTTCGATACGCATCTTAGGCGTACCGATCCCTATCTTAACAAACCCAACGGCTATTTCCCAACAGTCTTTTAAATGACATATCGTACTGATGCGCTCTCTAGCGTATCGATACGCTTAGGCTGGCAAGAGCCCAACGGCTAGTTTCTGAATAAGGGCGTACCGATACGAGTCCTCGTGTATCGATACAGAAGGCTCCAGAACTGCATTTAATGTGGGAAATAAAGTCTCCAACGGCTCCAAAATATCCCCAACGGCTAGTAACAGCTACAAACTCAATTAGAAATATAAAAGGGACCTCCAAGCATCAAGTAATGGTTAATGCTTCAATTGTCAACAACACAATGATCAAGAATTTGTCTTAGGGCTTTATTGTTTAATTTCTTGTTGTAGACAAACACTAGTGAGCCAAAATTGTTATATTTGCTCAAGTGTTTTAGGATTGGGTGAGAGCTTAATTGTGCAAACAAATACCTATTAGAGGGATTTGAGTTTGCTTATTTTTATCTCGTTGTAAAAAGGGTTTGATCAAAGCTTTGGGTAGAAAGCTTGATCGGTTTTGTAAGGGTTTCCTCCTAAGCCTAGAAAAGGGGACGAATCAATAGTGGATTGATTGGAAATCCTTAGTGGGAAGCTAAGGTAGTGGATGTAGACCTTGGTTAGAAGGTTGAACCACTATAAATATCTTGTCTTTATTCTTTTTAGCTTCCACACCTCTATCACCCAAAATTCCACTTCTCCACCACTTGGCGAGTAAGAACGGTTGAAGGAATCAAGCACCATAAAACCCAACAATTGGTATCAGAGCTTGGCTCATTTGAAAAGGATTATTATCCTATTGAGAAGATCCGGAAAGCTCAATCAACATTTCAAACAACCGGCTCAATGGCACAATTCATCGACAAACCGCCCTTCTTTGACGGAACACACTTTGCCCATTGGAAGACAAGAATGAAGTTTTTTCATAAAGTCCAAGGACAAAGCTTTGGGACATAGTAGAAGATGGTCCGTTCGTGCCACAACAAAGCAAGGCAGATTGGAGTGCCGAAGATCGCAAGAAGATGGAGCTTAATTGCAAAGCCTTGCACATCCTTTTTTGTGCTTTTGGCCCCAACATCTATGAGAAGATGTCTTCTTGCGAGATTGCCAAGGAAGTTTAGGACAAGCTCGAAGTTACAAACAATGGGACAATTGAAGTAAAGGAGACAAAGATCGAGCTCCTCAACCTAGCGTATGAAAACTTCAAAATGGACCCGGAAGAGAACATTGAGAAGATGTTCGATAGGTTCTCCACCATCACCAATGGACTCAAAGGTTTTGAAGAAGTCATCCCGGAAGAGAAGCTTGTCCAAAAGCTCATCTACTCCCTCCCCGAGTCATGTGACTCAAAAATGACCGCCATCATCAAATCCAAGAATCTCAAGAATTTGAAGCTTGATGAGCTCATGGGGTCACTTCTCACTCACCAAATAATGAAGAAAAACAAAGAAGAGGATAAGAAGAAGGAAGATATTAGAGCTATGGGGGGAGAAGAAGCTCAAAGGGCTTGGCATCAACACAAATGTCATTGCTCTCAAATCCTCCGCATGCCATCATGTAGACTCAAGTGAAGAGGAGGATGAAGAAGAAGAGATAGTTCATCTCTTCAAGAAGTGTGCCCATTTCATGAAGAAAGCATTGAAGGAACTTGAACATGAATCCATGAAAAAGAAGAGGGCAAGTACTTCAAGCCATAAGAAGAAGGCATATGTGGCTACTTGGAGTGATGAAGACTCCACCGACAATGAACAAGCCAACCTTTGCCTTATGGCTATCGAAGAAGATTCAAGGGTAACTTCTAATTCATCTACTTCATGTTCATATTCTTTTGATGAATTACAAGATGCCTATGACGATTTGGTTTTAGAGTTTAAAAATCACATTTTGAAAAATAAGAAAGTGATTTCAAAGTTAAAAATTCAAAATCATTTGATTTCTAAAACCAAAATTGAACTTGAAGCAAAACTAAATGAGTTTGAACAAAAATGTTTTTATTTTCAAACTTTTCTTCCTAAAGTTAAAGAAGAGAAAGATTTGATTTCCATAGAACTTGTAAAGAAAAACATTATTGGAAAATCAAATTTTTATGTAAGACAATTTAATGCCCCTAGATTTGTAAATGGTAAAGCTTTTAGAAGTATTTGGGTCCCAAAAGGACTAAGTACTTAAACTAAAAAGGATGAAATTGAAAAATGAATTCCTAAGGGGACTAAATTTTGTGCTACTAACGTCTATGCATCCAAAACAATTTGGATACCAAAAATTACTTTATTGTCTTATGATAGGTGTGATGGAGAGTGTTCAACAAAGTCAAAATTTGAGGGGGAGCTCCATGCACACAAGGAAGAACACTTGAAGAAGGATCCTCCCTTGGGTTCAAGTGTGGTAAAATCTAGTTGTTCTTGCTTTTATTTGATTTATTTATTTCAACTAGATTATCATATGTTGTGACTAACATCTTTTGATGATGCTTTGAGTAAGAGGGAGCCACTTTAAAAACTAAACATTTTAATAGTTTCAAAATTTAAACCTCTATTGTTATTTTGAGCTTAAAAGTGTTTTAAATTCTTTTTGATATAACAAAAAGGGTGAGAAATGATTTGAAAAATTGATTTTTTTTCAAATGAATAAGGGGGAGCTTTAATTTATTTTAAATATTAATTCTCTTATTCAAAATTTATTTCACAAAGGGGGAGAAATCCCAAACAAATTTTCAAGTTGGTTTTATTATATCAAAAAAGGGGAGATTGTAGAATTAAGTGTTTTGATATAACAATTGAAAAATGTTTTGGACAAAGTTGAAAAGAATTTAAAATATGTCTTTAAGTCCAAGCAACTTGAAAATGAGTTTGAGGCTTTTAAAAAGGTTTTTGGCAAAGTTTTTAATGCTTTAAAGTAGTGAAACTTGAGTTTTCAGCAAGCCCGTACCGATACGGTATACCCCGTATCGATACCCATTTGCCCAAGTTTTGAATCAGCCAAAACTCGTACCGATACAGAAGATACCGTATCGATACAAATAAGGGTCATTTCAATACGCATCTTAGGCGTACCGATCCCTTTTTTAACAACCCAACGACTATTTCCCAACGGTCTTTTAAATGACATACCGTATTGATACGCTTAGGCTGGCAAGAGCCCAACGACTATTTCTGAAGAAGGGCGTACCGATACGGGTCCTTGTGTATCGATACAGAAGGCTCTAGAACTACATTTTATGTGGGAAATAAAGTCTCCAACGGCTCCAAATCATCCACAATGACTAGTAACAACTACAAACTCAATTAGGAGTATAAAAGGGACCTCAAAGCATCAAGTAATGGTTAATGCTTCAATTGTCAACAACACAATGATCAAGAATTTGTCTTAGGGCTTTATTGTTTAATTTCTTGTAGTAGACAAACACTAGTGAGCCAAAATTGTTATATTTGCTAAAGTGTTTTAGGATTGAGTGAGAGCTTAATTGTGCAAACAAATACCTATTAGAGGGATTTGAGTTTACTTATTTTTATCTCTTTGTAAAGAGGTTTTGATCAAAACTTTGGGTAGAAAGCTTGATCGATTTTGTAAGGGTTTCCTCCTAAGCCTAGAAAAGGGGACAAATCAATAGTGGATTGATTGAAAATCCTTAGTGGGAAGCTAAGGTAGTGGATGTAGACCCTGGTTAGAAGGTTGAACCACTATAAATCTATTGTCTTTATTCTTTTTAGCTTCCACACCTCTATCACCCAAAATTCCACTTCTCCACCACTTGACGAGCAAGAACGGTTAAAGGAATCGAGCACCATAAAACCCAACAAAACCCCTAAACCCTACACTCTAAACTAAGTCCCCAAACACTAAAACTAAGGAGCTTGTGAAAAATAAAAGTTTCCACCGCCAGTGTATTGTATATAAATTCATATTTGGTATTTTGATTGTTTTCTCAATTTGTAATTGTAGTATAGAATCGTCAAATATGATTAACATTCTAAAAAGTTTTGATACACTGACGGTGGAAACTAAACGTTTCCACAAGCACCTTATTTTTAAGGATTAAGGACTTAGTTTAGGGTGTAGGGTTTAGGGGTATAAGTGTAGAGGTTTAGAATTTAGTGATTGTGGATAGAATTTAGGGTTTATAGGTTAAAACCTAAAACTTCAATATATTACCTTAAGACCTAAACCCTAACCTCTAGTGGCTAAAGCTTTAAGAGACCGGTGGGGGCCACGCCCCCAAATTTTGGAAAACTCAAATTTTGACCTTAAAATTTTTGAAAATTTCAATTTGGCCCCTCAACATTTTTAAAAATTCATATTAAACTTCAAAACTTTGAATATTTTTAATTAAATTCTCTTTCAAATTTTTAATTTTTTTGTTAAATCTCTTTAAATTATTAAAAATTTTAGTTAAACCGTCATTTTTTTTTTGAAAATTTCGTTCAATCCTCCATTTTTTTAAATTTAAGTTGCCAACTTTTACTCCAAGTTCCGCCATTGCTAACCTCTAAATCATAACAATAAACCCTAAATTCTATTCACATTTACTAAATTCTAATCCTCTACACCTAAATCCCTAAACCCTACACCCTAAACTAAGTCCTTAAACACTAAAACTAAGGATTTCGTGAAAAATAAAAGTTTCCACCGCCAGTGTATTGGATATAAATTCATATATGGTATTTTGATTGTTTTCTCAATTTGTAATTGTAATATAGAATCGTCAAATATGGTTAACATTCTAAAAAGTTTTGATACACTAGCGGTGTAAACTAAAAGTTTCCACAAGCACCTTAGTTTTAGGGTGTAGGGTTTAGGGGTATAAGTGTAGAGGTTTAGACATTAGTGATTGTGGATAGAATTTAGGTTTTATAGGTTAAAACCTAAAACTTCAATATATTACCTTAAGACCTAAACCCTAACAATAAAACCTAAATTCTTTCACGGACACTAAATTCTAATCCTTTACACCTAAACCCCTAAACACTACACCCTAAACTAAGTCCCTAAACACTAAAACTAAGGAGCTTGTGAAAAATAAAAGTTTCCACCGCCAGTGTATTAGATATAAATTCATATATTTTGATTGTTTTCTCAATTTGTAATTGTAATATAGAATCGTCAAATATGGTTAACATTCTAAAAAGTTTTGATACACTGGCGGTGGAAACTAAAAGTTTCTACAAGCGCCTTAGTTTTAGGGTTTAGAGACTTAGTTTAGGGTGTAGGGATATAAGTGTAGATGTTTATATTTAGTGATTGTGGATAGAATTTAGGTTTTATATGTTTAAACCTAAAACTTTAATATATTACCTTAAGACCTAAACCCTAACAATAAGCCCAAATTCTATTCACGTACACTAAATTCTAATCTTCCACACCTAAACCACTAAACCCTACACCCTAAACTAAGTCCCTAAACACTAAAACTAAGAGCTTGTGAAAAATAAAAGTTTCCACCGCCAGTGTATTGGATATAAATTCATATATGGTATTTTGATTGTTTTCTCAATTTGTAATTGTAATATAGAATCGTCAAATATGGTTAACATTCTAAAAAGTTTTGATACACTGGCGGTGGAAACTAAAAGTTTGCAGAAGCGCCTTAGTTTTAGGGTTTAAGGACTTAGTTTAGGGTGTAAGGTTTAGGGGTATAAGTGTAGAGGTTTAGAATTTAGTGATTGTGGATATAATTTAGGGTTTATAGGTTAAAACCTAAAACTTCAATATATTACCTTAAGACCTGAACCCTAACCTCTACACTCTAAATAATAACAATAAACCCTAAATTCTATTCACGATCACTAAATTCTAATCCTCTACACTTAAACCCCTAAACCCTACACCCTACACCCTAAACTAAGTCCCTAAACACTAAAACTAGGGAGCTTGTGAAAACTAAAAGTTTCCACCGCCAGTGTATTGGATATAAATCCATATATGGTATTTTAATTTTTAAAGTTTCACCTCATTTCATTATTAAATCAAGAATATAAAAAAAATTGAAAAATATCCTGTAAAAAAGTGACAGTAACTTGACTAGCCTAGCATGGTGTCTTATCATCTCTGCTACAATTTTCATCAGCAGCGAAGAACCTTTTCCAGCAAGGGTGCTTACTCCAGACCTCGTCGACCATGGCATCGATGGGCACATTTCTGGTCTCAGGTAACAAGAAACACACGAATATTCCCATGGCGAGTATCCAGGCAGCGAAGAAGAAGAATATTAAGGCGCGCATACCGCACAGCATGGACAAGAATGCCTGAGCTATGATGAAGGTGCAAAGCATGTTGGAGCTGACCGCACACGCGAATCCAGCCGTTCTTGTCTCCAGAGGGAATGTTTCACTAGGTATGAGCCACCCAAGAGGACCCCATGACCATGCAAAAGCCGACACAAACAAACACACCAGCACCACAACCCAAATCGCTTCGGTTTTTGTTAGTGTATCCGTGGAGTGCAGGTGAAGTCGAAGAATTAACCCAATCGCAGCCTGCAAATATCACACAATATTACTTGCTCAACATGGTGGCCGTGGCAGATTAGGATGTTAAAACTGATGGATGCAAATGCAATGCATACCTGGCTTATAAACATCTGAACACAGGCTTGAAGAAGTAGTATCCTCCTACCAAACCTATCGACCGAATAAATCGAGACCAGGGTACAGAAAACATTCACGAGTCCAGTAATCACCGAGGACAACAACGAAGCGTCGTTCTTGAATCCGACAGTTTGGAACAAGACGGGAGCATAAAACATGATGGCATTGATCCCTGTAAACTGTTGAAAAACTTGAAGCATCACGCCAATAACCAGAGGGGGCCTGCTGCTCCGATTCATGAGTTGCTTGAAAGCATTGCGCTTCATTCCCCGGGCAATTTCACTAGCTTTCACAATCTGCTGGAACTCGAGATCCACTTCCTTGACACCCCGTATCTTTTGCAGTGCTGCATGCCCCGACGACTCCTTTCCACGCTCGACCAGGCTCGCTGGTGTTTCCGTGATGATCAAAGAACCTAACAACAATATGACAGCCGGTACGCCGGCAATCCCCAAAGATACTCTCCATCCGTAAGGGTGCAATGTTGATGTCCAATAGTTGACCAGATTTGCAATAAATATCCCTATGGTTACAAGCAGTTGAAACAGAATATTGACGGCTCCACGACGATGGACCGGGGCGATCTCTGACAGGAACAATGGAACAGCCTGCACAATCAGTTTTATCAGTCACCGTAGCAATTGAATATGTATGTATGTATGTATGTATGTATGGTTTTTATCCGATCTAACCTCGTTGCCAAAGCCAACGCCAATGCCAAGGAGCACACGCCCAATAATAAGCATCCAGAGGTACTGAGCACAGGAACTTAAGCCAGCTCCAGCGACGAAAAATACAGAAGCCGCTTGAATCGTCGGCTTCCGCCCAAATTTGGCGCAAACTATTGAAGCGACAAAGCTGAAAACAAGAGCAGCTAGGTAAAGTGAAGACGTAAAAAGCTGAAGAGATTGATCATTGTATTTGCAGTAATTGTCCTCCTTTGCATGCATCTTTCTTTCATGGACTTTGGGAAAGAATTTAATCAAGAAATCGTCCATGGCCGTCACCCCACCTGCATGTGTAAAATAAATTCATTTGAGCAACAATATTTGATTTCAAATCTTAAATACAAAGCTAATCATGTAAAACAAAGTATAAATGGAACTGAAAACTGGATATATATATATATGATAATATAATGGAAGAGAGAGGTTAACCTGAAATTCCAATGTCGTAGCCAAACATAAGGCCACCAAAAGCAGCAAGAATCCAACATATTACGTTATAAAAATTGACTTTTGATTGGTAGATCGGACTTGCGCTCATCTTTCTATAAGTTCCTTTTTCCCGTTAACTGAAGACGAGAGATTTTTTTTTGCTGTACAAGAGGGATAATGTTGATTTGAGATTATTTATAATCGATCAATTAAGAAATTAATAAACCATTTGACTCCAATAAGGACTACTAATTTTATTTATCATCAAATTCTAATTCTCTATATATTTTTTTAAATATACATTAATTCTCTTACCATGTTTATTAGTATCAAATGTAATTAAATTACTATGTAAATCTAAATTCTAAATAAACAAAAATCTTACCCGTATTAAAAATAAACTCTAACATTCTTGTTTTTTTTATTAATTTAAAAAATTAGCGGGTTGAGGAGTACTAAACTACGTTGTTGTTGTTTTATGTCTAAAACTTATATAGTGATTTCTATAATCCATAATTATCATTAACATCATCCCATGCCTTAGTCTAGAGCAAACGTCATGTGCGGATACACATCACTAATCATATGCAGTTATGCACTACTAACTAATTTAATAACTTTTGAAATTATGAAGAACTAAAACATTATTATTCTTTTTAAAATAAAATATGTTAAAATATTTTTGTACCATTTTCAGATTTTTTTATTTTTAATTAAAAATAATAAAATTTTATTAAGACAATAATTTCTAATTCAACTTTTATTTAAATTCTATTAAAAATTAGGGTAAACTACATAAATGACCATCATACTATTGGAAAAGTCGCAATTTGACCACCTTACTTTTTTTTGAAACAATTAAATCATCAAACTATTTAAATGATATCAATGTGACCACCAGCTGTTAAAAATAACAGAAAAGTTGACGAGACTGTTAAATCAAATTGGTATAATTACACATTTGGTCCTTATTATTTACACATTCTATCAATTTAATCCTAATTTATATTAATAAAATAAATTCATTATTTAATTAAGTAGTGACACATGTCAACACCTTACTGGAGGACTTTAATTATTTATATTTGATTTAATAAATTTATTTTCCTCCTCCAATCCGGTGGTGACACCTATATAAAGGAGAAAAAACAAATTCAAGCAATATGCTTAATAAGGGAATTAAACCCAGGCATCAAAGGGTAATTGGCAACAGCATAACCATTGCACCAAACCTAATCTTGTGTTTAAATTTACTCCATCAGATATATATGTCTTATTTTTTTTACATTTATTCTTTTAATTCAACATATATAATCATCGAATTAATTTCACATATATATCCTTAAACCACAAACCCTAAACACTAATTTCACATATATAATTATCAAATTAATTTCATATAAATAACCCTAAATGCTAAACTTAAACTCTAAACCTTAAATGCTAAACCCCAAACCCTAAATATTAACTGTAAGTGTTTATGGTTTTAGTATTTAGTGTTTGAGGTTTAGGGTTTAGCATTTAGAATTTAAGGTTTAGGGTTATTATGTGAAATAAATTCGATGATCATGAAATTAAAGTTTAGAGTTTAGAGTTTGGGGTTTGGGGTTTGGGGTTTAGAGTTTAGTATTTAGTTTTTTTGGGTTTATGGTTTAGCATTTAGTTTTAGGGTTTATGGTTTATGGTTTACCATTTAGTATTATATATGTGAAATTAGTTCGATGATTATATATGTTGAATTAAAAGAATAAATGTACAGAATAAGACATATATATATCTAATTGAGTAAATTTAAGCACAAGGTTGGGTTTGGTGCAGTGGTTATGCCGTTGTTAGTTACTCTGTGTTCCCTTGGTTCGATTCCTTTGTCAAGCATATAGCTTAAATTTTTTTATTAATTTAAAATTAGGACTAAATTGAAAGAATGTGTAAATAACAAGGACCAAATGTGTAATTATACACTTATTTTTTTAACTGCCACGTCATCCTACCATTAAGCTCTAACGGCTGGTGGTCACATTGATTAATTAGCATCCAATGAAAGTTGATTAATTAGCATGCAATCTCAAAGTTTATCCCCTCATTCGATTTCATCATTTAAATTTAATCCTTTATTTTGCATTTTCTTCAATTAAAGCTTTGATCAATTCGGTTGATCTAATTTTTTTGATTTTCCAATTTTAATAAAAAATTTAGACAATTAATCCATGTTATTATTAGTTTAAGATTTAGGGTGTTACAATTCTCCCCTCCTTAAAAGAAGAATTATTCCTCGAATTCTTACATGAACTGAACAGATGAGGATATTGCTCTCTCATTGTATCCTCGGGTTCACATGTAGCTTCTTCCGTCTTATGGTTTCTCCACAAGATTTTCACCAAAGAAACATTCTTGTTTCGAAGTCTTTTAATCTCTCCATCAAGAATTTGGACTGGCTCTTCTTCATAGGATAGACCTGGATTTAATTCGACTTCTTCCGGCTCCAGGATGTGAGAATGATCTAATTGATATTTTCGGCGCATCGAGACATGGAAGACATTGTGAATCTTATCAAACGCACTAGGGAGTGCTAGTCGATAAGCCATTGGACCAATCCTTTCAGTAACTTCGAAGGGTCCGATGAATCGAGGACTAAGCTTTCCTTTCATGCCAAATCTAAAGACCTTCTTCTAGGGAGAAACTTTAAGGAATACTTTGTCTCTAATGTTATGTTGGATGTCCCTTCGTTTTAAGTCAGCATAAGCCTTTTGCCTGTCAAAGGCTTGCTTCAATCTACTGTGAATGATTTAAACTTGCTCTTCGGTTTCCCGAAGCAATTGAGGACCATGAACTTTGTTTTCTACTAGTTTAGACCAGCATAGAGGTGTTCTACACCTTCTTCCATACAAAGCTTCGAACGAAGCCATTTGAATCGAAGCTTGATAACTATTATTGTAAGCAAATTCTACGAGTGATATAGATTTCTCCCAGTTCCTTCCGAAGTCGATAACACAGGCTCTAAGCATATCTTCGAGCACTTGTATCACTCTTTCAGATTGACCATTGCTTTGAGGATGAAAATTTGTACTAAGATTCAACTTGGTTCCAAGGGCCCGTTGCAAAGTTTTTCAGAATCGAGCTGTGAACCTAGGATCTCGATCAGAGATAATTGAAGTAGGAACTCTGTGTAAACGAATCACTTCTCGATCATACAGGTCAGCTAGAGTTACTAGACTATAGTTCATTCGAACAGGGATAAAGTTAGTCAATTCGACCTGAAATGAACTCGACCTGAAATGAACCCGACCTGAAATGAACCCGACCTGAAGTCAATTCGAACCCGAATTAACCCGTCAATTAACCATTTTGACCCGACCTGAAATGAATCCGACCCGAAATGAACCCGACCTAAAATGAACCCGACCTGAAATAAACATGAACCCGACCCGAATCGAGTCAAAACAGAAAGATGACCTGAAATGACATGTAACCGATTTGACCCGACCTGACAGAACCTGACCTAAAACCCAACCGATTACCTAGTTTTACATCCCTAAGTTCACGTGCAGCATGAACCATCGAAAAAAACATAAAAAAGAGTCTGGGATAACTTTTTTTACTCAACAAAAGTGTTTTGTTTATAAATGATATAAAGAGGCAAAGTTGTCGATACATAGCGAAAAGAAAAAAATCACAAAACTGATAAAGACAACCCTAGCTAGTCTACATGTACCACAATCCGTAAAAACTATCAAAATTACAACCGCCGACACCACGCCGCAAAAGAAAACAAACACTCAGAGTATACAATACTCCACTCATTCTTGCAAACAAGGACAACTAGTCACGCCCCAAAGACGAATCACCAAAGAAAAAACTACACTCAAATTCTAAAATGATAAAAAAAACAAAGTGATTCAAGGTACCCGCCCTAAACTCTTCAACAGTTCGAATGTAAAGATCGAAAAGGAAGAATTGCATGTTACTGTATAATGACATGTGTTGATGCTTAGAATCAAAAGTATTGCTCCATTGTCTTGACTAACAATGAATAGCATGTAAACAATTTCTGGTTATGAACAACTTAGTTGAACTTTGGTTGCTTAATAAACATTATTGGTGGTTCACCTAGATGGAAGTTGGGATTGAGGATTATCTACATGTTAAATTTGAATATAGTATAAGCAAGTAAGTCCATTATATTATAGGTTAAGTTAAATATTAGACAAAAGATTAATATAAAATTAAACTTTTAATTTATTTAATATTATTTTGTCGTGACAATTTTTTAATCGGGTGTGAAAATAACCTGATGATTAGGATTTTGAAAATTAAGGATTTTTGTCCATTTTAATTTGATCTTGTTGAATTTTCCTTTATTTATTTTGAAAATAATTTGGAGTCGCCCCGATCACTTTGGTAGACCGGACACCATAAAAACAACTAGAGTTTCTTTATTTTAAAATTTGGATTTGAGAGTCGGTTAAGTGCGGGAAAAGATTAGCACCCCTACAAACGTCCGTTATCGGAACCTTTTAGTTTTACGTTGCATTTTGGTATTTTGGAATAACATTTTGAATTTAATTTATCCATTAATTTTTAAATAAATTTTAAGTCAAAATGAAAATATTCCTTTTATAAGGAAATACATTTTAAAATCGAATATGATATTTAAAGCACACTGTTAAGAAGCGCCCCTATTCATATCCATAAAATGTATTTCCACCATAAAAAGTTTTCAATGCATGATTTTTTATCATCTTGTTCATTTTTAAGTACTAAACTTAATTAGGCTCTATTTAGTAAAGTTAATTAAACTACAAATATTATTAATTTAAAAGCCATTATGAGACAATACCAATTTCTTGAATATCGTCCATCTCAGAACCCTTAAATTTCATATAATATTCTCTAATTAAGATGATTATTCTAATTAATTAAAGTACTATCCTAATTAAGGATCTATTTAGTTAACTAGGTGATTTATTTAATTCTAGGTTATATTGTATACTAAATGTATCTCTTTAGGGCCAATTTGTGATAACATCCCATTCCAAGCAAATGGAGCACCATTCAAGTTTTGAACCTCAAAGTTTCTATTTAGTATACACTAATTTGCTACAATGTCCTTTTCTTATTCAATTAATTAAACTTAAACTAAAGAACTTGAAAGACTAAAGGCTCTAATAATTAATACTAATTAAGTGACTAAATTGTCTAACAATAAAACTATATGCTCAATTTATAAATCATGCAACATACATATAAACTAAATAATTAAAATTAAAGAAATTAGGACTAAATTGAAACAAAACATATTTTAAAGCTATAATTTTATTGAAAAAGGACGAAATTGAACTATACATGAAGTTTGAAGCCCAAACCACCAAAAATAAGAAGAAGGGCGCAGGTCTTATGACCCAACCCAAAACCATATGCACGGATCTTCCTAACCCGGTGCCAAAACGACACTGTTTTGGACTCACTATAAAATGCCCCAACCTGAGTTGACTCGGCCATTTGCAACCGCCCCTTCTATCACTTTTCTCTCACTTTCCCAAAACTCTCTTGACTCAAACAAGCTAAACCCAAAAAACATCAACCCAAATAGATCAAAACCTCGTGTTCATCCTAAAACCAAGCCCTATTCTTCATATTTTTAATTAAACTTTTAATTTATTTAATATTATTTTGTCGTGACAATTTTTGAATCGGGTGTGAAAATAACCTGATGATTAGAATTTTGAAAATTAAGAATTTTTGTCCATTTTAATTTGATCTTGTTGAATTTTCCTTTATTTATTTTGAAAATAATTTGGAGTCGCCCCGATCACTTTGGTAGATCGGACACCATAAAAACAACTAGAGATTCTTTATTTTAAAATTTGAATTTGGGAGTCGGTTAAGTGCGGGAAAGGATTAGCTCCCCCACAAACGCCCGTTATCGGCACCTTTTAGTTTTACGTTGCATTTTGGTATTTTGGAATAACATTTTGAATTTAATTTATCCATTAATTTAAGGGGTCGTCTTCTAAACATCTTAACGTTGACATAAGTTTTTATTCTATATCTGGATGGGCAAAATTGGCCAAATAGGCCACCGTTGGTTTATTATTTAGGGAATGGGGGTTGGTTGGCTGAATATTGGGGAATTAGGCCAATTTCTACAGTGGCAGGTGAACCTCGCCACTTGCAGCCGGCGTTGTGTGGATCTCGCCACCTCCTCCTAGTGTGGTCCTGTTGGAGGCAGGCTTCTCAGCTTGGACGGCTCTGCTCCTCATGCATGCCACTCTGACGTGCCAAAAGTAAAACCTTAGTTTTCATTTTGCAAAGCTTAAGTGTTTAACTTGTTAGTATTTAAAAAAGATACTAATATCATATGTCAGATTTTAAAAGTATATATATATATATATATTTCTAACATATTATTAAAATTTATATTTTTAATAAACAAAGTAAAAAAATCATTATTTAGACCGTACCGAATATTTCGATTAACCGAATAAACTGTTAACTGGTTGAATGGTTATGATATAGGGTCGAGATTTGAGTGACCTGAACTTACCGGTTAAACGAAACAATTTACAAATGGTTAATCGAACCCGATTTTGCACACCCTAATTTGCATGTATGTTGTACTCGCATGTTTCATGATTTTTTTAAAGTTGATAAAAATATTTTATACATTCAGTTGGTAAAAATTTAGGGTCGAGATTTGAGTGACCCGAACTTACTCGCACAATTTAAAAATGTTTTAATCGAACCCGATTTTGCACACCCTAGTAAGCTAATATTTTTAAAGTTGATAAAAATATTTTTTTATCTTTTAAAAATTATAAAAGAGTATACATTCGGTTGGTACGTATTTTATACATAACTTAAAAACAATAATTTTAAAAAAAGATGTCCATCGAACCGAAGTCATGCATGCCACCTGACGTGCCTGCATGTGTCATGCAGGCACGTCAGGCTAGTGTATATATAGTATATATAGGGTAAATAGGGTAAAATTAAATAGGGTTTAGGCATGTTAGGCTATTAAAGGGTAAATAGGGTTCTAGGTACGGGCTAGGTTTATTAAAGGGGATTAATTTTTTAATATTATTTTATGTGTATATATATAGGGTTTAGGGAAGATGAGTGTGTAGTGGTTGAGAAAAATATTAAGAGAGTTTTTTCGGCAAAGAGGGAAGAGTTTGTGTGTTTCTAAAGAAATATTCGAAGACGGTGATTGAAGAGTTCGTAAAGGCCAGTGAAAATTAAGTAAGTGATTTTTGCCTTTTAATCTGTTTTTTATTCTAGAGGGTTTGTATATTTTTGTATAATTGAAGATATATTTGAATGGTAATAGTATTTTTAAATTTTAATAAGAAAACCCGAAATTTTAATGTTTTGCTTATGTTTTTTTAATATTTACAAAAGATGAGTTCATCAACATATTGTGACACCGAAGCCACAGTTGATCGTTGGGGCGAATCGCTTGAAGATTTCAGTGATGATGAAGAAAAAATTGTTCCTATGAGTGAAGAAGATGACATTCAGTTACTCGATGCCGATGATATTGACGTTGTTATGACAAATGCCTCTCAAGGCAATGGTATTGATGTTGAAGAAGATGTTTGGGCCACGGCTGTTAGTAGGCTCGGGTTGAGAAATGAACAGCCGGCTGTTTGGGGTAATGCTACACCGCATCCCCAACAACCGGAACCTATATATCCAGCCTATGAAGCTCCAGCAGCCTGCATGTATGAAGTTGACTATACTGCAATGCAAGATTAGGAATAGCAAGCTTGCGTATTTGGTTCTTCATCATCTTCGAACTTTGGAGAATTGTAACTAAAGGCTGAATTTGAAACAAAAGAAGTCGCGAAGCTTGCAGTTCAAGAGCACTATCTCAAACGCCATACATCATTTTCTGTTGTTGAGTCCAACAAAAGTACCTATTATGTAGTGTTTTCATTGGAAGAGCAACTGTCCGTGGTGGGTAAGAATTTCTTACAAGAAGAGGACTGAAATGTGGGAGGTGTCACAGTTTATTGAGCAGCACACCTGTACCAATATGGATTTATCACATGACCATATTAATTTAAACTCTGATCTAATATGTGCTTACATCAGAACTTTGGTTGAACAAGAACCAAGAATTTCGATTGCAGTGTTAGTAGCATCTATCCGGAACCAGCTTGGTTATGTTCCGTCTTACTACAAGGCATGGATGGCAAAGCAAAAGGTGATGGCGCAACTCTATGGTGATTGAAACATAACATATTTTAAAGATCTAATTTTATTGAAAAAGGACGAAATTGAACTATACGTGAAGTTTGAAGCCCAAACCACTAAAAATAAGAAGAAGGGCGCGGGTCCTGTGACCCGACCCGAACCATATGCGCGGATCCTCCTAACTTGGTGCCAAAACGACACCGTTTTGGACTCACTATAAAATGCCCCAACCTGAGTTGACTCGACCATTTGCAACCGGCCCCTTTTCTCACTTTTCTCCCACTTTCCCAAAACTCTCTTGACTCAAACAAGCTAAACACAAAAAACATCAACCCAAATAGATCAAAACCCCGTGTTCATATTTTTAAACTTTGATCCACAAAACACCTAAACTCGTATGCTTTCTTATTTTTTCGAATCAAACCCTTAATTTTTTATGAACTCTATCAACATTCATCCTCTTTCTCTCTTTTGATCCATCGCCACCATTCCCCGATGACCTAAAGTGTTTGCCGGCCGTGTGACACCCCTCGCACGGGTTAGGAGCGAGGAGCCTCTGGAAACGTATTAATCAAAACATAACAGAATAATGGGCCAATTTAAAATTTTTCTTCTAATAGGAAAATGTTTATCCAATTAGCAATTATGGTAAATCTCCAACATGCAATACCAATGCTGAAATATAATTTCCAATTCCAAAAAATCAATTTGACTCTATATCAATTCCGTGCAAACAAAATTTAGCAGAATCATTATACTAACATTTATATTTAAAGTCTTCCACCATATAAGTTATTCTAATCGATTACTAGGTTATAATTTCTCTAAACTCAATTCGAATGGATCAATTTACATCACACGTGGCTTAATTCCAAATCAATACAATCGTTACTACAATTAACTTGTCAAGAGCATTCAATTTACTAACTTGGCTATAGATAGATCAAATAGCTAGGCAAACCCAAAAGATCATGTCATTTCATTCTTAATCATATATGTGATCATATTCCAAGAGGCTTTCATGTTCACAGTCCATATTTACATACATGACATATTTACAGCAAAATAATTACCTTGCATTAAAAAAGGATATCATCCCAGACATCAATAAACACACCTTAGATAAAGCCTACGAACCATCATAATGCAAAGAACTAGGACCACAATGCAAGAACCTAAGCCACCAATAATTAGCAAGACATAACCAAAGCATGCCATACTTTCAAGGTCTTCTTCACTTGTATATATTTAGCTCCAAGAGGTTGAGTATCTCTAAGAAAAATATCCCGAGTTTTGGGATGAATAACAAACAAGAGTGGTAAGTACATAGAAGTACTTAGTGAGGTAACACATAATTGTCAATTTTTAAATTTGGTTATTAAAAGTTGTTCATTCACAGAATCCAACATTTCTATCATTCAATTCATATCTTGCAAGGGTCACTTATACTCAATTTGACTTTAGTAACAAGTTTCAATTATACTCAAATCGATTACTACAAACAAATATCAATCATGCTCAATTCAGTTCATAGCAACAATTAACACAAAGTTCAATTCGATTCATAGCAACAATTATCTCAATGCTCAATTCGATTCATAGCAACAATTATCATTTATGCTCAAATAGGCCTTGGTACCTAGTTAATTTGAAGGTATTCGAGTAGCATAAATCAAGTCGATACATAAAGTATCTTAACAAGAAGGTGCATTCTACACCCAAGCAAGTCGGTACACAAGTACCTATCTAGTCAATATCTCTGGTATCTAGCAGGAGGTGAATACATCACCAACAAAATCAGTACACTTAGTACCTAACAAGTCGAGCTCTAGACTCTAGGCATGTCGTACTACCTAAGAACAACAAGAACCAAGGTCTTTATGATACTTAATTTTGAAATTTTATTCACTTCAATTAATCATCATTGGTAAGAAATACAAGCAATTAAATCTTAAATGCATAAGCTTGTCTCAATCGAACAAGAGTATAATTCCAATTCTTTAGTTTCATTTAACAAACATGTTAATACATGATTATTCACAATCCAAGAGGCAATTATATCATTTCGATATACCGGGCATCAATTAAAATCAATTGAACACATAACAATAATTTTAGCATCCAAGACATTGAACTACCTACATAGGTTTATGTACTCAAAATTAAGCTCTAAATTCTAGCAACCATATAACAATTTCATAACTTCTCATTATTGGATCAATAAACACCAATTCATGCAAAACAACATAGAGACTGCAAAATACACTACTCAATCCATATCCAGAAGTTACAATCAAAGTGTCTAATTATTGATTTAAGTTATTCTTCCCTAGTTACCATTACATATGAATTAGTCAAATTTCATGGCAAAGACAAGATCAAATAATAGATTGGTTAGAACCTAAGTTCCAACCCTAGGGGAGATTACACTCACTATTCTTCCTACCTATTCTTGAATTTGGATGGCTTTGCGCGTGTCCCTTTGTTGGCCTAATGAATTTCCTTCTTCGATTCACTCTCTTCTTTGCTCTAATCAAACACATATCATACATAAAACATCGGTTAACATCCAACTAAATAGAATGATCATGATTTATTAAACACCAATTACTAAATTCCTAGACTATGTCTTGATTTAGACAGATTGTATACCCTCTAATGTTTGGCTCATATCTTTCAAGCCGTAAGTCTGAATCACCATTATTATATACTGTTAGAAAGCTTACATAACTCAGTTTACAACTATGTATGGCTTGCATTCTAATTATTTTCCAATTAAAGCAATTTATTCGATAAGGTTAGGCCAAAATAGTGTTTCAAAATTATCCCTGAAATTAAAAGCATGCTTGAGTGGTTCGATTGATCTAAATTCCATATCTATTTAGTTAAATTCTTTTTATAATGCAACATTTCAAATTTCAATTACATTTCTACACTGAAATCAAACTTAATTAAATTCACCTACGTCCTCAATTAGACAAAATTTCCAGACTAGTCCCTATAGGCATGTTTTGCATCTGAATCAACCTAATTGACTTATTTTTCAATAAATTAACACTTCCATCCTCTAGAACACATAATATCTAATAACTTATTCCTACTGAAAATTTTCTAATTTCGAATATAAATCCCTTAATTTCGCAATTTCATGTAAACACAATATTAGAGAAATCCTAAGTATTCTCCTATGGTTCGGCTAACTATTAACTACCAAATTCAACATCTAATTTATATTTTAACATGATTACAATCTTTACATCACTCTAACCGAATTTTTCCAGCATTATACTCAACTCAAAACACCATGAAAAGATTAACATTTCAAGACCCAAGGTTAGAATTGGATATATCTTAGAGTGAGGAGCTTACCGAGCTTTCTCCTCTAAATTTCCAAGCTTAAATCCCACTTCATGCAAGAAGAAAATGAATTTTCTCCATGGCTGATCTTTTTCAATTATTCTTCCTTTCTCTAGTTTCCTTAGCTGGCTAGGAGAGGAAATGAAAGAGATGACTTGTGTCATCCAACTAGACTTAGGATTTGTCTAGTTTACCCTTCTTAATTAAGCCTTAAACTTGGGATAGTGGAGGGGCATCCAATGAAAGTTGATTAATTAGCATGCAATCTCAAAGTTTATCCCCTCATTCGATTTGATCAATTAATTTTAATCCTTTATTTTTGATTTTCTTAAATTAAAGCCTTGATCAATTCGGTTGATCTATTTTTTTTATTTTCCAATTTTAATAAAAAATTTAGACAAATAATCCATGTTACTATTAGTTTAAGATTTAGGGTGTTACAATTCTCCTCTCCTTAAAAGAAGAATTATTCCTCGAATTCTTACCTGAACTGAACATATGACGATATTGCTCTCTCATTGTATCCTCGGGTTCCCAGGTTGCTTCTTCCGTCTTATGGTTTCTCCACAAGATTTTCACCAAAGAAACGTTCTTGTTTCGAAGTCTTTTAATCTCTCTATCAAGAATTTGGACTGGCTCTTCTTCATAGGATAGACCTGGATTTAGTTCGACTTCTTCCGGCACTAGGATGTGAGATGGATCTGATTGATATTTCCGGGGCATTGAGACATGGAAGACATTGTGAATCTTATCAAACTCACTAGGGAGTGCTAGTCGATAAGCCATTGGACCAATCCTTTCAGTAACTTCGAAGGGTCCGATGAATCGAGGACTGAGCTTTCCTTTCTTGCCAAATCTAAATACCTTCTTCCAGGGAGAAACTTTAAGGAATACTTTGTCTCTAATGTTACGCTGGATGTCCCTTCGTTTTAAGTCAGCATAAGCCTTTTGCCTGTCAAAGGCTTGCTTCAATCTGCTGTGAATGATTTGAACTTGCTCTTTGGTTTCCTGAAGCAATTGAGGACCATGAACTTTGTTTTCTCCTAGTTTAGACCAACATAGAGGTTTTCTACACCTTCTTCCATACAAAGCTTCGAATGGAGCCATTTGAATCGAAGCTTGATAACTATTATTGTAAGCAAATTCTACGAGTGGCATGGATTTCTCCTAGTTCCTTTCGAAGTCGATAACACAGGCTCTAAGCATATCTTCGAGCACTTGTATCACTCTTTCAGATTGAGCATTGCTTTGAGGATGAAAAGTTGTACTAAGATTCAACTTGGTTCCAAGGGCCCGTTACAAAGTTTTTCAGAATCGAGTTGTGAACCTAGGATCTCGTTCAGAGATAATTGAAGTAGGAACTCTTTGTGAACGAATCACTTCTCGATCATACATGTCATCTAGAGTTACCAGACTATAGTTTATTCGAACATGGATAAAGTGAGTCTACTTAGTGAATCGGTCCACTATTACCCACTTTGCATCACATTTTCTTGGAGTGCAAGGAAGACCGGTTACAAAATCCATAGTGATTCGGTCCCACTTCCATTGAGGGAATTCGAGAGGTTGGAGCAATCTAGTGGAAGCTTAGTGTTCGTCTTTGATTCTTTGAAAGTTCAAAAACTTAGATACATAATCAGTGATGGCTGATTTCATTCCTGGCCACCAATATAAAGATTAAAGGTCTTTAATCATTTTGACAGATCCAAGATGAATCGAGAAGGGACTTCGATGAGCTTTATGTAGAATTTCATTTTTCAATTCTTCATTATTTCGAACACATACTCTATTCTTAAAATATAGCATGCAATTCGAATGAATTGAGAAGTCTTGATTGGCTTCTAAGCCAAGCTTCGAGATGATAGCTTGAAGTTCAGGGTGACTTTGTTGTAATTCCTTAATTCTCGAGATTAAACTAGAATGGATTTGAAGCTCGGACATGAATCCTCACTTCTGACACACTCGAAGATCAGCATTTATAGCATTTGAAGCTACAAGATCGAGTAAGATAATTTAGACAAAGATTCAAGTGGTTACTTGCAAAACAAGGTAAGTGTTCGAATGATTTCTTGTAAAACAAGGAAGAAAAATTTTAATTCAAATATTCAAGGTTTTTAATTTAAATGAATTTACCCGAGTATGGTCTCCTACTGAGGGCATCAACGACCACGTTTGCTTTCCCCGGATGATAATCGATAATTAAATAGTAGTTCTTAAGAAGTTCTAACCATCTCCTTTGCCTTAGATTCAGATCTTTTTGAGTCATAATATATTTGAGACTCATGTGATTAAATAGATAACACTTTTCATTGTACAAATAATGCCTCTAAATATTAAGAGCGAACACGATCGCATCAAGTTCTATGTCAAGAGTTAGATAATTGAGTTCATGAGGTTTCAATTGACGTGAAGCGTAAGCAACCATATTATCTCCTCGCATCAAGACACATCCTAGACCCGAGTGAGATGCATTGCTATAAACCGTGAATTCTTTTCCCGATTCTGGTTGCATCAGAACTGGGCATGAGTCAAGGCTTGCTTAAGTTGGTCCAAACTTCGTTGTTGCTTCTCCAACTACACAAAAGGCTCGTCTTTTCGAAGAAGCTTAGTTAAAGGCAGGACGATAGTGGAGAATCCCTTAACAAATCTTATATAATATCCGGCTAAGCCGAGAAAGCTTTGGACTTCACTCACATTTCTCGGAGGTCTCCAATCAACAATAGACTGGACTTTCTTCGAGTCTACCTTAATTCCTTGAGTCGAGATGACATGGCCAAGGAATGACACTTCCGGTAGCCAGAATTCGCACTTGGAAAATTTAGTGAACAACTGACGTTCTCGGAGAGTTTGCAAGATGATTCAAAGGTGTTTGGCATGCTCCTCCTTGTTACAAGAGTAGACCAAGATATCATCTATAAAGACGACCACGAATTTATCGAGATAAGACTTGAATACTCTGTTCATGAGATCCATGAATGCGGTCGGGGCATTGGTTAGCCCGAATGACATTACTAGAAATTCTTAATGGCCGTATCTTGTTTAAGAGTTTGCAAGTTATATTGTAGGTTAAGTTAAATATTAGAGAAAAAATTAATATAAAATTAAAATTTTAATTTATTTGATATTATTTTAATAGAATTTAATTAAAAGTTGAATTAAGAATTATCGTTTTAATAAAATATTATTTTTTTGAAAAAGTGGCACAAAAATATTTTAATCTAAAAAATGAACAATCACAATTTAGGTCCCTTTCATTTTAAAAGTCATTAAAATAGTTAATGGTACACCAGTGCATATAATTAGTGCTACATGTCGGTAGAAGTGTTTACTCCAGTATTTTCCTTTATTGCTATAATTTTTCATCTTGCTTCCAATATTATCGGTTAAACATAAACTACACCAAGCTTGATATATAGTGATGCTTTTCGCGGCATTTCAAAGCAAACACCACTAAATTTTTACATATTGCGGCATTCAAAGAACAAACGCCACAAAAGGACAATTCTTGCGGCATTTGTAAAACAACCGCCGCTAAAATGATAAATGGTGGCGTTTTCAGCAAAACGCCGCGATAAACAGAGCTTTAGTGACGTTTGTTGGAGAAACACCGCAAATAGAGTTCATATATAGTGGATTACGCCGCAATAGGTGTTTCTTCAGTAGCGTTTAGTTGAAAACGCCGCAAGCCTGCAGTACTGTAGAACTATATGTTTTGATATAATAATTGAAAAATGTTTTGGACTAAATTGAAAAGAATTTAAAATATGTTTTTAGTCAAAACGACTTGAAATTATGTTTAAGGGTTTTTTTAAAGGCTTTAGAACAATTTAAAACGCATTTAAAATAATCAAAACCAAGCTTTTAATGTAACCGTACCGATACAGTATGTACCATTTCGATACCCTTTAGGGTTTTAACTACAATGATTTTCCAGTAACCAAACTCCGCACCGATACACTTAGCCGTATCAATACAATGTGCTTTAAAATAGCCAAGCGTATCGATACGCACCAGCTTGAAGTGCTCAACGGCTATTTCCTTATCGGGACCGTATCGATACGGATTCAAAGGTATCGATACGCCAAGCTGCAGAACTGCATTTATGGTGGGAAATAAAGGCTCCAACGGCTTTAATTCAATCCCAACGGTCCTCAACGGCTACAAACTCAATTAAGAGTATAAAATGGACCTCCAAGCATCAAGAGATGGTTAATGCTTCAATTGTCAACAACATTATGATGTCAAATTGTCTTTAGAGCTTAATTGTATATTTCTTGTATAGATAACACCCTTGAGCTAAACATTTTAAGATTTGCTCAAGTGTTTAGGTTTTGGGTGAATGCTTAGAGTTGCAGACATATACCTATTAGAAGGATTTCTATTTTTCTTTGAATTTCTCTTGTAAAAGAGTGCTTGATCAAGCTTTGGGTAGAAAGCTTGATCATTGTAACAGTTTCATCCTCATCCGAGAAAAGGGGGATGAAATTCTTAGTGAATTTGGTTGAAATCCTTAGTAGGAAGCTAAGGTAGTGGACGTAGGCTTTGGGTTAGAAAGCTGAACCACTCTAAATCTTTGTGTTCAAATCTTACATTTTTTAGCTTCCACAAAAACACCCAAAAATCAACCTTCTCCACCACTTAGCAATCATCTCGGTTGTGACCATCGAGCCCAAAAATTGGTATCAGAGCGAGACTTAATTGATCAGGATTAACATCCTATTGAGGTGATCCATGAAGCTTGATACAACAATCCAACCAACTAAAGCAATGGCGCTGTCTATCGACAAGCCACCTTTCCTCAACGGGACCAACTACGCTTATTGGAAGACGAGAATGATGTTCTTTATCAAATCCAAAGACTACAAGCTTTCAGACATTATTGAGGATGGTACGTTCGTACAACAAAGAAGCATGGCGAAATGGAGTGCCGACGACTGCAAGAAGATGGAACTAAATTGCAAGGCTTTGCACTTCATCTTTTGTGCACTTAGCCTCAACATCTATGAGAAGATGTCTTCTTGTGAAAGTGCCAAAGAAGTTTGGGACAAGATTGAAGTTACATATGAGGGAAAAACGAAGTAAAGGAGACCAAGACCGGCCTCCTCAACCACGAGTATGAGAACTTCAAGATGGATCCGAAAGAGGACATTGAGAAGATGTTTCATCGATTCTCCACTATCACCAATGGACTAAAAGGCTATGGATAAGTCATTCCTGAAGAAAAACTTGTTCGAAAGCTTATCTACTCCCTTCCCGAGTCATGAGACTCGAAAAAGACCGCCATCATCAAAGCTAAAAAGCTTGATGAACTCATGGGGTCACTTCTCACTCATCAAATCATGAAGAAAGACAAAAAAGATGAGAAGAAGAAGGAAGAGATAAGAAAGATGGGGAAGAAGAAGATCATGGAGCTAGGCATCAACGCGAGTGTCGTTGCTCTCAAATCCTCAACATGTCATCATGTAGAACTAAGTGAGGAGGAAAGCGAAGATGAAGAGATGACTTATCTCTTCAAGAAATTCACCCGGTTCATGAAGAGCGAGATGGATAAATCCAAGCATGAATCGAAGAAGAAGAAGATGGCAGAATCCCACAAGTCAACAAAAAGGGGTCATCTTCAAAGAAAGCATATATGTCGACATGGAGTGATGAAGACTCCACCGATGATGAGGTAGCCCACATATGCTTCATGGCCCTCAATGAGGGGGAGGTAACTTCTAACTCATCTAGTTCAAATTCATATTCTTTTGATGAGTTACAAGATGCCTATGATGATTTACTTTTGGAATTTAAGGCATCATTTTCAAAGAACAAAAAATTGGTTTCAAAATTGAAAAAGGAAAATGATTTGCTTTCCAAAACAAATCTAGAGTTTGAAGCAAAACTTAAAGATTTTGAGCTTAAAGTTTTAGACTTACAAAATTTGCTTCAAACGATTGAAAAATATCATCAAAGAGAGATAGATGATCTTAAGATGGAAAAAAGATTTGATTTTCTATGAACTTCAAAAGAAAAACAATTTGGGAAAATCAAAATTTTATGTTAGACAATCTAGTGCCCCTAGATTTTTGAATGGAAAAGTTTTTAGAAGTATTTGGGTCCCAAAAGAACTAAATACTTCAACTAAAAAGGATGAAGTTGAAAAATAGATTCCTAAGGGGACAAAACTATGTGCAACTAACGTCTATGGATCCAAAGCAATTTGGATACCAAAAACTATTTGATTGTCTTGTTTAGGTGTGATGGAGAGTGATCAACAAGTCCAAATTTGAGGGAGAGCTCCATGCACACAAGGAAGAACACTTGAAGAAGGAAGGCTTCACATCCTCCCTTGAGTTCAAGTGTGGTAAAATCTAGTTGTTTTATTTGTTTAATTTGATTAATTTTTTTTTATTTCAACTAGATTATCATATATGTTGAACTAACTTTGTTTGATGCTTTGAGTAAGGGGAGCAAATTTTAAAACCAAAAGTTTTTAATTGTGTCATTTTTTTACCTCTTAAGTTATTTTGAGCCTAATGTCTTCTTAAATTCTTTTTGATATAACAAAAAGGGGGGAAATGATTTGAAAAGTTGATTTTTCAAGAGAATAAGGGGGAGATTTAATTTCATTCAAATCTTAAATCTGTTATTCAAATTTTGAAATACGGATTCAAGGGTACCGATGCGCCAAACTGCAGAACTGCATTTATGGTGGGAAATAAAGGCTCCACTAGCTCTAATTCAATCCCAACGGTCCTCAACGGCTACAAACTCAATTAGGAGTATAAAAGGGACCTCCAAGCATCAAGAGATGGTTAATGCTTCAATCGTCAACAACATTATGATGTCAAATTGTCTTTAGAGCTTAATTGTATATTTCTCGTATAGACAACACTTGTGAGCTAAACATTGTAAGATTTGCTCAAGTGTTTAGGTTTTGGGTTAGTGCTTAGAGTTGCAAACATATACCTATTAGAGGGATTTCTAGTTTGCTTTGAATTTCTTTTGTAAGAGAGTGCTTGATCAAGTTTTGGGTAGAAAACTTGACCACTGTAACGGTTTCCTCCTTATCCGAGAAACAAGGGACAAAATTCTTAGTGAATTTGGTTGATATCCTTAGTAGGAAGCTAAGGTAGTGGATGTAAGCTTTGGGTTAGAAAGCCAAACCACTATACTGCCAATATAAACAATGAACTTCACTAATGTTTCAATGCTTCCAAAATTAGTTCATAGATTCTTGTGATTTCAAGTAAATGGTTTGTACGATCCAATGGGTTGATTTGTTTTTTTTTTTTTTTGCTCTAACTGGTTATACCAATGCATTGTGTTATTCCGAGAGTTGTTGAGGAAATATTTAACCTATGCCAAGTTGAATGTATTCCCAAGATTCCATGAAAATGATATGGCCAAGCTTACTAAAGTTTATGCTGATCTGTGAAAATAATCATATGTAAGATTCATTTTCTTGTTTTCTTGTTTTTGTGATTTTTAAAGTGATTTTACTTCAATGCTCCAATGCTGTAAGTAACAAAACTCAATTCCCAATGGCGACAAAAGAAGAGGCATGTTCTGGTTGCTTGCTGCCCTATGGGGATTCTCGAAGATGGAGTTTTTTATTAGGATTTTTCTTGTTTGTGACCGGAAAACAATGATTTCCGACGGGGATGGTGTCGAACTCTGGCCTAGGAAATTGGCTACCACTAGGTTCTTGCTTGAAGACACGAAGGATGTGAAAAAGGCAATTCCCAATACTGTAAGTAACAAAAATCAATCTAACCGTACTCGTATTTGACACTCACATTTATGTTCGTTTTTCTAATCGAATGCGAATTTGCAAACCATTAATGATGTCTTGTTCGGGGTGGTGTCATCTGGGCTATCAAGATACTTACATCACCTAACACCAAATGGTTATTTTAAAATCAAGATAACCAATTTTATTACTATATTGGTTTACTCCAGGCTAAAGATACATATTTCCTTGGTAATGTTGAGGTCTTTATATATATAGCAGAGAATAAATTGCTATTAACTTGCTTTATTTTCTTAACTCTCAACTAATTGTTCTTTCTTATTTCTTCTAAAAGTATTATTATTGCTTATGGTAGAAGGTATATTGATTGTTTTAACCGTCTGAAACCGTTATTAACTTCTCGTATTTAATGTTTTTTGGTATAGAGATTCAAGATGGTGGTCGGAGGTAGTAGTGACCGAGAGGTAGTGGATCGAGGAAGAGAGGCTTAGGAACGAAATATGTAGAGGTGATTAAATTACCACAAAATGTACTTTTTTGTAATGAAATAAATATTTTGTTTAACAAATATTTTAAGTTAATTGTGACAATATATTTTTGGGATGAAATAAATATCTTACTTAACAAATTTTTTGTCTCTGTAATTTTCATTTTTTTACAAAATAGAAACAATGAAAAATTAAATTTATTATAATTTTATTTCTCTTACAATCAAACTTAGCTGCGTTTGAAAACCAAAATGCAACTAAAAGTAAGGCTCTTGTGGGCTTTGCAAAATAAAATGCCACTACAAGTTAGGCTATTGCGATGTTTATAAATAAAAGCGCCACTAGTAGTCAGGCTATTGCGGTATTTGAAAATAAAAGTGCCACTAAAAGTCAGGTTATTGCAGTGTTTGTGTATAAAACGCCACTAAATATCACTAACATTTAGAGTCATTTTAAATATCAAAAGTCGCTATAGATATCGACCTTTGGCGGCATTTTTTATTCACAAACGCCTCTAACTATTGTGACACTCGATTCAGTGGCACTTCTCGCGGTGCTTTATCTAACGACGCTTAAAAATGCCGCTAAAACTTGTTTTGCTGTAGTGATATAAATTACTTTGAAATTTTCAATTTCAAATAAATTATTAAAATGCGAAGTTAAAAGTAACAAATTAAGCGTAAAATAGATAATACACGAGATTGGACAAAACTCAATCCAACTTAATAATTTATTTTTAAAATTTTGATTTATTCAAGTCAATTGGTACCCCAACAACATAAATAATTACATTTAAATTTGAACGAAAAACTCAAACAAATATATTTAATTCAACTCAAATTGAAAACAAATAAAGTTTGAATAGTAAAATATTACTCATAAACTCCAATAACTCGAACTTTATCCACTCAACTCGATCCAATCTAGTACTCATATCTAAGTAGACATGTTATATTTTAAGATTTTTTTTGCTAAGCAAGCTTTTTATTATTAGTAAAATTTATGCCGTCGTTGGGAGCCTCATTAAAAACCTCCCTAAACCTAGGTGGAGGAAATGAGTACACCCCAACAAGGCTACAACAAAATAACACAACATCTCAAAGACAAAGCCGAGTTACTTCATCCAATCTACACTGGTTGTACGCATACAATCCTATCAAGCCACAAAAAATTTGAAATTACCATCAAGCTTTGAATAACTTGACTCAAGGCATTCCAAATTTTTCTAGGTGGTCTGCCATTCCATTTCTCGCTCTTGGTACGTACTCAAACTTGATCTTCTTTATTCTTCTTACCAGTTCATCTATTTCCTAAAAGATATTCCACCAACGCCAAGGCCTTAAAAGTTCGTTTTCTATCCAATTCAAAGCGACTTGAGAGTTAGATTCAATAATTAGATTTGTCTTCCCTACCCATCCAGCTTCCTTGAACACAATTAGGGTCATCTTGATAGCCACGATCTTTGCATAAGTTGCTCCTATAATTTCTATTGGTCCTGAAAATAATGCTCGTACATCTCCCGAACTTGATCTCAACACGCTACCACATCCTGTTGCTTCAATGTAATAAGCTCCATCTACGTTAAACTTTGATGTTCCCTCTTGTGGAGGGATCCATCGCGCAGCCTCTTCGATCAACTCAGGTGACACGCAGCGAATTGGGTTGCTCCACCAATTTCCATCGTTCAACAGCAGGTTGTCGTTCACCACTTTAATCCAGATCAATGATCTCATCTTCGCGTTGAAAAGTATATCTTTTTTAGAAGTAGATTTGTCATGAAACACCTTCTCATTCCTGGCTAACCACAAGGTCCACATGGCCGCGGCTATCGTAATATGCCATAAGGATTTTGTCGAACCTGTCCAAGAACAAGAAAAACAAAATGATAAAAATCATCTATATTTACTAGATTTGGCCAACAGATCGTCCACCATTTGCAGAAGTTTCTCGAAAAGCAGCTTGCAAATTTGCATTCCACGAACAACTGTGAAATAATCTCTTCCGTTTGTCCACACCAAGGGCAGCCACAAGAATCGTCACTCAACTTTACACCTTTTTTTTTCTCTAAGGAATCTCTTTGTTGGGATCCTTTTTAATTTGAGCATCCGCATAACTTCTAACTTTAGGAGGAACCTTCATCTTCCATATTAAATCAAAGTTGAAATCTGGAACTTCCAAGTCTGCAATAACCAATAACTCCGACAATTTCCCAACCGAGAACCTACCAGCCTGGTCATGTAGCCAAATGATTCTATCTTTGACACCCGTTTTTGTTTGATGTCCTTCTAAATGTTATTTCAATGCCTGCAGTATCCACTTCTCTTTCTAATAGATTTCTTGAAAAAATTCTTTGCTACTCTATCCCTTCAAAGCTTCGAGTGTCCACCATTTCAGCCACACTAATGCTTTTTTTCTCTACAAGTTTGTACAACCTGGGAAACTCTTCGCAAAGAGCCTAGTATCTATTCCATCAATCCTCCCAAAACATCACATTTTCCTCATTTCCCAATCTCCACCTAAACTCTTTTGGTGCCATCCATCTATTCAGTTTTTCATCTAGCAGATTTCTTACAACCCCCTTCCAAATGGTCGATGCCTCTCTCCCCAAATTACAACCCGCAATTCAGTGTTGTTTTTGTTTCCCATACTTTGAAAAAATGATCTTCCTCCATAGAGCTTCTTTTTCTTGTTAAAAACCGCCAGCCCCACTTAGCTAGTAACGCTTGATTCTTTGCTATTAAGTTCACCACTCCCGCACCTTCTTTCTTCTTCGGTGTGCACACCTTGCCTCAATTAACTCTGCACATTTTCTTTGAACTTGTAGTGGTTCCCCAAAGAAAATTCCTCCTAATTCTGTCAATTTTCTCCCATACTTGCTTCAAAATTTTGAAGATGGATAAATAATATACTGGCAGTGCAGAGAGTACTGAGTTAAAGAGGATGATTTTGCCCGCGAATGATATAGAACGACTTTTCCATCCCAATAGCTTTTTACTAAATCTCTCCACTACAGGATCCTATGTACTTATCCTTCTCGGATCTACCCCTTAGGGTATACCCAAGTAGTTGAAAGGGAGGGTACTAGATTTGTAGCTACAATGTTCTGCCGGTGAGCGTAGTTTTTCAGCCTCGACATTTATCCCAACTAAGCACGATTTATTAAAATTTATACTCAGTCCTGAACACACCTCAAAAAATCTCAAGATTCTTTTCATGTTAACCATATTATCTTCAGTAGGCCTTAGGAAGAAAACGGTGTCATCCTCAAATTGGAGATGCGTAATCGAGTCATTAGGAATAAGATTCTGGATTCCTTCGATCATACCCCTCTCCCTTGCCTTCCCAACCAGCAAATGTAAAGCCTTAGTGACTGTGATGAAAAGAAATAGGGAAATAGGATCCCTCTGCCTCAAACCTTTACTCATTTTGAATTATTTAGTTGGTGAACCATTTATTAAAATAGAGACCTTGGTCGTAGTGACACATTCCATAATCACACCACACCATTTAGCTCCAAATCCCATTTGGTCTAGCACCATAATTAAGAAATCCCATCTTACACAATCGTAGGCATTCGAGAAGTCAAGATTAAGGACTACTCTCCCTTTTTTGCTTCTTTCTTGCTGTAACGAATGTATAACTTTGTTTGCGATCAGAATCCCATCGAAAATCTGCCTCCCATTGATGAATGCACATTGGGTTTCACTAATCACCTTATTTAACACCCCACTGATTCTCCTTGAGACCACTTTTGAGACTATTTTATACACCGAGCTTACTAAACTAATCGGCCTGTATTCAGAAATGTTCATAGGATTTTTAGATTTTGGAATTAAGGCAATAAACGAAAAACTGACATTGCTCGGTAATTTTCCAGTTTTCTAGAATATCATCATAGTCTCCAGAAGATCTTCTTTCACTATATCCCAACACTTCCTGAAGAAACAAGCGTTAAATCTATCCGGCCCTGGTGCTTTCGATTCATCGCAGTTCCAAACTTCTTCCTTAATTTCCTCTAAAAAAACGGAACTTCCAGTGATTCTACATCCTTCGCTGACAGTATCTTAAAGTCAAGATTGAAAACTGCTTCCCATCATCTTGATTTTATACTGAACTGCCTAAAAAAGTGATCAAACACTTTTTGTTTCATCTTTTTTGGGTTGTCTGCTTCACCCAATCCCATATTTTCCCTACAGATCACATTTCGCTTTGCTCTTACCTTTACCATCTTGTGAAAAAAAATTGTGTTGTTATCGCCATGTTTCAACCATCCCATTCTTGCCTTTTGCCTCCATAAATCATCTTGAGCTTTTAGACAGTCCCAAAGCTGCAGTTTCTTTAACTTCAATTCCTCTTGTACTATAGCGTCTATCTTGCCTTCATCACCAGCCTTTTCAATCTCATTTATCCTTTTTTTTCAGTTTTGTGACTGTAGCATTTTAATCTTCACATTTTGCGCTCCAACACCTAATAGCTTCCTTCACTTTCTTGAGTTTTACTAGTAGACTCTTCTCTTTTGTTCATTTTCTCCCATCGTTTCTTTTATAACCATTAAGCATACAGCTTTCGAGAGCCAAGCATTTATCATTTTAAATGGTATTGGTTCCCAATTAATCTCCTCGTTACTGAGAATTATCGGGATGTGATCTGAAACCAACCGAGGTAAGCCATACAAATACAGGTCACCTTTTTTAATCAACCAATCATCTTCCACCAAGAATCGGTCTATTTTGCTTCTCCTATTTCTGGGACGAATCCAAGTGAATTTCCTTCCATCTAGAGGAACCTCACACAGATTACATTTTTCGATAAAATTGTTGAACTCTTCAATTGATATTTTTCTGTAACCACCTCCATTTCTTTCTTCCCTATTTCTAATTGCGTTGAAATCACCACACATAAACCAGGGTGGATTCCAGATTTTCCTTAGTAGCACAAGTTCATTCCATAAGAGTTTTTGATTCAAAAAATCATAGTATGCGTAAATATTAATCCAGGTCCAGGCTAAGTTAACATCTACCCATTTTCCAGTAACGATGATATACCTGGTTTTCGTTTCGCTCTTCTCTGTTGTGAATTTCTTTTTGTCCCATATTGAAATTAAGCATCTCGAACGCCCTGACGCCGCTGAAAACAAATAATCAAATTCATCATCGTACCATAAACACCTCGCCTCTTCTTCACTAAAAAATTCCTTCTTTGTTTCCTAGAGCATCACCATCTCAACTTTGTTGACTCTGATTACCTTCCTTACTGTCGACATCTTCACAGACGATCCCAAGCCTCTCGTATTCCATGAGAGCACCCTCATCCTTCACTTCTTGGCTTGCTTTAAATCCCCTTATTTCGTTGATCACTTTCTTCCAATGTCGTTATTTCTTGCACTACTTCAATTTCTTCTCCTCTGATTTTGATCCCTAACTCTTTCCCCGCCTCTAAAGTCTTCTCCGCTTCTCTTGTAAATTTATCCCATCTCACCTGCAAATATGAATCTGTTAACGATCTTCCTTATAACCCGCATTTGTCATACTCCTTGCCTTTGTTCTTGAATATTTTCTTTGCTCGATCCTTTTTTTTCCTTTCAGCTTTGGTTAGGGCTTTATCTTGGTATTCTTGGAGCGATCGATATTTTTTTTCTTTTCTAACAACACCCTTCTTTGATCCTTCAAAGTCGGGAAGATTAAGCTTTTGTGCACCTTCTTTCGGATCATTGTCTTCCTCAGAGAATTCAATTGATGTCTTCCCCTCTTTTTCTAAATCCTCTTCATTTGGGTTGTTTAGGTTATCCACCTCTTCTTCCCAAGATACCCTTTGACCCGTTTGACTAGCTGGCCCAATAGCTTCATTCATTTTAATGTTCAAAGCCTCTTCGTTGTGTTGAATTTCATTTTTATTAAATCTCATTAGTTCAAGATCATCCATAATATTCTTCGAAATTTTGCTTGTGGTAGAGTCCTCCTTCGAACTTTGTCTCACGTCCACTTTATTTTGGACAATTTCGGCCCAACTCGGTCCACTCCTTGATGGACTATTCAAGTTGACCTTTGCAGAAAATCTTCCTCTCTGACCCCTGAACTACTTTTGGAAGGAATCTCTATGTCGACAACAACCTCGGACTTGTCACCCTCCACCTTCTTTTTTCTCGAGTGACTTTCTTCTTCTCTGTCTTCTTTAAGACTTTGAATACTCAATCCTCTTCCCGTAAAGTCTGCATTTAATCCATCCTCGTCATCAAGAATCTTGTCGCCCAAACCTTTGGACTTCTCCCTCTTAGATGTGCTCGTCGTAGATTCCGTTGAACTTCCGTTTGACAACGTTCTGGCCTGCTTCGTCGATTTTTCATTGTGGTTCTGCTCTTGTCTTCTACCTGTTGACAATACTGTAGTGACTTTTGAGACATTAATTTGAAATATATCTCTTCCTACCTCCAACTCCACAACTTCTTCAATTCTATGTATCATCTTTGTCGAGACTAAAACCAATAGCTTCTCACCGTCATAACATTGTGCATCGTTTTCTCCTAGAGCGATTATGGAACCCCATAATTCTGCTATCCTTCTAAAAGTTTCTTGATTCCAACAATGCAACAGAATTCCTCTAAATTCGACCCAAGTGACTCTTTCAGATATTTTGAAGGATTCTAACCAATATTCAATTTTAACAAACATTTCTTCAAGAATAGACCATTTTTGTTCTTCCAACAGATTACGTAATTCCTCATCCGGAACTTCCATCAGAAATTTTTGTCCACCCAAACTTGTAACAATGAGTCCTCCAGGCCAAAATATATGAAATTTGTCCCTAACATTTTCTGCTGAACAGGCCGTCGCCATGGATCCTATTAGGCACTTGCTCAGTTTCCACAGTGTCTTCTCCTCTACGTGCCCTTGTATCAACTTGGGTGATTGATCTTATGTCTTACTGGATTCACCTTGCCCTTCTACTTGGTTTTTGATGTTGTTTGCAATGTGTGCATAGCTCTTCTTCACCTCAGCTGGTTTGAATGGTTCATGTCCTTTACCTTCTTTTGCTTTCACCTAAGCCTCGCTTTTTTCCCTGACTTTTTCTCCAATATGAATCCCTTCCTTTATATTTTGCCACCGAAACCGACAATCAAAAACCATATAATCTGAATCCATTTAACCTTTCTATAGCTCTATCAGCATCCTTTCTATTTGAGAAACGCACAAATCAAAATCTTTTACCAGTTATGTCCAGTTTATTCGCGATGAAAGAATCCACTAAGTCTCCATGTCTTCCAAATGTCTGGCGTAATCCACTCCAGTGCAGCTTTGTTGGTAAGTTGCTAACAAACAACGTGACTATCCCTCTGCCATCTACCTGATTCCTGTAGTTTTTAGACGTCATCCTTGTAGTCCTTGCTATCGCCATGAACATACTACATTTATATACTAACTATTACTTGATGAATCTCTGACCATCGAACATTATTTTAAACCCTTAATCCTTTATAAAGTCAAGTTTATGTTATCTTGAGAAAATTTATATAATATCAAGGACAAAAGAGTCTTTATAAATTTTTTTCTTCAAACCTCTAACTCAAAAACTCTTAAAAAGAGCTTTTTCAAATTGAGAAGTTTCACCCAAATCCGTTATTACAATACACTATTTACCAAACATCTAAATTAATGGATTTGACTGATTAAATCTATAAAAATAGTTCAAACATCTAATTTTTGTTGAAAAAGTTGTTTGCCAAACGGTGCCTCTATTTTTTCTCATCATTTTGACTCGATTATTTGCAGTTTAATATTATTATTATTTATTTATTGACCATATTTTGATTGTTTTCTCAATTTGTAATTGTAATATAGAATCAAATATGATTAACATTCTAAAAAGTTTTGATACACCGGCGGTGGAAACTAAAAGTTTCCACAAGCGCCTTAGTTTTAGGGTTTATGGACTTAATTTAGGGTGTAGGGTTTAGGGGTATAAGTGTAGATGTTTAGAATTTAGTGATTGTGGATAGAATTTAAGTTCTATAAGCTAAAACCTAAAACTTCAATATATTACCTTAAGACCTAAACCCTAACAATAAACCTAAATTCTATTCACGGACACTAAATTCTGATCCTCTACACCTAAACTCGTAAACCCTAAACTAAGTCCCTAAACCCTAAAACTAAGGAGCTTGTGAAAAATAAAAAGTTTCCACCGCCAGTGTATTGGATATAAATTCATATATTGGTATTTTGATTGTTTTCTTGTGATATAGAATCGTCAAATATGGTTAACATTCTAAAAAGTTTTGATACACTGACGGTGGAAACTAAAAGTTTCCACAATTGCCTTTGTTTTAGGGGTTAAGGAAATAGTTTAGGGTGTAGGGTTTAGGAGTATAAGTGTAGAGGTATAGAATTTAGTGATTGTGGATAGAATTTAGGGTTTATAGGTTAAAACCTAAAACTTCAATATATTACCTTAAGACCTGGACCCTAACCTCTAAACTCTAAATAATAACAATAAACCCTAAATTCTATTCACGATCACTAAATTCTAATCCTCTAACCTTAAACCCCTAAACCCTACACCATACACCCTAAACTAAGTCCCTAAACACTAAAACTAAGGAGCTTGTGAAAACTAAAAGTTTCCACCGCCAGTGTATTGGATATAAATCCATATATGGTATTTTGATTGTTTTTCTCAATTTGTAATTGTAATATAGAATCGTCAAATATGGTTAACATTCTAAAAAGTTTTAATACACTGGCGGTGGAAACTAAAAGTTTCCACAAATTCCTTTGTTTTAGGGTTTAGGGACTTAGTTTAGGGTGTAGGGTTTAGGGGTATAAGTGTAGAGGTTTAGACATTAGTGATTGTGGATAGAATTTAGGTTTTATAGCTTAAAACCTAAAACTTCAATATATTACCTTAAGACCTAAACCCTAACAATAAAACCTAAATTCTATTCACATACACTAAATTCTAATCCTATACACCTAAACCCCTAAACACTACACCCTAAACTAAGTCCCTAAACACTAAAACTAAGGAGCTTGTGAAAAATAAAAGTTTCCACCGCTAGTGTATTGGATATAAATTCATATATTTTGATTGTATTCTCAATTTGTAATTGTAATATAGAATCGTCAAATATGGTTAACATTCTAAAAAGTTTTGATACACTGGCGGTGGAAACTAAAAGTTTCTACAAGCGCCTTAGTTTTAGGGTTTAGGGTGTAGGGATATAAGTGTAGATGTTTATATTTAGTGATTGTGGATAGAATTTAGGTTTTATATGTTTAAACCTAAAACTTTAATATATTACCTTAAGACCTAAACCCTAACAATAAACCTAAATTCTATTCACGTACACTAAATTCTAATCTTCTACACCTAAACCACTAAACCCTACACCCTAAACTAAGTCCCTAAACACTAAAACTAAGAGCTTGTGAAAAATAAAAGTTTCCACCGCCAGTGTATTGGATATAAATTCATATATGGTATTTTGATTGTTTTCTCAATTTGTAATTGTAATATAGAATCGTCAAATATGGTTAACATTCTAAAAAGTTTTGATACACTGGCGGTGGAAACTAAAAGTTTGCAGAAGCGCCTTAGTTTTAGGGTTTAAGGACTTAGTTTAGGGTGTAAGGTTTAGGGGTATAAGTGTAGAGGTTTAGAATTTAGTGATTGTGGATATAATTTAGGGTTTATAGGTTAAAACCTAAAACTTCAATATATTACCTTAAGACCTGAACCCTAACCTCTACACTCTAAATAATAACAATAAACCCTAAATTCTATTCACGATCACTAAATTCTAATCCTCTACACTTAAACCCCTAAACCCTACACCCTACACCCTAAACTAAGTCCCTAAACACTAAAACTAGGGAGCTTGTGAAAACTAAAAGTTTCCACCGCCAGTGTATTGGATATAAATCCATATATGGTATTTTAATTTTTAAAGTTTCACCTCATTTCATTATTAAATCAAGAATATAAAAAAAATTGAAAAATATCCTGTAAAAAAGTGACAGTAACTTGACTAGCCTAGCATGGTGTCTTATCATCTCTGCTACAATTTTCATCAGCAGCGAAGAACCTTTTCCAGCAAGGGTGCTTACTCCAGACCTCGTCGACCATGGCATCGATGGGCACATTTCTGGTCTCAGGTAACAAGAAACACACGAATATTCCCATGGCGAGTATCCAGGCAGCGAAGAAGAAGAATATTAAGGCGCGCATACCGCACAGCATGGACAAGAATGCCTGAGCTATGATGAAGGTGCAAAGCATGTTGGAGCTGACCGCACACGCGAATCCAGCCGTTCTTGTCTCCAGAGGGAATGTTTCACTAGGTATGAGCCACCCAAGAGGACCCCATGACCATGCAAAAGCCGACACAAACAAACACACCAGCACCACAACCCAAATCGCTTCGGTTTTTGTTAGTGTATCCGTGGAGTGCAGGTGAAGTCGAAGAATTAACCCAATCGCAGCCTGCAAATATCACACAATATTACTTGCTCAACATGGTGGCCGTGGCAGATTAGGATGTTAAAACTGATGGATGCAAATGCAATGCATACCTGGCTTATAAACATCTGAACACAGGCTTGAAGAAGTAGTATCCTCCTACCAAACCTATCGACCGAATAAATCGAGACCAGGGTACAGAAAACATTCACGAGTCCAGTAATCACCGAGGACAACAACGAAGCGTCGTTCTTGAATCCGACAGTTTGGAACAAGACGGGAGCATAAAACATGATGGCATTGATCCCTGTAAACTGTTGAAAAACTTGAAGCATCACGCCAATAACCAGAGGGGGCCTGCTGCTCCGATTCATGAGTTGCTTGAAAGCATTGCGCTTCATTCCCCGGGCAATTTCACTAGCTTTCACAATCTGCTGGAACTCGAGATCCACTTCCTTGACACCCCGTATCTTTTGCAGTGCTGCATGCCCCGACGACTCCTTTCCACGCTCGACCAGGCTCGCTGGTGTTTCCGTGATGATCAAAGAACCTAACAACAATATGACAGCCGGTACGCCGGCAATCCCCAAAGATACTCTCCATCCGTAAGGGTGCAATGTTGATGTCCAATAGTTGACCAGATTTGCAATAAATATCCCTATGGTTACAAGCAGTTGAAACAGAATATTGACGGCTCCACGACGATGGACCGGGGCGATCTCTGACAGGAACAATGGAACAGCCTGCACAATCAGTTTTATCAGTCACCGTAGCAATTGAATATGTATGTATGTATGTATGTATGTATGGTTTTTATCCGATCTAACCTCGTTGCCAAAGCCAACGCCAATGCCAAGGAGCACACGCCCAATAATAAGCATCCAGAGGTACTGAGCACAGGAACTTAAGCCAGCTCCAGCGACGAAAAATACAGAAGCCGCTTGAATCGTCGGCTTCCGCCCAAATTTGGCGCAAACTATTGAAGCGACAAAGCTGAAAACAAGAGCAGCTAGGTAAAGTGAAGACGTAAAAAGCTGAAGAGATTGATCATTGTATTTGCAGTAATTGTCCTCCTTTGCATGCATCTTTCTTTCATGGACTTTGGGAAAGAATTTAATCAAGAAATCGTCCATGGCCGTCACCCCACCTGCATGTGTAAAATAAATTCATTTGAGCAACAATATTTGATTTCAAATCTTAAATACAAAGCTAATCATGTAAAACAAAGTATAAATGGAACTGAAAACTGGATATATATATATATGATAATATAATGGAAGAGAGAGGTTAACCTGAAATTCCAATGTCGTAGCCAAACATAAGGCCACCAAAAGCAGCAAGAATCCAACATATTACGTTATAAAAATTGACTTTTGATTGGTAGATCGGACTTGCGCTCATCTTTCTATAAGTTCCTTTTTCCCGTTAACTGAAGACGAGAGATTTTTTTTTGCTGTACAAGAGGGATAATGTTGATTTGAGATTATTTATAATCGATCAATTAAGAAATTAATAAACCATTTGACTCCAATAAGGACTACTAATTTTATTTATCATCAAATTCTAATTCTCTATATATTTTTTTAAATATACATTAATTCTCTTACCATGTTTATTAGTATCAAATGTAATTAAATTACTATGTAAATCTAAATTCTAAATAAACAAAAATCTTACCCGTATTAAAAATAAACTCTAACATTCTTGTTTTTTTTATTAATTTAAAAAATTAGTGGGTTGAGGAGTACTAAACTACGTTGTTGTTGTTTTATGTCTAAAACTTATATAGTGATATATTTTAACTAAAATTTAAATATTTTTAATATTGATTTTTTACCGAAATCTTTTCTACCAGTAATAAAGTATCGTGACTTATATTTTAACTAAATTATGTTGTTGTTTTATGTTGTTTTGAATTAGGGTTTTGTTTTAAAGGTTTAGTGTTTAAGGTTTTTAGGGTTCAATGTTTTATGATTTAAGGTTTAAAGGTTTAGGGTTTAAGGTTTAAGGATGTAGGGTTTTAGGGTTTTTTTATGGTTTTAAGGTTTTAGTGTTACTGTTTATATTTAGGGTTTTGGTTTTATGTGTTTTAGTTTAGGGTTTAGGGTTTTATTTTTTGATTTTGGGTTCATGATTTTTATTTCGGGTTTCATTTTAGGGTTTAAAATGTTATATTTAAGAATATATATTAGTATATATGTATGTATCATGTATGTATATATCAATGTATGAACCCTAAACCCTTAAATCCTAAACATAAACCATTAAACCATAAACCTTAAACCCTAAGCCCTAAAGCATAAACCCCAATATATGTATCTATCAATGTATGAACCCTAAACCCTAATCCATAAGCCCTTAAATCCTAAACCAAAATCCCTAAACCGTAAACCCTAATATGTATGTAACTATGTATGTATAATAATGTGTGCCCTAATATGTATGTAACTATGTATGTATAATTAGTGTGTGTGCGCGCGCGTGACCCCTATCAAGATATGAATCATTTATTGATATTTTTGTTCGTTCTACTCCCCAAACTTTAAATTTAGTACAAATTGACCCCTATTTATTTTTTATGATTTAGTCCAATGTTTATCATTTTAAATATTTAATTTAATATTTTTGTTCATTATAGTCACAAAAAGGCTAACTATATTCTTATTCCAAATTGACCTGACCCCTATTCATTTTTTTGCAATTTAGTCACGTAATTTTAATATGATAATATTTTATTCATGTTATTCCCTAAAATTTTATTTTTCACCAAAATTTACCCTTATTATTTTATAATTTTTGTGATTTACTCCAATATCTTAGATAGTAGACATGGATCATTTGCTGATATTTTTGTTCATTCTAGTCCCTAAAATTTAAATTTAGTACGAATTGACCCATATTATTTTTGTAATTTACTCTAATATTTTACAAATGAAACATTAAATGATATTTTTGTTCATTCTACGACTGCCTATTGCCTAATATTTCTTTTTAATGTGATTCGTGTTCGTCAATCGTCAAGGGCATTGAATAATTAGCTCAAAATGAATGACCAACCTAAAGTCTATCGACCTAAACGGCTAAACCCGAATTAACTCGGCCTGAAATGAAACTGACTTGAAATTATACGAGCTGAAATGAACCCGACATGAAATGAACCCGACATGAAATGAACTCGACCTGAAGTCAATCCTAACCCGAATTAAGCCGTCAACTAACCATTTTGACCCGACCTGAAATGAACCCGGCCTGAAGTCAATCCTAACCCGAATTAACCCGTCAATTAACAGTTTTGTCCCGACCTGAAAAGAACCCGATCCGAAATGAACTCGACCTGAAATGAATCCGATCTGAAATGATACCGACCTGAAATGAACCCGAACCCAACCCGAATCGAGTTAAAACAAAAAGACGACCTGAAATGACATGTAACCGATTTGACCCGATCTGACAGAACCCGGCCTGAAACCTAACTGATTACCTGTTTTTACATCCCTAAGTGCACGTGCAGCATGAACCATCAAAACAAACATAAAAAAGATGGGATAATATTTTTCTACTCAGCAAAAGTGTTTTGTTTATAAATGATCTAAAGAGGCGAAGTTGCCGATACATAGCGAAAAAGGCAATAGTCACAAAACTCATAAAGACAACCTTAGTTACTCTACATGTACCACAATCCGTAAAAACTATCAAAATTACAACCCCAAACCCTAAACACTAATTTCACAAATATAATTATCAAGTTATTTCATATAAATAACCCTAAATGCTAAACTTAAACTCTAAACCTTAAATGCTAAACCCCAAACCCTAAATATTAACTGTAAGTGTTTATGGTTTTAGTATTTAGTGTTTGGGGTTTAGGGTTTAGCATTTAGAATTTAAGGTTTAGGGTTATTATGTGAAATAAATTCGATGATCATGAAATTAAAGTTTAGAGTTTAGAGTTTGGGGTTTAAAGTTTAGAGTTTAGTATTTAGTTTTTTGGGTTTATGGTTTAGCATTTAGTTTTAGGGTTTATGGTTTATGGTTTATGGTTTACCATTTAGTATTATATATGTGAAATTAGTTCGATGATTATATATGTTGAATTAAAAGAATAAATGTAGAGAATAAGACATATATATATCTAATTGAGTAAATTTAAGCACAAGGTTAGGTTTGGTGCAGTGGTTATGCCGTTGTTAGTTACTCTGTGTTGCCTTGGTTCGATTCCCTTGTCAAGCATATAGCTTAAATTTTTTTATTAATTTAAAATTAGGACTAAATTGAAAGAATGTGTAAATAACAAGGACCAAATGTGTAATTATACACCTATTTTTTTAACTGTCATGTAATCCTACCATTAAGCTCTAACGGTTGGTGGTCACATTGATTAATTAGCATCCAATGAAAGTTGATTAATTAGCATGCAATCTCAAAGTTTATCCCCTCATTCGATTTGATCATTTAAATTTAATTCTTTATTTTGCATTTTCTTCAATTAAAGCTTTGATCAATTCGGTTGATCTAATTTTTTTGATTTTCGATGTAACCCCCTCGTCCCGGTCTGGCCGGATGACCGGTCCGAGTGAGCTACACGGGGAAAACTGAAGCGAAACCCAAAGGATTCCCCCTCGGTTAGCAACCCTATTTTTTTTTCTTTTTATATTAATCTTGCCTAGATGAATATTAGGTCCTATGTGGTTCACAACAGCGGAAAACGATCAAAGGAAAAACGCATTCGAAACACAGCCATGCAAAAATAGGCAATTTTAAGCTTATAAGGCAGGCAGTATCGATACCCTTGACAGGGGTATCGATACCCCCCCTTCTGGGTCAACCCAGGAAGTCAACACGAGAGGACCGTATCGATACCCTTACCAGGGGTATCGATACCCTCTTCCTCGGTCAACCTTCCTTGGTCAACATATTAGACCCGTATCGATACTCGGGACCCAGTATCGATACGCTCCAATCAAACTCCCAACTCCAAATTACAGAGACTTTGGAGGGTATCGATACCCTAAGGGTATCGATACCCCAGGCAAAATCTGGGACATTTGGGCAAGAGAGTATCGATACCCTAACCAGGGGTATCGATACCCCCTGCACTGCAACACCTCAATCTCAACTAAAACGACCCCAACTCGACTCTACATGCATTTCTCGACTCACCTAAGCGTATACCAACATGCAAGCACACATAATTAAGCCATGGGTGTCATTCAAACATGGATTTAAGCTTTCGTACATAGCATTCAAATCAAGGAGCAATATAGGCAATAATAAGCATACATGAAGGCTCAAATGGTCTTAAAAGCACAAGTCAAACACAAGAGGTTTGCAAACATACATAAGGCAACCTAAACACCCTAAAGCATGCCATCATACACACCAACAATCATCAAGGTATTACATGCATACAATCCATAATTAATTCAAACATCAACATTAGGTATTAACAACAATAAGCCAACTCAAAGGAGTCTAGATACAAGCTCCTAAAACACGTAGCATTTCCCATTGCTAGACTATTACATTATTTAATTAAACCATACTTGAGCAAACCACCACACGCTTGGACGCCCTTATCTTGCTCCTTGCTAACTCCAAGCTAAAAATCTGCATTGTCGGAAAAAGGAGAGCGTAAGCATAAAGCTTAGTGAGCGGAGCTCTAAAACATAACTACGACAATGCAGGGTTCAAAGTTCTCTTTAAATAAAGGCCAACACCAAAAGATCCATTCAACTATCTAATCCTCTTACTAACATGCAAGTTCAACCACAATTCAACAATATAGGCATTACTCTTCATGGTATGCGTGAGGACATAATCCTAGATTAAAGCAAAACAATATGGAGACAATGATATAGTGAGATACAACATGAACATTACATGGCATGCACAAGCATAACCAAAACACACACGGTGGGACTACACATCACCGTTTCGACTAGTAGTTTTCCAATGGGACTACACATCAAAGTACTCTTCTACTAGTCACTACCGGTGGGACTACACATCACCGGAGTCTTATACCATTCGCTACCGGCGGGACTACACATCACCGGAGCAACGACAACCATCACGTGAGGTTCGACACCAACCATGCAACACGATGCACAATTACTACCATACGACATGTACCCACTATATCATGCACAACCAAAACAAGATGTAACGAAAACCACAATTAAGCATCACTTACTACTTGGAGTCTTACCGATCACAATGGTCTTACTCACCATTTTCGTGCACAACTTGCACCAACTTACTCACACCTTACAAGGCATAACAACGTCACCATTATTACCATCATACATCATTAACGATATAATATTAAGCAATCATACATCTTCCCAAATTATTTAAATTTCATGCTTGACAAAACATCACCACAAGTAATGAAAACAAATGGAAAAAGGAGAAATTAAAGAGGCAATTCACAACAACTTACTCTTGGGTTTAGTTCGACTTTTCAAGCAAATTCTAAATTCTTTCAAAACCATCTTTGAACCAAAACATCACTTGAAAACATTTTCACTTCCACATGCTAAAACCAGCCATTGAAATCAATTTAAAACATTAACCACTCACCTTACTTCCTTAAGCATTCCAAGCAAAGCCAACTCAAGTCTCCACAACTTCCGGAATCGTGCCCGAACCTCCCAATGCCAAATCCGATGTCTCTAATCAATCAAAAGCAATGTATTAACCTCTTAATCAACCACAAATTTACTGTTACACATCAGTTCTCAATTCTCTAACGTTTTCTCAACAATTCAAAGCCGAAATCCTCCCAAATAATTCCATTTTCGTACTCCAGCAAAACCCAGTCATTACCTCCCAATTTTAACACTTAAAACACTCCAAAACATGTCCAAAACACCCTCATAATGTTGTACAACCATCAGCCCTTTATTTCCCCACACAAACACTTCAAAAACTCTTAATTTTCACTCCTAAAAACCACCTACAGCAGTAGCTACGGGAATCCCATCAAACTAACATTATAACCTCTCAAAAATCATCCCAAAACATCTAAAAACACCCACCCAATGTTACTATAACATCAACCCAACAATTTCTCACAAAACCATTCCAAAAACACAAATTTTTGACACTTTAAATACACCCCTAAAACCCATTTCGGAAATCTTTGTAAAACCCAACCAAAATGAGATATAATGTTCCATTGGGCAAGGTTAGATCAAAACTCAACTCTATTAATCAAAACAACCCAAAAAGCTATTAAAGTTCCATGCTTTTATTCAAACTTGAAAAGTTCAAAAACTCAAAAAGATGTTTTCAATGAACACTAAAGCTATGAAAATGTTGGAAATCATGAGGAGAATTCAAAATTATAATTACCTCAAAGAAAGCCTTTGAATTGATGAAGGGATTTGATGAAATAGTGTTTTTGGGGGTAGGAGGGGTTTTAGGTTTTCAACAATGGTGGTATGAAGAAGATGAACATTTTTTTCTTTCAAATAAAACCCCCTTTTGTCATCTTTTTTTCTCATTCATTTTGCAATTGACCAAAATGCCATTAATGAAGTGTCAAACCCACATCTCTTAAAGCCCATTGATTTGGACTTAAGAGATAGGCCCAACATAGCCTTAAACATTTGAAATCCCGAGGCCCATAAAATATTTTATTATTTAATTTGCAAAACCGAACCCGAAATAAAATTATAATATTATTTTCACCCGACCCCTAAACCCGGGTGTTACATTCGAATTTTAATAAAAAATTTAGACAATTAATCCATGTTATTATTAGTTTAAGATTTAGGGTGTTACAATTCTCCCCTCCTTAAAAGAAGAATTATTCCTCGAATTCTTACATGAACTGAGCAGATAAGGATATTGCTCTCTCATTGTATCCTCGGGTTCACATGTAGCTTCTTCCATCTTATAGTTTCTCCACAAGATTTTCACCAAAGAAACGTTCTTGTTTCGAAGTCTTTTAATCTCTCCATCAAGAATTTGGACTGGCTCTTCTTCATAGGATAGACCTGGATTTAATTCGACTTCTTCCGGCTCCAGGATGTGAGAAGGATCTGATTGATATTTTCGGGGCATCGAGACATGGAAGACATTGTGAATCTTATCAAACGCACTAGGGAGTGCTAGTCGATAAGCCATTGGACCAATACTTTCAGTAACTTCGAAGGGTCCGATGAATCGAGGACTAAGCTTTCCTTTCATGCCAAATCTAAAGACCTACTTCTAGGGAGAAACTTTAAGGAATACTTTGTCTCTAATGTTATGTTGGATGTCCCTTCGTTTTAAGTCAGCATAAGCCTTTTGCCTGTCAAAGGCTTCTTCAATCTACTGTGAATGATTTAAACTTGCTCTTCGGTTTCCCGAAGCAATTGAGGACCATGAACTTTGTTTTCTACTAGTTTAGACCAGCATAGAGGTGTTCTACACCTTCTTCCATACAAAGCTTCGAATGGAGCCATTTGAATCGAAGCTTGATAACTATTATTGTAAGCAAATTCTACGAGTGGTATGGATTTCTCCCAGTTCCTTCCGAAGTCGATAACACAGGCTCTAAGCATATCTTCGAGCACTTGTATCACTCTTTCAGATTGACCATTGCTTTGAGGATGAAAATTTATACTAAGATTCAACTTGGTTCCAAGGGCCCGTTGCAAAGTTTTTCAGAATCGAGCTGTGAACCTAGGATCTCGATCAGAGATAATTGAAGTAGGAACTCTGTGTAAATGAATCACTTCTCGATCATACAGGTCAGTTAGAGTTACTAGACTATAGTTCATTCGAACAGGGATAAAGTTAGTCAATTTGACCTGAAATGAACTCGACCTGAAATGAACCCGACCTGAAGTCAATCCGAACCCGAATTAACCCGTCAATTAACCATTTTGACCCGACCTGAAATGAACCCGACCCAAAATGAACCCGACCTAAAATGAACCCGACCTGAAATAAACATGAACCCGACCCGAATCGAGTCAAAACAGAAAGATGACATGAAATGACATGTAACCGATTTGACCCGACCTAACAGAACCTGACCTAAAACCCAATCGATTACCTATTTTTACATCCCTAAGTTCACGTGCAGCATGAACCATCGGAAAAAACATAAAAAAGAGTCTGGGATAATTTTTTTTACTCAGCAAAAGTGTTTTGTTTATAAATGATATAAAGAGGCAAAGTTGCCGATACATAGCGAAAAAGAAAAAAGTCACAAAACTGATAAAGACAACCCTAGCTAGTCTACATGTACCACAATCCGTAAAAACTATCAAAATTACAACCGCCGACACCACGCCGCAAAAGAAAACAAACACTCAGATTATACAATACTCCACCCATTCTTGCAAACAAGGACAACTAGTCGCGCCCCAAAGACGAATCACCAAAGAAAAAAACTACACTCAAATTCTAAAACGATAAAAAAAAACAAAGTGATTCAAGGTACCCGCCCTAAACTCTTCAACAGTTCGAATGTAAAGATCGAAAAGGAAGAATTGCATGTTACTGTATAATGACATGTGTTGATGCTTAGAATCAAAAGTATTGCTCCATTGTCTTGACTAACAATGAATAGCATGTAAACAATTTCTGGTTATGAACAACTTAGTTGAACTTTGGTTGCTTAATAAACATTATTGGTGGTTCACCTAGATGGAAGTTGGGATTGAGGATTATCTACATGTTAAATTTGAATATAGTATAAGCAAGTAAGTCCATTATATTATAGGTTAAGTTAAATATTAAACAAAAGATTAATATAAAATTAAACTTTTAATTTATTTAATATTATTTTGTCGTGACAATTTTTGAATCGGGTGTGAAAATAACCTGATGATTAGGATTTTGAAAATTAAGGATTTTTGTCCATTTTAATTTGATCTTGTTGAATTTTCCTTTATTTATTTTGAAAATAATTTGGAGTCGCCCCGATCACTTTGGTAGACCGGACACCATAAAAACAACTAGAGTTTCTTTATTTTAAAATTTGGATTTGAGAGTCGGTTAAGTGCGGGAAAGGATTAGCACCCCCTACAAACGTCCGTTATCGACACCTTTTAGTTTTACGTTGCATTTTGGTATTTTGGAATAACATTTTGAATTTAATTTATCCATTAATTTTTAAATAAATTTTAAGTCAAAATGAAAATATTCCTTTTATAAGGAAATACATTTTAAAATCGAATATGAGATTTAAAGCACATTGTTAAGAAGCGCCCCTATTCATATCCATAAAATGTATTTCCAACATAAAAAAATTTTAATGCATGATTTTTTATCATCTTGTTCATTTTTAAGTACTAAACTTAATTAGGCTCTATTTAGTAAAGTTAATTAAACTACAAATATTATTAATTTAAAATCCATTATGAGACAATACCAATTTCTTGAATATCGTCCATCTCAGAACCCTTAAATTTCATATAATATTCTCTAATTAAGATGATTATTCTAATTAATTAAATTACTATCCTAATTAAGGATCTATTTAGTTAACTAGGTGATTTATTTAATTCTAGGTTATATTGTATACTAAATGTATCTCTTTAGGGCCAATTTGTGATAACATCCCATTCCAAGCAAATGGAGCACCATTCAAGTTTTGAACCTCAAAGTTTCTATTTAGTAAACACTAATTTGCTACAATGTCCTTTTCCTATTTAATTAATTAAACATAAACTAAAGAACTTGAAAGACTAAAGGCTCTAATAATTAATACTAATTAAGTGACTAAATTGTCTAACAATAAAACTATATGCTCAATTTATAAATCATGCAACATACATATAAACTAAATAATTAAAATTAAAGAAATTAGGACTAAATTGAAACAAAACATATTTTAAAGCTATAATTTTATTGAAAACGGACGAAATTGAACTATACATGAAGTTTGAAGCCCAAACCACCAAAAATAAGAAGAAGGGCGCATGTCTTATGACCCAACCCAAAACCATATGCACGGATCTTCCTAACCCGGTGCCAAAACGACACCGTTTTGGACTCACTATAAAATCCCCCAACCTGAGTTGACTCGGCGATTTGCAACCGCCCCTTCTATCACTTTTCTCTCACTTTCCCAAAACTCTCTTGACTCAAACAAGCTAAACCCAAAAAACATCAACCCAAATAGATCAAAACCTCGTGTTCATCCTAAAACCAAGCCCTATTCTTCATATTTTTAATTAAACTTTTAATTTATTTAATATTATTTTGTCGTGACAATTTTTGAATCGGGTGTGAAAATAACCTGATGATTAGAATTTTGAAAATTAAGAATTTTTGTCCATTTTAATTTGATCTTGTTGAATTTTCCTTTATTTATTTTGAAAATAATTTGGAGTCGCCCCGATCACTTTGGTAGACCGGACACCATAAAAACAACTAGAGATTCTTTATTTTAAAATTTGAATTTGGGAGTCGATTAAGTGCGAGAAAGGATTAGCTCCCCCACAAACGCCCGTTATCGGCACCTTTTAGTTTTACGTTGAATTTTGGTATTTTGGAATAACATTTTGAATTTAATTTATCCATTAATTTAAGGGGTCATCTTCTAAACATCTTAACGTTGACATAAGTTTTTATTCTATATCTGGATGGGCAAAATTGGCCAAATAGGCCACCGTTGGTTTATTATTTAGGGAATGAGGGTTGGTTGGCTGAATATTGGGGAATTAGGCCAATTTCTACAGTGGCAGGTGAACCTCGCCACTTGCAGCCGACGTTGCCACCTCCTCCTAGCGTGGTCCTGTTGGAGGCAGGCTTCTCAGCTTGGACGACTCTGCTCCTCATGCATGCCACTCTGACGTGCCAAAAGTAAAACCTTAGTTTTCATTTTGCAAAGCTTAAGTGTTTAACTTGTTAGTATTTAAAAAAGATACTAATATCATATGTCAGATTTTAAAAGTATATATATATATATATATATTTCTAACATATTATTAAAATTTATATTTTTAATAAACAAAGTAAAAAAATCATTATTTAGACCGTACCGAATATTTCGATTAACCGAATAAACTGTTTACTGGTTGAATGGTTACGATATAGGGTCGAGATTTGAGTGACTTGAACTTACCGGTTAAACGAAACAATTTACAAATGGTTAATCGAACCCGATTTTGCACACCCTAATTTGCATGTATGTTGTACTCGCATGTTTCATGATTTTTTTAAAGTTGATAAAAATATTTTATACATTCAGTTGGTAAAAATTTAGGGTCGAGATTTGAGTGACCCGAACTTACTCGCACAATTTAAAAATGTTTTAATCGAACCCGATTTTGCACACCCTAGTAAGCTAATATTTTTAAAGTTGATAAAAATATTTTTTTATCTTTTAAAAATTATAAAAGAGTATACATTCGGTTGGTACGTATTTTATACATAACTTAAAAACAATAATTTTAAAAAAAGATGTCCATCGAACCGAAGTCATGCATGCCACCTGACGTGCCTGCATGTGTCATGCAGGCACGTCAGGCTAGTGTATATATAGTATATATAGGGTAAATAGGGTAAAATTAAATAGGGTTTAGGCATGTTAGGCTATTAAAGGGTAAATAGGGTTCTAGGTACGGGCTAGGTTTATTAAAGGGGATTATTTTTTAATATTATTTTATGTGTATATATATATATATATATGGTTTAGGGAAGATAAGTGTGTAGTGGTTGAGAAAAATATTAAGAGAGTTTTTTCGGCAAAGATGGAAGAGTTTGTGTGTTTCTAAAGAAATATTCGAAGACGGTGATTGAAGAGTTCGTAAAGGCCAGTGAAAATTAAGTAAGTGATTTTTGCCTTTTAATCTGTTTTTTTATTCTAGAGGGTTTGTATATTTTTTGTATGATTGAAGATATATTTGAATGGTAATAGTATTTTTAAATTTTAATAAGAAAACCCGAAATTTTAATGTTTTGCTTATGTTTTTTTAATATTTACAAAAGACGAGTTCATCAACATATTGTGACACTGAACCCACAGTTGATCGTTGGGGCGAATCGCTTGAAGATTTCTGTGATGATGAAGAAAAAATTGTTTCTATGAGTGAAGAAGATGACATTCAGTTACTCGATGCCGATGATATTTACGTTGTTATGACAAATGCCTCTCAAGGCAATGGTATTGATGTTGAAGAAGATGTTTGGGCCACGGTTGTTAGTAGGCTCGGGTTGAAAAATGAACAGCCGGCTGTTTGGGGTAATGCTACACCGCATCCCCAACAACCGGAACCTATATATCCAGCCTATGAAGCTCCAGCAGCCTGCATGTATGAAGTTGACTATACTGCAATGCAAGATTAGGAATATCAAGCTCGCGTATTTGGTTCTTCATCATCTTCGAACTTTGGAGAATTAGAACTAAAGGCTGAATTTGAAACAAAAGAAGCCGCGAAGCTTGCAGTTCAAGAGCACTATCTCAAACGCCATACATCATTTTCTGTTGTTGAGTCCAACAAAAGTACCTATTATGTAGTGTTTTCATTGGAAGAGCAACTGTCCGTGGTGGGTAAGAATTTCTTACAAGAAGAGGACTGAAATGTGGGAGGTGTCACAGTGTATTGAGCAGCACACCTGTACCAATATGGATTTATCACATGACCATATTAATTTAAACTCTGATCTAATATGTGCTTACATCAGAACTTTGGTTGAACAAGAACCAAGAATTTCGATTGCAGTGTTAGTAGCATCTATCCGGAACCAGCTTGGTTATGTTCCGTCTTACTACAAGGCATGGATGGCAAAGCAAAAGGTGATGGCGCAACTCTATGTTGATTGGGATAAATCGTATAATGAGCTACCAGCTCTTTTACGAGCAATGCAACATTTCATCCTGGGACCGTTGTAGAGTACGAGACTTTGCCGGCGTTCAACTTACAAGGCGAATTAATTCCTGGTAAAATAGTATTTAGTAAGTTATTTTAGGCGTTCAATGCGTGCATTCAAGGGTTTCCATTCTGCAAACGCATGATTCAAGTGGATGGTATGTATGGGAAGTGCGGTCATTTTAATGTAATCTTGAAAACTTAAGTTTTTCACATTAAATTGAATTTTCCTTTATTTAATTTTGAAAACAATTTGGAGTCACCCCCGATAACTTTGGTAGACCGGACACCACAAAAACAACTATATATTCTGTAATTTAAAATTTGGGTTCGGGAGTCGGTTAAGTGCGGGGAAGGATTAGCACCCCTACAAACGCCCGTTATCGACACCTTTTAATTTTACGTTGCATTTTGGCATTTAGGAATAACATTTTGAATTTAATTTATCCATTAATTTTTAAATGAATTTTAAGTCCAAATGAAAATATTCCTTTTATAAGGAAATACATTTTAAAACCGAATATGAGATTAAAAGTGCACTTTTAAGAAGCACCCCCATTCATATCCATAAAATGTATTTCCAACATAAAAAAAATTTAATGCATGATTTTTTATCATCTTGTTCATTTTAAGTACTAAACTTAATTAGGCTATATTTAGTAAAGTTAATTAAACTACAAATATTATTAATTTAAAAGCTATTACGAGACAGTACCAATTTTTTGAATACTGTCCATCTTAGAACCCTTAAATTCCATATAATATTCTCTAATTAAGATGATTATTCTAATTAATTAAAGTACTAACCTAATTAAGGATCTATATAGTTAACTAGGTGATTTATTTAATTCTAGGTTATATTGTATACTAAATGTATATCTTTAGGGCCAATTTGTGATAACATCCCATTGCAAGCAAATGGAACACCATCCAAGTTTTGAACCTCAAAGTTTCCATTTAATATACACTAATTTGCTACAATGTCCTTTTCCTATTTAATTAATTAAACATAAACGAAAGAACTTGAAAGACTAAAGGCTCTAATAATTAATACTAATTAAGTGAAGTATTACTATTCGTTAAAAAAATTTCGCTGCAATCTTCATTGTATTAGAGTAACAATAAAGTTCAAATCTAAATGAAAAATAAAAAAATGAGAGGAGAGGGCAGAAACGGCGGCGAGGGGCAGGAGTGGTGGACATTGTTCATCGGCAACCTTCCTCAGCAGCTCCATTGGAAAGGGGTTTGGCAGGTGTTTGATCGCCACGGGGTGGTTGTCGATGTGTTTGTGCCTACGAAGCGAGCATGGGACGGCTCTAGATTTGGTTTTGTGCGAATGAAAACGAGGGAGGATGCCGAGAGAGTGATTGAACGATTCAATGACTTTCGATTATATGGGTCTAAAATCACAGTTCGCTTCGCACAAAGAGACAAGAGGAATGCCTATTGGCGACGAAGAGAGGGGGATCAAAAAGTGTCGTTGAAGCCGATGGATGCCGTATCACAATCGAATCAAAGGAAATTGGAGAATCGAAGTGAGTTTGGAAGGGGATCGATGTCTAAAAATCAGGAATATCGAAAGGTCGATGGGGTAATTGATGAAGAAAAATTGGAAATTTTACACAATTGTGCTGTGGGGTTTTGCCATAAACCAATGTCGGTGATGGATTTGGCAACGGAATTAAGGAAAGCGCAAATAAAAGAGGTGTCGGTAATGAGGGTGGCGAGATCATTAATGCTACTCATGTTCCCTAATAAGGATACGATGAGGAATTATTTAAAGGAAAAATGCTTTGACACTTGGATGGAAAATGTGATGGAATGGTCCAAGGAAGTGGTGACGCCTAATCGTCGAGTTTGGATTGAAGCATGCGGTATACCCATCCATGCCTGGTCGAAGGGGACTTTTCGAAATATTGCACAATTATGGGGTGAGTTAATTCGTGTGGAAGACAATACTATAATGCCGGGATCTTTCGAGCGAGCAAGAATGTTGATTGAGACGGATTGGTTTTTTCCAATTGAGGAGAATTTAGATGTGGTGCTGGCCGAAAAATAGTATAGAATCCGAGTGACGGAGGTGCGAGAGATAATTGGTAGCGATGGGAGGAAGGAAGGGGACGGGGAAGAAGAGTTAGACGAAGAGGAGGAGGTGGATGGGGTGAGTCGGACTGATGACATAGTGAACGAGGAAAATGCGGCTAATATATCTTTACATGAAGCGGAAGATAAAGGGGAAACTATGGACACAATAGTTCCAAATTCGGTTATAGAGGGATCACCGACAATGTGGACAGTTAATAAACTCTAGGATGATAACAAGAGGAGGGACGATCGAGTCTTGGGATCGGACGATACTGGGAGTACAGGGAAACTGTTGGAACATGTGACATCGAGCGTGGCGGAGGAGGACGTAGGGATGGTTGATCGTGTTATCGTGGAACAGACTTCGCTGGATATAAGTGCATGTGAAAGGGATGTGGGAGGTGAAATTGAGCAGATAAATGAACAACATTGTGGGCCTCAATCCGGTTGCAATAGGGCTGGGATAGCAGCACTTGTTGAATACAAAGGATGACAGAGAAGAGTTAGACAATTATCAGAAATAATTCGAACAACAGGGGGGAATTCGACGGCTGAAGAGACTGGTCCAACAGTGCTGAAGAGAGGAAGAGGAAGGCCGCGGAAAAATCCCAACCCATCTGATAGCCTGTTGATTGCAAACGGGTCGTTGTCCGATTCCGATTTTCTACAGCGGAAGCGAAGCATATTAAAGGAGGCGAGTGAGACGTTGGAGTTGGGTAAATTGCTGGGGGCTGAAACGATAGGAAACGAAGAGCATATTATAAGCGACATCGCAAGATTAATTGAGGCGAGGGAGGTGCCGCGGACATAGGAGGATGCGGCTGCTGTCGTGGAACATACGTGGAATGGGCGCGGCTGCGAAGAAACGAGCAGCACATAATCTTATACGGCAGCAAAAAGGTGAGTGTGTCATTTTATTAGAAACAAAAATGGAAATTATATCGGAATTTGTAGCGAAGAAAATTTGGGTCTCGGATAATTGCAAGTTTGTATATGCACCTTCGATAAGGAGATCAGGGGGTATTTTTATTTGCTGGGATGAAGATAGGTTCTTGGTGTCGAGAACTTTGATTGAGGAATGAATTGTTTGTGTGGAGGGATGTTGGGTGAGCGATAATTGGCAGTGTGGAATAGTGGGAATTTATGCACCATGTGAGGTTGATCAACAACGGATTCTGTGGAACCGATTGCTAGAATTGATGAAGAATAGTCCGTTATCGTGGTGTTTGATAGGGGATTTTAATATGGTTACATGTGTGGAATAAAGGCGTGGATGTGTGATGATGAATAGAGGGATTGATAATTTTGTTGAATTTGTCCAAAACAGTGGCTTGGTGGATTTAGAGTTGAGAGGACACTTATTTACGTGGTTTGGGGCTGATAATAGGTGTAGTCACTTAGACCGCTGCTTGGTGTCGCCAAGTTGGGTAGATCACTATGCGAATTTAAGCCTATCCGCATTGCCATGCGGGGTGTCGGATCATACACCATTGTTTCTTGTCAGTGATGTACTTGATTGGGGGGCTCGCCCATTTAGATTTGTAAATGCATGGGTGGGGGAGCGTAGATTTATCACGGATATACAAGAAGAATGGCAGCGAATCTCAATGTTAAAAGAGCATACGGACATTTGTAGCAAGTTGAAGACTATGAAAAAATTCTTGCGTGAATGGAACAAGGAGAAGTTTGGGAATATCGAACATCAAATTGTAGGGGCGACGAAAGAGCTGGATGAAATTGATGGGATGGTGAGTGTGGGAACCGTTTCAGACACACAATTGGCTCGTAAAAGGGAGACTCAATATAAATTATGGAAATTGACAAAATTGAGGGAATCCGTTTGGAAGCAAAAATCAAGAGTAAAATGGTTGCGCGAGGGGGATGGTAATACGTCGTTCTTTCATAGGGCGGCAAAGATGCGAGCCATGCGTAACACATTGGCCGGTTTGATGGTGGAAGGGGTATGGGAGACCAATCTTCTTCGATTACGACAAGTGGTGTTCTCGGAATTTAAGAAACATTTTGCGGAATGTAAGACCAAGGGGAAGTTGGCGATGGGGCTGAATTTTAAGGGCATATCGGCAAGTCTGGGTTTGGAGCTGGAGAAACCTTTTGAAATGGAGGAGGTGAGGGCTGTTTTATGGGGCAGTGATGGTTCGAAAGCACCGGGGCCCGATGGTTATACATTCGAGTTTTATAAAAAAGGATGGGATTTTTTAAAAGAGGATGTGATGGAGGTGTTAGTCGCTTTTCATGAAACAAATGTATTGCCGAAGGGATGTAATTTGACTTTTGTAGTTGTAATTCCAAAGATGGAACAACCGCGAGTGTTAGGGGACTATAGGCCGATATGTCTATTGAACTCGATATATAAAATCATTGCGAAATGTTTGGCGAAGAGGATGTAAAAGGTGCTGCCAACCGTAATCAGTGATGTTCAATCAGCTTTTGTACAGGGACGTCAAATTGTTGACGGCATTATGTTGGCAAATGAAGCATTACATTCGATGCTAAGGAGACCTTGTGAGGAAGGAGGGGTGTTGCTGAAACTCGACTTCGCCAAGGCTTATGATTGTGTGAAGTGGGAGTGTATTGATTCAATTCTGAGAAAGATGGGGTTTGGTGCGCGATGGTGTGAATGGATGCGAGTTTGTATAAGTACGGCGTGATTGTCTGTATTGCTTCATGGGAGTCCGACATCGGAATTTTCTATGCAACGAGGCTTGCGACAAGGGGATCCGTTATCTCCCCTGTTATTCGTCATTGTGGCTGAATTATTGCACCAATTATTAGTCGAGGCGGAAAGGGCTGGATTGATTAGGGGGATATGTGTCGTCAACGATTGCCGGTTAACACACCTTCAATTTGCGGACGACACTATTATTTTTCTGCATGGTGAGGTACGGTTTGCTACAAACTTAAAGAAGGTGTTAACGTGCTTTGAATACATGTCGGGGCTGCACATTAATTATTTGAAATCGTCATTGTACGGTGTGGGAATGGATGATGGGGTGGTGAATGATATGGCTGCTGTTATGGGATGTAAGAGAGGGGATTTACCGTTGATTTATCTTGGACTGTCGCTGGGGGTAGATCCGCGTAGTTTGACGATGTGGGAACCTTTGATCCAGCGTTTCCGAAAGAGCCTAGCGGGGTGGAAAAGGGACTCACTGTCCTTTGCGGCTCGCTTGACTTTGTTAAATTCAGTTTTATCGGCGTTGCCAATATATTATATGGGCATGTTTTTGGTTCCGAAAGGAATAATTAGAAGAATCGATAGGATTCGGAGGTCGTTCTTGTGGGGAGGATCAGAGGAGAGGCGAAAATTGAGTCGAGTGAGCTGGAAAGTTGTTTGCCGTCCACGGAAATTTGGGGGACTGGGGTTGCGGACCTACACCAACGCAATATGGCACTATTAGTGGCGTTGGCGTTTTGCGGTTGAGAGTGAGTCGTTGTGGCGCTCAGTTTTGCTGGCGAAATATGGGGCGAATGCCTTTGGTGAGGCAAAGGGCGATGTCTACGGTGTGGAAGCAAATTGTGACAGTACATGAGCGCGAGGAGGTACAGCGATACATGGCGACTTCCAATTTTATTTGGTTACTTGGGAGTGGGCGGATAGTGCTGTTTTGGCGTGATGCATGGTGCGCGGATGTACCGCTTAGTATGGTTTTTCCGAGGCTGTTTCGGCTTGCGAAGAACTCGTGGGCATTGGTGCATGAATACAGTGTGGGTGTATCGATGATACATGATCAGTGGGAGGAGTTTTTTATCAGACCATTGCGCTCATTTGAGGTGAATATGCTGAAGGAACTGTGGAGGATAATGGGGGCAATTAAATTAATTAACGAGAAGGAAGACAAGCTGGTTTGGAGACATTCGAAGACCGGGCAGTTTTCGGTATCGAATTTATATAAACTGATGGCTTCCTTTGGCTTGGATGGGGTTAGGACGTGTTCAGCGATATGGAAGGTGCACATACCATCGAAAATCCAGTGTTTTGTATGGTTCATTATTTTGAATCGTTTGCCGACATTATGCTACTTGCGTGAGAGGGGAGTACGAGTGGCGGTGACGGATTATAGTTGTCGTTGGTGTGGGATAGGGGAGGATGATGTCGATCATATTCTCCTTCGTTGTCCGATAGCGTGGGATGTTTGGTCGCGTTTTTTCACATGGTGGCAGGTTGCCGTAGTTCGACCAGCAACTATCAATGCATTTGTGACGATGGTCATGGAAGGTACATTTAGGGGGCATCTACGGGAACGTTGGTTGTCGGGGTGTGCTGCCACGTTATGGTCATTATGGCTAGCACACAATGCACTGATTTTTCAGAGTAAGAATGCATCTGTGGATGAGTTGATTTTTTTAATCAAATTAAGGGCGTTTTATTGGATGCACGCTTTTGAGCCACAGGATCTAATTAATGAATCCGAATGGTGGAGCTGTCCGTGGGAGGGAGTGGAGCAGTTTTGGACTAAAAGACCACGCGTGGGGCATGTTTGGATTCCTCCTAGGTTAGGTAGTGTGAAGTTTAATGTTGATGGTTCGGCTAGAGGGAAACCGGGACCGGCGGGATGCGGAGGTGTGTTACGTGATGAGGGGGGAGGGTGTTGGCATTGTTCTCGGGTCCGTTGGGCGTGATGGAATCTAATGAGGCTGAGGTGTATGCAATCTTAATGGCAGTGGAGTTTTTTAGGGACTCCAAGTGGTGTTCTTTACCTTGTATCATTGAATCTGATTCGCTTGTTGCGACTTCATGGATGGGACGAGGGATTGATGATGCATGCTTGGGGAGGAACATTGTGTTCAACCATGTGGTGAGGGAGGTAAATAGGGTGGCCGATATCTTAGCTAAGGGGGGGGGGGTGGCACGTAAGGCGTGGCTGAGGATAGGGCTTTAAGGAGGGGTGAGGCTGGTGCTGTGTGGGTTGGATGCTGGGTAAGGGCAGGATGGGGACGAATGGTGGGGTGTGTGCGGGGAGGGTGCTGCCTAATGTAGGTGCTGGATGGAGGGGGGAGGCAAGCGTAGGGGGTGCTGGGAGATTGGATGGTGCGTGCTCTAGGCAACTTCGACCTACAGGATGTTGGTGGCACAAAACGGGAGGAGTGGTTCCGAGGGGTGTGCGGGCTATCTTGGGCGCAGTAGGGGCACTTGGGGCTCGTTCCGTTTGTTGCGTTGTATCGAATATCTGTCCCGGGTACTCTTTTCCTCCACCTAGGCTTAGGGAGGTTTTTAGTGAGGCCCGGTGCGGATATATTGTATGATTTTTCGATTAATAAAAATCATACTTTTGAGCAAAAAAAATACTAATTAAGTGACTAAATTGTCTAACAATAAAACTATATGCTTAATTTATAAATCATGCAACATACATATAAACTAAATAATTAAAATTAAAGCATTTAGGACTAAATTGAAACATAACATATTTTAAAGATCTAATTTTATTGAAAAAGGACGAAATTGAACTATACGTGAAGTTTGAAGCCCAAACCACTAAAAATAAGAAGAAGGGCGCTGGTCATGTGACCCGACCCGAACCATATGCGCGGATCCTCCTAACCTGGTGCCAAAACGACACCGTTTTGGACTCACTATAAAATGCCCCAACCTGAGTTGACTCGGCCATTTGCAACCGGCCCCTTTTCTCACTTCTCTCCCACTTTCCCAAAACTCTCTTGACTCAAACAAGCTAAACACAAAAAACATCAACCCAAATAGATCAAAACCCTGTGTTCATATTTTTAAACTTTGATCCACAAAACACCTAAACTCGCATGCTTTCTTATTTTTTCGAATCAAACCCTTAATTTTTTATGAACTCTATCAACATTCATCCTCTTTCTCTCTTTTGATCCATCGCCACCATTCCCCGATGACCTAAAGTGTTTGCCGGCCGTGTGACACCCCTCGCGCGGGTTAGGAGCGAGGAGCCTCCGGAAACGTATTAATCAAAACATAACAGAATAATGGGCCAATCTAAAATTTTTCTTCTAATAGGAAAATGTTTATCCAATTAGCAATCATGGTAAATCTCCAACATGCAATACCAATGCTGAAATATAATTTCCAATTCCAAAAAATCAATTTGACTCTATATCAATTCCGTGCAAACAAAATTTAGCAGAATCATTATACTAACATTTATATTTAAAGTCTTCCACCATATAAGTTATTCTAATCGATTACTAGGTTATAATTTCTCTAAACTCAATTCGAATGGAACAATTTAAATCACACGTGGCTTAATTCCAAATCAATACAATCGTTACTACAATTAACCTGTCAAGAGCATTCAGTTTACTAACTTGGCAATAGATAGATCAAATAGCTAGGCAAACCCAAAAGATCATGTCATTTCATTCATAATCATATATGTGATCATATTCCAAGAGGCTTTCATGTTCACAGTCCATATTTATATACATGACATATTTACAGCAAAATAATTACCTTGCATTAAAAAAGGATATCATCCCAGACATCAATAAACACACCTTAGATAAAGCCTAAGAACCATCATAATGCAAAGAACTAGGACCACAATGCAAGAACCTAAGCCACCAATAATTAGCAAGACATAACCAAAGCATGCCATACTTTTAAGGTCTTCTTCACTTGTATATATTTAGCTCCAAGAGGTTGAGTATCTCTAAGAAAAATATCCTGAGTTTTGGGATGAATAACAAACAAGAGTGGTAAGTACATAGAAGTACTTAGTGAGGTAACACATAATTGTCAATTTTCAAATTTGGTTATTAAAAGTTGTTCATTCACAGAATCCAACATTTCTATCATTCAATTCATATCTTGCAAGGGTCACTTATACTCAATTTGACTTTAGTAACAAGTGTCAATTGTACTCAAATCGATTACTACAAACAAATATCAATCATGCTCAATTCAGTTCACAGCAACAATTAACGCAAAGTTCAATTCGATTCATAGCAACAATTATCTCAATGCTCAATTCGATTCATAGCAACAATTATCATTTATGCTCAAATAGGCCTTGGTACCTAGTTAATTTGAAGGTATTCGAGTAGCATAAATCAAGTCGATACATAAAGTATCTTAACAAGAAGGTGCATTCTACACCCAAGCAAGTCGGTACACAAGTACCTATCAAGTCAATATCTCTAGTATCTACAAGGAGGTGAATACATCACCAACAAAATCAGTACACTTAGTACCTAACAAGTCGAGCTCTAGACTCTAGGCATGTCGTACTACCTAAGAACAACAAGAAACAAGGTCTTTATGATACTTAATTTTGAAATTTTATTCACTTCAATTAATCATCATTGGTAAGAAATACAAGCAATTAAATCTTAAATGCATAAGCTTGTCTCAATCGAACAAGAGTATAATTCCAATTCTTTAGTTTCATTTAACAAACATGTTAATACATGATTATTCACAATCCAAGAGGCAATTATATCATTTTGATATACCGGGCATCAATTAAAATCAATTGAACACATAACAATAATTTTAGCATCCAAGACATTGAACTACCTACATAGGTATATGTACTCAAAATTAAGCTCTAAATTCTAGCAACCATATAACAATTTCATAACTTCTCATTATTGGATCAATAAACACCAATTCATGCAAAACAACATAGAGACTGCAAAATACACTACTCAATCCATATCCACAAGTTACAATCAAAGTGTCCAATTATTGATTTAAGTTATTCTTCCCTAGTTACCATTACATATGAATTAGTCAAATTTCATGGCAAAGACAAGATCAAATAATAGATTGGTTAGAACCTAAGTTCCAACCCTATGGGAGATTACACTCACTATTCTTCCTACCTATTCTTGAATTTGGATGGCTTTGCGCGTGTCCCTTTGTTGGCCTAATGAATTGCCTTCTTCGATTCACTCTCTTCTTTGCTCTAATCAAACACATATCATACATAAAACATCGGTTAACATCCAACTAAATAGAATGATCTTGATTTATTAAACACCAATTACTAAATTCCTAGACTATGTCTTGATTTGGACAGATTGTATACCCTCTAATGTTAGAAAGCTTACATAACTCAGTTTACAACTATGTATGGCTTGCATTCTAATTATTTTCCAATTAAAGCAGTTTATTCGATAAGGTTAGGCCAAAACAGTGTTTCAAAACTATCCCTGAAATTAAAAGCATGCTTGAGTGGTTCGATTGATCTAAATTCCATATCTATTTAGTTAAATTCTTTTTATAATGCAACATTTCAAATTTCAATTACATTTCTACACTGAAATCAAACTTAATTAAATTCACCTACGTCCTCAATTAGACAAATTTTCCAGACTAGTCCCTATAGGCATGTTTTGCATCTGAATCAACCTAATTGACTTATTTTTCAATAAATTAACACTTCCATCCTCTAGAACACATAATATCTAATAACTTATTCCTACTGAAAATTTTCTAATTTCGAATATAAATCCCTTAATTTCGCAATTTCATGTAAACACAATATTAGAGAAATCCTAAGTATTCTCCTATGGTTCGGCTAACTATTAACTACCAAATTCAACATCTAATTTATATTTTAACATGATTACAATCTTTACATCACTCTAACCGAATTTTTCCAGCATTATACTCAACTCAAAACACCATGAAAAGATTAACATTTCAAGACCCAAGGTTAGAATTGGATATATCTTAGAGTGAGGATCTTACCGAGCTTTCTCCTCTAAATTTCCAAGCTTAAATCCCACTTCATGCAAGAAGAAAATGAATTTTCTCCATGGCTGATCTTTTTCAATTATTCTTCCTTTCTCTAGTTTCCTTAGCTGGCTAGGAGAGGAAATGAAAGAGATGACTTGTGTCATCCAACTAGACTTAGGATTTGTCTAGTTTACCCTTCTTAATTAAGCCTTAAACTTAGGATAGTGGAGGGGCATCCAATGAAAGTTGATTAATTAGCATGCAATCTCAAATGTTATCCCCTCATTCGATTTGATCATTTAAATTTAATCCTTTATTTTTGATTCTCTTAAATTAAAGCCTTGATCAATTTGGTTGATCTAATTTTTTTGATTTTCCAATTTTAATAAAAAATTTAGACAAATAATCCATGTTACTATTAGTTTAAGATTTACGGTGTTACAATTCTCCTCTCCTTAAAAGAAGAATTATTCCTCGAATTCTTACCTGAACTGAATAGATGAAGATATTGCTCTCTCATTGTATCCTCGGGTTCCCAGGTTGCTTCTTCCGTCTTATGGTTTCTCCACAAGATTTTCACCAAAGAAACGTTCTTGTTTCGAAGTCTTTTAATCTCTCTATCAAGAATTTGGACTGGCTCTTCTTCATAGGATAGACCTGGATTTAGTTCGACTTCTTCTGGCTCTAGGATGTGAGATGGATCTGATTGATATTTCCGGGGCATTGAGACATGGAAGACATCGTGAATCTTATCAAACTCACTAGGGAGTGCTAGTCGATAAGCCATTGGACCAATCCTTTCAGTAACTTCGAAGGGTCCGATGAATCGAGGACTGAGCTTTCCTTTCTTGCCAAATCTAAAGACCTTCTTCCAGGGAGAAACTTTAAGGAAAACTTTGTCTCTAATGTTATGCTGGATGTCCCTTCGTTTTAAGTCAGCATAAGCCTTTTGCCTGTCAAAGGCTTGCTTCAATCTGCTGTGAATGATTTGAACTTGCTCTTCGGTTTCCTGAAGCAATTGAGGACCATGAACTTTGTTTTCTCCTAGTTTAGACCAGCATAGAGGTTTTCTACACCTTCTTCCATACAAAGCTTCGAATGGAGCCATTTGAATCGAAGCTTGATAATTATTATTGTAAGCAAATTCTACGAGTGGCATGGATTTCTCCTAGTTCCTTTCGAAGTCGATAACACAGACTCTAAGCATATCTTCGAGCACTTGTATCACTCTTTTAGATTGACCATTGCTTTGAGGATGAAAAGTTGTACTAAGATTCAACTTGGTTCCAAGGGCCCGTTACAAAGTTTTTCAGAATCGAGTTGTGAACCTAGGATCTCGATTAGAGATAATTGAAGTAGGAACTCTGTGTAAACGAATCACTTCTCGATCATACAGGTCATCTAGAGTTACTAGACTATAGTTTATTCGAACATGGATAAAGTGAGTCTACTTAGTGAATCGGTCCACTATTACCCACTTTGCATCACATTTTCTTGGAGTGCAAGGAAGAACGGTTACAAAATCCATAGTGATTCGGTCCCACTTCCATTGAGGGAATTTGAGAGGTTGGAGCAATCTAGTGGAAGCTTGGTGTTCGTCTTTGATTCTTTGAAAGTTCAAAAACTTAGATACATAATCAGTGATGGCTGATTTCATTCCTGGCCACCAATATAAAGATTAAAGGTCTTTAATCATTTTGACAGATCCAAGATGAATCGAGAAGGGACTTCGATGAGCTTTATGTAGAATTTCATTTTTCAATTCTTCATTATTTAGAACACATACTCTATTCTTAAAATATAGCATGCAATTCGAATGAATTGGGAAATCTTGATTGGCTTCTAAGCCAAGCTTCGAGATGATAGCTTGAAGTTTAGGGTCACTTTGTTGTAATTCCTTAATTCTCGAGATTAAACTCGAATGGATTTGAAGCTCGGACATGAATCCTCACTTCTGACACACTCGAAGATCAGCATTTATAGCATTTGAAGCTACAAGATCGAGTAAGAGGATTTAGACAAAGATTCAAGTGGTTACTTGCAAAACAAGGTAAGTGTTCGAATGATTTCTTGTAAAACAAGGAAGAAAATTTTTAATTCAAATATTCAAGGTTTTTAATTTAAATGAATTTACCCAAGTATGGTCTCCAACTGAGGGCATCAACGACCACGTTTGCTTTCCCCGGATGATAATCGATAATTAAATAGTAGTTCTTAAGAAGTTCTAACCATCTCCTTTGCCTTAGATTAAGATCTTTTTTAGTCATAATATATTTGAGACTCTTGTGATTAAATAGATAACACTTTTCACCGTACAAATAATGCCTCCAAATATTAAGAGCGAACACGATCGCATCAAGTTCTATGTCAAGAGTCAGATAATTGAGTTCATGAGGTTTCAATTGACGTGAAGCGTAAGCAACCATATTATCTCCTCGCATCAAGACACATCCTAGACCCGAGTAAGATGCATTGCTATAAACCGTGAATTCTTTTCCCGATTCTGGTTGCATCAGAACTGGGCATGAGTCAAGGCTTGTTTAAGTTGGTCGAAACTTCGTTGTTGCTTCTCCAACTACACAAAAGGCTCGTCTTTTCGAAGAAGCTTAGTTAAAGGCAGGACGATAGTGGAGAATCCCTTAACAAATCTTATATAATATCCGGCTAAGCCGAGAAAGCTTTGGACTTCACTCACATTTCTCGGAGGTCTCCAATCAACAATAGACTGGACTTTCTTCGAGTCTACCTTAATTCCTTGAGTCGAGATGACATGGCCAAGGAATGACACTTCCGGTAGCCAGAATTCGCACTTGGAAAATTTAGTGAACAACTGACGTTCTCGGAGAGTTTGCAAGATGATTCAAAGGTGTTTGGCATGCTCCTCCTTGTTACGAGAGTAGACCAAGATATCATCTATAAAGACGACCACGAATTTATCGAGATAAGGCTTGAATACTCTGTTCATGAGATCCATGAATGCGGTCGGGGCATTGGTTAGCCCGAATGACATTACTAGAAATTCTTAATGGCCGTATCTTGTTCAAGAGTTTTCAAGTTATATTGTAGGTTAAGTTAAATATTAGACAAAAAATTAAAATTTTAATTTATTTGATATTATTTTAATAGAATTTAATTAAAAGTTGAATTAAGAATTATCGTTTTTAAAAAATATTATTTTTTTGAAAAAGTGGCACAAAAATATTTTAATCTAAAAAATGAACAATCACAATTTAGGTCCCTTTCATTTTAAAATTCATTAAAATAGTTAATGATACACCAGCGCATATAATTAGTGCTACATGTCGGTAGAAGTGTTTACTCCAGTATTTTCCTTTATTGCTATAATTTTTCATCTTGCTTCCAATATTATCGGTTAAACATAAACTACACCAAGCTTGATATATAGTGATGCTTTTAGTGGCATTTCAAAGCAAACACCACTAAATTTTTACATATTGCGGCATTCAAAGAACAAACGCCACAAAAGGACAATTCTTGCGGCATTTGTAAAACAACCGCCGCTAAAATGATAAATGGTGGCGTTTTCAGCAAAACGCCACGATAAACAGAGCTTTAGTGACGTTTGTTGGAGAAACACTGCAAATAGAGTTCATGTATAGTGGATTACGCCGCAATAGGTGTTTCTTCAGTAGCGTTTAGTTGAAAACGCCGCAAGCCTGCAGTACTGTAGAACTAAATGTTTTGATATAATAATTGAAAAATGTTTTGGACTAAATTGAAAAGAATTTAAAATATGTTTTTAGTCAAAACGACTTGAAATTATGTTTAAGGGTTTTTAAAAGGCTTTAGAACAATTTAAAACGCATTTAAAATAATCAAAACCAAGCTTTTAATGTAACCGTACCGATACAGTATGTACCATTTCGATACCCTTTAGGGTTTTAACTACAATGATTTTCTAGTAGCCAAACTTCGCACCGATACACTTAGCCGTATCGAAACAGTGTGCTTTAAAATAGCCAAGCGTATCGATACGCACCAGCTTGAAGTGCTCAACGGCTATTTCCTTATCGGGACCGTATCGATACAGATTCAAAGGTATCGATACGCCAAGCTACAAAACTGCATTTATGGTGGGAAATAAAGGCTCCAACGGCTTTAATTCAATCCCAACGGTCCTCAACGGCTACAAACTCAATTAAGAGTATAAAAGGGACCTCCAAGCATCAAGAGATGGTTAGTGCTTCAATTGTCAACAACATTATGATGTCAAATTGTCTTTAGAGCTTAATTGTATATTTCTTGTATAGATAACACCCTTGAGCTAAACATTTTAAGATTTGCTCAAGTGTTTAGGTTTTGGGTGAATGCTTAGAGTTGCAGACATATACCTATTAGAAGGATTTCTATTTTCTTTGAATTTCTCTTGTAAAAGAGTGCTTGATCAAGCTTTGGGTAGAAAGCTTGATCGTTGTAACAATTTCATCCTCATCCGAGAAAAAGGGGATGAATTTCTTAGTGAATTTGGTTGAAATCCTTAGTAGGAAGCTAAGGTAGTGGATGTAGGCTTTGGGTTAGAAAGCTGAACCACTCTAAATCTTTGTGTTCAAATCTTACATTTTTTAGCTTCCACAAAACACCCAAAAATCAACCTTCTCCACCACTTAGCAATCATCTCGGTTGTGACCATCGAGCCCAAAAATTGGTATCAGAGCGAGGCTTAATTGATCAGGATTAACATCCTATTGAGGTGATCCGTGAAGCTTGATACAACAATCCAACCAACTAAAGCAATGGCGCTGTCCATCGACAAGCCACCTTTCCTCGACGGGACCAACTACGCTTAGTGGAAGACGAGAATGATGTTCTTTATCAAATCCAAAGACTACAAGCTTTGGGACATTATTGAGGATGGTACATTCGTACAACAAAGAAGCAAGGCGAAATGGAGTGCCGACGACTGCAAGAAGATGGAACTAAATTGCAAGGCTTTGCACTTCATCTTTTGTGCACTTAGCCTCAACATCTATGAGAAGATGTCTTCTTGTGAAAGTGCCAAAGAAGTTTGGGACAAGATTGAAGTTACATATGAGGAAAAAAACGAAGTAAAGGAGACCAAGACCGGTCTCCTCAACCACGAGTATGAGAACTTAAAGATGGATCCGGAAGAGGACATTGAGAAGATGTTTCATCGATTCTCCACTATCACCAATGGACTAAAAGGCTATGGATAAGTCATTCCATAAGAAAAACTTGTTCGAAAGCTTATCTACTCCCTCCCGAGTCATGAGACTCGAAAAAGACCGCCATCATCAAAGCTAAAAAGCTTGATGAACTCATGGGGTCACTTCTCACTCATCAAATCATGAAGAAAGACAAAAAAGATGAGAAGAAGAAGGAAGCGATAAGAAAGATGGGGAAGAAGAAGATCATGGAGCTAGGCATCAACGCGAGTGTCGTTGCTCTCAAATCCTCAACATGCCATCATGTAGAACTAAGTGAGGAGGAAAGCGAAGATGAAGAGATGACTTATCTCTTCAAGAAATTCACCCGGTTCATGAAGAGCAAGACGGATAAATCCAAGCATGAATCGAAGAAGAAGATGACAGAATCCCACAAGTCAACAAAAAGGGGTCATCTTCAAAGAAAGCATATATGTCGACATGGAGTAATGAAGACTCCACCGATGATGAGGTAGCCCACCTATGCTTCATGGCCCTCAATGAGGGGGAGGTAACTTCTAACTCATCTAGTTCAAATTCATATTCTTTTGATGAGTTACAAGATGCCTATGATGATTTACTTTTGAAATTTAAGGCATCATTTTCAAAGAACAAAAAATTGGTTTCAAAATTGAAAAGGGAAAATGATTTGCTTTCCAAAACAAATCTAGAGTTTGAAGCAAAACTTAAAGATTTTGAGCTTAAAGTTTTAGACTTACAAAATTTGCTTCAAACGATTGAAAAAGATCTTCAAAGAGAGATAGATGATCTTAAGATGGAAAAAGATTTGATTTTCTATGAACTTCAAAAGAAAAACAATTTGGGAAAATCAAAATTTTATGTTAGACAATCTAGTGCTCCTAGATTTTTGAATGGAAAAGTTTTTAGAAGTATTTGGGTCCCAAAAGGACTAAATACTTCAACTAAAAAGGATGAAGTTGAAAAATAGATTCCTAAGGGGACAAAACTATGTGCAACTAACGTCTATGGATCCAAAGCAATTTGGATACCAAAAACTATTTGATTGTCTTGTTTAGGTGTGATGGAGAGTGATCAACAAGTCCAAATTTGAGGGAGAGCTCCATGCACACAAGGAAGAACACTTGAAGAAGGAAGGCTTCACATCCTCCCTTGAGTTCAAGTGTGGTAAAATCTAGTTGTTTTATTTGTTTAATTTGATTAATTTTTTTTATTTCAACTAGATTATCATATATGTTGAACTAACTTTATTTGATGCTTTGAGTAAGGGGAGCAAATTTTAAAACCAAAAGTTTTTAATTGTGTCATTTTTTTACCTCTTAAGTTATTTTGAGCCTAATGTCTTCTTAAATTCTTTTTGATATAACAAAAAGGGGGGAAGTGGTTTGAAAAGTTGATTTTTCAAGAGAATAAGGGGGAGATTTAATTTCATTCAAATCTTAAATCTCTTATTCAAAACTTTAAAATACTAAGGGGGAGAATCCCAAATTATTTTTCAAGTTGGCTTTATTATATCAAAAGGAGGGAGATTGCAGAACTAAATGTTTTGATATAATAATTGCAAATGTTTTGGACTAAATTGAAAAGAATTTAAAATATTCTTTTTTCAAAACAACTTGAAATTATGTTTAAGTGTTTTTAAAAGGCTTTGGAAAAATTTAAAACGCATTTAAAACAGTCAAAACCAAGCTTTTAATATAACCGTACCGATATTGTATGTAACCGTATCGATACTCTTTAGGGTTTTAACTACAGTGATTTTCTAGTTGCAAAAACTCATACCGATACGCTTAGCCGTATCGATGCGGTGTTCTTTAAAATAGCTAACGACTAATTCACGTACCGATACAGTTCTATCATGTACCGATACGTCCAACTACCCCTAACGATCATTTTCCCAACGGAATTTAAATTGCAGGACCGTACCGATATGCACCTACTTGAAATGATCAACGACTATTTCCTCATCGGGACTGTATCCATACGGATTCAAGGGTATCGATACGCCAAGCTGCAGAACTGTATTTATGGTGGAAACTAAAGGCTCCACTGGCTTTTAATTCAATCCCAACGGTCCTCAACGTCTACAAACTCAATTAGGAGTATAAAAGGGACCTCCAAGCATCAAGAGATGGTTAATGCTTCAATTGTCAACAACATTATGATGTCAAATTGTCTTTAGAGCTTAATTGTATATTTCTTGTATAGACAACACTTGTGAGCTAAACATTGTAAGATTTGCTCAAGTGTTTAGGTTTTGGGTTAGTACTTAGAGTTGCAAACATATATCTATTAGAGAGATTTCTAGTTTGCTTTGAATTTATCTTGTAAGAGAGTGATTGATCAAGCTTTGGGTAGAAAGATTGATCACTGTAACGGTTTTCTCCTTATCCGAGACAAAAGGGACAAAATTCTTAGTAATTTGGTTGAATTCCTTAGTAGGAAGCTAAGGTAGTGGATGTAGGCTTTGGGTTAGAAATCCGAACCACTCTAAATCTTTGTGTTCAAATCTTACATTGTTAGTTTCTACAAAAATCAACCTTCTCCACCATTTTGCAAGCATCTTGGTTGTGACCATCGAGCCCAACAAGTATGATATCTGATATATCTAAAACACACACATACTTAGGTTTTGAAAAAAATCCCTCACCCTGATCCCCAAATCAAACCCTAATTCCCCCTTCAATCGTGTCTCTTGCTCTCGCAACCTTACCGGCCAAGCGTCCTCGTCGGCTCGTCCCTCGCCGTCGGTAGCAGCTCAAACTTAGATGCGTTTGAAAAACAAAATGCCACTAAAAGTCAGGCTGTTGTGGGCTTTGCAAAATAAAATGCCACTACAAGTTAGGCTATTGCGGTGTTTATAAATAAAAGCGCCACTAGTAGTCAGGCTATTGCGGCATTTGTAAATAAAAGTGCCACTAAAAGTCAGGCTATTGCAGCGTTTGTGTATAAAACGCCACTAAATATCACAAGCATATAGAGTCATTTTAAATATCAAAAGTCGCTATAGATATTGACCTTTGGCGGCGTTTTTTATTCACAAACGCCTCTAACTATTGCGACACTAGATTCAACGGCACTTCTCGCGGTGCTTTATCTAACAGCGCTTAAAAATGTCGCTAAAAACTTGTTTTGCTGTAGTGATATAAATTACTTTGAAATTTTCAATTTCAAATAAATTATTAAAAAGAAAAGTTAAAAGTAACAAATTAAGCGTAAAATAGATAATACATGAGATTGGACAAAACTTAATCCAACTTAATAATTTATTTTTAAAATTTTGATTTATTCAAGTCAATTGGTACCTCAACAACATAAGTAATTACATTTAAATTTGAACAAAAACTCAAAGAAATATATTTAATTCAACTCAAATTGAAAACAAATAAAGTTTGAATAATAAAATATTACTCATAAACTCCAATAACTCGAACTTTATCCACTCGACTCGATCCAATCTAGTACTCATATCTAAGTATACATGTTATATTTTAATATTTTTTTTGCTAAGCAAGCTTTTTATTATTAGTAAAATTTATGTCGTCGCTGGGAGCCTCATTAAAAACCTCCCTAAACCTAGGTGGAGGAAAAGAGTACACCGCAACAAGGCTACAACCAAATAACACAACATCTCAAAGACAAAGCCAAGTTACTTAATCCAATCTACACTGGTTGTACGCATACAATCCTATCAAGCCACAAAAAAATCTGAAATTACCACCAAGCTTTGAATAGCTTGACTCAAGTCATTCCAAATTTTTTTAGGTGGTCTGCCATTCCATTTCTCACTCTTGGTACGTACTCAAACTTGATCTTCTTTATTCTTCTTACCAGTTCATCTATTTCCTAAAAGATATTTCACCAACGCCATGGCCTTAAAAGTTAGTTTTCTATCCAATTCAAAGCGACTTGAGAGTCAGATTCAATAATTAGATTTGTCTTCCCTACCCATCCATCTTCATCGAACACAATTAGGGTCGTCTAGATAGCCATGATCTTTGCATAAGCTGCTCCTATAATTTCTACTGGTCTTGAAAATAATGCTAGTACATCTCCCGAACTTGATCTCAACACGCCACCACATCCTGCTGCTTTAATGTAATAAACTCCATCTACGTTAAACTTTGATGTTCCCTCTTGTGGAGGGATCCACCGCGCAGCCTCTTCGATCTTCTCGGGTAACACGCAGTGAATTGGTTTGTTCCACCAATTTCCATCGTTCAACAGCAGGTTGTCGTTCACCACTTTAATCCAGATCAATGCTCTCATCTTCACATTGAAAAGTATATCTTTTTGAGAAGTAGATTTATAATTAAACACCTTCTCATTCCTGGCTAACCACAAGGTCCACATGGCCGTGACTATCGTAATATGCCATAAGGATTTTGTCGAACCTGTCCAAGAATAAGAAAAACAAAATGATAAAAATCATCTATATTTACTAGATTTGGCCAACAGATCATCCACCATTTGCAGAAGTTTCTCCAAAAGCAACTTGCAAATTTGCATTCCACGAACAAGTGTGAAATAATCTCTTCCGTTTGTCCACACCAAGGGCAGCCACAAGTCTTTACAACCTGTGAAACTCTTCGTAAAGAGCCTTGTTCCCATTTCATCGATCCTCCCAAAACAACACATTTTCCCCATTTCCCAATCTCCACCTAAACTCTTTTGGTGCCATCCATCTATTCAGTTTTTCATCAAGCAGATTTCTTACAACCCCCTTCCAAATGGTCTATGCCTTTCCCCCCAAATTACAACTCGCAATTCAGTGTTGTTTTTGTTTCCCATACTTTGAAAAATGATCTTCCTCCATAGAGCTTCTTTTTCTTGTTAAAAACCACCAGCCCTACTTAGCTAGTAACGCTTGATTCTTTGCTTTTAAGTTCACCACTCCCGCACCTTCTTTCTTCTTCGGTGTTCACACCTTGCCCCAATTAACTCTGCACATTTTCTTTGAACTTGTAGTGGTTCCCCAAAGAAAATTCCTCCTAATTCTGTCAATTTTCTCCAATACTTGCTTCAGAATTTTGAAGATGGATAAATAATATAGTGGCAGTGCAGAGAGTACTGAGTTAAAGAGGATGATTCTGCTCGCGAATGATATAGAACGACTTTTCCATCCCGACAGCTTTTTACTAAATCTCTCCACTACAAGATCCCATGTACTTATCCTTCTCGGATCTACCCCTAAGGGTATACCCAAGTAGTTAAAAGGGAGGGTACTTGTTTTGCAACTACATTGTTCCGCCTGTGAGCGTAGTTTTTCAGCCTTGACATTTATCCCAACTAAGCACGATTTATTAAAATTTATACTCAATCCCGAACACACCTCAAAACAACTCAAGATTCTTTTCATGTTAACCATATTATCTTCAGTAGGCCTTAGGAAGAAAATGATGTCATCCACAAATTGGAGATGCGTAATCGAGTCATTAGGAATAAGATTATGGATTCCTTCGATCATACCCCTCTCCCCTGCTTTCCTAACCAGCAAATGTAAAGCCTTAGTGACTGTGGTGAAAAGAAATGGGGAAATAGGATCCCTCTGCCTCAAACCTTTACCCATTTTGAATTATTTAGTCGGCGAACCATTTATTAAAATAGATACCTTGGCCGTGGTGACACATTCCATAATCAGCCACACCATTTAGCTCCAAATCCCATTTGGTCTAGCACCATAATTAAGAAATCCCATCTTACACAATCGTAGGCATTCGAAAAGTCAAGCTTAAGGACTACTCTCCATTTTTTGCTTCCTTCTTGCTGTAACGAATGTATAACTTCGTTTGCGATCAGAATCCCATCAAAAATCTGCCTCCCCTTGATGAATGTGCATTGGGTTTCACTAATCATCTTATTTAACACCCCACTGATTCTCCTTGAGAGCACTTTTGAGACAATTTTATACACCGAGCTTACTAAACTAATCGATCTGTATTCAGAAATGTTCACAAGATTTTCAGATTTTGGAATTAAGGCAATAAACGAAGAATTGACATTGCTCGGTAATTTTCCAGTTTTCCAGAATATCATCATAGTCTCCAGAAGATCTTCTTTCACTATATCCCAACACTCCCTGAAGAAACTAGCGTTAAATCCATTCGGCCCTGGTGCTTTTGATTCATCGCAGTTCCAAACTTCTTCCTTAATTTCCTTTAAAGAAAACAAAACTTCCAGTGATTCTACATCCTCCGTTGACAGTCTCTTAAAGTCAAGATTGAAAACTGCTTCCCATCGTCTTGATTTTATACTAAACTGGCTAAAAAAGTGGTCAAACACTTTTTGTTTCATCTTTTTCGGGTTTTCTACTTCAGCCAATCCCATATTTTTCCCATGGATCACATTTCGCTTTGCTCTTACCTTTACCATCTTGTGAAAAAAATTTGTGTTGTTATCGCCCTATTTCAACCATCCCATTCTTGCCTTTTGCCTCCATAAATCTTCTTGAGCTTTTAGACAGTCCCAAAGCTGCAGTTTCTTTAACTTCAATTCTTCTTGTACTATAGCGTCTATCTCACCTTCATCACCAGCCTTTTTAATCTCATTTATCCTTTTTTCCAGTTTTGTGACTGTAGCATTGTAATCTTCACATTTTGCGCTCCAACATCTAATAGTTCCTTCACTTTCTTGAGTTTTACTGGTAGACTCTTCCCTTTTGTTCATTTTCTCCCATCATGTCTTTTATAACCTTTAAGCATCCAGCGTACGAGAGCCAAGCATTTATCATTTTAAATGGTCTTGGTCCCCAATTAATCTTCTCGTTGCTGAGAATTATCGAGATGTGATCTGAAACCAGCCGAGGTAAGCCACGCAAATACAGGTCACCATTTTTCATCAACCAATCATCTTCCACCAAGAATCGGTCTATTCTGCTTCTTCTATTTCTGGGACCTCACACATATTACATTTTTCGATAAAATTCTTGAACTCTTCAATTGATGTTTTTCTTTAACCACCTCCATTTCTTTCTTCCCTGCTTCTAATTGCGTTGAAATCACCACACGTAAACTAGGGTGGATTTCAGATGTTCCTTAGTAGCACAAGTTCATTCCATAAGAGTTTTTTATTCAAAAAATCACAGTATGCATAAATATTAATCCAGGTGCAGGTTAAGTTAACATCTACCCATTTTCCAGTAACAATGATATACCTGGTTTTCGTTTCGCTCTTCTGTGCTGTGAATTTCTTTTTGTCCCATATTGTAATTAAGCCTCTCAAACGCCCTGACGCCGCTGAAAACAAATAATCAAATTCATCATCATACCATAAACACCCCACCTCTTCTTCACTAAAAAATTCTTTCTTTGTTTCCCGGAGCATCACCATCTTGAGTTTGTTAACTCCGATTACCTTCCTTACTGTCGACATCTTCACAGATGATCCCAAGCCTCTCGTGTTCCATGAAAGCACCCTCATCCTTCACTCTTGGCTTGCTTTAAATCCCCTTATTTCGGTGATCACTTTCTTCTAGTGTCTCTATTTCTTGCACTACTTCAATTTCGTCTCCTCTGATTTCGATCCCTAACTCTTTCCCCACCTCTAAAGTCTTCTCTGCTTCTCTTGTAAATTTATCCCATCTCGCATGCAAATCTGAATCCGTTAACGATCTTCCTTCTAACTCGTATTTGTCATACTCCTTGCCTTTGTTCTCGAATCTTTTCTTTGCTCGGTCCCTTTTTTTCCTCTCAGCTTCGGTTAGGTCTTTATCTTGGTATTCCTGGAGCGATCCATATTTTTTTTCTTTTCTAACAACAATCTTCTTTGTTCCTTCAAACTCGGGGAGATTAAGCTTTTGTGCACCTTCTTTCGGATCACTGTCTTCCTTAGAGAATTTGATTGTTGTCTTCCCCTCTTTTTCCGAATCCTCTTCATTTGGGTTTTTTAGGTTATCCACCTCTTCTTCCCAAGATACCATTTGACCCGTTCGACTAGCTGGCCCAGTAGCTTCATTCATTTCAATGTCTGAAGCCTCTTCGTTGTGTTGAATTTCATTTTTATTAAATCCCATTAGTTCCAGATCATCCATAATATTCTTCGAAATTGGGCTTGTGGTAGCGTCCTCCTTCGAACTTTGTCTCACGTCCACTTTATTCTGGACAATTTCAGCCCAACTCGGTCCACTCCTTGATGGACTATTCAAGTTGACATTTGCCAGCAAATCTTCCTCTTTGACCCCTGATCTACTCTTTGGAAGGAATCTCTATGTCAACAACAACCTCGGACTTGTCACCCTCCACCTTCTTTTTTTCTCGAGTGACTTCCTTCTTCATTGTCTTCTTTAAGACTTTGAATACTCAATCCTCTTCTCATAAAGTCTTCATTTAATCCATCCTCGTCATTGAGAATCTTGTATCCCAAACCTTTGGAATTCTCCCTCTGAGATGTGCTCGCCGTAGATTTCGTTGAACTTCTGTTTGACAACGTTTCTGCATGCTTCGTCGGTTTATCATTGTGTTTCTGCTCTTGTCTTCTACACGTTGACAATACTGTAGTGACTTCTAAGACGTTAATTTGAAATATATCTCTTCCAACCTCCAGCTCCACAACTTCTTCAATTCTCTGTATCATCTTTGTCGAGATTAAAACCAATAGCTTCTCACCGTCATAACATTGTGCAGCGTTTTCCCCTAGAGCGATTACGGAACCCTATAATTTTGCTATCATTCTGAAAGTTTCTTGATTTCAACAACGCAACGGAATTCCCCTAAATTCGACCCAAGTGACTCTTTCAGATATTATGAAGGATTCTGACCAATATTTAATTTTGACAAACACTTCTTCAAGAATACACCATTTTTGTTCTCCAAACAGATTACGTAATTCCTCATCTGGAACTTCCACCAGAAATTTTTATCCACCCAAACTTGTAACAATGAGTTCTCCAGGCCCACATCTATGCAATATGTCCCTAACATTTTCTGCTGAACAAGCCGTCGCCATGGATCCTATTAGGCACTTGCTCAGTTTCCACAGTGTCTCATCCTCTACGTGCCCTTGTATCAACTTGGGTGATTGATCTTATGTCTTACTGGATTCACCTTTCCCTACTACTTGGTTTTTGATGTTGTTTGCAATGTGTGCGTAGCTCTTCTTCACCTCAGTTGGTTTGAACGGTTCCTGACCTTTACCTTCTTTTGCTTTCACCTGAACCTCGTTTTTTCCCAGACTTTTCTCCAATATGAATCCCTTCCTTTATATTTTTCCACGGAAACTGACAATCGAAAACCATATAATCGAAATCCATTTAACCTTTCTATAGCTCTATCAGCATCCTTTCTATTTGAGAAACGCACAAATCAAAATCTTTTACCAGTTCTGTCTAGTTTATTTGCGATAAAAGAATCCACTAAGTCTTCATGTCTTCCAAATGTCTGGCGTAATCCACTCCAGTGCAGCTTTGTTGGTAAGTTGCTAACAAACAACGTGACTATCCCTCTGTCATCTACTTGATTCCTGTAGCCGTCCTTGTAGTCCTTGCTATCGCCATGAACATACTGCATTTATATATTAACTATTACTTGATGAATCTCTGACCATCGAACATTATTTTAAATCCTCAATCCTCTATAAACTCAAATTTATGTTATCTAGAGAAAATTTAAATAATATCAAGGACAAAAGACTCTTTATAATTCTTTTCTTCAAACCTCTAACTCAAAAACTCTTAAAATGAGCTTTTTCAAATTGAGAAGTTTCACCCAAATCCGTTATTAAAATACTCTATTTACCAAACATCTAAATTAACGGATTTGACAGATTAAATCTCTAAAAATAGTTCAAACATCTAATTTTTGTTGAAAAAGTTGTTTACCAAACGATGCCTCTATTTTTTTTCATCACTTTGACTCGATTATTTGCAGTTTCATATTATTATTATTTATTTTTTGACCATATTTTATTTGTTTTCTCATTTTCTAATTGCAATATAGAATCGTCAAACATGATTAACATTCTAAAACTTTTGATACACTAGCGGTGGAAACTAAAAGTTTCCACAAACGCCTTAGTTTTAGAGTTTAGGGACTTAGTTTAGGGTGTAGGGTTTAAGGGTATAAGTGTAGAGGTTTAGAATTTAGTGATTGTGGATAAAATTTAGGTTTTATAGGTTAAAACCTAAAACTTCAATATGTTACCTTAAGACCTAAACCCTAACAATAAACCTAAATTCTATTCACAGACACTAAATTCTAATCTTCTACACCTAAACCCCTAAACCCTACACCCTAAACTAAGTCCCTAAACACTAAAACTAAGGAGCTTGTGAAAAATAAAAGTTTTCACTGCCAGTATATTGGATATAAATTCATATATGGTATTTTGATTGTTTTCTCAACTAAGTCCCTAAACACTAAAACTAAGGAGCTTGTGAAAAATAAAAGTTTCTACTGCCAGTGTATTGGATATAAATTCATATATGGTATTTTGATTGTTTTCTCAATTTGTAATTATAATATAGAATCGTCAAATATGGTTAACATTCTAAAAAGTTTAGATACACTGGCGGTGGAAACTAAAAGTTTGCAGAAGCGCCTTAGTTTTAGGGTTTAAGGACTTAGTTTAGGGTGTAAGGTTTAGGGGTATAAGTGTAGAGGTTTAGAATTTAGTGATTGTGGATATAATTTAGGGTTTATAGGTTAAAACCTAAAACTTCAATATATTACCTTAAGACCTGAACCCTAACCTCTAAACTCTAAATAATAACAATAAACCCTAAATTCTATTCACGATCACTAAATTCTAATCCTCTACACTTAAACCCCTAAACCCTACACCCTACACCCTAAACTAAGTCCCTAAACACTAAAACTAGGGAGCTTGTGAAAACTAAAAGTTTCCACCGCCAGTGTATTGGATATAAATCCATATATGGTATTTTAATTTTTAAAGTTTCACCTCATTTCATTATTAAATCAAGAATATAAAAAAAATTGAAAAATATCCTGTAAAAAAGTGACAGTAACTTGACTAGCCTAGCATGGTGTCTTATCATCTCTGCTACAATTTTCATCAGCAGCGAAGAACCTTTTCCAGCAAGGGTGCTTACTCCAGACCTCGTCGACCATGGCATCGATGGGCACATTTCTGGTCTCAGGTAACAAGAAACACACGAATATTCCCATGGCGAGTATCCAGGCAGCGAAGAAGAAGAATATTAAGGCGCGCATACCGCACAGCATGGACAAGAATGCCTGAGCTATGATGAAGGTGCAAAGCATGTTGGAGCTGACCGCACACGCGAATCCAGCCGTTCTTGTCTCCAGAGGGAATGTTTCACTAGGTATGAGCCACCCAAGAGGACCCCATGACCATGCAAAAGCCGACACAAACAAACACACCAGCACCACAACCCAAATCGCTTCGGTTTTTGTTAGTGTATCCGTGGAGTGCAGGTGAAGTCGAAGAATTAACCCAATCGCAGCCTGCAAATATCACACAATATTACTTGCTCAACATGGTGGCCGTGGCAGATTAGGATGTTAAAACTGATGGATGCAAATGCAATGCATACCTGGCTTATAAACATCTGAACACAGGCTTGAAGAAGTAGTATCCTCCTACCAAACCTATCGACCGAATAAATCGAGACCAGGGTACAGAAAACATTCACGAGTCCAGTAATCACCGAGGACAACAACGAAGCGTCGTTCTTGAATCCGACAGTTTGGAACAAGACGGGAGCATAAAACATGATGGCATTGATCCCTGTAAACTGTTGAAAAACTTGAAGCATCACGCCAATAACCAGAGGGGGCCTGCTGCTCCGATTCATGAGTTGCTTGAAAGCATTGCGCTTCATTCCCCGGGCAATTTCACTAGCTTTCACAATCTGCTGGAACTCGAGATCCACTTCCTTGACACCCCGTATCTTTTGCAGTGCTGCATGCCCCGACGACTCCTTTCCACGCTCGACCAGGCTCGCTGGTGTTTCCGTGATGATCAAAGAACCTAACAACAATATGACAGCCGGTACGCCGGCAATCCCCAAAGATACTCTCCATCCGTAAGGGTGCAATGTTGATGTCCAATAGTTGACCAGATTTGCAATAAATATCCCTATGGTTACAAGCAGTTGAAACAGAATATTGACGGCTCCACGACGATGGACCGGGGCGATCTCTGACAGGAACAATGGAACAGCCTGCACAATCAGTTTTATCAGTCACCGTAGCAATTGAATATGTATGTATGTATGTATGTATGTATGGTTTTTATCCGATCTAACCTCGTTGCCAAAGCCAACGCCAATGCCAAGGAGCACACGCCCAATAATAAGCATCCAGAGGTACTGAGCACAGGAACTTAAGCCAGCTCCAGCGACGAAAAATACAGAAGCCGCTTGAATCGTCGGCTTCCGCCCAAATTTGGCGCAAACTATTGAAGCGACAAAGCTGAAAACAAGAGCAGCTAGGTAAAGTGAAGACGTAAAAAGCTGAAGAGATTGATCATTGTATTTGCAGTAATTGTCCTCCTTTGCATGCATCTTTCTTTCATGGACTTTGGGAAAGAATTTAATCAAGAAATCGTCCATGGCCGTCACCCCACCTGCATGTGTAAAATAAATTCATTTGAGCAACAATATTTGATTTCAAATCTTAAATACAAAGCTAATCATGTAAAACAAAGTATAAATGGAACTGAAAACTGGATATATATATATATGATAATATAATGGAAGAGAGAGGTTAACCTGAAATTCCAATGTCGTAGCCAAACATAAGGCCACCAAAAGCAGCAAGAATCCAACATATTACGTTATAAAAATTGACTTTTGATTGGTAGATCGGACTTGCGCTCATCTTTCTATAAGTTCCTTTTTCCCGTTAACTGAAGACGAGAGATTTTTTTTTGCTGTACAAGAGGGATAATGTTGATTTGAGATTATTTATAATCGATCAATTAAGAAATTAATAAACCATTTGACTCCAATAAGGACTACTAATTTTATTTATCATCAAATTCTAATTCTCTATATATTTTTTTAAATATACATTAATTCTCTTACCATGTTTATTAGTATCAAATGTAGTTAAATTACTATGTAAATCTAAATTCTAAATAAACAAAAATCTTACCCGTATTAAAAATAAACTCTAACATTCTTGTTTTTTTTATTAATTTAAAAAATTAGTGGGTTGAGGAGTACTAAACTACGTTGTTGTTGTTTTATGTCTAAAACTTATATAGTGATATATTTTAACTAAAATTTAAATATTTTTAATATTGATTTTTTACCGAAATCTTTTCTACCAGTAATAAAGTATCGTGACTTATATTTTAACTAAATTATGTTGTTGTTTTATGTTGTTTTGAATTAGGGTTTTGTTTTAAAGGTTTAGTGTTTAAGGTTTTTAGGGTTCAATGTTTTATGATTTAAGGTTTAAAGGTTTAGGGTTTAAGGTTTAAGGATGTAGGGTTTTAGGGTTTTTTTATGGTTTTAAGGTTTTAGTGTTACTGTTTATATTTAGGGTTTTGGTTTTATGTGTTTTAGTTTAGGGTTTAGGGTTTTATTTTTTGATTTTGGGTTCATGATTTTTATTTCGGGTTTCATTTTAGGGTTTAAAATGTTATATTTAAGAATATATATTAGTATATATGTATGTATCATGTATGTATATATCAATGTATGAACCCTAAACCCTTAAATCCTAAACATAAACCATTAAACCATAAACCTTAAACCCTAAGCCCTAAAGCATAAACCCCAATATATGTATCTATCAATGTATGAACCCTAAACCCTAATCCATAAGCCCTTAAATCCTAAACCAAAATCCCTAAACCGTAAACCCTAATATGTATGTAACTATGTATGTATAATAATGTGTGCCCTAATATGTATGTAACTATGTATGTATAATTAGTGTGTGTGCGCGCGCGTGACCCCTATCAAGATATGAATCATTTATTGATATTTTTGTTCGTTCTACTCCCCAAACTTTAAATTTAGTACAAATTGACCCCTATTTATTTTTTATGATTTAGTCCAATGTTTATCATTTTAAATATTTAATTTAATATTTTTGTTCATTATAGTCACAAAAAGGCTAACTATATTCTTATTCCAAATTGACCTGACCCCTATTCATTTTTTTGCAATTTAGTCACGTAATTTTAATATGATAATATTTTATTCATGTTATTCCCTAAAATTTTATTTTTCACCAAAATTTACCCTTATTATTTTATAATTTTTGTGATTTACTCCAATATCTTAGATAGTAGACATGGATCATTTGCTGATATTTTTGTTCATTCTAGTCCCTAAAATTTAAATTTAGTACGAATTGACCCATATTATTTTTGTAATTTACTCTAATATTTTACAAATGAAACATTAAATGATATTTTTGTTCATTCTACGACTGCCTATTGCCTAATATTTCTTTTTAATGTGATTCGTGTTCGTCAATCGTCAAGGGCATTGAATAATTAGCTCAAAATGAATGACCAACCTAAAGTCTATCGACCTAAACGGCTAAACCCGAATTAACTCGGCCTGAAATGAAACTGACTTGAAATTATACGAGCTGAAATGAACCCGACCTGAAATGAACCCGACATGAAATGAACTCGACCTGAAGTCAATCCTAACCCGAATTAAGCCGTCAACTAACCATTTTGACCCGACCTGAAATGAACCCGGCCTGAAGTCAATCCTAACCCGAATTAACCCGTCAATTAACAGTTTTGTCCCGACCTGAAAAGAACCCGATCCGAAATGAACTCGACCTGAAATGAATCCGATCTGAAATGATACCGACCTGAAATGAACCCGAACCCAACCCGAATCGAGTTAAAACAAAAAGACGACCTGAAATGACATGTAACCGATTTGACCCGATCTGACAGAACCCGGCCTGAAACCTAACTGATTACCTGTTTTTACATCCCTAAGTGCACGTGCAGCATGAACCATCAAAACAAACATAAAAAAGATGGGATAATATTTTTCTACTCAGCAAAAGTGTTTTGTTTATAAATGATCTAAAGAGGCGAAGTTGCCGATACATAGCGAAAAAGGCAATAGTCACAAAACTCATAAAGACAACCTTAGTTACTCTACATGTACCACAATCCGTAAAAACTATCAAAATTACAACCCCAAACCCTAAACACTAATTTCACAAATATAATTATCAAATTATTTCATATAAATAACCCTAAATGCTAAACTTAAACTCTAAACCTTAAATGCTAAACCCCAAACCCTAAATATTAACTGTAAGTGTTTATGGTTTTAGTATTTAGTGTTTGGGGTTTAGGGTTTAGCATTTAGAATTTAAGGTTTAGGGTTATTATGTGAAATAAATTCGATGATCATGAAATTAAAGTTTAGAGTTTAGAGTTTGGGGTTTAAAGTTTAGAGTTTAGTATTTAGTTTTTTGGGTTTATGGTTTAGCATTTAGTTTTAGGGTTTATGGTTTATGGTTTATGGTTTACCATTTAGTATTATATATGTGAAATTAGTTCGATGATTATATATGTTGAATTAAAAGAATAAATGTAGAGAATAAGACATATATATATCTAATTGAGTAAATTTAAGCACAAGGTTAGGTTTGGTGCAGTGGTTATGCCGTTGTTAGTTACTCTGTGTTGCCTTGGTTCGATTCCCTTGTCAAGCATATAGCTTAAATTTTTTTATTAATTTAAAATTAGGACTAAATTGAAAGAATGTGTAAATAACAAGGACCAAATGTGTAATTATACACCTATTTTTTTAACTGTCATGTAATCCTACCATTAAGCTCTAACGGTTGGTGGTCACATTGATTAATTAGCATCCAATGAAAGTTGATTAATTAGCATGCAATCTCAAAGTTTATCCCCTCATTCGATTTGATCATTTAAATTTAATTCTTTATTTTGCATTTTCTTCAATTAAAGCTTTGATCAATTCGGTTGATCTAATTTTTTTGATTTTCGATGTAACCCCCTCGTCCCGGTCTGGCCGGATGACCGGTCCGAGTGAGCTACACGGGGAAAACCGAAGCGAAACCCAAAGGATTCCCCCTCGGTTAGCAACCCTATTTTTTTTTCTTTTTATATTAATCTTGCCTAGATGAATATTAGGTCCTATGTGGTTCACAACAGCGGAAAACGATCAAAGGAAAAACGCATTCGAAACACAGCCATGCAAAAATAGGCAATTTTAAGCTTATAAGGCAGGCAGTATCGATACCCTTGACAGGGGTATCGATACCCCCCCTTCTGGGTCAACCCAGGAAGTCAACACGAGAGGACCGTATCGATACCCTTACCAGGGGTATCGATACCCTCTTCCTCGGTCAACCTTCCTTGGTCAACATATTAGACCCGTATCGATACTCGGGACCCAGTATCGATACGCTCCAATCAAACTCCCAACTCCAAATTACAGAGACTTTGGAGGGTATCGATACCCTAAGGGTATCGATACCCCAGGCAAAATCTGGGACATTTGGGCAAGAGAGTATCGATACCCTAACCAGGGGTATCGATACCCCCTGCACTGCAACACCTCAATCTCAACTAAAACGACCCCAACTCGACTCTACATGCATTTCTCGACTCACCTAAGCGTATACCAACATGCAAGCACACATAATTAAGCCATGGGTGTCATTCAAACATGGATTTAAGCTTTCGTACATAGCATTCAAATCAAGGAGCAATATAGGCAATAATAAGCATACATGAAGGCTCAAATGGTCTTAAAAGCACAAGTCAAACACAAGAGGTTTGCAAACATACATAAGGCAACCTAAACACCCTAAAGCATGCCATCATACACACCAACAATCATCAAGGTATTACATGCATACAATCCATAATTAATTCAAACATCAACATTAGGTATTAACAACAATAAGCCAACTCAAAGGAGTCTAGATACAAGCTCCTAAAACACGTAGCATTTCCCATTGCTAGACTATTACATTATTTAATTAAACCATACTTGAGCAAACCACCACACGCTTGGACGCCCTTATCTTGCTCCTTGCTAACTCCAAGCTAAAAATCTGCATTGTCGGAAAAAGGAGAGCGTAAGCATAAAGCTTAGTGAGCGGAGCTCTAAAACATAACTACGACAATGCAGGGTTCAAAGTTCTCTTTAAATAAAGGCCAACACCAAAAGATCCATTCAACTATCTAATCCTCTTACTAACATGCAAGTTCAACCACAATTCAACAATATAGGCATTACTCTTCATGGTATGCGTGAGGACATAATCCTAGATTAAAGCAAAACAATATGGAGACAATGATATAGTGAGATACAACATGAACATTACATGGCATGCACAAGCATAACCAAAACACACACGGTGGGACTACACATCACCGTTTCGACTAGTAGTTTTCCAATGGGACTACACATCAAAGTACTCTTCTACTAGTCACTACCGGTGGGACTACACATCACCGGAGTCTTATACCATTCGCTACCGGCGGGACTACACATCACCGGAGCAACGACAACCATCACGTGAGGTTCGACACCAACCATGCAACACGATGCACAATTACTACCATACGACATGTACCCACTATATCATGCACAACCAAAACAAGATGTAACGAAAACCACAATTAAGCATCACTTACTACTTGGAGTCTTACCGATCACAATGGTCTTACTCACCATTTTCGTGCACAACTTGCACCAACTTACTCACACCTTACAAGGCATAACAACGTCACCATTATTACCATCATACATCATTAACGATATAATATTAAGCAATCATACATCTTCCCAAATTATTTAAATTTCATGCTTGACAAAACATCACCACAAGTAATGAAAACAAATGGAAAAAGGAGAAATTAAAGAGGCAATTCACAACAACTTACTCTTGGGTTTAGTTCGACTTTTCAAGCAAATTCTAAATTCTTTCAAAACCATCTTTGAACCAAAACATCACTTGAAAACATTTTCACTTCCACATGCTAAAACCAGCCATTGAAATCAATTTAAAACATTAACCACTCACCTTACTTCCTTAAGCATTCCAAGCAAAGCCAACTCAAGTCTCCACAACTTCCGGAATCGTGCCCGAACCTCCCAATGCCAAATCCGATGTCTCTAATCAATCAAAAGCAATGTATTAACCTCTTAATCAACCACAAATTTACTGTTACACATCAGTTCTCAATTCTCTAACGTTTTCTCAACAATTCAAAGCCGAAATCCTCCCAAATAATTCCATTTTCGTACTCTAGCAAAACCCAGTCATTACCTCCCAATTTTAACACTTAAAACACTCCAAAACATGTCCAAAACACCCTCATAATGTTGTACAACCATCAGCCCTTTATTTCCCCACACAAACACTTCAAAAACTCTTAATTTTCACTCCTAAAAACCACCTACAGCAGTAGCTACGGGAATCCCATCAAACTAACATTATAACCTCTCAAAAATCATCCCAAAACATCTAAAAACACCCACCCAATGTTACTATAACATCAACCCAACAATTTCTCACAAAACCATTCCAAAAACACAAATTTTTGACACTTTAAATACACCCCTAAAACCCATTTCGGAAATCTTTGTAAAACCCAACCAAAATGAGATATAATGTTCCATTGGGCAAGGTTAGATCAAAACTCAACTCTATTAATCAAAACAACCCAAAAAGCTATTAAAGTTCCATGCTTTTATTCAAACTTGAAAAGTTCAAAAACTCAAAAAGATGTTTTCAATGAACACTAAAGCTATGAAAATGTTGGAAATCATGAGGAGAATTCAAAATTATAATTACCTCAAAGAAAGCCTTTGAATTGATGAAGGGATTTGATGAAATAGTGTTTTTGGGGGTAGGAGGGGTTTTAGGTTTTCAACAATGGTGGTATGAAGAAGATGAACATTTTTTTCTTTCAAATAAAACCCCCTTTTGTCATCTTTTTTTCTCATTCATTTTGCAATTGACCAAAATGCCATTAATGAAGTGTCAAACCCACATCTCTTAAAGCCCATTGATTTGGACTTAAGAGATAGGCCCAACATAGCCTTAAACATTTGAAATCCCGAGGCCCATAAAATATTTTATTATTTAATTTGCAAAACCGAACCCGAAATAAAATTATAATATTATTTTCACCCGACCCCTAAACCCGGGTGTTACATTCGAATTTTAATAAAAAATTTAGACAATTAATCCATGTTATTATTAGTTTAAGATTTAGGGTGTTACAATTCTCCCCTCCTTAAAAGAAGAATTATTCCTCGAATTCTTACATGAACTGAGCAGATAAGGATATTGCTCTCTCATTGTATCCTCGGGTTCACATGTAGCTTCTTCCATCTTATAGTTTCTCCACAAGATTTTCACCAAAGAAATGTTCTTGTTTCGAAGTCTTTTAATCTCTCCATCAAGAATTTGGACTGGCTCTTCTTCATAGGATAGACCTGGATTTAATTCGACTTCTTCCGGCTCCAGGATGTGAGAAGGATCTGATTGATATTTTCGGGGCATCGAGACATGGAAGACATTGTGAATCTTATCAAACGCACTAGGGAGTGCTAGTCGATAAGCCATTGGACCAATACTTTCAGTAACTTCGAAGGGTCCGATGAATCGAGGACTAAGCTTTCCTTTCATGCCAAATCTAAAGACCTACTTCTAGGGAGAAACTTTAAGGAATACTTTGTCTCTAATGTTATGTTGGATGTCCCTTCGTTTTAAGTCAGCATAAGCCTTTTGCCTGTCAAAGGCTTCTTCAATCTACTGTGAATGATTTAAACTTGCTCTTCGGTTTCCCGAAGCAATTGAGGACCATGAACTTTGTTTTCTACTAGTTTAGACCAGCATAGAGGTGTTCTACACCTTCTTCCATACAAAGCTTCGAATGGAGCCATTTGAATCGAAGCTTGATAACTATTATTGTAAGCAAATTCTACGAGTGGTATGGATTTCTCCCAGTTCCTTCCGAAGTCGATAACACAGGCTCTAAGCATATCTTCGAGCACTTGTATCACTCTTTCAGATTGACCATTGCTTTGAGGATGAAAATTTATACTAAGATTCAACTTGGTTCCAAGGGCCCGTTGCAAAGTTTTTCAGAATCGAGCTGTGAACCTAGGATCTCGATCAGAGATAATTGAAGTAGGAACTCTGTGTAAATGAATCACTTCTCGATCATACAGGTCAGTTAGAGTTACTAGACTATAGTTCATTCGAACAGGGATAAAGTTAGTCAATTTGACCTGAAATGAACTCGACCTGAAATGAACTCGACCTGAAATGAACCCGACCTGAAGTCAATCCGAACCCGAATTAACCCGTCAATTAACCATTTTGACCCGACCTGAAATGAACCCGACCCAAAATGAACCCGACCTAAAATGAACCCGACCTGAAATAAACATGAACCCGACCCGAATCGAGTCAAAACAGAAAGATGACATGAAATGACATGTAACCGATTTGACCCGACCTAACAGAACCTGACCTAAAACCCAATCGATTACCTATTTTTACATCCCTAAGTTCACGTGCAGCATGAACCATCGGAAAAAACATAAAAAAGAGTCTGGGATAATTTTTTTTACTCAGCAAAAGTGTTTTGTTTATAAATGATATAAAGAGGCAAAGTTGCCGATACATAGCGAAAAAGAAAAAAGTCACAAAACTGATAAAGACAACCCTAGCTAGTCTACATGTACCACAATCCGTAAAAACTATCAAAATTACAACCGCCGACACCACGCCGCAAAAGAAAACAAACACTCAGATTATACAATACTCCACCCATTCTTGCAAACAAGGACAACTAGTCGCGCCCCAAAGACGAATCACCAAAGAAAAAAACTACACTCAAATTCTAAAACGATAAAAAAAAACAAAGTGATTCAAGGTACCCGCCCTAAACTCTTCAACAGTTCGAATGTAAAGATCGAAAAGGAAGAATTGCATGTTACTGTATAATGACATGTGTTGATGCTTAGAATCAAAAGTATTGCTCCATTGTCTTGACTAACAATGAATAGCATGTAAACAATTTCTGGTTATGAACAACTTAGTTGAACTTTGGTTGCTTAATAAACATTATTGGTGGTTCACCTAGATGGAAGTTGGGATTGAGGATTATCTACATGTTAAATTTGAATATAGTATAAGCAAGTAAGTCCATTATATTATAGGTTAAGTTAAATATTAAACAAAAGATTAATATAAAATTAAACTTTTAATTTATTTAATATTATTTTGTCGTGACAATTTTTGAATCGGGTGTGAAAATAACCTGATGATTAGGATTTTGAAAATTAAGGATTTTTGTCCATTTTAATTTGATCTTGTTGAATTTTCCTTTATTTATTTTGAAAATAATTTGGAGTCGCCCCGATCACTTTGGTAGACCGGACACCATAAAAACAACTAGAGTTTCTTTATTTTAAAATTTGGATTTGAGAGTCGGTTAAGTGCGGGAAAGGATTAGCACCCCCTACAAACGTCCGTTATCGACACCTTTTAGTTTTACGTTGCATTTTGGTATTTTGGAATAACATTTTGAATTTAATTTATCCATTAATTTTTAAATAAATTTTAAGTCAAAATGAAAATATTCCTTTTATAAGGAAATACATTTTAAAATCGAATATGAGATTTAAAGCACATTGTTAAGAAGCGCCCCTATTCATATCCATAAAATGTATTTCCAACATAAAAAAATTTTAATGCATGATTTTTTATCATCTTGTTCATTTTTAAGTACTAAACTTAATTAGGCTCTATTTAGTAAAGTTAATTAAACTACAAATATTATTAATTTAAAATCCATTATGAGACAATACCAATTTCTTGAATATCGTCCATCTCAGAACCCTTAAATTTCATATAATATTCTCTAATTAAGATGATTATTCTAATTAATTAAATTACTATCCTAATTAAGGATCTATTTAGTTAACTAGGTGATTTATTTAATTCTAGGTTATATTGTATACTAAATGTATCTCTTTAGGGCCAATTTGTGATAACATCCCATTCCAAGCAAATGGAGCACCATTCAAGTTTTGAACCTCAAAGTTTCTATTTAGTAAACACTAATTTGCTACAATGTCCTTTTCCTATTTAATTAATTAAACATAAACTAAAGAACTTGAAAGACTAAAGGCTCTAATAATTAATACTAATTAAGTGACTAAATTGTCTAACAATAAAACTATATGCTCAATTTATAAATCATGCAACATACATATAAACTAAATAATTAAAATTAAAGAAATTAGGACTAAATTGAAACAAAACATATTTTAAAGCTATAATTTTATTGAAAACGGACGAAATTGAACTATACATGAAGTTTGAAGCCCAAACCACCAAAAATAAGAAGAAGGGCGCATGTCTTATGACCCAACCCAAAACCATATGCACGGATCTTCCTAACCCGGTGCCAAAACGACACCGTTTTGGACTCACTATAAAATCCCCCAACCTGAGTTGACTCGGCGATTTGCAACCGCCCCTTCTATCACTTTTCTCTCACTTTCCCAAAACTCTCTTGACTCAAACAAGCTAAACCCAAAAAACATCAACCCAAATAGATCAAAACCTCGTGTTCATCCTAAAACCAAGCCCTATTCTTCATATTTTTAATTAAACTTTTAATTTATTTAATATTATTTTGTCGTGACAATTTTTGAATCGGGTGTGAAAATAACCTGATGATTAGAATTTTGAAAATTAAGAATTTTTGTCCATTTTAATTTGATCTTGTTGAATTTTCCTTTATTTATTTTGAAAATAATTTGGAGTCGCCCCGATCACTTTGGTAGACCGGACACCATAAAAACAACTAGAGATTCTTTATTTTAAAATTTGAATTTGGGAGTCGGTTAAGTGCGAGAAAGGATTAGCTCCCCCACAAACGCCCGTTATCGGCACCTTTTAGTTTTACGTTGAATTTTGGTATTTTGGAATAACATTTTGAATTTAATTTATCCATTAATTTAAGGGGTCATCTTCTAAACATCTTAACGTTGACATAAGTTTTTATTCTATATCTGGATGGGCAAAATTGGCCAAATAGGCCACCGTTGGTTTATTATTTAGGGAATGAGGGTTGGTTGGCTGAATATTGGGGAATTAGGCCAATTTCTACAGTGGCAGGTGAACCTCGCCACTTGCAGCCGACGTTGCCACCTCCTCCTAGCGTGGTCCTGTTGGAGGCAGGCTTCTCAGCTTGGACGACTCTGCTCCTCATGCATGCCACTCTGACGTGCCAAAAGTAAAACCTTAGTTTTCATTTTGCAAAGCTTAAGTGTTTAACTTGTTAGTATTTAAAAAAGATACTAATATCATATGTCAGATTTTAAAAGTATATATATATATATATATATTTCTAACATATTATTAAAATTTATATTTTTAATAAACAAAGTAAAAAAATCATTATTTAGACCGTACCGAATATTTCGATTAACCGAATAAACTGTTTACTGGTTGAATGGTTACGATATAGGGTCGAGATTTGAGTGACTTGAACTTACCGGTTAAACGAAACAATTTACAAATGGTTAATCGAACCCGATTTTGCACACCCTAATTTGCATGTATGTTGTACTCGCATGTTTCATGATTTTTTTAAAGTTGATAAAAATATTTTATACATTCAGTTGGTAAAAATTTAGGGTCGAGATTTGAGTGACCCGAACTTACTCGCACAATTTAAAAATGTTTTAATCGAACCCGATTTTGCACACCCTAGTAAGCTAATATTTTTAAAGTTGATAAAAATATTTTTTTATCTTTTAAAAATTATAAAAGAGTATACATTCGGTTGGTACGTATTTTATACATAACTTAAAAACAATAATTTTAAAAAAAGATGTCCATCGAACCGAAGTCATGCATGCCACCTGACGTGCCTGCATGTGTCATGCAGGCACGTCAGGCTAGTGTATATATAGTATATATAGGGTAAATAGGGTAAAATTAAATAGGGTTTAGGCATGTTAGGCTATTAAAGGGTAAATAGGGTTCTAGGTACGGGCTAGGTTTATTAAAGGGGATTATTTTTTAATATTATTTTATGTGTATATATATATATATATATGGTTTAGGGAAGATAAGTGTGTAGTGGTTGAGAAAAATATTAAGAGAGTTTTTTCGGCAAAGATGGAAGAGTTTGTGTGTTTCTAAAGAAATATTCGAAGACGGTGATTGAAGAGTTCGTAAAGGCCAGTGAAAATTAAGTAAGTGATTTTTGCCTTTTAATCTGTTTTTTTATTCTAGAGGGTTTGTATATTTTTTGTATGATTGAAGATATATTTGAATGGTAATAGTATTTTTAAATTTTAATAAGAAAACCCGAAATTTTAATGTTTTGCTTATGTTTTTTTAATATTTACAAAAGACGAGTTCATCAACATATTGTGACACTGAACCCACAGTTGATCGTTGGGGCGAATCGCTTGAAGATTTCTGTGATGATGAAGAAAAAATTGTTTCTATGAGTGAAGAAGATGACATTCAGTTACTCGATGCCGATGATATTTACGTTGTTATGACAAATGCCTCTCAAGGCAATGGTATTGATGTTGAAGAAGATGTTTGGGCCACGGTTGTTAGTAGGCTCGGGTTGAAAAATGAACAGCCGGCTGTTTGGGGTAATGCTACACCGCATCCCCAACAACCGGAACCTATATATCCAGCCTATGAAGCTCCAGCAGCCTGCATGTATGAAGTTGACTATACTGCAATGCAAGATTAGGAATATCAAGCTCGCGTATTTGGTTCTTCATCATCTTCGAACTTTGGAGAATTAGAACTAAAGGCTGAATTTGAAACAAAAGAAGCCGCGAAGCTTGCAGTTCAAGAGCACTATCTCAAACGCCATACATCATTTTCTGTTGTTGAGTCCAACAAAAGTACCTATTATGTAGTGTTTTCATTGGAAGAGCAACTGTCCGTGGTGGGTAAGAATTTCTTACAAGAAGAGGACTGAAATGTGGGAGGTGTCACAGTGTATTGAGCAGCACACCTGTACCAATATGGATTTATCACATGACCATATTAATTTAAACTCTGATCTAATATGTGCTTACATCAGAACTTTGGTTGAACAAGAACCAAGAATTTCGATTGCAGTGTTAGTAGCATCTATCCGGAACCAGCTTGGTTATGTTCCGTCTTACTACAAGGCATGGATGGCAAAGCAAAAGGTGATGGCGCAACTCTATGTTGATTGGGATAAATCGTATAATGAGCTACCAGCTCTTTTACGAGCAATGCAACATTTCATCCTGGGACCGTTGTAGAGTACGAGACTTTGCCGGCGTTCAACTTACAAGGCGAATTAATTCCTGGTAAAATAGTATTTAGTAAGTTATTTTAGGCGTTCAATGCGTGCATTCAAGGGTTTCCATTCTGCAAACGCATGATTCAAGTGGATGGTATGTATGGGAAGTGCGGTCATTTTAATGTAATCTTGAAAACTTAAGTTTTTCACATTAAATTGAATTTTCCTTTATTTAATTTTGAAAACAATTTGGAGTCACCCCCGATAACTTTGGTAGACCGGACACCACAAAAACAACTATATATTCTGTAATTTAAAATTTGGGTTCGGGAGTCGGTTAAGTGCGGGGAAGGATTAGCACCCCTACAAACGCCCGTTATCGACACCTTTTAATTTTACGTTGCATTTTGGCATTTAGGAATAACATTTTGAATTTAATTTATCCATTAATTTTTAAATGAATTTTAAGTCCAAATGAAAATATTCCTTTTATAAGGAAATACATTTTAAAACCGAATATGAGATTAAAAGTGCACTTTTAAGAAGCACCCCCATTCATATCCATAAAATGTATTTCCAACATAAAAAAAATTTAATGCATGATTTTTTATCATCTTGTTCATTTTAAGTACTAAACTTAATTAGGCTATATTTAGTAAAGTTAATTAAACTACAAATATTATTAATTTAACAGCTATTACGAGACAGTACCAATTTTTTGAATACTGTCCATCTTAGAACCCTTAAATTCCATATAATATTCTCTAATTAAGATGATTATTCTAATTAATTAAAGTACTAACCTAATTAAGGATCTATATAGTTAACTAGGTGATTTATTTAATTCTAGGTTATATTGTATACTAAATGTATATCTTTAGGGCCAATTTGTGATAACATCCCATTGCAAGCAAATGGAACACCATCCAAGTTTTGAACCTCAAAGTTTCCATTTAATATACACTAATTTGCTACAATGTCCTTTTCCTATTTAATTAATTAAACATAAACGAAAGAACTTGAAAGACTAAAGGCTCTAATAATTAATACTAATTAAGTGAAGTATTACTATTCGTTAAAAAAATTTCGCTGCAATCTTCATTGTATTAGAGTAACAATAAAGTTCAAATCTAAATGAAAAATAAAAAAATGAGAGGAGAGGGCAGAAACGGCGGCGAGGGGCAGGAGTGGTGGACATTGTTCATCGGCAACCTTCCTCAGCAGCTCCATTGGAAAGAGGTTTGGCAGGTGTTTGATCGCCACGGGGTGGTTGTCGATGTGTTTGTGCCTACGAAGCGAGCATGGGACGGCTCTAGATTTGGTTTTGTGCGAATGAAAACGAGGGAGGATGCCGAGAGAGTGATTGAACGATTCAATGACTTTCGATTATATGGGTCTAAAATCACAGTTCGCTTCGCACAAAGAGACAAGAGGAATGCCTATTGGCGACGAAGAGAGGGGGATCAAAAAGTGTCGTTGAAGCCGATGGATGCCGTATCACAATCGAATCAAAGGAAATTGGAGAATCGAAGTGAGTTTGGAAGGGGATCGATGTCTAAAAATCAGGAATATCGAAAGGTCGATGGGGTAATTGATGAAGAAAAATTGGAAATTTTACACAATTGTGCTGTGGGGTTTTGCCATAAACCAATGTCGGTGATGGATTTGGCAACGGAATTAAGGAAAGCGCAAATAAAAGAGGTGTCGGTAATGAGGGTGGCGAGATCATTAATGCTACTCATGTTCCCTAATAAGGATACGATGAGGAATTATTTAAAGGAAAAATGCTTTGACACTTGGATGGAAAATGTGATGGAATGGTCCAAGGAAGTGGTGACGCCTAATCGTCGAGTTTGGATTGAAGCATGCGGTATACCCATCCATGCCTGGTCGAAGGGGACTTTTCGAAATATTGCACAATTATGGGGTGAGTTAATTCGTGTGGAAGACAATACTATAATGCCGGGATCTTTCGAGCGAGCAAGAATGTTGATTGAGACGGATTGGTTTTTTCCAATTGAGGAGAATTTAGATGTGGTGCTGGCCGAAAAATAGTATAGAATCCGAGTGACGGAGGTGCGAGAGATAATTGGTAGCGATGGGAGGAAGGAAGGGGACGGGGAAGAAGAGTTAGACGAAGAGGAGGAGGTGGATGGGGTGAGTCGGACTGATGACATAGTGAACGAGGAAAATGCGGCTAATATATCTTTACATGAAGCGGAAGATAAAGGGGAAACTATGGACACAATAGTTCCAAATTCGGTTATAGAGGGATCACCGACAATGTGGACAGTTAATAAACTCTAGGATGATAACAAGAGGAGGGACGATCGAGTCTTGGGATCGGACGATACTGGGAGTACAGGGAAACTGTTGGAACATGTGACATCGAGCGTGGCGGAGGAGGACGTAGGGATGGTTGATCGTGTTATCGTGGAACAGACTTCGCTGGATATAAGTGCATGTGAAAGGGATGTGGGAGGTGAAATTGAGCAGATAAATGAACAACATTGTGGGCCTCAATCCGGTTGCAATAGGGCTGGGATAGCAGCACTTGTTGAATACAAAGGATGACAGAGAAGAGTTAGACAATTATCAGAAATAATTCGAACAACAGGGGGGAATTCGACGGCTGAAGAGACTGGTCCAACAGTGCTGAAGAGAGGAAGAGGAAGGCCGCGGAAAAATCCCAACCCATCTGATAGCCTGTTGATTGCAAACGGGTCGTTGTCCGATTCCGATTTTCTACAGCGGAAGCGAAGCATATTAAAGGAGGCGAGTGAGACGTTGGAGTTGGGTAAATTGCTGGGGGCTGAAACGATAGGAAACGAAGAGCATATTATAAGCGACATCGCAAGATTAATTGAGGCGAGGGAGGTGCCGCGGACATAGGAGGATGCGGCTGCTGTCGTGGAACATACGTGGAATGGGCGCGGCTGCGAAGAAACGAGCAGCACATAATCTTATACGGCAGCAAAAAGGTGAGTGTGTCATTTTATTAGAAACAAAAATGGAAATTATATCGGAATTTGTAGCGAAGAAAATTTGGGTCTCGGATAATTGCAAGTTTGTATATGCACCTTCGATAAGGAGATCAGGGGGTATTTTTATTTGCTGGGATGAAGATAGGTTCTTGGTGTCGAGAACTTTGATTGAGGAATGAATTGTTTGTGTGGAGGGATGTTGGGTGAGCGATAATTGGCAGTGTGGAATAGTGGGAATTTATGCACCATGTGAGGTTGATCAACAACGGATTCTGTGGAACCGATTGCTAGAATTGATGAAGAATAGTCCGTTATCGTGGTGTTTGATAGGGGATTTTAATATGGTTACATGTGTGGAATAAAGGCGTGGATGTGTGATGATGAATAGAGGGATTGATAATTTTGTTGAATTTGTCCAAAACAGTGGCTTGGTGGATTTAGAGTTGAGAGGACACTTATTTACGTGGTTTGGGGCTGATAATAGGTGTAGTCACTTAGACCGCTGCTTGGTGTCGCCAAGTTGGGTAGATCACTATGCGAATTTAAGCCTATCCGCATTGCCATGCGGGGTGTCGGATCATACACCATTGTTTCTTGTCAGTGATGTACTTGATTGGGGGGCTCGCCCATTTAGATTTGTAAATGCATGGGTGGGGGAGCGTAGATTTATCACGGATATACAAGAAGAATGGCAGCGAATCTCAATGTTAAAAGAGCATACGGACATTTGTAGCAAGTTGAAGACTATGAAAAAATTCTTGCGTGAATGGAACAAGGAGAAGTTTGGGAATATCGAACATCAAATTGTAGGGGCGACGAAAGAGCTGGATGAAATTGATGGGATGGTGAGTGTGGGAACCGTTTCAGACACACAATTGGCTCGTAAAAGGGAGACTCAATATAAATTATGGAAATTGACAAAATTGAGGGAATCCGTTTGGAAGCAAAAATCAAGAGTAAAATGGTTGCGCGAGGGGGATGGTAATACGTCGTTCTTTCATAGGGCGGCAAAGATGCGAGCCATGCGTAACACATTGGCCGGTTTGATGGTGGAAGGGGTATGGGAGACCAATCTTCTTCGATTACGACAAGTGGTGTTCTCGGAATTTAAGAAACATTTTGCGGAATGTAAGACCAAGGGGAAGTTGGCGATGGGGCTGAATTTTAAGGGCATATCGGCAAGTCTGGGTTTGGAGCTGGAGAAACCTTTTGAAATGGAGGAGGTGAGGGCTGTTTTATGGGGCAGTGATGGTTCGAAAGCACCGGGGCCCGATGGTTATACATTCGAGTTTTATAAAAAAGGATGGGATTTTTTAAAAGAGGATGTGATGGAGGTGTTAGTCGCTTTTCATGAAACAAATGTATTGCCGAAGGGATGTAATTTGACTTTTGTAGTTGTAATTCCAAAGATGGAACAACCGCGAGTGTTAGGGGACTATAGGCCGATATGTCTATTGAACTCGATATATAAAATCATTGCGAAATGTTTGGCGAAGAGGATGTAAAAGGTGCTGCCAACCGTAATCAGTGATGTTCAATCAGCTTTTGTACAGGGACGTCAAATTGTTGACGGCATTATGTTGGCAAATGAAGCATTACATTCGATGCTAAGGAGACCTTGTGAGGAAGGAGGGGTGTTGCTGAAACTCGACTTCGCCAAGGCTTATGATTGTGTGAAGTGGGAGTGTATTGATTCAATTCTGAGAAAGATGGGGTTTGGTGCGCGATGGTGTGAATGGATGCGAGTTTGTATAAGTACGGCGTGATTGTCTGTATTGCTTCATGGGAGTCCGACATCGGAATTTTCTATGCAACGAGGCTTGCGACAAGGGGATCCGTTATCTCCCCTGTTATTCGTCATTGTGGCTGAATTATTGCACCAATTATTAGTCGAGGCGGAAAGGGCTGGATTGATTAGGGGGATATGTGTCGTCAACGATTGCCGGTTAACACACCTTCAATTTGCGGACGACACTATTATTTTTCTGCATGGTGAGGTACGGTTTGCTACAAACTTAAAGAAGGTGTTAACGTGCTTTGAATACATGTCGGGGCTGCACATTAATTATTTGAAATCGTCATTGTACGGTGTGGGAATGGATGATGGGGTGGTGAATGATATGGCTGCTGTTATGGGATGTAAGAGAGGGGATTTACCGTTGATTTATCTTGGACTGTCGCTGGGGGTAGATCCGCGTAGTTTGACGATGTGGGAACCTTTGATCCAGCGTTTCCGAAAGAGCCTAGCGGGGTGGAAAAGGGACTCACTGTCCTTTGCGGCTCGCTTGACTTTGTTAAATTCAGTTTTATCGGCGTTGCCAATATATTATATGGGCATGTTTTTGGTTCCGAAAGGAATAATTAGAAGAATCGATAGGATTCGGAGGTCGTTCTTGTGGGGAGGATCAGAGGAGAGGCGAAAATTGAGTCGAGTGAGCTGGAAAGTTGTTTGCCGTCCACGGAAATTTGGGGGACTGGGGTTGCGGACCTACACCAACGCAATATGGCACTATTAGTGGCGTTGGCGTTTTGCGGTTGAGAGTGAGTCGTTGTGGCGCTCAGTTTTGCTGGCGAAATATGGGGCGAATGCCTTTGGTGAGGCAAAGGGCGATGTCTACGGTGTGGAAGCAAATTGTGACAGTACATGAGCGCGAGGAGGTACAGCGATACATGGCGACTTCCAATTTTATTTGGTTACTTGGGAGTGGGCGGATAGTGCTGTTTTGGCGTGATGCATGGTGCGCGGATGTACCGCTTAGTATGGTTTTTCCGAGGCTGTTTCGGCTTGCGAAGAACTCGTGGGCATTGGTGCATGAATACAGTGTGGGTGTATCGATGATACATGATCAGTGGGAGGAGTTTTTTATCAGACCATTGCGCTCATTTGAGGTGAATATGCTGAAGGAACTGTGGAGGATAATGGGGGCAATTAAATTAATTAACGAGAAGGAAGACAAGCTGGTTTGGAGACATTCGAAGACCGGGCAGTTTTCGGTATCGAATTTATATAAATTGATGGCTTCCTTTGGCTTGGATGGGGTTAGGACGTGTTCAGCGATATGGAAGGTGCACATACCATCGAAAATCCAGTGTTTTGTATGGTTCATTATTTTGAATCGTTTGCCGACATTATGCTACTTGCGTGAGAGGGGAGTACGAGTGGCGGTGACGGATTATAGTTGTCGTTGGTGTGGGATAGGGGAGGATGATGTCGATCATATTCTCCTTCGTTGTCCGATAGCGTGGGATGTTTGGTCGCGTTTTTTCACATGGTGGCAGGTTGCCGTAGTTCGACCAGCAACTATCAATGCATTTGTGACGATGGTCATGGAAGGTACATTTAGGGGGCATCTACGGGAACGTTGGTTGTCGGGGTGTGCTGCCACGTTATGGTCATTATGGCTAGCACACAATGCACTGATTTTTCAGAGTAAGAACGCATCTGTGGATGAGTTGATTTTTTTAATCAAATTAAGGGCGTTTTATTGGATGCACGCTTTTGAGCCACAGGATCTAATTAATGAATCCGAATGGTGGAGCTGTCCGTGGGAGGGAGTGGAGCAGTTTTGGACTAAAAGACCACGCGTGGGGCATGTTTGGATTCCTCCTAGGTTAGGTAGTGTGAAGTTTAATGTTGATGGTTCGGCTAGAGGGAAACCGGGACCGGCGGGATGCGGAGGTGTGTTACGTGATGAGGGGGGAGGGTGTTGGCATTGTTCTCGGGTCCGTTGGGCGTGATGGAATCTAATGAGGCTGAGGTGTATGCAATCTTAATGGCAGTGGAGTTTTTTAGGGACTCCAAGTGGTGTTCTTTACCTTGTATCATTGAATCTGATTCGCTTGTTGCGACTTCATGGATGGGACGAGGGATTGATGATGCATGCTTGGGGAGGAACATTGTGTTCAACCATGTGGTGAGGGAGGTAAATAGGGTGGCCGATATCTTAGCTAAGGGGGGGGGGGGTGGCACGTAAGGCGTGGCTGAGGATAGGGCTTTAAGGAGGGGTGAGGCTGGTGCTGTGTGGGTTGGATGCTGGGTAAGGGCGGGATGGGGACGAATGGTGGGGTGTGTGCGGGGAGGGTGCTGCCTAATGTAGGTGCTGGATGGAGGGGGGAGGCAAGCGTAGGGGGTGCTGGGAGATTGGATGGTGCGTGCTCTAGGCAACTTCGACCTACAGGATGTTGGTGGCACAAAACGGGAGGAGTGGTTCCGAGGGGTGTGCGGGCTATCTTGGGCGCAGTAGGGGCACTTGGGGCTCGTTCCGTTTGTTGCGTTGTATCGAATATCTGTCCCGGGTACTCTTTTCCTCCACCTAGGCTTAGGGAGGTTTTTAGTGAGGCCCGGTGCGGATATATTGTATGATTTTTCGATTAATAAAAATCATACTTTTGAGCAAAAAAAATACTAATTAAGTGACTAAATTGTCTAACAATAAAACTATATGCTTAATTTATAAATCATGCAACATACATATAAACTAAATAATTAAAATTAAAGCATTTAGGACTAAATTGAAACATAACATATTTTAAAGATCTAATTTTATTGAAAAAGGACGAAATTGAACTATACGTGAAGTTTGAAGCCCAAACCACTAAAAATAAGAAGAAGGGCGCTGGTCATGTGACCCGACCCGAACCATATGCGCGGATCCTCCTAACCTGGTGCCAAAACGACACCGTTTTGGACTCACTATAAAATGCCCCAACCTGAGTTGACTCGGCCATTTGCAACCGGCCCCTTTTCTCACTTCTCTCCCACTTTCCCAAAACTCTCTTGACTCAAACAAGCTAAACACAAAAAACATCAACCCAAATAGATCAAAACCCTGTGTTCATATTTTTAAACTTTGATCCACAAAACACCTAAACTCGCATGCTTTCTTATTTTTTCGAATCAAACCCTTAATTTTTTATGAACTCTATCAACATTCATCCTCTTTCTCTCTTTTGATCCATCGCCACCATTCCCCGATGACCTAAAGTGTTTGCCGGCCGTGTGACACCCCTCGCGCGGGTTAGGAGCGAGGAGCCTCCGGAAACGTATTAATCAAAACATAACAGAATAATGGGCCAATCTAAAATTTTTCTTCTAATAGGAAAATGTTTATCCAATTAGCAATCATGGTAAATCTCCAACATGCAATACCAATGCTGAAATATAATTTCCAATTCCAAAAAATCAATTTGACTCTATATCAATTCTGTGCAAACAAAATTTAGCAGAATCATTATACTAACATTTATATTTAAAGTCTTCCACCATATAAGTTATTCTAATCGATTACTAGGTTATAATTTCTCTAAACTCAATTCGAATGGAACAATTTAAATCACACGTGGCTTAATTCCAAATCAATACAATCGTTACTACAATTAACCTGTCAAGAGCATTCAGTTTACTAACTTGGCAATAGATAGATCAAATAGCTAGGCAAACCCAAAAGATCATGTCATTTCATTCATAATCATATATGTGATCATATTCCAAGAGGCTTTCATGTTCACAGTCCATATTTATATACATGACATATTTACAGCAAAATAATTACCTTGCATTAAAAAAGGATATCATCCCAGACATCAATAAACACACCTTAGATAAAGCCTAAGAACCATCATAATGCAAAGAACTAGGACCACAATGCAAGAACCTAAGCCACCAATAATTAGCAAGACATAACCAAAGCATGCCATACTTTTAAGGTCTTCTTCACTTGTATATATTTAGCTCCAAGAGGTTGAGTATCTCTAAGAAAAATATCCTGAGTTTTGGGATGAATAACAAACAAGAGTGGTAAGTACATAGAAGTACTTAGTGAGGTAACACATAATTGTCAATTTTCAAATTTGGTTATTAAAAGTTGTTCATTCACAGAATCCAACATTTCTATCATTCAATTCATATCTTGCAAGGGTCACTTATACTCAATTTGACTTTAGTAACAAGTGTCAATTGTACTCAAATCGATTACTACAAACAAATATCAATCACGCTCAATTCAGTTCACAGCAACAATTAACGCAAAGTTCAATTCGATTCATAGCAACAATTATCTCAATGCTCAATTCGATTCATAGCAACAATTATCATTTATGCTCAAATAGGCCTTGGTACCTAGTTAATTTGAAGGTATTCGAGTAGCATAAATCAAGTCGATACATAAAGTATCTTAACAAGAAGGTGCATTCTACACCCAAGCAAGTCGGTACACAAGTACCTATCAAGTCAATATCTCTAGTATCTACAAGGAGGTGAATACATCACCAACAAAATCAGTACACTTAGTACCTAACAAGTCGAGCTCTAGACTCTAGGCATGTCGTACTACCTAAGAACAACAAGAAACAAGGTCTTTATGATACTTAATTTTGAAATTTTATTCACTTCAATTAATCATCATTGGTAAGAAATACAAGCAATTAAATCTTAAATGCATAAGCTTGTCTCAATCGAACAAGAGTATAATTCCAATTCTTTAGTTTCATTTAACAAACATGTTAATACATGATTATTCACAATCCAAGAGGCAATTATATCATTTCGATATACCGGGCATCAATTAAAATCAATTGAACACATAACAATAATTTTAGCATCCAAGACATTGAACTACCTACATAGGTATATGTACTCAAAATTAAGCTCTAAATTCTAGCAACCATATAACAATTTCATAACTTCTCATTATTGGATCAATAAACACCAATTCATGCAAAACAACATAGAGACTGCAAAATACACTACTCAATCCATATCCACAAGTTACAATCAAAGTGTCCAATTATTGATTTAAGTTATTCTTCCCTAGTTACCATTACATATGAATTAGTCAAATTTCATGGCAAAGACAAGATCAAATAATAGATTGGTTAGAACCTAAGTTCCAACCCTATGGGAGATTACACTCACTATTCTTCCTACCTATTCTTGAATTTGGATGGCTTTGCGCGTGTCCCTTTGTTGGCCTAATGAATTGCCTTCTTCGATTCACTCTCTTCTTTGCTCTAATCAAACACATATCATACATAAAACATCGGTTAACATCCAACTAAATAGAATGATCTTGATTTATTAAACACCAATTACTAAATTCCTAGACTATGTCTTGATTTGGACAGATTGTATACCCTCTAATGTTAGAAAGCTTACATAACTCAGTTTACAACTATGTATGGCTTGCATTCTAATTATTTTCCAATTAAAGCAGTTTATTCGATAAGGTTAGGCCAAAACAGTGTTTCAAAACTATCCCTGAAATTAAAAGCATGCTTGAGTGGTTCGATTGATCTAAATTCCATATCTATTTAGTTAAATTCTTTTTATAATGCAACATTTCAAATTTCAATTACATTTCTACACTGAAATCAAACTTAATTAAATTCACCTACGTCCTCAATTAGACAAATTTTCCAGACTAGTCCCTATAGGCATGTTTTGCATCTGAATCAACCTAATTGACTTATTTTTCAATAAATTAACACTTCCATCCTCTAGAACACATAATATCTAATAACTTATTCCTACTGAAAATTTTCTAATTTCGAATATAAATCCCTTAATTTCGCAATTTCATGTAAACACAATATTAGAGAAATCCTAAGTATTCTCCTATGGTTCGGCTAACTATTAACTACCAAATTCAACATCTAATTTATATTTTAACATGATTACAATCTTTACATCACTCTAACCGAATTTTTCCAGCATTATACTCAACTCAAAACACCATGAAAAGATTAACATTTCAAGACCCAAGGTTAGAATTGGATATATCTTAGAGTGAGGATCTTACCGAGCTTTCTCCTCTAAATTTCCAAGCTTAAATCCCACTTCATGCAAGAAGAAAATGAATTTTCTCCATGGCTGATCTTTTTCAATTATTCTTCCTTTCTCTAGTTTCCTTAGCTGGCTAGGAGAGGAAATGAAAGAGATGACTTGTGTCATCCAACTAGACTTAGGATTTGTCTAGTTTACCCTTCTTAATTAAGCCTTAAACTTAGGATAGTGGAGGGGCATCCAATGAAAGTTGATTAATTAGCATGCAATCTCAAATGTTATCCCCTCATTCGATTTGATCATTTAAATTTAATCCTTTATTTTTGATTCTCTTAAATTAAAGCCTTGATCAATTTGGTTGATCTAATTTTTTTGATTTTCCAATTTTAATAAAAAATTTAGACAAATAATCCATGTTACTATTAGTTTAAGATTTACGGTGTTACAATTCTCCTCTCCTTAAAAGAAGAATTATTCCTCGAATTCTTACCTGAACTGAATAGATGAAGATATTGCTCTCTCATTGTATCCTCGGGTTCCCAGGTTGCTTCTTCCGTCTTATGGTTTCTCCACAAGATTTTCACCAAAGAAACGTTCTTGTTTCGAAGTCTTTTAATCTCTCTATCAAGAATTTGGACTGGCTCTTCTTCATAGGATAGACCTGGATTTAGTTCGACTTCTTCTGGCTCTAGGATGTGAGATGGATCTGATTGATATTTCCGGGGCATTGAGACATGGAAGACATCGTGAATCTTATCAAACTCACTAGGGAGTGCTAGTCGATAAGCCATTGGACCAATCCTTTCAGTAACTTCGAAGGGTCCGATGAATCGAGGACTGAGCTTTCCTTTCTTGCCAAATCTAAAGACCTTCTTCCAGGGAGAAACTTTAAGGAAAACTTTGTCTCTAATGTTATGCTGGATGTCCCTTCGTTTTAAGTCAGCATAAGCCTTTTGCCTGTCAAAGGCTTGCTTCAATCTGCTGTGAATGATTTGAACTTGCTCTTCGGTTTCCTGAAGCAATTGAGGACCATGAACTTTGTTTTCTCCTAGTTTAGACCAGCATAGAGGTTTTCTACACCTTCTTCCATACAAAGCTTCGAATGGAGCCATTTGAATCGAAGCTTGATAATTATTATTGTAAGCAAATTCTACGAGTGGCATGGATTTCTCCTAGTTCCTTTCGAAGTCGATAACACAGACTCTAAGCATATCTTCGAGCACTTGTATCACTCTTTTAGATTGACCATTGCTTTGAGGATGAAAAGTTGTACTAAGATTCAACTTGGTTCCAAGGGCCCGTTACAAAGTTTTTCAGAATCGAGTTGTGAACCTAGGATCTCGATTAGAGATAATTGAAGTAGGAACTCTGTGTAAACGAATCACTTCTCGATCATACAGGTCATCTAGAGTTACTAGACTATAGTTTATTCGAACATGGATAAAGTGAGTCTACTTAGTGAATCGGTCCACTATTACCCACTTTGCATCACATTTTCTTGGAGTGCAAGGAAGAACGGTTACAAAATCCATAGTGATTCGGTCCCACTTCCATTGAGGGAATTTGAGAGGTTGGAGCAATCTAGTGGAAGCTTGGTGTTCGTCTTTGATTCTTTGAAAGTTCAAAAACTTAGATACATAATCAGTGATGGCTGATTTCATTCCTGGCCACCAATATAAAGATTAAAGGTCTTTAATCATTTTGACAGATCCAAGATGAATCGAGAAGGGACTTCGATGAGCTTTATGTAGAATTTCATTTTTCAATTCTTCATTATTTAGAACACATACTCTATTCTTAAAATATAGCATGCAATTCGAATGAATTGGGAAATCTTGATTGGCTTCTAAGCCAAGCTTCGAGATGATAGCTTGAAGTTTAGGGTCACTTTGTTGTAATTCCTTAATTCTCGAGATTAAACTCGAATGGATTTGAAGCTCGGACATGAATCCTCACTTCTGACACACTCGAAGATCAGCATTTATAGCATTTGAAGCTACAAGATCGAGTAAGAGGATTTAGACAAAGATTCAAGTGGTTACTTGCAAAACAAGGTAAGTGTTCGAATGATTTCTTGTAAAACAAGGAAGAAAATTTTTAATTCAAATATTCAAGGTTTTTAATTTAAATGAATTTACCCAAGTATGGTCTCCAACTGAGGGCATCAACGACCACGTTTGCTTTCCCCGGATGATAATCGATAATTAAATAGTAGTTCTTAAGAAGTTCTAACCATCTCCTTTGCCTTAGATTAAGATCTTTTTTAGTCATAATATATTTGAGACTCTTGTGATTAAATAGATAACACTTTTCACCGTACAAATAATGCCTCCAAATATTAAGAGCGAACACGATCGCATCAAGTTCTATGTCAAGAGTCAGATAATTGAGTTCATGAGGTTTCAATTGACGTGAAGCGTAAGCAACCATATTATCTCCTCGCATCAAGACACATCCTAGACCCGAGTAAGATGCATTGCTATAAACCGTGAATTCTTTTCCCGATTCTGGTTGCATCAGAACTGGGCATGAGTCAAGGCTTGTTTAAGTTGGTCGAAACTTCGTTGTTGCTTCTCCAACTACACAAAAGGCTCGTCTTTTCGAAGAAGCTTAGTTAAAGGCAGGACGATAGTGGAGAATCCCTTAACAAATCTTATATAATATCCGGCTAAGCCGAGAAAGCTTTGGACTTCACTCACATTTCTCGGAGGTCTCCAATCAACAATAGACTGGACTTTCTTCGAGTCTACCTTAATTCCTTGAGTCGAGATGACATGGCCAAGGAATGACACTTCCGGTAGCCAGAATTCGCACTTGGAAAATTTAGTGAACAACTGACGTTCTCGGAGAGTTTGCAAGATGATTCAAAGGTGTTTGGCATGCTCCTCCTTGTTACGAGAGTAGACCAAGATATCATCTATAAAGACGACCACGAATTTATCGAGATAAGGCTTGAATACTCTGTTCATGAGATCCATGAATGCGGTCGGGGCATTGGTTAGCCCGAATGACATTACTAGAAATTCTTAATGGCCGTATCTTGTTCAAGAGTTTTCAAGTTATATTGTAGGTTAAGTTAAATATTAGACAAAAAATTAAAATTTTAATTTATTTGATATTATTTTAATAGAATTTAATTAAAAGTTGAATTAAGAATTATCGTTTTTAAAAAATATTATTTTTTTGAAAAAGTGGCACAAAAATATTTTAATCTAAAAAATGAACAATCACAATTTAGGTCCCTTTCATTTTAAAATTCATTAAAATAGTTAATGATACACCAGCGCATATAATTAGTGCTACATGTCGGTAGAAGTGTTTACTCCAGTATTTTCCTTTATTGCTATAATTTTTCATCTTGCTTCCAATATTATCGGTTAAACATAAACTACACCAAGCTTGATATATAGTGATGCTTTTAGTGGCATTTCAAAGCAAACACCACTAAATTTTTACATATTGCGGCATTCAAAGAACAAACGCCACAAAAGGACAATTCTTGCGGCATTTGTAAAACAACCGCCGCTAAAATGATAAATGGTGGCGTTTTCAGCAAAACGCCACGATAAACAGAGCTTTAGTGACGTTTGTTGGAGAAACACTGCAAATAGAGTTCATGTATAGTGGATTACGCCGCAATAGGTGTTTCTTCAGTAGCGTTTAGTTGAAAACGCCGCAAGCCTGCAGTACTGTAGAACTAAATGTTTTGATATAATAATTGAAAAATGTTTTGGACTAAATTGAAAAGAATTTAAAATATGTTTTTAGTCAAAACGACTTGAAATTATGTTTAAGGGTTTTTAAAAGGCTTTAGAACAATTTAAAACGCATTTAAAATAATCAAAACCAAGCTTTTAATGTAACCGTACCGATACAGTATGTACCATTTCGATACCCTTTAGGGTTTTAACTACAATGATTTTCTAGTAGCCAAACTTCGCACCGATACACTTAGCCGTATCGAAACAGTGTGCTTTAAAATAGCCAAGCGTATCGATACGCACCAGCTTGAAGTGCTCAACGGCTATTTCCTTATCGGGACCGTATCGATACAGATTCAAAGGTATCGATACGCCAAGCTACAAAACTGCATTTATGGTGGGAAATAAAGGCTCCAACGGCTTTAATTCAATCCCAACGGTCCTCAACGGCTACAAACTCAATTAAGAGTATAAAAGGGACCTCCAAGCATCAAGAGATGGTTAGTGCTTCAATTGTCAACAACATTATGATGTCAAATTGTCTTTAGAGCTTAATTGTATATTTCTTGTATAGATAACACCCTTGAGCTAAACATTTTAAGATTTGCTCAAGTGTTTAGGTTTTGGGTGAATGCTTAGAGTTGCAGACATATACCTATTAGAAGGATTTCTATTTTCTTTGAATTTCTCTTGTAAAAGAGTGCTTGATCAAGCTTTGGGTAGAAAGCTTGATCGTTGTAACAATTTCATCCTCATCCGAGAAAAAGGGGATGAATTTCTTAGTGAATTTGGTTGAAATCCTTAGTAGGAAGCTAAGGTAGTGGATGTAGGCTTTGGGTTAGAAAGCTGAACCACTCTAAATCTTTGTGTTCAAATCTTACATTTTTTAGCTTCCACAAAACACCCAAAAATCAACCTTCTCCACCACTTAGCAATCATCTCGGTTGTGACCATCGAGCCCAAAAATTGGTATCAGAGCGAGGCTTAATTGATCAGGATTAACATCCTATTGAGGTGATCCGTGAAGCTTGATACAACAATCCAACCAACTAAAGCAATGGCGCTGTCCATCGACAAGCCACCTTTCCTCGACGGGACCAACTACGCTTAGTGGAAGACGAGAATGATGTTCTTTATCAAATCCAAAGACTACAAGCTTTGGGACATTATTGAGGATGGTACGTTCGTACAACAAAGAAGCAAGGCGAAATGGAGTGCCGACGACTGCAAGAAGATGGAACTAAATTGCAAGGCTTTGCACTTCATCTTTTGTGCACTTAGCCTCAACATCTATGAGAAGATGTCTTCTTGTGAAAGTGCCAAAGAAGTTTGGGACAAGATTGAAGTTACATATGAGGAAAAAAACGAAGTAAAGGAGACCAAGACCGGTCTCCTCAACCACGAGTATGAGAACTTAAAGATGGATCCGGAAGAGGACATTGAGAAGATGTTTCATCGATTCTCCACTATCACCAATGGACTAAAAGGCTATGGATAAGTCATTCCAGAAGAAAAACTTGTTCGAAAGCTTATCTACTCCCTCCCGAGTCATGAGACTCGAAAAAGACCGCCATCATCAAAGCTAAAAAGCTTGATGAACTCATGGGGTCACTTCTCACTCATCAAATCATGAAGAAAGACAAAAAAGATGAGAAGAAGAAGGAAGCGATAAGAAAGATGGGGAAGAAGAAGATCATGGAGCTAGGCATCAACGCGAGTGTCGTTGCTCTCAAATCCTCAACATGCCATCATGTAGAACTAAGTGAGGAGGAAAGCGAAGATGAAGAGATGACTTATCTCTTCAAGAAATTCACCCGGTTCATGAAGAGCAAGACGGATAAATCCAAGCATGAATCGAAGAAGAAGATGACAGAATCCCACAAGTCAACAAAAAGGGGTCATCTTCAAAGAAAGCATATATGTCGACATGGAGTAATGAAGACTCCACCGATGATGAGGTAGCCCACCTATGCTTTATGGCCCTCAATGAGGGGGAGGTAACTTCTAACTCATCTAGTTCAAATTCATATTCTTTTGATGAGTTACAAGATGCCTATGATGATTTACTTTTGAAATTTAAGGCATCATTTTCAAAGAACAAAAAATTGGTTTCAAAATTGAAAAGGGAAAATGATTTGCTTTCCAAAACAAATCTAGAGTTTGAAGCAAAACTTAAAGATTTTGAGCTTAAAGTTTTAGACTTACAAAATTTGCTTCAAACGATTGAAAAAGATCTTCAAAGAGAGATAGATGATCTTAAGATGGAAAAAGATTTGATTTTCTATGAACTTCAAAAGAAAAACAATTTGGGAAAATCAAAATTTTATGTTAGACAATCTAGTGCTCCTAGATTTTTGAATGGAAAAGTTTTTAGAAGTATTTGGGTCCCAAAAGGACTAAATACTTCAACTAAAAAGGATGAAGTTGAAAAATAGATTCCTAAGGGGACAAAACTATGTGCAACTAACGTCTATGGATCCAAAGCAATTTGGATACCAAAAACTATTTGATTGTCTTGTTTAGGTGTGATGGAGAGTGATCAACAAGTCCAAATTTGAGGGAGAGCTCCATGCACACAAGGAAGAACACTTGAAGAAGGAAGGCTTCACATCCTCCCTTGAGTTCAAGTGTGGTAAAATCTAGTTGTTTTATTTGTTTAATTTGATTAATTTTTTTTATTTCAACTAGATTATCATATATGTTGAACTAACTTTATTTGATGCTTTGAGTAAGGGGAGCAAATTTTAAAACCAAAAGTTTTTAATTGTGTCATTTTTTTTACCTCTTAAGTTATTTTGAGCCTAATGTCTTCTTAAATTCTTTTTGATATAACAAAAAGGGGGGAAGTGGTTTGAAAAGTTGATTTTTCAAGAGAATAAGGGGGAGATTTAATTTCATTCAAATCTTAAATCTCTTATTCAAAACTTTAAAATACTAAGGGGGAGAATCCCAAATTATTTTTCAAGTTGGCTTTATTATATCAAAAGGAGGGAGATTGCAGAACTAAATGTTTTGATATAATAATTGCAAATGTTTTGGACTAAATTGAAAAGAATTTAAAATATTCTTTTTTCAAAACAACTTGAAATTATGTTTAAGTGTTTTTAAAAGGCTTTGGAAAAATTTAAAACGCATTTAAAACAGTCAAAACCAAGCTTTTAATATAACCGTACCGATATTGTATGTAACCGTATCGATACTCTTTAGGGTTTTAACTACAGTGATTTTCTAGTTGCAAAAACTCATACCGATACGCTTAGCCGTATCGATGCGGTGTTCTTTAAAATAGCTAACGACTAATTCACGTACCGATACAGTTCTATCATGTACCGATACGTCCAACTACCCCTAACGATCATTTTCCCAACGGAATTTAAATTGCAGGACCGTACCGATATGCACCTACTTGAAATGATCAACGACTATTTCCTCATCGGGACTGTATCCATACGGATTCAAGGGTATCGATACGCCAAGCTGCAGAACTGTATTTATGGTGGAAACTAAAGGCTCCACTGGCTTTTAATTCAATCCCAACGGTCCTCAACGTCTACAAACTCAATTAGGAGTATAAAAGGGACCTCCAAGCATCAAGAGATGGTTAATGCTTCAATTGTCAACAACATTATGATGTCAAATTGTCTTTAGAGCTTAATTGTATATTTCTTGTATAGACAACACTTGTGAGCTAAACATTGTAAGATTTGCTCAAGTGTTTAGGTTTTGGGTTAGTACTTAGAGTTGCAAACATATATCTATTAGAGAGATTTCTAGTTTGCTTTGAATTTATCTTGTAAGAGAGTGATTGATCAAGCTTTGGGTAGAAAGATTGATCACTGTAACGGTTTTCTCCTTATCCGAGAAAAAAGGGACAAAATTCTTAGTAATTTGGTTGAAATCCTTAGTAGGAAGCTAAGGTAGTGGATGTAGGCTTTGGGTTAGAAATCCGAACCACTCTAAATCTTTGTGTTCAAATCTTACATTGTTAGTTTCTACAAAAATCAACCTTCTCCACCATTTTGCAAGCATCTTGGTTGTGACCATCGAGCCCAACAAGTATGATATCTGATATATCTAAAACACACACATACTTAGGTTTTGAAAAAAATCCCTCACCCTGATCCCCAAATCAAACCCTAATTCCCCCTTCAATCGTGTCTCTTGCTCTCGCAGCCTTACCGGCCAAGCGTCCTCGTCGGCTCGTCCCTCGCCGTCGGTAGCAGCTCAAACTTAGATGCGTTTGAAAAACAAAATGCCACTAAAAGTCAGGCTGTTGTGGGCTTTGCAAAATAAAATGCCACTACAAGTTAGGCTATTGCGGTGTTTATAAATAAAAGCGCCACTAGTAGTCAGGCTATTGCGGCATTTGTAAATAAAAGTGCCACTAAAAGTCAGGCTATTGCAGCGTTTGTGTATAAAACGCCACTAAATATCACAAGCATATAGAGTCATTTTAAATATCAAAAGTCGCTATAGATATTGACCTTTGGCGGCGTTTTTTATTCACAAACGCCTCTAACTATTGCGACACTAGATTCAACGGCACTTCTCGCGGTGCTTTATCTAACAGCGCTTAAAAATGTCGCTAAAAACTTGTTTTGCTGTAGTGATATAAATTACTTTGAAATTTTCAATTTCAAATAAATTATTAAAAAGAAAAGTTAAAAGTAACAAATTAAGCGTAAAATAGATAATACATGAGATTGGACAAAACTTAATCCAACTTAATAATTTATTTTTAAAATTTTGATTTATTCAAGTCAATTGGTACCTCAACAACATAAGTAATTACATTTAAATTTGAACAAAAACTCAAAGAAATATATTTAATTCAACTCAAATTGAAAACAAATAAAGTTTGAATAATAAAATATTACTCATAAACTCCAATAACTCGAACTTTATCCACTCGACTCGATCCAATCTAGTACTCATATCTAAGTATACATGTTATATTTTAATATTTTTTTTGCTAAGCAAGCTTTTTATTATTAGTAAAATTTATGTCGTCGCTGGGAGCCTCATTAAAAACCTCCCTAAACCTAGGTGGAGGAAAAGAGTACACCGCAACAAGGCTACAACCAAATAACACAACATCTCAAAGACAAAGCCAAGTTACTTAATCCAATCTACACTGGTTGTACGCATACAATCCTATCAAGCCACAAAAAAATCTGAAATTACCACCAAGCTTTGAATAGTTTGACTCAAGTCATTCCAAATTTTTTTAGGTGGTCTGCCATTCCATTTCTCACTCTTGGTACGTACTCAAACTTGATCTTCTTTATTCTTCTTACCAGTTCATCTATTTCCTAAAAGATATTTCACCAACGCCATGGCCTTAAAAGTTAGTTTTCTATCCAATTCAAAGCGACTTGAGAGTCAGATTCAATAATTAGATTTGTCTTCCCTACCCATCCATCTTCATCGAACACAATTAGGGTCGTCTAGATAGCCATGATCTTTGCATAAGCTGCTCCTATAATTTCTACTGGTCTTGAAAATAATGCTAGTACATCTCCCGAACTTGATCTCAACACGCCACCACATCCTGCTGCTTTAATGTAATAAACTCCATCTACGTTAAACTTTGATGTTCCCTCTTGTGGAGGGATCCACCGCGCAGCCTCTTCGATCTTCTCGGGTAACACGCAGTGAATTGGTTTGTTCCACCAATTTCCATCGTTCAACAGCAGGTTGTCGTTCACCACTTTAATCCAGATCAATGCTCTCATCTTCACATTGAAAAGTATATCTTTTTGAGAAGTAGATTTATAATTAAACACCTTCTCATTCCTGGCTAACCACAAGGTCCACATGGCCGTGACTATCGTAATATGCCATAAGGATTTTGTCGAACCTGTCCAAGAATAAGAAAAACAAAATGATAAAAATCATCTATATTTACTAGATTTGGCCAACAGATCATCCACCATTTGCAGAAGTTTCTCCAAAAGCAACTTGCAAATTTGCATTCCACGAACAAGTGTGAAATAATCTCTTCCGTTTGTCCACACCAAGGGCAGCCACAAGTCTTTACAACCTGTGAAACTCTTCGTAAAGAGCCTTGTTCCCATTTCATCGATCCTCCCAAAACAACACATTTTCCCCATTTCCCAATCTCCACCTAAACTCTTTTGGTGCCATCCATCTATTCAGTTTTTCATCAAGCAGATTTCTTACAACCCCCTTCCAAATGGTCTATGCCTTTCCCCCCAAATTACAACTCGCAATTCAGTGTTGTTTTTGTTTCCCATACTTTGAAAAATGATCTTCCTCCATAGAGCTTCTTTTTCTTGTTAAAAACCACCAGCCCTACTTAGCTAGTAACGCTTGATTCTTTGCTTTTAAGTTCACCACTCCCGCACCTTCTTTCTTCTTCGGTGTTCACACCTTGCCCCAATTAACTCTGCACATTTTCTTTGAACTTGTAGTGGTTCCCCAAAGAAAATTCCTCCTAATTCTGTCAATTTTCTCCAATACTTGCTTCAGAATTTTGAAGATGGATAAATAATATAGTGGCAGTGCAGAGAGTACTGAGTTAAAGAGGATGATTCTGCTCGCGAATGATATAGAACGACTTTTCCATCCCGACAGCTTTTTACTAAATCTCTCCACTACAAGATCCCATGTACTTATCCTTCTCGGATCTACCCCTAAGGGTATACCCAAGTAGTTAAAAGGGAGGGTACTTGTTTTGCAACTACATTGTTCCGCCTGTGAGCGTAGTTTTTCAGCCTTGACATTTATCCCAACTAAGCACGATTTATTAAAATTTATACTCAATCCCGAACACACCTCAAAACAACTCAAGATTCTTTTCATGTTAACCATATTATCTTCAGTAGGCCTTAGGAAGAAAATGATGTCATCCACAAATTGGAGATGCGTAATCGAGTCATTAGGAATAAGATTATGGATTCCTTCGATCATACCCCTCTCCCCTGCTTTCCTAACCAGCAAATGTAAAGCCTTAGTGACTGTGGTGAAAAGAAATGGGGAAATAGGATCCCTCTGCCTCAAACCTTTACCCATTTTGAATTATTTAGTCGGCGAACCATTTATTAAAATAGATACCTTGGCCGTGGTGACACATTCCATAATCAGCCACACCATTTAGCTCCAAATCCCATTTGGTCTAGCACCATAATTAAGAAATCCCATCTTACACAATCGTAGGCATTCGAAAAGTCAAGCTTAAGGACTACTCTCCATTTTTTGCTTCCTTCTTGCTGTAACGAATGTATAACTTCGTTTGCGATCAGAATCCCATCAAAAATCTGCCTCCCCTTGATGAATGTGCATTGGGTTTCACTAATCATCTTATTTAACACCCCACTGATTCTCCTTGAGAGCACTTTTGAGACAATTTTATACACCGAGCTTACTAAACTAATCGATCTGTATTCAGAAATGTTCACAAGATTTTCAGATTTTGGAATTAAGGCAATAAACGAAGAATTGACATTGCTCGGTAATTTTCCAGTTTTCCAGAATATCATCATAGTCTCCAGAAGATCTTCTTTCACTATATCCCAACACTCCCTGAAGAAACTAGCGTTAAATCCATTCGGCCCTGGTGCTTTTGATTCATCGCAGTTCCAAACTTCTTCCTTAATTTCCTTTAAAGAAAACAAAACTTCCAGTGATTCTACATCCTCCGTTGACAGTCTCTTAAAGTCAAGATTGAAAACTGCTTCCCATCGTCTTGATTTTATACTAAACTGGCTAAAAAAGTGGTCAAACACTTTTTGTTTCATCTTTTTCGGGTTTTCTACTTCAGCCAATCCCATATTTTTCCCATGGATCACATTTCGCTTTGCTCTTACCTTTACCATCTTGTGAAAAAAATTTGTGTTGTTATCGCCCTATTTCAACCATCCCATTCTTGCCTTTTGCCTCCATAAATCTTCTTGAGCTTTTAGACAGTCCCAAAGCTGCAGTTTCTTTAACTTCAATTCTTCTTGTACTATAGCGTCTATCTCACCTTCATCACCAGCCTTTTTAATCTCATTTATCCTTTTTTCCAGTTTTGTGACTGTAGCATTGTAATCTTCACATTTTGCGCTCCAACATCTAATAGTTCCTTCACTTTCTTGAGTTTTACTGGTAGACTCTTCCCTTTTGTTCATTTTCTCCCATCATGTCTTTTATAACCTTTAAGCATCCAGCGTACGAGAGCCAAGCATTTATCATTTTAAATGGTCTTGGTCCCCAATTAATCTTCTCGTTGCTGAGAATTATCGAGATGTGATCTGAAACCAGCCGAGGTAAGCCACGCAAATACAGGTCACCATTTTTCATCAACCAATCATCTTCCACCAAGAATCGGTCTATTCTGCTTCTTCTATTTCTGGGACCTCACACATATTACATTTTTCGATAAAATTCTTGAACTCTTCAATTGATGTTTTTCTTTAACCACCTCCATTTCTTTCTTCCCTGCTTCTAATTGCGTTGAAATCACCACACGTAAACTAGGGTGGATTTCAGATGTTCCTTAGTAGCACAAGTTCATTCCATAAGAGTTTTTTATTCAAAAAATCACAGTATGCATAAATATTAATCCAGGTGCAGGTTAAGTTAACATCTACCCATTTTCCAGTAACAATGATATACCTGGTTTTCGTTTCGCTCTTCTGTGCTGTGAATTTCTTTTTGTCCCATATTGTAATTAAGCCTCTCAAACGCCCTGACGCCGCTGAAAACAAATAATCAAATTCATCATCATACCATAAACACCCCACCTCTTCTTCACTAAAAAATTCTTTCTTTGTTTCCCGGAGCATCACCATCTTGAGTTTGTTAACTCCGATTACCTTCCTTACTGTCGACATCTTCACAGATGATCCCAAGCCTCTCGTGTTCCATGAAAGCACCCTCATCCTTCACTCTTGGCTTGCTTTAAATCCCCTTATTTCGGTGATCACTTTCTTCTAGTGTCTCTATTTCTTGCACTACTTCAATTTCGTCTCCTCTGATTTCGATCCCTAACTCTTTCCCCACCTCTAAAGTCTTCTCTGCTTCTCTTGTAAATTTATCCCATCTCGCATGCAAATCTGAATCCGTTAACGATCTTCCTTCTAACTCGTATTTGTCATACTCCTTGCCTTTGTTCTCGAATCTTTTCTTTGCTCGGTCCCTTTTTTTCCTCTCAGCTTCGGTTAGGTCTTTATCTTGGTATTCCTGGAGCGATCCATATTTTTTTTCTTTTCTAACAACAATCTTCTTTGTTCCTTCAAACTCGGGGAGATTAAGCTTTTGTGCACCTTCTTTCGGATCACTGTCTTCCTTAGAGAATTTGATTGTTGTCTTCCCCTCTTTTTCCGAATCCTCTTCATTTGGGTTTTTTAGGTTATCCACCTCTTCTTCCCAAGATACCATTTGACCCGTTCGACTAGCTGGCCCAGTAGCTTCATTCATTTCAATGTCTGAAGCCTCTTCGTTGTGTTGAATTTCATTTTTATTAAATCCCATTAGTTCCAGATCATCCATAATATTCTTCGAAATTGGGCTTGTGGTAGCGTCCTCCTTCGAACTTTGTCTCACGTCCACTTTATTCTGGACAATTTCAGCCCAACTCGGTCCACTCCTTGATGGACTATTCAAGTTGACATTTGCCAGCAAATCTTCCTCTTTGACCCCTGATCTACTCTTTGGAAGGAATCTCTATGTCAACAACAACCTCGGACTTGTCACCCTCCACCTTCTTTTTTTCTCGAGTGACTTCCTTCTTCATTGTCTTCTTTAAGACTTTGAATACTCAATCCTCTTCTCATAAAGTCTTCATTTAATCCATCCTCGTCATTGAGAATCTTGTATCCCAAACCTTTGGAATTCTCCCTCTGAGATGTGCTCGCCGTAGATTTCGTTGAACTTCTGTTTGACAACGTTTCTGCATGCTTCGTCGGTTTATCATTGTGTTTCTGCTCTTGTCTTCTACACGTTGACAATACTGTAGTGACTTCTAAGACGTTAATTTGAAATATATCTCTTCCAACCTCCAGCTCCACAACTTCTTCAATTCTCTGTATCATCTTTGTCGAGATTAAAACCAATAGCTTCTCACCGTCATAACATTGTGCAGCGTTTTCCCCTAGAGCGATTACGGAACCCTATAATTTTGCTATCATTCTGAAAGTTTCTTGATTTCAACAACGCAACGGAATTCCCCTAAATTCGACCCAAGTGACTCTTTCAGATATTATGAAGGATTCTGACCAATATTTAATTTTGACAAACACTTCTTCAAGAATACACCATTTTTGTTCTCCAAACAGATTACGTAATTCCTCATCTGGAACTTCCACCAGAAATTTTTATCCACCCAAACTTGTAACAATGAGTTCTCCAGGCCCACATCTATGCAATATGTCCCTAACATTTTCTGCTGAACAAGCCGTCGCCATGGATCCTATTAGGCACTTGCTCAGTTTCCACAGTGTCTCATCCTCTACGTGCCCTTGTATCAACTTGGGTGATTGATCTTATGTCTTACTGGATTCACCTTTCCCTACTACTTGGTTTTTGATGTTGTTTGCAATGTGTGCGTAGCTCTTCTTCACCTCAGTTGGTTTGAACGGTTCCTGACCTTTACCTTCTTTTGCTTTCACCTGAACCTCGTTTTTTCCCAGACTTTTCTCCAATATGAATCCCTTCCTTTATATTTTTCCACGGAAACTGACAATCGAAAACCATATAATCGAAATCCATTTAACCTTTCTATAGCTCTATCAGCATCCTTTCTATTTGAGAAACGCACAAATCAAAATCTTTTACCAGTTCTGTCTAGTTTATTTGCGATAAAAGAATCCACTAAGTCTTCATGTCTTCCAAATGTCTGGCGTAATCCACTCCAGTGCAGCTTTGTTGGTAAGTTGCTAACAAACAACGTGACTATCCCTCTGTCATCTACTTGATTCCTGTAGCCGTCCTTGTAGTCCTTGCTATCGCCATGAACATACTGCATTTATATATTAACTATTACTTGATGAATCTCTGACCATCGAACATTATTTTAAATCCTCAATCCTCTATAAACTCAAATTTATGTTATCTAGAGAAAATTTAAATAATATCAAGGACAAAAGACTCTTTATAATTCTTTTCTTCAAACCTCTAACTCAAAAACTCTTAAAATGAGCTTTTTCAAATTGAGAAGTTTCACCCAAATCCGTTATTAAAATACTCTATTTACCAAACATCTAAATTAACGGATTTGACAGATTAAATCTCTAAAAATAGTTCAAACATCTAATTTTTGTTGAAAAAGTTGTTTACCAAACGATGCCTCTATTTTTTTTCATCACTTTGACTCGATTATTTGCAGTTTCATATTATTATTATTTATTTTTTGACCATATTTTATTTGTTTTCTCATTTTCTAATTGCAATATAGAATCGTCAAACATGATTAACATTCTAAAACTTTTGATACACTAGCGGTGGAAACTAAAAGTTTCCACAAACGCCTTAGTTTTAGAGTTTAGGGACTTAGTTTAGGGTGTAGGGTTTAAGGGTATAAGTGTAGAGGTTTAGAATTTAGTGATTGTGGATAAAATTTAGGTTTTATAGGTTAAAACCTAAAACTTCAATATGTTACCTTAAGACCTAAACCCTAACAATAAACCTAAATTCTATTCACAGACACTAAATTCTAATCTTCTACACCTAAACCCCTAAACCCTACACCCTAAACTAAGTCCCTAAACACTAAAACTAAGGAGCTTGTGAAAAATAAAAGTTTTCACTGCCAGTATATTGGATATAAATTCATATATGGTATTTTGATTGTTTTCTCAACTAAGTCCCTAAACACTAAAACTAAGGAGCTTGTGAAAAATAAAAGTTTCTACTGCCAGTGTATTGGATATAAATTCATATATGGTATTTTGATTGTTTTCTCAATTTGTAATTATAATATAGAATCGTCAAATATGGTTAACATTCTAAAAAGTTTAGATACACTGGCGGTGGAAACTAAAAGTTTGCAGAAGCGCCTTAGTTTTAGGGTTTAAGGACTTAGTTTAGGGTGTAAGGTTTAGGGGTATAAGTGTAGAGGTTTAGAATTTAGTGATTGTGGATATAATTTAGGGTTTATAGGTTAAAACCTAAAACTTCAATATATTACCTTAAGACCTGAACCCTAACCTCTAAACTCTAAATAATAACAATAAACCCTAAATTCTATTCACGATCACTAAATTCTAATCCTCTACACTTAAACCCCTAAACCCTACACCCTACACCCTAAACTAAGTCCCTAAACACTAAAACTAGGGAGCTTGTGAAAACTAAAAGTTTCCACCGCCAGTGTATTGGATATAAATCCATATATGGTATTTTAATTTTTAAAGTTTCACCTCATTTCATTATTAAATCAAGAATATAAAAAAAATTGAAAAATATCCTGTAAAAAAGTGACAGTAACTTGACTAGCCTAGCATGGTGTCTTATCATCTCTGCTACAATTTTCATCAGCAGCGAAGAACCTTTTCCAGCAAGGGTGCTTACTCCAGACCTCGTCGACCATGGCATCGATGGGCACATTTCTGGTCTCAGGTAACAAGAAACACACGAATATTCCCATGGCGAGTATCCAGGCAGCGAAGAAGAAGAATATTAAGGCGCGCATACCGCACAGCATGGACAAGAATGCCTGAGCTATGATGAAGGTGCAAAGCATGTTGGAGCTGACCGCACACGCGAATCCAGCCGTTCTTGTCTCCAGAGGGAATGTTTCACTAGGTATGAGCCACCCAAGAGGACCCCATGACCATGCAAAAGCCGACACAAACAAACACACCAGCACCACAACCCAAATCGCTTCGGTTTTTGTTAGTGTATCCGTGGAGTGCAGGTGAAGTCGAAGAATTAACCCAATCGCAGCCTGCAAATATCACACAATATTACTTGCTCAACATGGTGGCCGTGGCAGATTAGGATGTTAAAACTGATGGATGCAAATGCAATGCATACCTGGCTTATAAACATCTGAACACAGGCTTGAAGAAGTAGTATCCTCCTACCAAACCTATCGACCGAATAAATCGAGACCAGGGTACAGAAAACATTCACGAGTCCAGTAATCACCGAGGACAACAACGAAGCGTCGTTCTTGAATCCGACAGTTTGGAACAAGACGGGAGCATAAAACATGATGGCATTGATCCCTGTAAACTGTTGAAAAACTTGAAGCATCACGCCAATAACCAGAGGGGGCCTGCTGCTCCGATTCATGAGTTGCTTGAAAGCATTGCGCTTCATTCCCCGGGCAATTTCACTAGCTTTCACAATCTGCTGGAACTCGAGATCCACTTCCTTGACACCCCGTATCTTTTGCAGTGCTGCATGCCCCGACGACTCCTTTCCACGCTCGACCAGGCTCGCTGGTGTTTCCGTGATGATCAAAGAACCTAACAACAATATGACAGCCGGTACGCCGGCAATCCCCAAAGATACTCTCCATCCGTAAGGGTGCAATGTTGATGTCCAATAGTTGACCAGATTTGCAATAAATATCCCTATGGTTACAAGCAGTTGAAACAGAATATTGACGGCTCCACGACGATGGACCGGGGCGATCTCTGACAGGAACAATGGAACAGCCTGCACAATCAGTTTTATCAGTCACCGTAGCAATTGAATATGTATGTATGTATGTATGTATGTATGGTTTTTATCCGATCTAACCTCGTTGCCAAAGCCAACGCCAATGCCAAGGAGCACACGCCCAATAATAAGCATCCAGAGGTACTGAGCACAGGAACTTAAGCCAGCTCCAGCGACGAAAAATACAGAAGCCGCTTGAATCGTCGGCTTCCGCCCAAATTTGGCGCAAACTATTGAAGCGACAAAGCTGAAAACAAGAGCAGCTAGGTAAAGTGAAGACGTAAAAAGCTGAAGAGATTGATCATTGTATTTGCAGTAATTGTCCTCCTTTGCATGCATCTTTCTTTCATGGACTTTGGGAAAGAATTTAATCAAGAAATCGTCCATGGCCGTCACCCCACCTGCATGTGTAAAATAAATTCATTTGAGCAACAATATTTGATTTCAAATCTTAAATACAAAGCTAATCATGTAAAACAAAGTATAAATGGAACTGAAAACTGGATATATATATATATGATAATATAATGGAAGAGAGAGGTTAACCTGAAATTCCAATGTCGTAGCCAAACATAAGGCCACCAAAAGCAGCAAGAATCCAACATATTACGTTATAAAAATTGACTTTTGATTGGTAGATCGGACTTGCGCTCATCTTTCTATAAGTTCCTTTTTCCCGTTAACTGAAGACGAGAGATTTTTTTTTGCTGTACAAGAGGGATAATGTTGATTTGAGATTATTTATAATCGATCAATTAAGAAATTAATAAACCATTTGACTCCAATAAGGACTACTAATTTTATTTATCATCAAATTCTAATTCTCTATATATTTTTTTAAATATACATTAATTCTCTTACCATGTTTATTAGTATCAAATGTAATTAAATTACTATGTAAATCTAAATTCTAAATAAACAAAAATCTTACCCGTATTAAAAATAAACTCTAACATTCTTGTTTTTTTTATTAATTTAAAAAATTAGTGGGTTGAGGAGTACTAAACTACGTTGTTGTTGTTTTATGTCTAAAACTTATATAGTGATATATTTTAACTAAAATTTAAATATTTTTAATATTGATTTTTTACCGAAATCTTTTCTACCAGTAATAAAGTATCGTGACTTATATTTTAACTAAATTATGTTGTTGTTTTATGTTGTTTTGAATTAGGGTTTTGTTTTAAAGGTTTAGTGTTTAAGGTTTTTAGGGTTCAATGTTTTATGATTTAAGGTTTAAAGGTTTAGGGTTTAAGGTTTAAGGATGTAGGGTTTTAGGGTTTTTTTATGGTTTTAAGGTTTTAGTGTTACTGTTTATATTTAGGGTTTTGGTTTTATGTGTTTTAGTTTAGGGTTTAGGGTTTTATTTTTTGATTTTGGGTTCATGATTTTTATTTCGGGTTTCATTTTAGGGTTTAAAATGTTATATTTAAGAATATATATTAGTATATATGTATGTATCATGTATGTATATATCAATGTATGAACCCTAAACCCTTAAATCCTAAACATAAACCATTAAACCATAAACCTTAAACCCTAAGCCCTAAAGCATAAACCCCAATATATGTATCTATCAATGTATGAACCCTAAACCCTAATCCATAAGCCCTTAAATCCTAAACCAAAATCCCTAAACCGTAAACCCTAATATGTATGTAACTATGTATGTATAATAATGTGTGCCCTAATATGTATGTAACTATGTATGTATAATTAGTGTGTGTGCGCGCGCGTGACCCCTATCAAGATATGAATCATTTATTGATATTTTTGTTCGTTCTACTCCCCAAACTTTAAATTTAGTACAAATTGACCCCTATTTATTTTTTATGATTTAGTCCAATGTTTATCATTTTAAATATTTAATTTAATATTTTTGTTCATTATAGTCACAAAAAGGCTAACTATATTCTTATTCCAAATTGACCTGACCCCTATTCATTTTTTTGCAATTTAGTCACGTAATTTTAATATGATAATATTTTATTCATGTTATTCCCTAAAATTTTATTTTTCACCAAAATTTACCCTTATTATTTTATAATTTTTGTGATTTACTCCAATATCTTAGATAGTAGACATGGATCATTTGCTGATATTTTTGTTCATTCTAGTCCCTAAAATTTAAATTTAGTACGAATTGACCCATATTATTTTTGTAATTTACTCTAATATTTTACAAATGAAACATTAAATGATATTTTTGTTCATTCTACGACTGCCTATTGCCTAATATTTCTTTTTAATGTGATTCGTGTTCGTCAATCGTCAAGGGCATTGAATAATTAGCTCAAAATGAATGACCAACCTAAAGTCTATCGACCTAAACGGCTAAACCCGAATTAACTCGGCCTGAAATGAAACTGACTTGAAATTATACGAGCTGAAATGAACCCGACCTGAAATGAACCCGACATGAAATGAACTCGACCTGAAGTCAATCCTAACCCGAATTAAGCCGTCAACTAACCATTTTGACCCGACCTGAAATGAACCCGGCCTGAAGTCAATCCTAACCCGAATTAACCCGTCAATTAACAGTTTTGTCCCGACCTGAAAAGAACCCGATCCGAAATGAACTCGACCTGAAATGAATCCGATCTGAAATGATACCGACCTGAAATGAACCCGAACCCAACCCGAATCGAGTTAAAACAAAAAGACGACCTGAAATGACATGTAACCGATTTGACCCGATCTGACAGAACCCGGCCTGAAACCTAACTGATTACCTGTTTTTACATCCCTAAGTGCACGTGCAGCATGAACCATCAAAACAAACATAAAAAAGATGGGATAATATTTTTCTACTCAGCAAAAGTGTTTTGTTTATAAATGATCTAAAGAGGCGAAGTTGCCGATACATAGCGAAAAAGGCAATAGTCACAAAACTCATAAAGACAACCTTAGTTACTCTACATGTACCACAATCCGTAAAAACTATCAAAATTACAACCCCAAACCCTAAACACTAATTTCACAAATATAATTATCAAATTATTTCATATAAATAACCCTAAATGCTAAACTTAAACTCTAAACCTTAAATGCTAAACCCCAAACCCTAAATATTAACTGTAAGTGTTTATGGTTTTAGTATTTAGTGTTTGGGGTTTAGGGTTTAGCATTTAGAATTTAAGGTTTAGGGTTATTATGTGAAATAAATTCGATGATCATGAAATTAAAGTTTAGAGTTTAGAGTTTGGGGTTTAAAGTTTAGAGTTTAGTATTTAGTTTTTTGGGTTTATGGTTTAGCATTTAGTTTTAAGGTTTATGGTTTATGGTTTATGGTTTACCATTTAGTATTATATATGTGAAATTAGTTCGATGATTATATATGTTGAATTAAAAGAATAAATGTAGAGAATAAGACATATATATATCTAATTGAGTAAATTTAAGCACAAGGTTAGGTTTGGTGCAGTGGTTATGCCGTTGTTAGTTACTCTGTGTTGCCTTGGTTCGATTCCCTTGTCAAGCATATAGCTTAAATTTTTTTATTAATTTAAAATTAGGACTAAATTGAAAGAATGTGTAAATAACAAGGACCAAATGTGTAATTATACACCTATTTTTTTAACTGTCATGTAATCCTACCATTAAGCTCTAACGGTTGGTGGTCACATTGATTAATTAGCATCCAATGAAAGTTGATTAATTAGCATGCAATCTCAAAGTTTATCCCCTCATTCGATTTGATCATTTAAATTTAATTCTTTATTTTGCATTTTCTTCAATTAAAGCTTTGATCAATTCGGTTGATCTAATTTTTTTGATTTTCGATGTAACCCCCTCGTCCCGGTCTGGCCGGATGACCGGTCCGAGTGAGCTACACGGGGAAAACCGAAGCGAAACCCAAAGGATTCCCCCTCGGTTAGCAACCCTATTTTTTTTCTTTTTATATTAATCTTGCCTAGATGAATATTAGGTCCTATGTGGTTCACAACAGCGGAAAACGATCAAAGGAAAAACGCATTCGAAACACAGCCATGCAAAAATAGGCAATTTTAAGCTTATAAGGCAGGCAGTATCGATACCCTTGACAGGGGTATCGATACCCCCCCTTCTGGGTCAACCCAGGAAGTCAACACGAGAGGACCGTATCGATACCCTTACCAGGGGTATCGATACCCTCTTCCTCGGTCAACCTTCCTTGGTCAACATATTAGACCCGTATCGATACTCGGGACCCAGTATCGATACGCTCCAATCAAACTCCCAACTCCAAATTACAGAGACTTTGGAGGGTATCGATACCCTAAGGGTATCGATACCCCAGGCAAAATCTGGGACATTTGGGCAAGAGAGTATCGATACCCTAACCAGGGGTATCGATACCCCCTGCACTGCAACACCTCAATCTCAACTAAAACGACCCCAACTCGACTCTACATGCATTTCTCGACTCACCTAAGCGTATACCAACATGCAAGCACACATAATTAAGCCATGGGTGTCATTCAAACATGGATTTAAGCTTTCGTACATAGCATTCAAATCAAGGAGCAATATAGGCAATAATAAGCATACATGAAGGCTCAAATGGTCTTAAAAGCACAAGTCAAACACAAGAGGTTTGCAAACATACATAAGGCAACCTAAACACCCTAAAGCATGTCATCATACACACCAACAATCATCAAGGTATTACATGCATACAATCCATAATTAATTCAAACATCAACATTAGGTATTAACAACAATAAGCCAACTCAAAGGAGTCTAGATACAAGCTCCTAAAACACGTAGCATTTCCCATTGCTAGACTATTACATTATTTAATTAAACCATACTTGAGCAAACCACCACACGCTTGGACGCCCTTATCTTGCTCCTTGCTAACTCCAAGCTAAAAATCTGCATTGTCGGAAAAAGGAGAGCGTAAGCATAAAGCTTAGTGAGCGGAGCTCTAAAACATAACTACGACAATGCAGGGTTCAAAGTTCTCTTTAAATAAAGGCCAACACCAAAAGATCCATTCAACTATCTAATCCTCTTACTAACATGCAAGTTCAACCACAATTCAACAATATAGGCATTACTCTTCATGGTATGCGTGAGGACATAATCCTAGATTAAAGCAAAACAATATGGAGACAATGATATAGTGAGATACAACATGAACATTACATGGCATGCACAAGCATAACCAAAACACACACGGTGGGACTACACATCACCGTTTCGACTAGTAGTTTTCCAATGGGACTACACATCAAAGTACTCTTCTACTAGTCACTACCGGTGGGACTACACATCACCGGAGTCTTATACCATTCGCTACCGGCGGGACTACACATCACCGGAGCAACGACAACCATCACGTGAGGTTCGACACCAACCATGCAACACGATGCACAATTACTACCATACGACATGTACCCACTATATCATGCACAACCAAAACAAGATGTAACGAAAACCACAATTAAGCATCACTTACTACTTGGAGTCTTACCGATCACAATGGTCTTACTCACCATTTTCGTGCACAACTTGCACCAACTTACTCACACCTTACAAGGCATAACAACGTCACCATTATTACCATCATACATCATTAACGATATAATATTAAGCAATCATACATCTTCCCAAATTATTTAAATTTCATGCTTGACAAAACATCACCACAAGTAATGAAAACAAATGGAAAAAGGAGAAATTAAAGAGGCAATTCACAACAACTTACTCTTGGGTTTAGTTCGACTTTTCAAGCAAATTCTAAATTCTTTCAAAACCATCTTTGAACCAAAACATCACTTGAAAACATTTTCACTTCCACATGCTAAAACCAGCCATTGAAATCAATTTAAAACATTAACCACTCACCTTACTTCCTTAAGCATTCCAAGCAAAGCCAACTCAAGTCTCCACAACTTCCGGAATCGTGCCCGAACCTCCCAATGCCAAATCTGATGTCTCTAATCAATCAAAAGCAATGTATTAACCTCTTAATCAACCACAAATTTACTGTTACACATCAGTTCTCAATTCTCTAACGTTTTCTCAACAATTCAAAGCCGAAATCCTCCCAAATAATTCCATTTTCGTACTCCAGCAAAACCCAGTCATTACCTCCCAATTTTAACACTTAAAACACTCCAAAACATGTCCAAAACACCCTCATAATGTTGTACAACCATCAGCCCTTTATTTCCCCACACAAACACTTCAAAAACTCTTAATTTTCACTCCTAAAAACCACCTACAGCAGTAGCTACGGGAATCCCATCAAACTAACATTATAACCTCTCAAAAATCATCCCAAAACATCTAAAAACACCCACCCAATGTTACTATAACATCAACCCAACAATTTCTCACAAAACCATTCCAAAAACACAAATTTTTGACACTTTAAATACACCCCTAAAACCCATTTCGGAAATCTTTGTAAAACCCAACCAAAATGAGATATAATGTTCCATTGGGCAAGGTTAGATCAAAACTCAACTCTATTAATCAAAACAACCCAAAAAGCTATTAAAGTTCCATGCTTTTATTCAAACTTGAAAAGTTCAAAAACTCAAAAAGATGTTTTCAATGAACACTAAAGCTATGAAAATGTTGGAAATCATGAGGAGAATTCAAAATTATAATTACCTCAAAGAAAGCCTTTGAATTGATGAAGGGATTTGATGAAATAGTGTTTTTGGGGGTAGGAGGGGTTTTAGGTTTTCAACAATGGTGGTATGAAGAAGATGAACATTTTTTTCTTTCAAATAAAACCCCCTTTTGTCATCTTTTTTTCTCATTCATTTTGCAATTGACCAAAATGCCATTAATGAAGTGTCAAACCCACATCTCTTAAAGCCCATTGATTTGGACTTAAGAGATAGGCCCAACATAGCCTTAAACATTTGAAATCCCGAGGCCCATAAAATATTTTATTATTTAATTTGCAAAACCGAACCCGAAATAAAATTATAATATTATTTTCACCCGACCCCTAAACCCGGGTGTTACATTCGAATTTTAATAAAAAATTTAGACAATTAATCCATGTTATTATTAGTTTAAGATTTAGGGTGTTACAATTCTCCCCTCCTTAAAAGAAGAATTATTCCTCGAATTCTTACATGAACTGAGCAGATAAGGATATTGCTCTCTCATTGTATCCTCGGGTTCACATGTAGCTTCTTCCATCTTATAGTTTCTCCACAAGATTTTCACCAAAGAAACGTTCTTGTTTCGAAGTCTTTTAATCTCTCCATCAAGAATTTGGACTGGCTCTTCTTCATAGGATAGACCTGGATTTAATTCGACTTCTTCCGGCTCCAGGATGTGAGAAGGATCTGATTGATATTTTCGGGGCATCGAGACATGGAAGACATTGTGAATCTTATCAAACGCACTAGGGAGTGCTAGTCGATAAGCCATTGGACCAATACTTTCAGTAACTTCGAAGGGTCCGATGAATCGAGGACTAAGCTTTCCTTTCATGCCAAATCTAAAGACCTACTTCTAGGGAGAAACTTTAAGGAATACTTTGTCTCTAATGTTATGTTGGATGTCCCTTCGTTTTAAGTCAGCATAAGCCTTTTGCCTGTCAAAGGCTTCTTCAATCTACTGTGAATGATTTAAACTTGCTCTTCGGTTTCCCGAAGCAATTGAGGACCATGAACTTTGTTTTCTACTAGTTTAGACCAGCATAGAGGTGTTCTACACCTTCTTCCATACAAAGCTTCGAATGGAGCCATTTGAATCGAAGCTTGATAACTATTATTGTAAGCAAATTCTACGAGTGGTATGGATTTCTCCCAGTTCCTTCCGAAGTCGATAACACAGGCTCTAAGCATATCTTCGAGCACTTGTATCACTCTTTCAGATTGACCATTGCTTTGAGGATGAAAATTTATACTAAGATTCAACTTGGTTCCAAGGGCCCGTTGCAAAGTTTTTCAGAATCGAGCTGTGAACCTAGGATCTCGATCAGAGATAATTGAAGTAGGAACTCTGTGTAAATGAATCACTTCTCGATCATACAGGTCAGTTAGAGTTACTAGACTATAGTTCATTCGAACAGGGATAAAGTTAGTCAATTTGACCTGAAATGAACTCGACCTGAAATGAACCCGACCTGAAGTCAATCCGAACCCGAATTAACCCGTCAATTAACCATTTTGACCCGACCTGAAATGAACCCGACCCAAAATGAACCCGACCTAAAATGAACCCGACCTGAAATAAACATGAACCCGACCCGAATCGAGTCAAAACAGAAAGATGACATGAAATGACATGTAACCGATTTGACCCGACCTAACAGAACCTGACCTAAAACCCAATCGATTACCTATTTTTACATCCCTAAGTTCACGTGCAGCATGAACCATCGGAAAAAACATAAAAAAGAGTCTGGGATAATTTTTTTTACTCAGCAAAAGTGTTTTGTTTATAAATGATATAAAGAGGCAAAGTTGCCGATACATAGCGAAAAAGAAAAAAGTCACAAAACTGATAAAGACAACCCTAGCTAGTCTACATGTACCACAATCCGTAAAAACTATCAAAATTACAACCGCCGACACCACGCCGCAAAAGAAAACAAACACTCAGATTATACAATACTCCACCCATTCTTGCAAACAAGGACAACTAGTCGCGCCCCAAAGACGAATCACCAAAGAAAAAAACTACACTCAAATTCTAAAACGATAAAAAAAAACAAAGTGATTCAAGGTACCCGCCCTAAACTCTTCAACAGTTCGAATGTAAAGATCGAAAAGGAAGAATTGCATGTTACTGTATAATGACATGTGTTGATGCTTAGAATCAAAAGTATTGCTCCATTGTCTTGACTAACAATGAATAGCATGTAAACAATTTCTGGTTATGAACAACTTAGTTGAACTTTGGTTGCTTAATAAACATTATTGGTGGTTCACCTAGATGGAAGTTGGGATTGAGGATTATCTACATGTTAAATTTGAATATAGTATAAGCAAGTAAGTCCATTATATTATAGGTTAAGTTAAATATTAAACAAAAGATTAATATAAAATTAAACTTTTAATTTATTTAATATTATTTTGTCGTGACAATTTTTGAATCGGGTGTGAAAATAACCTGATGATTAGGATTTTGAAAATTAAGGATTTTTGTCCATTTTAATTTGATCTTGTTGAATTTTCCTTTATTTATTTTGAAAATAATTTGGAGTCGCCCCGATCACTTTGGTAGACCGGACACCATAAAAACAACTAGAGTTTCTTTATTTTAAAATTTGGATTTGAGAGTCGGTTAAGTGCGGGAAAGGATTAGCACCCCCTACAAACGTCCGTTATCGACACCTTTTAGTTTTACGTTGCATTTTGGTATTTTGGAATAACATTTTGAATTTAATTTATCCATTAATTTTTAAATAAATTTTAAGTCAAAATGAAAATATTCCTTTTATAAGGAAATACATTTTAAAATCGAATATGAGATTTAAAGCACATTGTTAAGAAGCGCCCCTATTCATATCCATAAAATGTATTTCCAACATAAAAAAATTTTAATGCATGATTTTTTATCATCTTGTTCATTTTTAAGTACTAAACTTAATTAGGCTCTATTTAGTAAAGTTAATTAAACTACAAATATTATTAATTTAAAATCCATTATGAGACAATACCAATTTCTTGAATATCGTCCATCTCAGAACCCTTAAATTTCATATAATATTCTCTAATTAAGATGATTATTCTAATTAATTAAATTACTATCCTAATTAAGGATCTATTTAGTTAACTAGGTGATTTATTTAATTCTAGGTTATATTGTATACTAAATGTATCTCTTTAGGGCCAATTTGTGATAACATCCCATTCCAAGCAAATGGAGCACCATTCAAGTTTTGAACCTCAAAGTTTCTATTTAGTAAACACTAATTTGCTACAATGTCCTTTTCCTATTTAATTAATTAAACATAAACTAAAGAACTTGAAAGACTAAAGGCTCTAATAATTAATACTAATTAAGTGACTAAATTGTCTAACAATAAAACTATATGCTCAATTTATAAATCATGCAACATACATATAAACTAAATAATTAAAATTAAAGAAATTAGGACTAAATTGAAACAAAACATATTTTAAAGCTATAATTTTATTGAAAACGGACGAAATTGAACTATACATGAAGTTTGAAGCCCAAACCACCAAAAATAAGAAGAAGGGCGCATGTCTTATGACCCAACCCAAAACCATATGCACGGATCTTCCTAACCCGGTGCCAAAACGACACCGTTTTGGACTCACTATAAAATCCCCCAACCTGAGTTGACTCGGCGATTTGCAACCGCCCCTTCTATCACTTTTCTCTCACTTTCCCAAAACTCTCTTGACTCAAACAAGCTAAACCCAAAAAACATCAACCCAAATAGATCAAAACCTCGTGTTCATCCTAAAACCAAGCCCTATTCTTCATATTTTTAATTAAACTTTTAATTTATTTAATATTATTTTGTCGTGACAATTTTTGAATCGGGTGTGAAAATAACCTGATGATTAGAATTTTGAAAATTAAGAATTTTTGTCCATTTTAATTTGATCTTGTTGAATTTTCCTTTATTTATTTTGAAAATAATTTGGAGTCGCCCCGATCACTTTGGTAGACCGGACACCATAAAAACAACTAGAGATTCTTTATTTTAAAATTTGAATTTGGGAGTCGATTAAGTGCGAGAAAGGATTAGCTCCCCCACAAACGCCCGTTATCGGCACCTTTTAGTTTTACGTTGAATTTTGGTATTTTGGAATAACATTTTGAATTTAATTTATCCATTAATTTAAGGGGTCATCTTCTAAACATCTTAACGTTGACATAAGTTTTTATTCTATATCTGGATGGGCAAAATTGGCCAAATAGGCCACCGTTGGTTTATTATTTAGGGAATGAGGGTTGGTTGGCTGAATATTGGGGAATTAGGCCAATTTCTACAGTGGCAGGTGAACCTCGCCACTTGCAGCCGACGTTGCCACCTCCTCCTAGCGTGGTCCTGTTGGAGGCAGGCTTCTCAGCTTGGACGACTCTGCTCCTCATGCATGCCACTCTGACGTGCCAAAAGTAAAACCTTAGTTTTCATTTTGCAAAGCTTAAGTGTTTAACTTGTTAGTATTTAAAAAAGATACTAATATCATATGTCAGATTTTAAAAGTATATATATATATATATATATTTCTAACATATTATTAAAATTTATATTTTTAATAAACAAAGTAAAAAAATCATTATTTAGACCGTACCGAATATTTCGATTAACCGAATAAACTGTTTACTGGTTGAATGGTTACGATATAGGGTCGAGATTTGAGTGACTTGAACTTACCGGTTAAACGAAACAATTTACAAATGGTTAATCGAACCCGATTTTGCACACCCTAATTTGCATGTATGTTGTACTCGCATGTTTCATGATTTTTTTAAAGTTGATAAAAATATTTTATACATTCAGTTGGTAAAAATTTAGGGTCGAGATTTGAGTGACCCGAACTTACTCGCACAATTTAAAAATGTTTTAATCGAACCCGATTTTGCACACCCTAGTAAGCTAATATTTTTAAAGTTGATAAAAATATTTTTTTATCTTTTAAAAATTATAAAAGAGTATACATTCGGTTGGTACGTATTTTATACATAACTTAAAAACAATAATTTTAAAAAAAGATGTCCATCGAACCGAAGTCATGCATGCCACCTGACGTGCCTGCATGTGTCATGCAGGCACGTCAGGCTAGTGTATATATAGTATATATAGGGTAAATAGGGTAAAATTAAATAGGGTTTAGGCATGTTAGGCTATTAAAGGGTAAATAGGGTTCTAGGTACGGGCTAGGTTTATTAAAGGGGATTATTTTTTAATATTATTTTATGTGTATATATATATATATATATATGGTTTAGGGAAGATAAGTGTGTAGTGGTTGAGAAAAATATTAAGAGAGTTTTTTCGGCAAAGATGGAAGAGTTTGTGTGTTTCTAAAGAAATATTCGAAGACGGTGATTGAAGAGTTCGTAAAGGCCAGTGAAAATTAAGTAAGTGATTTTTGCCTTTTAATCTGTTTTTTTATTCTAGAGGGTTTGTATATTTTTTGTATGATTGAAGATATATTTGAATGGTAATAGTATTTTTAAATTTTAATAAGAAAACCCGAAATTTTAATGTTTTGCTTATGTTTTTTTAATATTTACAAAAGACGAGTTCATCAACATATTGTGACACTGAACCCACAGTTGATCGTTGGGGCGAATCGCTTGAAGATTTCTGTGATGATGAAGAAAAAATTGTTTCTATGAGTGAAGAAGATGACATTCAGTTACTCGATGCCGATGATATTTACGTTGTTATGACAAATGCCTCTCAAGGCAATGGTATTGATGTTGAAGAAGATGTTTGGGCCACGGTTGTTAGTAGGCTCGGGTTGAAAAATGAACAGCCGGCTGTTTGGGGTAATGCTACACCGCATCCCCAACAACCGGAACCTATATATCCAGCCTATGAAGCTCCAGCAGCCTGCATGTATGAAGTTGACTATACTGCAATGCAAGATTAGGAATATCAAGCTCGCGTATTTGGTTCTTCATCATCTTCGAACTTTGGAGAATTAGAACTAAAGGCTGAATTTGAAACAAAAGAAGCCGCGAAGCTTGCAGTTCAAGAGCACTATCTCAAACGCCATACATCATTTTCTGTTGTTGAGTCCAACAAAAGTACCTATTATGTAGTGTTTTCATTGGAAGAGCAACTGTCCGTGGTGGGTAAGAATTTCTTACAAGAAGAGGACTGAAATGTGGGAGGTGTCACAGTGTATTGAGCAGCACACCTGTACCAATATGGATTTATCACATGACCATATTAATTTAAACTCTGATCTAATATGTGCTTACATCAGAACTTTGGTTGAACAAGAACCAAGAATTTCGATTGCAGTGTTAGTAGCATCTATCCGGAACCAGCTTGGTTATGTTCCGTCTTACTACAAGGCATGGATGGCAAAGCAAAAGGTGATGGCGCAACTCTATGTTGATTGGGATAAATCGTATAATGAGCTACCAGCTCTTTTACGAGCAATGCAACATTTCATCCTGGGACCGTTGTAGAGTACGAGACTTTGCCGGCGTTCAACTTACAAGGCGAATTAATTCCTGGTAAAATAGTATTTAGTAAGTTATTTTAGGCGTTCAATGCGTGCATTCAAGGGTTTCCATTCTGCAAACGCATGATTCAAGTGGATGGTATGTATGGGAAGTGCGGTCATTTTAATGTAATCTTGAAAACTTAAGTTTTTCACATTAAATTGAATTTTCCTTTATTTAATTTTGAAAACAATTTGGAGTCACCCCCGATAACTTTGGTAGACCGGACACCACAAAAACAACTATATATTCTGTAATTTAAAATTTGGGTTCGGGAGTCGGTTAAGTGCGGGGAAGGATTAGCACCCCTACAAACGCCCGTTATCGACACCTTTTAATTTTACGTTGCATTTTGGCATTTAGGAATAACATTTTGAATTTAATTTATCCATTAATTTTTAAATGAATTTTAAGTCCAAATGAAAATATTCCTTTTATAAGGAAATACATTTTAAAACCGAATATGAGATTAAAAGTGCACTTTTAAGAAGCACCCCCATTCATATCCATAAAATGTATTTCCAACATAAAAAAAATTTAATGCATGATTTTTTATCATCTTGTTCATTTTAAGTACTAAACTTAATTAGGCTATATTTAGTAAAGTTAATTAAACTACAAATATTATTAATTTAAAAGCTATTACGAGACAGTACCAATTTTTTGAATACTGTCCATCTTAGAACCCTTAAATTCCATATAATATTCTCTAATTAAGATGATTATTCTAATTAATTAAAGTACTAACCTAATTAAGGATCTATATAGTTAACTAGGTGATTTATTTAATTCTAGGTTATATTGTATACTAAATGTATATCTTTAGGGCCAATTTGTGATAACATCCCATTGCAAGCAAATGGAACACCATCCAAGTTTTGAACCTCAAAGTTTCCATTTAATATACACTAATTTGCTACAATGTCCTTTTCCTATTTAATTAATTAAACATAAACGAAAGAACTTGAAAGACTAAAGGCTCTAATAATTAATACTAATTAAGTGAAGTATTACTATTCGTTAAAAAAATTTCGCTGCAATCTTCATTGTATTAGAGTAACAATAAAGTTCAAATCTAAATGAAAAATAAAAAAATGAGAGGAGAGGGCAGAAACGGCGGCGAGGGGCAGGAGTGGTGGACATTGTTCATCGGCAACCTTCCTCAGCAGCTCCATTGGAAAGGGGTTTGGCAGGTGTTTGATCGCCACGGGGTGGTTGTCGATGTGTTTGTGCCTACGAAGCGAGCATGGGACGGCTCTAGATTTGGTTTTGTGCGAATGAAAACGAGGGAGGATGCCGAGAGAGTGATTGAACGATTCAATGACTTTCGATTATATGGGTCTAAAATCACAGTTCGCTTCGCACAAAGAGACAAGAGGAATGCCTATTGGCGACGAAGAGAGGGGGATCAAAAAGTGTCGTTGAAGCCGATGGATGCCGTATCACAATCGAATCAAAGGAAATTGGAGAATCGAAGTGAGTTTGGAAGGGGATCGATGTCTAAAAATCAGGAATATCGAAAGGTCGATGGGGTAATTGATGAAGAAAAATTGGAAATTTTACACAATTGTGCTGTGGGGTTTTGCCATAAACCAATGTCGGTGATGGATTTGGCAACGGAATTAAGGAAAGCGCAAATAAAAGAGGTGTCGGTAATGAGGGTGGCGAGATCATTAATGCTACTCATGTTCCCTAATAAGGATACGATGAGGAATTATTTAAAGGAAAAATGCTTTGACACTTGGATGGAAAATGTGATGGAATGGTCCAAGGAAGTGGTGACGCCTAATCGTCGAGTTTGGATTGAAGCATGCGGTATACCCATCCATGCCTGGTCGAAGGGGACTTTTCGAAATATTGCACAATTATGGGGTGAGTTAATTCGTGTGGAAGACAATACTATAATGCCGGGATCTTTCGAGCGAGCAAGAATGTTGATTGAGACGGATTGGTTTTTTCCAATTGAGGAGAATTTAGATGTGGTGCTGGCCGAAAAATAGTATAGAATCCGAGTGACGGAGGTGCGAGAGATAATTGGTAGCGATGGGAGGAAGGAAGGGGACGGGGAAGAAGAGTTAGACGAAGAGGAGGAGGTGGATGGGGTGAGTCGGACTGATGACATAGTGAACGAGGAAAATGCGGCTAATATATCTTTACATGAAGCGGAAGATAAAGGGGAAACTATGGACACAATAGTTCCAAATTCGGTTATAGAGGGATCACCGACAATGTGGACAGTTAATAAACTCTAGGATGATAACAAGAGGAGGGACGATCGAGTCTTGGGATCGGACGATACTGGGAGTACAGGGAAACTGTTGGAACATGTGACATCGAGCGTGGCGGAGGAGGACGTAGGGATGGTTGATCGTGTTATCGTGGAACAGACTTCGCTGGATATAAGTGCATGTGAAAGGGATGTGGGAGGTGAAATTGAGCAGATAAATGAACAACATTGTGGGCCTCAATCCGGTTGCAATAGGGCTGGGATAGCAGCACTTGTTGAATACAAAGGATGACAGAGAAGAGTTAGACAATTATCAGAAATAATTCGAACAACAGGGGGGAATTCGACGGCTGAAGAGACTGGTCCAACAGTGCTGAAGAGAGGAAGAGGAAGGCCGCGGAAAAATCCCAACCCATCTGATAGCCTGTTGATTGCAAACGGGTCGTTGTCCGATTCCGATTTTCTACAGCGGAAGCGAAGCATATTAAAGGAGGCGAGTGAGACGTTGGAGTTGGGTAAATTGCTGGGGGCTGAAACGATAGGAAACGAAGAGCATATTATAAGCGACATCGCAAGATTAATTGAGGCGAGGGAGGTGCCGCGGACATAGGAGGATGCGGCTGCTGTCGTGGAACATACGTGGAATGGGCGCGGCTGCGAAGAAACGAGCAGCACATAATCTTATACGGCAGCAAAAAGGTGAGTGTGTCATTTTATTAGAAACAAAAATGGAAATTATATCGGAATTTGTAGCGAAGAAAATTTGGGTCTCGGATAATTGCAAGTTTGTATATGCACCTTCGATAAGGAGATCAGGGGGTATTTTTATTTGCTGGGATGAAGATAGGTTCTTGGTGTCGAGAACTTTGATTGAGGAATGAATTGTTTGTGTGGAGGGATGTTGGGTGAGCGATAATTGGCAGTGTGGAATAGTGGGAATTTATGCACCATGTGAGGTTGATCAACAACGGATTCTGTGGAACCGATTGCTAGAATTGATGAAGAATAGTCCGTTATCGTGGTGTTTGATAGGGGATTTTAATATGGTTACATGTGTGGAATAAAGGCGTGGATGTGTGATGATGAATAGAGGGATTGATAATTTTGTTGAATTTGTCCAAAACAGTGGCTTGGTGGATTTAGAGTTGAGAGGACACTTATTTACGTGGTTTGGGGCTGATAATAGGTGTAGTCACTTAGACCGCTGCTTGGTGTCGCCAAGTTGGGTAGATCACTATGCGAATTTAAGCCTATCCGCATTGCCATGCGGGGTGTCGGATCATACACCATTGTTTCTTGTCAGTGATGTACTTGATTGGGGGGCTCGCCCATTTAGATTTGTAAATGCATGGGTGGGGGAGCGTAGATTTATCACGGATATACAAGAAGAATGGCAGCGAATCTCAATGTTAAAAGAGCATACGGACATTTGTAGCAAGTTGAAGACTATGAAAAAATTCTTGCGTGAATGGAACAAGGAGAAGTTTGGGAATATCGAACATCAAATTGTAGGGGCGACGAAAGAGCTGGATGAAATTGATGGGATGGTGAGTGTGGGAACCGTTTCAGACACACAATTGGCTCGTAAAAGGGAGACTCAATATAAATTATGGAAATTGACAAAATTGAGGGAATCCGTTTGGAAGCAAAAATCAAGAGTAAAATGGTTGCGCGAGGGGGATGGTAATACGTCGTTCTTTCATAGGGCGGCAAAGATGCGAGCCATGCGTAACACATTGGCCGGTTTGATGGTGGAAGGGGTATGGGAGACCAATCTTCTTCGATTACGACAAGTGGTGTTCTCGGAATTTAAGAAACATTTTGCGGAATGTAAGACCAAGGGGAAGTTGGCGATGGGGCTGAATTTTAAGGGCATATCGGCAAGTCTGGGTTTGGAGCTGGAGAAACCTTTTGAAATGGAGGAGGTGAGGGCTGTTTTATGGGGCAGTGATGGTTCGAAAGCACCGGGGCCCGATGGTTATACATTCGAGTTTTATAAAAAAGGATGGGATTTTTTAAAAGAGGATGTGATGGAGGTGTTAGTCGCTTTTCATGAAACAAATGTATTGCCGAAGGGATGTAATTTGACTTTTGTAGTTGTAATTCCAAAGATGGAACAACCGCGAGTGTTAGGGGACTATAGGCCGATATGTCTATTGAACTCGATATATAAAATCATTGCGAAATGTTTGGCGAAGAGGATGTAAAAGGTGCTGCCAACCGTAATCAGTGATGTTCAATCAGCTTTTGTACAGGGACGTCAAATTGTTGACGGCATTATGTTGGCAAATGAAGCATTACATTCGATGCTAAGGAGACCTTGTGAGGAAGGAGGGGTGTTGCTGAAACTCGACTTCGCCAAGGCTTATGATTGTGTGAAGTGGGAGTGTATTGATTCAATTCTGAGAAAGATGGGGTTTGGTGCGCGATGGTGTGAATGGATGCGAGTTTGTATAAGTACGGCGTGATTGTCTGTATTGCTTCATGGGAGTCTGACATCGGAATTTTCTATGCAACGAGGCTTGCGACAAGGGGATCCGTTATCTCCCCTGTTATTCGTCATTGTGGCTGAATTATTGCACCAATTATTAGTCGAGGCAGAAAGGGCTGGATTGATTAGGGGGATATGTGTCGTCAACGATTGCCGGTTAACACACCTTCAATTTGCGGACGACACTATTATTTTTCTGCATGGTGAGGTACGGTTTGCTACAAACTTAAAGAAGGTGTTAACGTGCTTTGAATACATGTCGGGGCTGCACATTAATTATTTGAAATCGTCATTGTACGGTGTGGGAATGGATGATGGGGTGGTGAATGATATGGCTGCTGTTATGGGATGTAAGAGAGGGGATTTACCGTTGATTTATCTTGGACTGTCGCTGGGGGTAGATCCGCGTAGTTTGACGATGTGGGAACCTTTGATCCAGCGTTTCCGAAAGAGCCTAGCGGGGTGGAAAAGGGACTCACTGTCCTTTGCGGCTCGCTTGACTTTGTTAAATTCAGTTTTATCGGCGTTGCCAATATATTATATGGGCATGTTTTTGGTTCCGAAAGGAATAATTAGAAGAATCGATAGGATTCGGAGGTCGTTCTTGTGGGGAGGATCAGAGGAGAGGCGAAAATTGAGTCGAGTGAGCTGGAAAGTTGTTTGCCGTCCACGGAAATTTGGGGGACTGGGGTTGCGGACCTACACCAACGCAATATGGCACTATTAGTGGCGTTGGCGTTTTGCGGTTGAGAGTGAGTCGTTGTGGCGCTCAGTTTTGCTGGCGAAATATGGGGCGAATGCCTTTGGTGAGGCAAAGGGCGATGTCTACGGTGTGGAAGCAAATTGTGACAGTACATGAGCGCGAGGAGGTACAGCGATACATGGCGACTTCCAATTTTATTTGGTTACTTGGGAGTGGGCGGATAGTGCTGTTTTGGCGTGATGCATGGTGCGCGGATGTACCGCTTAGTATGGTTTTTCCGAGGCTGTTTCGGCTTGCGAAGAACTCGTGGGCATTGGTGCATGAATACAGTGTGGGTGTATCGATGATACATGATCAGTGGGAGGAGTTTTTTATCAGACCATTGCGCTCATTTGAGGTGAATATGCTGAAGGAACTGTGGAGGATAATGGGGGCAATTAAATTAATTAACGAGAAGGAAGACAAGCTGGTTTGGAGACATTCGAAGACCGGGCAGTTTTCGGTATCGAATTTATATAAATTGATGGCTTCCTTTGGCTTGGATGGGGTTAGGACGTGTTCAGCGATATGGAAGGTGCACATACCATCGAAAATCCAGTGTTTTGTATGGTTCATTATTTTGAATCGTTTGCCGACATTATGCTACTTGCGTGAGAGGGGAGTACGAGTGGCGGTGACGGATTATAGTTGTCGTTGGTGTGGGATAGGGGAGGATGATGTCGATCATATTCTCCTTCGTTGTCCGATAGCGTGGGATGTTTGGTCGCGTTTTTTCACATGGTGGCAGGTTGCCGTAGTTCGACCAGCAACTATCAATGCATTTGTGACGATGGTCATGGAAGGTACATTTAGGGGGCATCTACGGGAACGTTGGTTGTCGGGGTGTGCTGCCACGTTATGGTCATTATGGCTAGCACACAATGCACTGATTTTTCAGAGTAAGAATGCATCTGTGGATGAGTTGATTTTTTTAATCAAATTAAGGGCGTTTTATTGGATGCACGCTTTTGAGCCACAGGATCTAATTAATGAATCCGAATGGTGGAGCTGTCCGTGGGAGGGAGTGGAGCAGTTTTGGACTAAAAGACCACGCGTGGGGCATGTTTGGATTCCTCCTAGGTTAGGTAGTGTGAAGTTTAATGTTGATGGTTCGGCTAGAGGGAAACCGGGACCGGCGGGATGCGGAGGTGTGTTACGTGATGAGGGGGGAGGGTGTTGGCATTGTTCTCGGGTCCGTTGGGCGTGATGGAATCTAATGAGGCTGAGGTGTATGCAATCTTAATGGCAGTGGAGTTTTTTAGGGACTCCAAGTGGTGTTCTTTACCTTGTATCATTGAATCTGATTCGCTTGTTGCGACTTCATGGATGGGACGAGGGATTGATGATGCATGCTTGGGGAGGAACATTGTGTTCAACCATGTGGTGAGGGAGGTAAATAGGGTGGCCGATATCTTAGCTAAGGGGGGGGGGGGTGGCACGTAAGGCGTGGCTGAGGATAGGGCTTTAAGGAGGGGTGAGGCTGGTGCTGTGTGGGTTGGATGCTGGGTAAGGGCGGGATGGGGACGAATGGTGGGGTGTGTGCGGGGAGGGTGCTGCCTAATGTAGGTGCTGGATGGAGGGGGGAGGCAAGCGTAGGGGGTGCTGGGAGATTGGATGGTGCGTGCTCTAGGCAACTTCGACCTACAGGATGTTGGTGGCACAAAACGGGAGGAGTGGTTCCGAGGGGTGTGCGGGCTATCTTGGGCGCAGTAGGGGCACTTGGGGCTCGTTCCGTTTGTTGCGTTGTATCGAATATCTGTCCCGGGTACTCTTTTCCTCCACCTAGGCTTAGGGAGGTTTTTAGTGAGGCCCGGTGCGGATATATTGTATGATTTTTCGATTAATAAAAATCATACTTTTGAGCAAAAAAAATACTAATTAAGTGACTAAATTGTCTAACAATAAAACTATATGCTTAATTTATAAATCATGCAACATACATATAAACTAAATAATTAAAATTAAAGCATTTAGGACTAAATTGAAACATAACATATTTTAAAGATCTAATTTTATTGAAAAAGGACGAAATTGAACTATACGTGAAGTTTGAAGCCCAAACCACTAAAAATAAGAAGAAGGGCGCTGGTCATGTGACCCGACCCGAACCATATGCGCGGATCCTCCTAACCTGGTGCCAAAACGACACCGTTTTGGACTCACTATAAAATGCCCCAACCTGAGTTGACTCGGCCATTTGCAACCGGCCCCTTTTCTCACTTCTCTCCCACTTTCCCAAAACTCTCTTGACTCAAACAAGCTAAACACAAAAAACATCAACCCAAATAGATCAAAACCCTGTGTTCATATTTTTAAACTTTGATCCACAAAACACCTAAACTCGCATGCTTTCTTATTTTTTCGAATCAAACCCTTAATTTTTTATGAACTCTATCAACATTCATCCTCTTTCTCTCTTTTGATCCATCGCCACCATTCCCCGATGACCTAAAGTGTTTGCCGGCCGTGTGACACCCCTCGCGCGGGTTAGGAGCGAGGAGCCTCCGGAAACGTATTAATCAAAACATAACAGAATAATGGGCCAATCTAAAATTTTTCTTCTAATAGGAAAATGTTTATCCAATTAGCAATCATGGTAAATCTCCAACATGCAATACCAATGCTGAAATATAATTTCCAATTCCAAAAAATCAATTTGACTCTATATCAATTCCGTGCAAACAAAATTTAGCAGAATCATTATACTAACATTTATATTTAAAGTCTTCCACCATATAAGTTATTCTAATCGATTACTAGGTTATAATTTCTCTAAACTCAATTCGAATGGAACAATTTAAATCACACGTGGCTTAATTCCAAATCAATACAATCGTTACTACAATTAACCTGTCAAGAGCATTCAGTTTACTAACTTGGCAATAGATAGATCAAATAGCTAGGCAAACCCAAAAGATCATGTCATTTCATTCATAATCATATATGTGATCATATTCCAAGAGGCTTTCATGTTCACAGTCCATATTTATATACATGACATATTTACAGCAAAATAATTACCTTGCATTAAAAAAGGATATCATCCCAGACATCAATAAACACACCTTAGATAAAGCCTAAGAACCATCATAATGCAAAGAACTAGGACCACAATGCAAGAACCTAAGCCACCAATAATTAGCAAGACATAACCAAAGCATGCCATACTTTTAAGGTCTTCTTCACTTGTATATATTTAGCTCCAAGAGGTTGAGTATCTCTAAGAAAAATATCCTGAGTTTTGGGATGAATAACAAACAAGAGTGGTAAGTACATAGAAGTACTTAGTGAGGTAACACATAATTGTCAATTTTCAAATTTGGTTATTAAAAGTTGTTCATTCACAGAATCCAACATTTCTATCATTCAATTCATATCTTGCAAGGGTCACTTATACTCAATTTGACTTTAGTAACAAGTGTCAATTGTACTCAAATCGATTACTACAAACAAATATCAATCATGCTCAATTCAGTTCACAGCAACAATTAACGCAAAGTTCAATTCGATTCATAGCAACAATTATCTCAATGCTCAATTCGATTCATAGCAACAATTATCATTTATGCTCAAATAGGCCTTGGTACCTAGTTAATTTGAAGGTATTCGAGTAGCATAAATCAAGTCGATACATAAAGTATCTTAACAAGAAGGTGCATTCTACACCCAAGCAAGTCGGTACACAAGTACCTATCAAGTCAATATCTCTAGTATCTACAAGGAGGTGAATACATCACCAACAAAATCAGTACACTTAGTACCTAACAAGTCGAGCTCTAGACTCTAGGCATGTCGTACTACCTAAGAACAACAAGAAACAAGGTCTTTATGATACTTAATTTTGAAATTTTATTCACTTCAATTAATCATCATTGGTAAGAAATACAAGCAATTAAATCTTAAATGCATAAGCTTGTCTCAATCGAACAAGAGTATAATTCCAATTCTTTAGTTTCATTTAACAAACATGTTAATACATGATTATTCACAATCCAAGAGGCAATTATATCATTTCGATATACCGGGCATCAATTAAAATCAATTGAACACATAACAATAATTTTAGCATCCAAGACATTGAACTACCTACATAGGTATATGTACTCAAAATTAAGCTCTAAATTCTAGCAACCATATAACAATTTCATAACTTCTCATTATTGGATCAATAAACACCAATTCATGCAAAACAACATAGAGACTGCAAAATACACTACTCAATCCATATCCACAAGTTACAATCAAAGTGTCCAATTATTGATTTAAGTTATTCTTCCCTAGTTACCATTACATATGAATTAGTCAAATTTCATGGCAAAGACAAGATCAAATAATAGATTGGTTAGAACCTAAGTTCCAACCCTATGGGAGATTACACTCACTATTCTTCCTACCTATTCTTGAATTTGGATGGCTTTGCGCGTGTCCCTTTGTTGGCCTAATGAATTGCCTTCTTCGATTCACTCTCTTCTTTGCTCTAATCAAACACATATCATACATAAAACATCGGTTAACATCCAACTAAATAGAATGATCTTGATTTATTAAACACCAATTACTAAATTCCTAGACTATGTCTTGATTTGGACAGATTGTATACCCTCTAATGTTAGAAAGCTTACATAACTCAGTTTACAACTATGTATGGCTTGCATTCTAATTATTTTCCAATTAAAGCAGTTTATTCGATAAGGTTAGGCCAAAACAGTGTTTCAAAACTATCCCTGAAATTAAAAGCATGCTTGAGTGGTTCGATTGATCTAAATTCCATATCTATTTAGTTAAATTCTTTTTATAATGCAACATTTCAAATTTCAATTACATTTCTACACTGAAATCAAACTTAATTAAATTCACCTACGTCCTCAATTAGACAAATTTTCCAGACTAGTCCCTATAGGCATGTTTTGCATCTGAATCAACCTAATTGACTTATTTTTCAATAAATTAACACTTCCATCCTCTAGAACACATAATATCTAATAACTTATTCCTACTGAAAATTTTCTAATTTCGAATATAAATCCCTTAATTTCGCAATTTCATGTAAACACAATATTAGAGAAATCCTAAGTATTCTCCTATGGTTCGGCTAACTATTAACTACCAAATTCAACATCTAATTTATATTTTAACATGATTACAATCTTTACATCACTCTAACCGAATTTTTCCAGCATTATACTCAACTCAAAACACCATGAAAAGATTAACATTTCAAGACCCAAGGTTAGAATTGGATATATCTTAGAGTGAGGATCTTACCGAGCTTTCTCCTCTAAATTTCCAAGCTTAAATCCCACTTCATGCAAGAAGAAAATGAATTTTCTCCATGGCTGATCTTTTTCAATTATTCTTCCTTTCTCTAGTTTCCTTAGCTGGCTAGGAGAGGAAATGAAAGAGATGACTTGTGTCATCCAACTAGACTTAGGATTTGTCTAGTTTACCCTTCTTAATTAAGCCTTAAACTTAGGATAGTGGAGGGGCATCCAATGAAAGTTGATTAATTAGCATGCAATCTCAAATGTTATCCCCTCATTCGATTTGATCATTTAAATTTAATCCTTTATTTTTGATTCTCTTAAATTAAAGCCTTGATCAATTTGGTTGATCTAATTTTTTTGATTTTCCAATTTTAATAAAAAATTTAGACAAATAATCCATGTTACTATTAGTTTAAGATTTACGGTGTTACAATTCTCCTCTCCTTAAAAGAAGAATTATTCCTCGAATTCTTACCTGAACTGAATAGATGAAGATATTGCTCTCTCATTGTATCCTCGGGTTCCCAGGTTGCTTCTTCCGTCTTATGGTTTCTCCACAAGATTTTCACCAAAGAAACGTTCTTGTTTCGAAGTCTTTTAATCTCTCTATCAAGAATTTGGACTGGCTCTTCTTCATAGGATAGACCTGGATTTAGTTCGACTTCTTCTGGCTCTAGGATGTGAGATGGATCTGATTGATATTTCCGGGGCATTGAGACATGGAAGACATCGTGAATCTTATCAAACTCACTAGGGAGTGCTAGTCGATAAGCCATTGGACCAATCCTTTCAGTAACTTCGAAGGGTCCGATGAATCGAGGACTGAGCTTTCCTTTCTTGCCAAATCTAAAGACCTTCTTCCAGGGAGAAACTTTAAGGAAAACTTTGTCTCTAATGTTATGCTGGATGTCCCTTCGTTTTAAGTCAGCATAAGCCTTTTGCCTGTCAAAGGCTTGCTTCAATCTGCTGTGAATGATTTGAACTTGCTCTTCGGTTTCCTGAAGCAATTGAGGACCATGAACTTTGTTTTCTCCTAGTTTAGACCAGCATAGAGGTTTTCTACACCTTCTTCCATACAAAGCTTCGAATGGAGCCATTTGAATCGAAGCTTGATAATTATTATTGTAAGCAAATTCTACGAGTGGCATGGATTTCTCCTAGTTCCTTTCGAAGTCGATAACACAGACTCTAAGCATATCTTCGAGCACTTGTATCACTCTTTTAGATTGACCATTGCTTTGAGGATGAAAAGTTGTACTAAGATTCAACTTGGTTCCAAGGGCCCGTTACAAAGTTTTTCAGAATCGAGTTGTGAACCTAGGATCTCGATTAGAGATAATTGAAGTAGGAACTCTGTGTAAACGAATCACTTCTCGATCATACAGGTCATCTAGAGTTACTAGACTATAGTTTATTCGAATATGGATAAAGTGAGTCTACTTAGTGAATCGGTCCACTATTACCCACTTTGCATCACATTTTCTTGGAGTGCAAGGAAGAACGGTTACAAAATCCATATTGATTCGGTCCCACTTCCATTGAGGGAATTTGAGAGGTTGGAGCAATCTAGTGGAAGCTTGGTGTTCGTCTTTGATTCTTTGAAAGTTCAAAAACTTAGATACATAATCAGTGATGGCTGATTTCATTCCTGGCCACCAATATAAAGATTAAAGGTCTTTAATCATTTTGACAGATCCAAGATGAATCGAGAAGGGACTTCGATGAGCTTTATGTAGAATTTCATTTTTCAATTCTTCATTATTTAGAACACATACTCTATTCTTAAAATATAGCATGCAATTCGAATGAATTGGGAAATCTTGATTGGCTTCTAAGCCAAGCTTCGAGATGATAGCTTGAAGTTTAGGGTCACTTTGTTGTAATTCCTTAATTCTCGAGATTAAACTCGAATGGATTTGAAGCTCGGACATGAATCCTCACTTCTGACACACTCGAAGATCAGCATTTATAGCATTTGAAGCTACAAGATCGAGTAAGAGGATTTAGACAAAGATTCAAGTGGTTACTTGCAAAACAAGGTAAGTGTTCGAATGATTTCTTGTAAAACAAGGAAGAAAATTTTTAATTCAAATATTCAAGGTTTTTAATTTAAATGAATTTACCCAAGTATGGTCTCCAACTGAGGGCATCAACGACCACGTTTGCTTTCCCCGGATGATAATCGATAATTAAATAGTAGTTCTTAAGAAGTTCTAACCATCTCCTTTGCCTTAGATTAAGATCTTTTTTAGTCATAATATATTTGAGACTCTTGTGATTAAATAGATAACACTTTTCACCGTACAAATAATGCCTCCAAATATTAAGAGCGAACACGATCGCATCAAGTTCTATGTCAAGAGTCAGATAATTGAGTTCATGAGGTTTCAATTGACGTGAAGCGTAAGCAACCATATTATCTCCTCGCATCAAGACACATCCTAGACCCGAGTAAGATGCATTGCTATAAACCGTGAATTCTTTTCCCGATTCTGGTTGCATCAGAACTGGGCATGAGTCAAGGCTTGTTTAAGTTGGTCGAAACTTCGTTGTTGCTTCTCCAACTACACAAAAGGCTCGTCTTTTCGAAGAAGCTTAGTTAAAGGCAGGACGATAGTGGAGAATCCCTTAACAAATCTTATATAATATCCGGCTAAGCCGAGAAAGCTTTGGACTTCACTCACATTTCTCGGAGGTCTCCAATCAACAATAGACTGGACTTTCTTCGAGTCTACCTTAATTCCTTGAGTCGAGATGACATGGCCAAGGAATGACACTTCCGGTAGCCAGAATTCGCACTTGGAAAATTTAGTGAACAACTGACGTTCTCGGAGAGTTTGCAAGATGATTCAAAGGTGTTTGGCATGCTCCTCCTTGTTACGAGAGTAGACCAAGATATCATCTATAAAGACGACCACGAATTTATCGAGATAAGGCTTGAATACTCTGTTCATGAGATCCATGAATGCGGTCGGGGCATTGGTTAGCCCGAATGACATTACTAGAAATTCTTAATGGCCGTATCTTGTTCAAGAGTTTTCAAGTTATATTGTAGGTTAAGTTAAATATTAGACAAAAAATTAAAATTTTAATTTATTTGATATTATTTTAATAGAATTTAATTAAAAGTTGAATTAAGAATTATCGTTTTTAAAAAATATTATTTTTTTGAAAAAGTGGCACAAAAATATTTTAATCTAAAAAATGAACAATCACAATTTAGGTCCCTTTCATTTTAAAATTCATTAAAATAGTTAATGATACACCAGCGCATATAATTAGTGCTACATGTCGGTAGAAGTGTTTACTCCAGTATTTTCCTTTATTGCTATAATTTTTCATCTTGCTTCCAATATTATCGGTTAAACATAAACTACACCAAGCTTGATATATAGTGATGCTTTTAGTGGCATTTCAAAGCAAACACCACTAAATTTTTACATATTGCGGCATTCAAAGAACAAACGCCACAAAAGGAAAATTCTTGCGGCATTTGTAAAACAACCGCCGCTAAAATGATAAATGGTGGCGTTTTCAGCAAAACGCCACGATAAACAGAGCTTTAGTGACGTTTGTTGGAGAAACACTGCAAATAGAGTTCATGTATAGTGGATTACGCCGCAATAGGTGTTTCTTCAGTAGCGTTTAGTTGAAAACGCCGCAAGCCTGCAGTACTGTAGAACTAAATGTTTTGATATAATAATTGAAAAATGTTTTGGACTAAATTGAAAAGAATTTAAAATATGTTTTTAGTCAAAACGACTTGAAATTATGTTTAAGGGTTTTTAAAAGGCTTTAGAACAATTTAAAACGCATTTAAAATAATCAAAACCAAGCTTTTAATGTAACCGTACCGATACAGTATGTACCATTTCGATACCCTTTAGGGTTTTAACTACAATGATTTTCTAGTAGCCAAACTTCGCACCGATACACTTAGCCGTATCGAAACAGTGTGCTTTAAAATAGCCAAGCGTATCGATACGCACCAGCTTGAAGTGCTCAACGGCTATTTCCTTATCGGGACCGTATCGATACAGATTCAAAGGTATCGATACGCCAAGCTACAAAACTGCATTTATGGTGGGAAATAAAGGCTCCAACGGCTTTAATTCAATCCCAACGGTCCTCAACGGCTACAAACTCAATTAAGAGTATAAAAGGGACCTCCAAGCATCAAGAGATGGTTAGTGCTTCAATTGTCAACAACATTATGATGTCAAATTGTCTTTAGAGCTTAATTGTATATTTCTTGTATAGATAACACCCTTGAGCTAAACATTTTAAGATTTGCTCAAGTGTTTAGGTTTTGGGTGAATGCTTAGAGTTGCAGACATATACCTATTAGAAGGATTTCTATTTTCTTTGAATTTCTCTTGTAAAAGAGTGCTTGATCAAGCTTTGGGTAGAAAGCTTGATCGTTGTAACAATTTCATCCTCATCCGAGAAAAAGGGGATGAATTTCTTAGTGAATTTGGTTGAAATCCTTAGTAGGAAGCTAAGGTAGTGGATGTAGGCTTTGGGTTAGAAAGCTGAACCACTCTAAATCTTTGTGTTCAAATCTTACATTTTTTAGCTTCCACAAAACACCCAAAAATCAACCTTCTCCACCACTTAGCAATCATCTCGGTTGTGACCATCGAGCCCAAAAATTGGTATCAGAGCGAGGCTTAATTGATCAGGATTAACATCCTATTGAGGTGATCCGTGAAGCTTGATACAACAATCCAACCAACTAAAGCAATGGCGCTGTCCATCGACAAGCCACCTTTCCTCGACGGGACCAACTACGCTTAGTGGAAGACGAGAATGATGTTCTTTATCAAATCCAAAGACTACAAGCTTTGGGACATTATTGAGGATGGTACATTCGTACAACAAAGAAGCAAGGCGAAATGGAGTGCCGACGACTGCAAGAAGATGGAACTAAATTGCAAGGCTTTGCACTTCATCTTTTGTGCACTTAGCCTCAACATCTATGAGAAGATGTCTTCTTGTGAAAGTGCCAAAGAAGTTTGGGACAAGATTGAAGTTACATATGAGGAAAAAAACGAAGTAAAGGAGACCAAGACCGGTCTCCTCAACCACGAGTATGAGAACTTAAAGATGGATCCGGAAGAGGACATTGAGAAGATGTTTCATCGATTCTCCACTATCACCAATGGACTAAAAGGCTATGGATAAGTCATTCCATAAGAAAAACTTGTTCGAAAGCTTATCTACTCCCTCCCGAGTCATGAGACTCGAAAAAGACCGCCATCATCAAAGCTAAAAAGCTTGATGAACTCATGGGGTCACTTCTCACTCATCAAATCATGAAGAAAGACAAAAAAGATGAGAAGAAGAAGGAAGCGATAAGAAAGATGGGGAAGAAGAAGATCATGGAGCTAGGCATCAACGCGAGTGTCGTTGCTCTCAAATCCTCAACATGCCATCATGTAGAACTAAGTGAGGAGGAAAGCGAAGATGAAGAGATGACTTATCTCTTCAAGAAATTCACCCGGTTCATGAAGAGCAAGACGGATAAATCCAAGCATGAATCGAAGAAGAAGATGACAGAATCCCACAAGTCAACAAAAAGGGGTCATCTTCAAAGAAAGCATATATGTCGACATGGAGTAATGAAGACTCCACCGATGATGAGGTAGCCCACCTATGCTTCATGGCCCTCAATGAGGGGGAGGTAACTTCTAACTCATCTAGTTCAAATTCATATTCTTTTGATGAGTTACAAGATGCCTATGATGATTTACTTTTGAAATTTAAGGCATCATTTTCAAAGAACAAAAAATTGGTTTCAAAATTGAAAAGGGAAAATGATTTGCTTTCCAAAACAAATCTAGAGTTTGAAGCAAAACTTAAAGATTTTGAGCTTAAAGTTTTAGACTTACAAAATTTGCTTCAAACGATTGAAAAAGATCTTCAAAGAGAGATAGATGATCTTAAGATGGAAAAAGATTTGATTTTCTATGAACTTCAAAAGAAAAACAATTTGGGAAAATCAAAATTTTATGTTAGACAATCTAGTGCTCCTAGATTTTTGAATGGAAAAGTTTTTAGAAGTATTTGGGTCCCAAAAGGACTAAATACTTCAACTAAAAAGGATGAAGTTGAAAAATAGATTCCTAAGGGGACAAAACTATGTGCAACTAACGTCTATGGATCCAAAGCAATTTGGATACCAAAAACTATTTGATTGTCTTGTTTAGGTGTGATGGAGAGTGATCAACAAGTCCAAATTTGAGGGAGAGCTCCATGCACACAAGGAAGAACACTTGAAGAAGGAAGGCTTCACATCCTCCCTTGAGTTCAAGTGTGGTAAAATCTAGTTGTTTTATTTGTTTAATTTGATTAATTTTTTTTATTTCAACTAGATTATCATATATGTTGAACTAACTTTATTTGATGCTTTGAGTAAGGGGAGCAAATTTTAAAACCAAAAGTTTTTAATTGTGTCATTTTTTTACCTCTTAAGTTATTTTGAGCCTAATGTCTTCTTAAATTCTTTTTGATATAACAAAAAGGGGGGAAGTGGTTTGAAAAGTTGATTTTTCAAGAGAATAAGGGGGAGATTTAATTTCATTCAAATCTTAAATCTCTTATTCAAAACTTTAAAATACTAAGGGGGAGAATCCCAAATTATTTTTCAAGTTGGCTTTATTATATCAAAAGGAGGGAGATTGCAGAACTAAATGTTTTGATATAATAATTGCAAATGTTTTGGACTAAATTGAAAAGAATTTAAAATATTCTTTTTTCAAAACAACTTGAAATTATGTTTAAGTGTTTTTAAAAGGCTTTGGAAAAATTTAAAACGCATTTAAAACAGTCAAAACCAAGCTTTTAATATAACCGTACCGATATTGTATGTAACCGTATCGATACTCTTTAGGGTTTTAACTACAGTGATTTTCTAGTTGCAAAAACTCATACCGATACGCTTAGCCGTATCGATGCGGTGTTCTTTAAAATAGCTAACGACTAATTCACGTACCGATACAGTTCTATCATGTACCGATACGTCCAACTACCCCTAACGATCATTTTCCCAACGGAATTTAAATTGCAGGACCGTACCGATATGCACCTACTTGAAATGATCAACGACTATTTCCTCATCGGGACTGTATCCATACAGATTCAAGGGTATCGATACGCCAAGCTGCAGAACTGTATTTATGGTGGAAACTAAAGGCTCCACTGGCTTTTAATTCAATCCCAACGGTCCTCAACGTCTACAAACTCAATTAGGAGTATAAAAGGGACCTCCAAGCATCAAGAGATGGTTAATGCTTCAATTGTCAACAACATTATGATGTCAAATTGTCTTTAGAGCTTAATTGTATATTTCTTGTATAGACAACACTTGTGAGCTAAACATTGTAAGATTTGCTCAAGTGTTTAGGTTTTGGGTTAGTACTTAGAGTTGCAAACATATATCTATTAGAGAGATTTCTAGTTTGCTTTGAATTTATCTTGTAAGAGAGTGATTGATCAAGCTTTGGGTAGAAAGATTGATCACTGTAACGGTTTTCTCCTTATCCGAGAAAAAAGGGACAAAATTCTTAGTAATTTGGTTGAAATCCTTAGTAGGAAGCTAAGGTAGTGGATGTAGGCTTTGGGTTAGAAATCCGAACCACTCTAAATCTTTGTGTTCAAATCTTACATTGTTAGTTTCTACAAAAATCAACCTTCTCCACCATTTTGCAAGCATCTTGGTTGTGACCATCGAGCCCAACAAGTATGATATCTGATATATCTAAAACACACACATACTTAGGTTTTGAAAAAAATCCCTCACCCTGATCCCCAAATCAAACCCTAATTCCCCCTTCAATCGTGTCTCTTGCTCTCGCAGCCTTACCGGCCAAGCGTCCTCGTCGGCTCGTCCCTCGCCGTCGGTAGCAGCTCAAACTTAGATGCGTTTGAAAAACAAAATGCCACTAAAAGTCAGGCTGTTGTGGGCTTTGCAAAATAAAATGCCACTACAAGTTAGGCTATTGCGGTGTTTATAAATAAAAGCGCCACTAGTAGTCAGGCTATTGCGGCATTTGTAAATAAAAGTGCCACTAAAAGTCAGGCTATTGCAGCGTTTGTGTATAAAACGCCACTAAATATCACAAGCATATAGAGTCATTTTAAATATCAAAAGTCGCTATAGATATTGACCTTTGGCGGCGTTTTTTATTCACAAACGCCTCTAACTATTGCGACACTAGATTCAACGGCACTTCTCGCGGTGCTTTATCTAACAGCGCTTAAAAATGTCGCTAAAAACTTGTTTTGCTGTAGTGATATAAATTACTTTGAAATTTTCAATTTCAAATAAATTATTAAAAAGAAAAGTTAAAAGTAACAAATTAAGCGTAAAATAGATAATACATGAGATTGGACAAAACTTAATCCAACTTAATAATTTATTTTTAAAATTTTGATTTATTCAAGTCAATTGGTACCTCAACAACATAAGTAATTACATTTAAATTTGAACAAAAACTCAAAGAAATATATTTAATTCAACTCAAATTGAAAACAAATAAAGTTTGAATAATAAAATATTACTCATAAACTCCAATAACTCGAACTTTATCCACTCGACTCGATCCAATCTAGTACTCATATCTAAGTATACATGTTATATTTTAATATTTTTTTTGCTAAGCAAGCTTTTTATTATTAGTAAAATTTATGTCGTCGCTGGGAGCCTCATTAAAAACCTCCCTAAACCTAGGTGGAGGAAAAGAGTACACCGCAACAAGGCTACAACCAAATAACACAACATCTCAAAGACAAAGCCAAGTTACTTAATCCAATCTACACTGGTTGTACGCATACAATCCTATCAAGCCACAAAAAAATCTGAAATTACCACCAAGCTTTGAATAGCTTGACTCAAGTCATTCCAAATTTTTTTAGGTGGTCTGCCATTCCATTTCTCACTCTTGGTACGTACTCAAACTTGATCTTCTTTATTCTTCTTACCAGTTCATCTATTTCCTAAAAGATATTTCACCAACGCCATGGCCTTAAAAGTTAGTTTTCTATCCAATTCAAAGCGACTTGAGAGTCAGATTCAATAATTAGATTTGTCTTCCCTACCCATCCATCTTCATCGAACACAATTAGGGTCGTCTAGATAGCCATGATCTTTGCATAAGCTGCTCCTATAATTTCTACTGGTCTTGAAAATAATGCTAGTACATCTCCCGAACTTGATCTCAACACGCCACCACATCCTGCTGCTTTAATGTAATAAACTCCATCTACGTTAAACTTTGATGTTCCCTCTTGTGGAGGGATCCACCGCGCAGCCTCTTCGATCTTCTCGGGTAACACGCAGTGAATTGGTTTGTTCCACCAATTTCCATCGTTCAACAGCAGGTTGTCGTTCACCACTTTAATCCAGATCAATGCTCTCATCTTCACATTGAAAAGTATATCTTTTTGAGAAGTAGATTTATAATTAAACACCTTCTCATTCCTGGCTAACCACAAGGTCCACATGGCCGTGACTATCGTAATATGCCATAAGGATTTTGTCGAACCTGTCCAAGAATAAGAAAAACAAAATGATAAAAATCATCTATATTTACTAGATTTGGCCAACAGATCATCCACCATTTGCAGAAGTTTCTCCAAAAGCAACTTGCAAATTTGCATTCCACGAACAAGTGTGAAATAATCTCTTCCGTTTGTCCACACCAAGGGCAGCCACAAGTCTTTACAACCTGTGAAACTCTTCGTAAAGAGCCTTGTTCCCATTTCATCGATCCTCCCAAAACAACACATTTTCCCCATTTCCCAATCTCCACCTAAACTCTTTTGGTGCCATCCATCTATTCAGTTTTTCATCAAGCAGATTTCTTACAACCCCCTTCCAAATGGTCTATGCCTTTCCCCCCAAATTACAACTCGCAATTCAGTGTTGTTTTTGTTTCCCATACTTTGAAAAATGATCTTCCTCCATAGAGCTTCTTTTTCTTGTTAAAAACCACCAGCCCTACTTAGCTAGTAACGCTTGATTCTTTGCTTTTAAGTTCACCACTCCCGCACCTTCTTTCTTCTTCGGTGTTCACACCTTGCCCCAATTAACTCTGCACATTTTCTTTGAACTTGTAGTGGTTCCCCAAAGAAAATTCCTCCTAATTCTGTCAATTTTCTCCAATACTTGCTTCAGAATTTTGAAGATGGATAAATAATATAGTGGCAGTGCAGAGAGTACTGAGTTAAAGAGGATGATTCTGCTCGCGAATGATATAGAACGACTTTTCCATCCCGACAGCTTTTTACTAAATCTCTCCACTACAAGATCCCATGTACTTATCCTTCTCGGATCTACCCCTAAGGGTATACCCAAGTAGTTAAAAGGGAGGGTACTTGTTTTGCAACTACATTGTTCCGCCTGTGAGCGTAGTTTTTCAGCCTTGACATTTATCCCAACTAAGCACGATTTATTAAAATTTATACTCAATCCCGAACACACCTCAAAACAACTCAAGATTCTTTTCATGTTAACCATATTATCTTCAGTAGGCCTTAGGAAGAAAATGATGTCATCCACAAATTGGAGATGCGTAATCGAGTCATTAGGAATAAGATTATGGATTCCTTCGATCATACCCCTCTCCCCTGCTTTCCTAACCAGCAAATGTAAAGCCTTAGTGACTGTGGTGAAAAGAAATGGGGAAATAGGATCCCTCTGCCTCAAACCTTTACCCATTTTGAATTATTTAGTCGGCGAACCATTTATTAAAATAGATACCTTGGCCGTGGTGACACATTCCATAATCAGCCACACCATTTAGCTCCAAATCCCATTTGGTCTAGCACCATAATTAAGAAATCCCATCTTACACAATCGTAGGCATTCGAAAAGTCAAGCTTAAGGACTACTCTCCATTTTTTGCTTCCTTCTTGCTGTAACGAATGTATAACTTCGTTTGCGATCAGAATCCCATCAAAAATCTGCCTCCCCTTGATGAATGTGCATTGGGTTTCACTAATCATCTTATTTAACACCCCACTGATTCTCCTTGAGAGCACTTTTGAGACAATTTTATACACCGAGCTTACTAAACTAATCGATCTGTATTCAGAAATGTTCACAAGATTTTCAGATTTTGGAATTAAGGCAATAAACGAAGAATTGACATTGCTCGGTAATTTTCCAGTTTTCCAGAATATCATCATAGTCTCCAGAAGATCTTCTTTCACTATATCCCAACACTCCCTGAAGAAACTAGCGTTAAATCCATTCGGCCCTGGTGCTTTTGATTCATCGCAGTTCCAAACTTCTTCCTTAATTTCCTTTAAAGAAAACAAAACTTCCAGTGATTCTACATCCTCCGTTGACAGTCTCTTAAAGTCAAGATTGAAAACTGCTTCCCATCGTCTTGATTTTATACTAAACTGGCTAAAAAAGTGGTCAAACACTTTTTGTTTCATCTTTTTCGGGTTTTCTACTTCAGCCAATCCCATATTTTTCCCATGGATCACATTTCGCTTTGCTCTTACCTTTACCATCTTGTGAAAAAAATTTGTGTTGTTATCGCCCTATTTCAACCATCCCATTCTTGCCTTTTGCCTCCATAAATCTTCTTGAGCTTTTAGACAGTCCCAAAGCTGCAGTTTCTTTAACTTCAATTCTTCTTGTACTATAGCGTCTATCTCACCTTCATCACCAGCCTTTTTAATCTCATTTATCCTTTTTTCCAGTTTTGTGACTGTAGCATTGTAATCTTCACATTTTGCGCTCCAACATCTAATAGTTCCTTCACTTTCTTGAGTTTTACTGGTAGACTCTTCCCTTTTGTTCATTTTCTCCCATCATGTCTTTTATAACCTTTAAGCATCCAGCGTACGAGAGCCAAGCATTTATCATTTTAAATGGTCTTGGTCCCCAATTAATCTTCTCGTTGCTGAGAATTATCGAGATGTGATCTGAAACCAGCCGAGGTAAGCCACGCAAATACAGGTCACCATTTTTCATCAACCAATCATCTTCCACCAAGAATCGGTCTATTCTGCTTCTTCTATTTCTGGGACCTCACACATATTACATTTTTCGATAAAATTCTTGAACTCTTCAATTGATGTTTTTCTTTAACCACCTCCATTTCTTTCTTCCCTGCTTCTAATTGCGTTGAAATCACCACACGTAAACTAGGGTGGATTTCAGATGTTCCTTAGTAGCACAAGTTCATTCCATAAGAGTTTTTTATTCAAAAAATCACAGTATGCATAAATATTAATCCAGGTGCAGGTTAAGTTAACATCTACCCATTTTCCAGTAACAATGATATACCTGGTTTTCGTTTCGCTCTTCTGTGCTGTGAATTTCTTTTTGTCCCATATTGTAATTAAGCCTCTCAAACGCCCTGACGCCGCTGAAAACAAATAATCAAATTCATCATCATACCATAAACACCCCACCTCTTCTTCACTAAAAAATTCTTTCTTTGTTTCCCGGAGCATCACCATCTTGAGTTTGTTAACTCCGATTACCTTCCTTACTGTCGACATCTTCACAGATGATCCCAAGCCTCTCGTGTTCCATGAAAGCACCCTCATCCTTCACTCTTGGCTTGCTTTAAATCCCCTTATTTCGGTGATCACTTTCTTCTAGTGTCTCTATTTCTTGCACTACTTCAATTTCGTCTCCTCTGATTTCGATCCCTAACTCTTTCCCCACCTCTAAAGTCTTCTCTGCTTCTCTTGTAAATTTATCCCATCTCGCATGCAAATCTGAATCCGTTAACGATCTTCCTTCTAACTCGTATTTGTCATACTCCTTGCCTTTGTTCTCGAATCTTTTCTTTGCTCGGTCCCTTTTTTTCCTCTCAGCTTCGGTTAGGTCTTTATCTTGGTATTCCTGGAGCGATCCATATTTTTTTTCTTTTCTAACAACAATCTTCTTTGTTCCTTCAAACTCGGGGAGATTAAGCTTTTGTGCACCTTCTTTCGGATCACTGTCTTCCTTAGAGAATTTGATTGTTGTCTTCCCCTCTTTTTCCGAATCCTCTTCATTTGGGTTTTTTAGGTTATCCACCTCTTCTTCCCAAGATACCATTTGACCCGTTCGACTAGCTGGCCCAGTAGCTTCATTCATTTCAATGTCTGAAGCCTCTTCGTTGTGTTGAATTTCATTTTTATTAAATCCCATTAGTTCCAGATCATCCATAATATTCTTCGAAATTGGGCTTGTGGTAGCGTCCTCCTTCGAACTTTGTCTCACGTCCACTTTATTCTGGACAATTTCAGCCCAACTCGGTCCACTCCTTGATGGACTATTCAAGTTGACATTTGCCAGCAAATCTTCCTCTTTGACCCCTGATCTACTCTTTGGAAGGAATCTCTATGTCAACAACAACCTCGGACTTGTCACCCTCCACCTTCTTTTTTTCTCGAGTGACTTCCTTCTTCATTGTCTTCTTTAAGACTTTGAATACTCAATCCTCTTCTCATAAAGTCTTCATTTAATCCATCCTCGTCATTGAGAATCTTGTATCCCAAACCTTTGGAATTCTCCCTCTGAGATGTGCTCGCCGTAGATTTCGTTGAACTTCTGTTTGACAACGTTTCTGCATGCTTCGTCGGTTTATCATTGTGTTTCTGCTCTTGTCTTCTACACGTTGACAATACTGTAGTGACTTCTAAGACGTTAATTTGAAATATATCTCTTCCAACCTCCAGCTCCACAACTTCTTCAATTCTCTGTATCATCTTTGTCGAGATTAAAACCAATAGCTTCTCACCGTCATAACATTGTGCAGCGTTTTCCCCTAGAGCGATTACGGAACCCTATAATTTTGCTATCATTCTGAAAGTTTCTTGATTTCAACAACGCAACGGAATTCCCCTAAATTCGACCCAAGTGACTCTTTCAGATATTATGAAGGATTCTGACCAATATTTAATTTTGACAAACACTTCTTCAAGAATACACCATTTTTGTTCTCCAAACAGATTACGTAATTCCTCATCTGGAACTTCCACCAGAAATTTTTATCCACCCAAACTTGTAACAATGAGTTCTCCAGGCCCACATCTATGCAATATGTCCCTAACATTTTCTGCTGAACAAGCCGTCGCCATGGATCCTATTAGGCACTTGCTCAGTTTCCACAGTGTCTCATCCTCTACGTGCCCTTGTATCAACTTGGGTGATTGATCTTATGTCTTACTGGATTCACCTTTCCCTACTACTTGGTTTTTGATGTTGTTTGCAATGTGTGCGTAGCTCTTCTTCACCTCAGTTGGTTTGAACGGTTCCTGACCTTTACCTTCTTTTGCTTTCACCTGAACCTCGTTTTTTCCCAGACTTTTCTCCAATATGAATCCCTTCCTTTATATTTTTCCACGGAAACTGACAATCGAAAACCATATAATCGAAATCCATTTAACCTTTCTATAGCTCTATCAGCATCCTTTCTATTTGAGAAACGCACAAATCAAAATCTTTTACCAGTTCTGTCTAGTTTATTTGCGATAAAAGAATCCACTAAGTCTTCATGTCTTCCAAATGTCTGGCGTAATCCACTCCAGTGCAGCTTTGTTGGTAAGTTGCTAACAAACAACGTGACTATCCCTCTGTCATCTACTTGATTCCTGTAGCCGTCCTTGTAGTCCTTGCTATCGCCATGAACATACTGCATTTATATATTAACTATTACTTGATGAATCTCTGACCATCGAACATTATTTTAAATCCTCAATCCTCTATAAACTCAAATTTATGTTATCTAGAGAAAATTTAAATAATATCAAGGACAAAAGACTCTTTATAATTCTTTTCTTCAAACCTCTAACTCAAAAACTCTTAAAATGAGCTTTTTCAAATTGAGAAGTTTCACCCAAATCCGTTATTAAAATACTCTATTTACCAAACATCTAAATTAACGGATTTGACAGATTAAATCTCTAAAAATAGTTCAAACATCTAATTTTTGTTGAAAAAGTTGTTTACCAAACGATGCCTCTATTTTTTTTCATCACTTTGACTCGATTATTTGCAGTTTCATATTATTATTATTTATTTTTTGACCATATTTTATTTGTTTTCTCATTTTCTAATTGCAATATAGAATCGTCAAACATGATTAACATTCTAAAACTTTTGATACACTAGCGGTGGAAACTAAAAGTTTCCACAAACGCCTTAGTTTTAGAGTTTAGGGACTTAGTTTAGGGTGTAGGGTTTAAGGGTATAAGTGTAGAGGTTTAGAATTTAGTGATTGTGGATAAAATTTAGGTTTTATAGGTTAAAACCTAAAACTTCAATATGTTACCTTAAGACCTAAACCCTAACAATAAACCTAAATTCTATTCACAGACACTAAATTCTAATCTTCTACACCTAAACCCCTAAACCCTACACCCTAAACTAAGTCCCTAAACACTAAAACTAAGGAGCTTGTGAAAAATAAAAGTTTTCACTGCCAGTATATTGGATATAAATTCATATATGGTATTTTGATTGTTTTCTCAACTAAGTCCCTAAACACTAAAACTAAGGAGCTTGTGAAAAATAAAAGTTTCTACTGCCAGTGTATTGGATATAAATTCATATATGGTATTTTGATTGTTTTCTCAATTTGTAATTGTAATATAGAATCGTCAAATATGGTTAACATTCTAAAAAGTTTAGATACACTGGCGGTGGAAACTAAAAGTTTGCAGAAGCGCCTTAGTTTTAGGGTTTAAGGACTTAGTTTAGGGTGTAAGGTTTAGGGGTATAAGTGTAGAGGTTTAGAATTTAGTGATTGTGGATATAATTTAGGGTTTATAGGTTAAAACCTAAAACTTCAATATATTACCTTAAGACCTGAACCCTAACCTCTAAACTCTAAATAATAACAATAAACCCTAAATTCTATTCACGATCACTAAATTCTAATCCTCTACACTTAAACCCCTAAACCCTACACCCTAAACTAAGTCCCTAAACACTAAAACTAGGGAGCTTGTGAAAACTAAAAGTTTCCACCGCCAGTGTATTGGATATAAATCCATATATGGTATTTTAATTTTTAAAGTTTCACCTCATTTCATTATTAAATCAAGAATATAAAAAAAATTGAAAAATATCCTGTAAAAAAGTGACAGTAACTTGACTAGCCTAGCATGGTGTCTTATCATCTCTGCTACAATTTTCATCAGCAGCGAAGAACCTTTTCCAGCAAGGGTGCTTACTCCAGACCTCGTCGACCATGGCATCGATGGGCACATTTCTGGTCTCAGGTAACAAGAAACACACGAATATTCCCATGGCGAGTATCCAGGCAGCGAAGAAGAAGAATATTAAGGCGCGCATACCGCACAGCATGGACAAGAATGCCTGAGCTATGATGAAGGTGCAAAGCATGTTGGAGCTGACCGCACACGCGAATCCAGCCGTTCTTGTCTCCAGAGGGAATGTTTCACTAGGTATGAGCCACCCAAGAGGACCCCATGACCATGCAAAAGCCGACACAAACAAACACACCAGCACCACAACCCAAATCGCTTCGGTTTTTGTTAGTGTATCCGTGGAGTGCAGGTGAAGTCGAAGAATTAACCCAATCGCAGCCTGCAAATATCACACAATATTACTTGCTCAACATGGTGGCCGTGGCAGATTAGGATGTTAAAACTGATGGATGCAAATGCAATGCATACCTGGCTTATAAACATCTGAACACAGGCTTGAAGAAGTAGTATCCTCCTACCAAACCTATCGACCGAATAAATCGAGACCAGGGTACAGAAAACATTCACGAGTCCAGTAATCACCGAGGACAACAACGAAGCGTCGTTCTTGAATCCGACAGTTTGGAACAAGACGGGAGCATAAAACATGATGGCATTGATCCCTGTAAACTGTTGAAAAACTTGAAGCATCACGCCAATAACCAGAGGGGGCCTGCTGCTCCGATTCATGAGTTGCTTGAAAGCATTGCGCTTCATTCCCCGGGCAATTTCACTAGCTTTCACAATCTGCTGGAACTCGAGATCCACTTCCTTGACACCCCGTATCTTTTGCAGTGCTGCATGCCCCGACGACTCCTTTCCACGCTCGACCAGGCTCGCTGGTGTTTCCGTGATGATCAAAGAACCTAACAACAATAGGACAGCCGGTACGCCGGCAATCCCCAAAGATACTCTCCATCCGTAAGGGTGCAATGTTGATGTCCAATAGTTGACCAGATTTGCAATAAATATCCCTATGGTTACAAGCAGTTGAAACAGAATATTGACGGCTCCACGACGATGGACCGGGGCGATCTCTGACAGGAACAATGGAACAGCCTGCACAATCAGTTTTATCAGTCACCGTAGCAATTGAATATGTATGTATGTATGTATGGTTTTTATCCGATCTAACCTCGTTGCCAAAGCCAACGCCAATGCCAAGGAGCACACGCCCAATAATAAGCATCCAGAGGTACTGAGCACAGGAACTTAAGCCAGCTCCAGCGACGAAAAATACAGAAGCCGCTTGAATCGTCGGCTTCCGCCCAAATTTGGCGCAAACTATTGAAGCGACAAAGCTGAAAACAAGAGCAGCTAGGTAAAGTGAAGACGTAAAAAGCTGAAGAGATTGATCATTGTATTTGCAGTAATTGTCCTCCTTTGCATGCATCTTTCTTTCATGGACTTTGGGAAAGAATTTAATCAAGAAATCGTCCATGGCCGTCACCCCACCTGCATGTGTAAAATAAATTCATTTGAGCAACAATATTTGATTTCAAATCTTAAATACAAAGCTAATCATGTAAAACAAAGTATAAATGGAACTGAAAACTGGATATATATATATATGATAATATAATGGAAGAGAGAGGTTAACCTGAAATTCCAATGTCGTAGCCAAACATAAGGCCACCAAAAGCAGCAAGAATCCAACATATTACGTTATAAAAATTGACTTTTGATTGGTAGATCGGACTTGCGCTCATCTTTCTATAAGTTCCTTTTTCCCGTTAACTGAAGACGAGAGATTTTTTTTGCTGTACAAGAGGGATAATGTTGATTTGAGATTATTTATAATCGATCAATTAAGAAATTAATAAACCATTTGACTCCAATAAGGACTACTAATTTTATTTATCATCAAATTCTAATTCTCTATATATTTTTTTAAATATACATTAATTCTCTTACCATGTTTATTAGTATCAAATGTAATTAAATTACTATGTAAATCTAAATTCTAAATAAACAAAAATCTTACCCGTATTAAAAATAAACTCTAACATTCTTGTTTTTTTTATTAATTTAAAAAATTAGTGGGTTGAGGAGTACTAAACTACGTTGTTGTTGTTTTATGTCTAAAACTTATATAGTGATATATTTTAACTAAAATTTAAATATTTTAAATATTGATTTTTTACCGAAATCTTTTCTACCAGTAATAAAGTATCGTGACTTATATTTTAACTAAATTATGTTGTTGTTTTATGTTGTTTTGAATTAGGGTTTTGTTTTAAAGGTTTAGTGTTTAAGGTTTTTAGGGTTCAATGTTTTATGATTTAAGGTTTAAAGGTTTAGGGTTTAAGGTTTAAGGATGTAGGGTTTTAGGGTTTTTTTTATGGTTTTAAGGTTTTAGTGTTACTGTTTATATTTAGGGTTTTGGTTTTATGTGTTTTAGTTTAGGGTTTAGGGTTTTATTTTTTGATTTTGGGTTCATGATTTTTATTTCGGGTTTCATTTTAGGGTTTAAAATGTTATATTTAAGAATATATATTAGTATATATGTATGTATCATGTATGTATATATCAATGTATGAACCCTAAACCCTTAAATCCTAAACATAAACCATTAAACCATAAACCTTAAACCCTAAGCCCTAAAGCATAAACCCCAATATATGTATCTATCAATGTATGAACCCTAAACCCTAATCCATAAGCCCTTAAATCCTAAACCAAAATCCCTAAACCGTAAACCCTAATATGTATGTAACTATGTATGTATAATAATGTGTGCCCTAATATGTATGTAACTATGTATGTATAATTAGTGTGTGTGCGCGCGCGTGACCCCTATCAAGATATGAATCATTTATTGATATTTTTGTTCGTTCTACTCCCCAAACTTTAAATTTAGTACAAATTGACCCCTATTTATTTTTTATGATTTAGTCCAATGTTTATCATTTTAAATATTTAATTTAATATTTTTGTTCATTATAGTCACAAAAAGGCTAACTATATTCTTATTCCAAATTGACCTGACCCCTATTCATTTTTTTGCAATTTAGTCACGTAATTTTAATATGATAATATTTTATTCATGTTATTCCCTAAAATTTTATTTTTCACCAAAATTTACCCTTATTATTTTATAATTTTTGTGATTTACTCCAATATCTTAGATAGTAGACATGGATCATTTGCTGATATTTTTGTTCATTCTAGTCCCTAAAATTTAAATTTAGTACGAATTGACCCATATTATTTTTGTAATTTACTCTAATATTTTACAAATGAAACATTAAATGATATTTTTGTTCATTCTACGACTGCCTATTGCCTAATATTTCTTTTTAATGTGATTCGTGTTCGTCAATCGTCAAGGGCATTGAATAATTAGCTCAAAATGAATGACCAACCTAAAGTCTATCGACCTAAACGGATAAACCCGAATTAACTCGGCCTGAAATGAAACTGACTTGAAATTATACGAGCTGAAATGAACCCGACCTGAAATGAACCCGACATGAAATGAACTCGACCTGAAGTCAATCCTAACCCGAATTAAGCCGTCAACTAACCATTTTGACCCGACCTGAAATGAACCCGGCCTGAAGTCAATCCTAACCCGAATTAACCCGTCAATTAACAGTTTTGTCCCGACCTGAAAAGAACCCGATCCGAAATGAACTCAACCTGAAATGAATCCGATCTGAAATGATACCGACCTGAAATGAACCCGAACCCAACCCGAATCGAGTTAAAACAAAAAGACGACCTGAAATGACATGTAACCGATTTGACCCGATCTGACAGAACCCGGCCTGAAACCTAACTGATTACCTGTTTTTACATCCCTAAGTGCACGTGCAGCATGAACCATCAAAACAAACATAAAAAAGATGGGATAATATTTTTCTACTCAGCAAAAGTGTTTTGTTTATAAATGATCTAAAGAGGCGAAGTTGCCGATACATAGCGAAAAAGGCAATAGTCACAAAACTCATAAAGACAACCTTAGTTACTCTACATGTACCACAATCCATAAAAACTATCAAAATTACAACCCCAAACCCTAAACACTAATTTCACAAATATAATTATCAAATTGACCCCTATTTATTTTTTATGATTTAGTCCAATGTTTATCATTTTAAATATTTAATTTAATATTTTTGTTCATTATAGTCACAAAAAGGCTAACTATATTCTTATTCCAAATTGACCTGACCCCTATTCATTTTTTTGCAATTTAGTCACGTAATTTTAATATGATAATATTTTTATTCATGTTATTCCCTAAAATTTTATTTTTCACCAAAATTTACCCTTATTATTTTATATTTTTTGTAATTTACTCCAATATCTTAGATAGTAGACATGGATCATTTGCTGATATTTTTGTTCATTCTAGTCCCTAAAATTTAAATTTAGTACAAATTGACCCCTATTATTTTTGTAATTTACTCTAATATTTTACAAATGAATCATTAAATGATATTTTTGTTCATTCTACGACTGCCTATTGCCTAATATTTCTTTTTAATGTGATTCGTGTTCGTCATTCGTCAAGGGCATTGAATAATTAGCTCAAAATGAATGACCAACCTAAAGTCTATCGACCTAAACGGCTAAACCCGAATTAACTCGGCCTGAAATGAAACTGACTTGAAATTATACGAGCTGAAATGAACCCGACCTGAAATGAACCCGACATGAAATGAACTCGACCTGAAGTCAATCCTAACCCGAATTAAGCCGTCAATTAACCATTTTGACCCGACCTGAAATGAACCCGGCCTGAAGTCAATCCTAACCCGAATTAACACGTCAATTAACAGTTTTGTCCCGACCTGAAAAGAACCCGATCCGAAATGAACTCGACCTGAAATGAATCCGATCTGAAATGATACCGACCTTAAATGAACCCGAACCCAACCCGAATCGAGTTAAAACAAAAAGACGACCTGAAATGACATGTAACCGATTTGACCCGATCTGATAGAACCCGGCCTGAAACCTAACTGATTACCTGTTTTTACATCCTTAAGTGCACGTGCAGCATGAACCATCAAAACAAACATAAAAAAGATGGGATAATATTTTTTTACTCAGCAAAAGTGTTTTGTTTATAAATGATATAAAGAGGCGAAGTTGCCGATACATAGCAAAAAAGGCAAAAGTCACAAAACTAATAAAGACAACCTTAGTTACTCTACATGTACCACAATCCGTAAAAACTATCAAAATTACAACTGCCGACACCACGCCGCAAAAGAAAACAAACACTCAGAGTATACAATACTCCACTCATTCTTGCAAACAAGGATAACTAGTCACGCCCCAAAGACGAATCACGAAAGAAAAAACTACACTCAAATTCTAAAACGAAAAAAAAAAAACAAAGCGATTCAAGGTACCCGCCCTAAACTCTTCAACAGTTCCAATGTAAAGATCGAAAAAAATGAATTGCATGTTACTGAATAATGACATGTGTTGATGCTTAGAATCAAAAGTATTGCTCCATTGTCTTGACTAACATTGAATCGCATGTAAACAAGTTCTGGTTATGAACAACTTAGTTTAACTTTGGTTTCTTAATAAACATTATTGGTGGTAAGCATCAGTTTGGTTTAGGGTTTCAAAAAATAGAGGACTCTGACAAGGTGATTTCTTTGTTTGTTGAAAATATCCCGAAGGCAATGCAGTGGAAAGGGTTGTGGCATGTGTTCGCGAGACATGGAGATGTTACGGATGCTTTCATTGCGAGTAGACTAAGTCGAGCTGGGAAGAAATTCGGATTTGTGCGATTTGGAAGTAGAACCGATGCATTAAAAGCTAGGGAGAGGTTGAATGGTTTTGCAGTGTATGGGTACAGATTGTTGGTGAAGTTTGCAAATCCAAGACAAAGGAAGCAACAAAGGGAAAAATTTAAGCAACGGGGTTTTGCGTATGCGGCTCGGGATACATCCAATCGATTCATTGATCAAAGAAGTGGGTGGTAAGTGGTAACAAAAGAAATCAGCTTCTATGGAAGGTAAGCGAAAGGATATTGTAGATTCAATGGATGGAAAGGGCAGGGTCATTGGAGAATCAAGTAACGCTGGTAGGAAGGGTATAAGGAGGGTTGTTGGCCATGTGGAGGAGGAGTTATGAAAGATGAAAAGATGTCTGATGGGGGAGATGGTGTCGGTGTGCAGTGTTAGCAGTATTTCTACAAGATTGCAGCAGTGGGGGCTCGGAGAGATCAAAATCCAAAGAATTGGTGGGAAATTATTCTTAATTGCTATTGAGTATGATGAACTTTTCACGTTGCTAGAAGATTTAAATTGGTCATATCTTAAGGAGATATTTAAGGAGGTTAGCCCATGGTCAGAATCCGTTCATTGATCTGAAAGGTTGACGTGGCTGGAGGTGGCGGGGGTTCCTCTTCATTGTTGGAACTTGACGACACTAAAGAGGGTTGCAGAAGTGTGGGGGACATTTGAGGCTCTTGGTGAAAATGGCAATCATATTCTTGATTGTGAAAGAGTTTTTGTGTTGATATCCACAAAAGAGGTCGGAAGGATTGAAGAGATAGTGCATATTGAAGCTGAGAGCAATGTTTATGAGATTAATGTTGTGGAATTAGGTTTTAATGAAAATCCTTTGGGCGTATCGAAGGCGAAATGTGACATTGGTTTGAGTAATCGTAAAGGGATTCAAAATTCTGTAAGTTCTTCAACATCTTCGTCGTCGTCGGAGAGGGAGGCTTCATCGAAATCAGACCGAATTAGGTTTTCAGCCGAGGAGGAGGCATTAAATGCACTCTATGTTGGGAAGGAGCATATTTATTCATTAAGTTTGATATAGATTTTAAATCATTTATAAATCAGCATGTGATCAATTATTTTAATACAATATTCAAACGATACAATAATCAAGTTTATGGCTTTAAACATGAATTGACGACGATTAATCATCAAAACCAATTGAAATAAAGGAGTAGATAAGTAGGCCTTCAAAGTTCAGCAGAGTGAGAACTAGCGTTCACAGTTCCCCAAAAAGATGGGAAAAATATTTACTTACCTACAGAATTAACGCATTATTTACAAGGGTAAACTACTGTGCAGGTCACTTATGTTTAACGAGTGTACAGAGTTAGTCACCACTTTTGAAAAGTGCATATTAGTAGTCCTTCACGTTTTCGATGTGTAAATAGTTGGTCACTCCGCCGTTAGACTCCGTTAGTCTCTAACGGATTGCTGATGTGGCTGACTTAATTTAATTAAATATCCACGTATATTTCCACGTGGATAATTTGAGTCATAACCACGCCACCGCCCCTCCCTCCGCCCCCTCCCACCTCTCCTTCTCCTTCTCCCCGACTTAGCATTGTTTGAGATTTGCTTAAACCAGTATAAATTTCATTTCCAGCCTCCTTTAATTGTATTTTTTCTTGTTACTCTCTCACCGTATTTAATTCCATTTCCAGCCTCCTTTAATTGTAAAAAACCCTACAAGGGCTCTTGTAAGAACTAATAGCCGCCGCCGGATTTGATCTCATCCGTTAACTCTCTCTCTATATATGTTAAGCTTCTTTTCACTTTCATCTTTGATCTCTGCTTCAAAAACAAAGCTTCCTCCCTTAGGCCTAGCTATGTTATTTTATTTTTAATTCTTGTTGTTTTTGGTTCTACTTGGTAAACATGGTGTCTTATCTGTTTTTTGTTGATTAATTTTATGGTATCAAAAATTGAAGAAAATCTAAGTTTGGGTGCATTTAATTTTGTTTTCTCAGTTGTGTAAATTTTGGGTAAATGGGTATTTGCTTTTTTATCCCGTTTGATAGCTTAAATTAGCATCTTTGGAGCTTGTAGAGCTTGTAAATATGGGTTTTAGATGTATCACTGTAGAAAAGTTTTAGTTTTCCGGTTTAGTATCCGATTATTGATTTTGGGTTGTGATTTTTGGGAGTTTTGTTAAAGCTTGATCATTTAGGATTTTAAGAATGTTATCTGAATTGGGTAGGAGGCCAATGATAAGAACTGTTGAAGGATCATTTGGCGATGATATGGAGTCGGAGATGGGGTTATTGCTCCGCGAACAGCGGAGTAAGCAAGACGCTGATGATCTCGAACGAAAGCTAAACTTGTATCGAACGAGAGCTAAACCTGAGGAGAATGAGAATCTAGCAATTTTAGGGGAGGAGGAGAAGGAGAGGTGGGAGGGGGCGGAGGGAGGGGAGGGGCGCGGTTATGACCCAAATTATCCACGTGGAAATACACGTGGATATTTAATTAAATTAAGTCAGCCACATCAGCAATCCGTTAGAGACTAACGGAGTCTAACGGCGGAGTGACCAACTATTTACACATCGAAAACGTAAAGGACTACTAATATGCACTTTTCAAAAGTGGTGACTAACTCTGTACACTCGTTAAACATAAGTGACCTGCACAGTAGTTTACCCTATTTAGAATTTTTGAAAAATATTCAAAACCCATAATATATATATGTTTTATATACAAAAATTACTTATAAACAATCTAGAATTTGAAACGAAATTGAAAAGAAAAAGAAAATAGTTTTATACCTTGAGATGGGATTATAGATGATAATGCACCAAATTGATGAACTTGCTTAGATTTTATTTGATAAACAAAAGCCCTCAAAGATTTGTGTGAAAAAAGGATTTGATGGGTATTTATAGGAGAAAAATCTAGGGTTAGGGTTTTGAAAGAGTTTGTATTTAATTAAAGTTGATTGGAAGTTGGAAACCCTTTTTAATGACTTATTTAGGCTGTTGCGGCTACGCATATCGATGCGCATTTGGCGTATTGAAACAAGTGTATCGGTACGCCTCAAAACCTTACCGAAACACGAGTTTGTATCGGTACAAGTATAAATCATACCGAAACATGATCGATACACGTATCGAAACGCTTTCTAGCCGTTTCGATACAGATTTTTTAGAAACGAGTTTGGATATATTTTCAGGAGCCCGCGTCAAAACACCTTTACTTGTTTCGATATGCCCTAGCTAGAAAATGCATTATGGGCAAGAAATACATAACTCGTATCGAAACACCTTCATCAGTTTCGATGCACATGTGCTAGAAAATGCATTTTGGGAAACAATGAGCTCAAAAATTCGATTTCAATCGAATCTAAATGCATGTATATGGTGTATGAGCAACACGTATGGACTAAAAACAGACACATACTCCCCCTAGAAACAAGCATAGTTGCATCAAGGAGCCAAATCACATAAGCATAGCAATCACATAAATTCAAACAATTTTTTTACCTTAAAAAGGCTCTAAAGGGTTAAGGAAGGCTGGTTAGACCTAACTCTCTCCTAAGAGTCCAAAAATTCTCTTTGTCTAAGGGTTTGGTAAAGATGTTCGCTAATTGATTTGAGGTTTCAACATACTCTAGAACTACATCTTTCTTCAAGACATGATCCTTAATGAAATGATGTCTTATTTCTATGTGTTTAGTTTTAGAATGTTGGATGGGATTCTTAGTGAGACATATGGCACTAGTATGTCACACTTAAGGGGTATGGTACATCAACTCTATAATCTAGAAGTTGTTGCTTCATCCAAAGGACTTGAGCACAAAAACTTTCGATCGATATGTATTCCGTTTCGGTGGTAGATAAGGCTACACTATTTTTTTCTTAGAGAACCAAGATATGAGCATACTATCTAGGAATTGACATGTTTTGAAGGTACTTTTTCTATCTATTTTACATCCCCCATAATCAGCATCAGAGAAGGAATAAAGTTCAAAGGATGAATCTATAGGGTACCATAGACCTAAGCAAGGTGTGTCTCTAAGGTATCTAAAGATTCTCTTAACGGCTATAAGGTGTGATTCTCTAGGAGTAGCTTGGAACCTAGCACACAAGCAAACACTAAACATAATGTCAGGTCTACTTGAGGTAAGGTAAAGCAAAGAGCCAATCATATAACGATAAATCTTTAAATTAACACACTTACCTTATTCATCTTTTTCAAGCATAATAGAAGAGCTCATTGGAATGGCTTGAGGATTCACATTCTCCAAGCCAAACTTCTTGAGCATGTCCTTGATGTACTTGGCTTGATTGATGAAGATGCCATCATTCCTTTGTTTTATTTGGAGTCCCTAAAAGAATTAGAGCTCCCCCATTATACTCATCTCGAACTCATCTTGCATTAACTTAACAAACTCTTGGCAAAATAACTCATTAGTAGAACCAAAGATAATATCATCAACATAAATTTGAACAACTAAGATGTCTTTGCAATTTCTTTTAATGAAAAGTGTAGTGTCCACCTTGTCTTTTTCAACTAAAAAGTTGGAAAGCTTTTCATACTAAGCTCTAAGAGCTTGTTTCAAACCATATAAGGATTTTGTTATTTTAAAAACATGGTTTGGAAATTTTGGATCTTCAAAACCAGGTGGTTGTTCAACATACACTTCTTCATTTATAAAACCATTTGAAAACACGCTTTTGACATCCATTTGAAAAAGATTGAATTCGTTAAACCATGCAAATGCAAGACGCGTCCTAATTGCTTCCATCCTAGCTACGGGTGCATAAGTTTCATCGAAATCAATTCCCTCTTCTTGAGTGTAACCTTGAGCAACAAGCCTAGCCATGTTCCTCAATATGTTACCACTCTCATCTAGTTTGTTTCTAAAAACTCATTTAGTTCATATAGTAGTTTTATTACTAGGCCTATCAGCTAATGTCCAAACTTTAATCCTCTCAAATTGATTTAATTCTTCTTGCATGGACTATATCCAAATATCATCTTTTAATGCTTATTTGATATTTCTAGGCTCAATGCATGAAATGAATGCAACATTATTCATTAATCTAAGAGATGATCTAGTGGTTACCCCTTTGGATGGATCACACAAAATCTCACCACCTTTGACATAATTGAACTCTCTTGGGTAGCTCACTTCTTTTTCCTCTAGAGTCATGTCCTTCAAAGCTTCTAGAGGTAGATCTTGTGTTTCTTTCTCTTTCCTTGAAACCTCATCCACTTTTGATGATTGTCCACCAACATTAGCTTCAATGATTCCTACATCATCATTATCACAAGAACCCTTCCTCGGAAGGAAGTTATCATCGAAAACCACATATATTGACTCTTCTACAACTAAAGTTCTTTTGTTAAATACTCGATAGGCTTTAAAATTTAAAGAGTAACCTAAGAAAATAGCTTCATCACTTTTTGCATTAAATTTACCTAAATTATCTTTTCTATTATTTAAAACAAAACACTTACATCCAAAAAGATGAAAATAGCTAATGTTAGGCTTCTTGGATTTTAAATCTCATAAGGAGTTTTTTTAAAGTGGCCTAATCATTACTCGGTTTATAATATAACAAGAAGTGTTTGTGGCTTCTGCCCATAAATACTTAGGTTAATTGTTTTCACAAAGCATGGTTCTAGCCATTTCTTCTAAAGTTTGAATTTTCCTCTCAACTACCCCATTTTGTTGAGAAGTGCGAGGTGCGGAAAAATTATGGCTTATACCATTTGTGTGACAAAAATCCTCAAATCCTAAGTTTTGAAATTTGGTTCCATGGTCACTTCTAATGTGTTTGTAATATAACAAGAAGTGTTTGTGGCTTCTGCCCATAAATACTTAGGTTAATTGTTTTCACAAAGCATGGTTCTAGCCATTTCTTCTAAAGTTCGAATTTTCCTCTCAACTACCCCATTTTGTTGAGAAGTGCGAGGTGCGGAAAAATTATGGCTTATACCATTTGTGTGACAAAAATCCTCAAATCCTAAGTTTTGAAATTTGGTTCCATGGTCACTTCTAATGTGTGAAATTTGTTGGGCAAGGTCATTTTGAGTGATTTTTTAAAATCTAATGAACTTTTCTAAAGCCTCATCCTTAGTACTTAAAAAGAGAACTCGAGTGTATCTAGATAAATCATCAACTAAAACAAATGTATATGATTTTCCACACAAGTTTATATTCCTAATTGGCCCAAAGAGATCCATATGGATCAATTGTAATACCCTACTAGTAGAAACATCATTAATAGGTTTAAATGAGGTTCTTTTGTGTTTACCTTAGCACAAGCATCACAAATTTTATCTAGAAAAAATTTTAATTTGGGTAAACCTCTTATTAGATTTTGGGAAACTAATTTTTCTAAAACACCCATGCTAGCATGTCATAGTTTCCTATGTCATAACCATGCATCATGTTCATCTTTAGCTACAAAGGATGCATTGGAAACATGTATGTCATCTAAATGCACCATATATATATTACCTAAGCGATGACCTATGAGTATTATTTTATTAGTTTCAAAGTTCATAATGGTGCACCCATTAACATCAAAAAGAACATTAAAACCCTTATCGCATAATTGACTAATGCTCAACAAATTATGCTTTAGACCATTGACATACCATTATCAATAAGTATGGAAGAATGATTACCAATGGAGCCTATTCCTTCAATATGGCTTTGGAGTTGTCACCAAAAGTTACTACTCCACCACTTTTAGGCTTTAGTTCCAAGAATCTACTCTTGTCACCGGTCACGTGTCTTGAGCATCCAGTATCAAGGTACCATGTGTTTTGACGTGAAGCTTTGGCCTTGTAGCAATGCTCCCCCAACAAACAAAGAGTTAAGCCTTGATTTTTGGTACCCAAATCATTTTGGGTCCATGAGTGTTAGCTCCCCAAAACTTGGTTCCCTTAGGAATCCAAGAAGAAATAGCACTAACATTATTAGAAATAATTAGTTCCTTAGGAACCCAAACACTTCTAATCCTCTTACCTCTAGAGGGCCTTTGGAAGCCTTTTTGTTTAGGGTGATTAAAGTTTCTCTTCACATATTAGGTTTTTGAAGAACTTCCTTTTTCAAAGCTAGATTTCCCAATATTGCTTAGAGAAGCTTTAATATCATTCACGTCCTTTTGGTGATGATCACTAATCGCAGAAAGAAGGTTGTTTAAATCAATGTTTTCTTTTTCAAAATAATTTAAATTGTATTTTAAAGCACAAACCTTCTTTTCAAGTTCAGTGTTGGTTTTGGATAAAGAATCGTTTTGGTTTTTCAAATCGGAAATAATTTTCTTGTTTTTCAAAATCGATTCTTTAAAATTTTCTATCAACTCATCATAAACCTCTTACAACTCATCATATACTTCTTGAAGCTTATCATATGTAAAATCAAAGTTAGATGAGTTAGAGGTTACCTTAAGATCCTCCTCCAAGGCCATGAGGCAAAGGTTGGCAACTTCTTGCTCCTCTTCATCGGATGATTCCTCATCACTCCAAGTAGCAACATTTCCCTTGAATTTCTTATTTTTCCCAAAGTTCTTCCTTTTGAGTTGGGGGCAATCGTTTCGTATATGCCCCAGTTTCTTACACTCATAACAAATAAGTTGATCCTTCTCTTCCTCATTTTTCTTGTTCATGAAGTCTCATTTTCGAATGAACTTTCTACCTCTATTGGACTTCATGAATCGAGTGAACCTTTTGGCCAACATGACCATTTCCTCGTCTTTCTCCTCGCTTGAATCGTTCTTTTCTTGTGAAGCTTTGAGAGCAATTCCCATCTTCTTCTTCCATACCTCTTTCTTATCTAATCTTTTCTCTTCTCTCTTCTTTTCTTCTCTTCCTTTCTTCATGATCTCATAAGTAAGGAGAGATCCCACTAATGCCTCGAGCTTCAATGTCTTAAAGTCTTTAGCCTCGATGATGGCAGTTCTCTTTCCATCCCATGACTCGGTAAAAGAATAAAGAAGTTTCCAGACTAGCTTGTCTTCAGGAATGATTTTAGAGTGGTTCAAGCTTAGAACATGTAACACACGGGTTTGGGGGTCGGGTGAATTAAATAATTAAAATAATGTTCTAGGTTTTGTTTTAAAAATAATTAATTGTGTTGGACATGTTTTAAATTAAACCCAAATAGCCTTGGATTTTTCACTATGGTAATAACCCATTTTCATTAAGGGTAAAAGTGACTTTTGGCTTTAAAGATAAAACAAAACAAATAAAAGTGCCTTTTTCATCATCTTCTTTCCCCCTCCTCTTCAAAAACCAACGACAAGTTTTCCCCTCCCCCTCAAGTTACTATTCCATTTCATTCTCTCTTCATCCTTGAAGATTTTCGAAAGGTAATTACGTTTTTGAGTTGTCCTCAACTTCCTCTTTCTCTCCATGTCCTTAATTTTCGATGAAACCCATTATTTTGCATATTAGAGTTTTCAAGTTTTAAGTTAAAAATCCAAACTTTATGGTCTATTGTTAAAGCTTTTGATTTCTTATTATTAGATATGTTATTGGTGTAACCCCCGTAGCCCGGCCTAGACGGTTGACCCGAACTACGAAGATTACACGGGGAAAACCAAAGTCAACCCGAAAGTCAACCTTGATTAACGACCCTTTTTTTCCTTTTAAACTTGTCTAGATGCACATTAAACCTAGGCATACTCTTGAGATAAGCATACTCAAAAATCACAGCAATCGGAAAACGATAAGGGACCCAATTGCACAAAATACGAATTTAGGGACCAATTTGTAAATTCTGAAAATTAAGAGAACTTTACCAATTTTTAAGTTACCATTATGAAATTAGTCATGTTTCATGCCTCTCTGCCAAATTTCATCTCAAACAGACATCTCAAACTCAAGCAATTGCACATACAAGAATCAGGACTAAAACGTAAAGCTTGCAAACCTCAAAACCATTCAAATTTTATGCCCAACGGTCAAGTGTTCCGAAACGGGTCTAGTCCGTTCAGGAACACCCCTTGGCAGTAGCCAAAGTGTTCAGAAACGGTCTAGGCCGTTCAGGAACACCCAGGCCAAAACAAGGGCCTGTTTCGAAACAAGCAAGGGTGTTTCGAAACACCCTGCCCAGAAACAGCAGATAGGCCTGTTTTAACACCTTTAAACCCCATCAAACATGCTCCAAACCATTCCACAATAAATCAACAACATGCCAAGCATCATACCTACCAATTTGCATTAAAATCTAGATACAAAACCACCCCTAGGTGCACCAACTCATTCAACACATCCAACACTCAATCATGCTTTTAAAACAAGAATCATAACATAACGACTTAAGAATAAGAAGATTTAAACGTTGCAAGCGTTAAACCACATAGTTCAAAATCATAAACCAAACTTGTCCAACATACACAATCTCATTAAACATCAACATAAGAGATTCTCCCCCCATTGCCTTTATTATCTATAGCTATTAACCGAGACATACATCTCAAGTGGAGCTCTCCTTGAATCCCTTGCTTCTCGCTGTTCCAACTTCAAATATTTGCATTGATGGACAAAAAGGAGCGTAAGCACATAATGCTTAGTGAGGAATGCTCAAAACCAAAACACCATCAATGCAGCGAGTCATAAAACCTCTTTTAAAAGTAAACACAATTCGATAAACCAAAGCAATGTTTGAAAACCCTTTTTTAACAACATGCTTTAAATCATGCATTGCCCAAACATGAAAACCAACCCTTAGCTTAGAAAAGCTAAGTAATTCACTTCAAAGCACAACCTTGCAAAACCGTCAATTTATCCATTCCATGCATGAACATCATATGCAAAGTTAAATACAAGATCCTTGGAAAACACTTCCACTTCACATCATACTTGAAAATCATTTCAAAGCAAGAAACCTTTAAAAACCACTTACACCCTCAATTCTATCTCATGCATTAAACAAATGCAATACATGAACCACAAAATCAACATTTGCATTACATGCCTTTTTAAAACAAGCCTTCACAAGACTTCAATGCACCAAAGTGATTCCATGCACACAATGCAACATTCTCAATAGAAGATAAACTCTTGTTCAAGCTAACAAGTAAAACATGCATTCATAGAACATTACACACTTCTCATGCAACCATGCATCATTTCAAGCATCTCATGCTTCATCATATTCAAGAACATTATATTGGGTTCCAAGTGATAATTCACAAACCATCATAACGCAAGACACAATCGGATACGCGGATTACAAGCGTTGCCCCACACGCTTCATACACACTTTCGAACAACACAAGGTGGAGTTTACCGGTACAATCACAACCCCTTAACACCCGTGATGGAGTTTAACGGTACAATCACAACCCCTCAACATCACTCATCGGAAGTTGTATAATACACTAGCGAGAGCCGGGACACATCACAAGACTTACACATGGAAGCTACCACAACCATTTTAATCACCTTAACCAAGCTCACACACGGGAGCAACCCTCCACCGTTGTGACACTTAACAAAGTCCACCCATGAGAGCCAACCTCCATCATGGTGACTTTAACAAGGTTCACCCACGAGAGCCATCCTCCATCGTGGTGGCACTAAACCAAGCCCACCCACGAGAGCCAACCTCCATCGTAGTGGCACTAAACCAAGTCCACTCACGAGAGCCAACCTCCATCGTGGTGACACCAATTTCCTCAATCGCTAGGATTCTTGGATGGAGTTTACGGTACAATCGCAACCCCTCAACATCTAAGGCGACTCAATTCACGGTGCACCCAATCCTATAGCCGGCTAACTATATCCGATTAAAGTAACCAAGAACCACTTACATCACTTACCAATATAACCATTTTACCACATTAATCCATTGTTTTACAAGCGAAACCAAAATGCCAAAACCACCAATTACCATCATCAATCCACTGTTTTTGAAGCATTACACAAAGCCATTAAACAACATGCAACACTATGCATCAATTCCACAATTCCAATGTACAAAACCAAGGATCTCTTACCTTGAGCATCCTTCACACATGGCTTTCAAAACCAGCATTAAACCATGCTAAAATATGCTTTCAAAACAGAATTTAACACATGCAAATCACATGCATTGCATCCAACAATCACAAGTGCTTTAAAAACCAATTCATAACACAAACCAAGAGAGAAATTCCATTTACTTACTCTTGAGCTTAGCTAAGTTGTTTAGACTTAAACTAAGCTCCCAAAACCTTCAAACCTTGGTTTTAAAGCTGAAAACCCAACTTCACTCACCGATACACAAAACAAGGCTAGCCAACAAGCCTTACAAGCATCCGAAACCTTCAACGCCACCTCTATTGCTCACGGATCATTCTCCCCTGTTTCAAGCACATAACAACAGAGGATTAATGCATCATAATGCATTAAAAACACCAGCAACACACCTAAACTCGCTGTTCTTTGCAAATCCAACATTTCGGCTACCAAACACAACCGAAATCACCTCCAAACACTTCCAAGACTTAACCCAGCCAAGATCCATCACTTCTAAACATTTTTAAACATCAATTAACATCCAAAATGATCCCAAACACGTCCTTATACCTCCAGCATTAACAAAATACCAAGATCACCCCAAAAACCACCATTTTCACAAGTAAAAACTTAGGAAAATCAACCTATTCGGGATTGCATTGATCAAACCTCAATTATATATCATTTAGACATCCAAATTAAATCAAAAAGACATCTCAAAACAGAGCCCAATCAATTATTACGAATTTCTTCAAAATTAAATCCAAATCTTGCATTTAAAGCCAAAATCAAGATCACAACATCAAAACCTTTAATAAAACTCAAATCAAGGATTGAGAACTTAGGAATTTCAGTAAAGAACTGAGTATTTAGAGGAGAAGGACGTTCATACCTCTAAATGTGAGTTTCTCCTTGTTTAGAGCCAAAATTCTTGAAAATTCAATAAGCAAATGATGAGAATTTGGTGTAGGAATGATTAGAGATCAAATAGAGATTAAAATCTCATCTTTAGATGTAAAAATCAGAGGAAAAGTCGCTGGGGAAATGTGTTTGGCTGAGAGAAAAATGAGAGAAAAAGAAATGGGAAAGTTTTGACAAAAGTTAGTGATGAAGTCAAAAATATATATTTCCCCTTTTTTCCTTTTATTAAAAGTCATTAATTAAATCTTTAATATTAAGAAAAAATCTGGAGAAAACTCTTCTTGGGTAAATTAGCTCCTTAAAGATTCAAAGTTTCAATCCTTTTAAAACAGTCACAAACTTTTCAAAAATTACATTTTAGTCACTAACTCGAAATGTCTTATTTCCAAACCTCATTTTGCAAAATTGATTTCACCACTCTCTTATATATAATAAAAGAGGATTTTTAGATATTTTTCCATATTTTTAATGCATCCCGAACTAGGTTTTCCTTAAAACCACCTTTTATATTCGAACCGAAAATCAGACCGGTCCAGTTCAAACCCAAAACTTTTAAGCCAAAAATTGAGGTGTTACAACTCTCCCCCCTTAAGAAATTTCTTCCTCGAAATTTCAACTGGCGAAAAGAGAACAACCAAACTTCTCAAAGCAACACACAAGGCAACACAGGAGACTTAACCACCACTGAACACTCTCCTCACAAAACTCCACCCAAACTCAACACCACCACATACTGTTCTCGAATTCCTGAACACTCAAATGTTAACCACATCTTAACCTTTCACACTTCCGGACTGCACATAGCCCCAACAACAACCTGAAGAACCTCCAACTTTTACAGCATACACCACCTTAACTCATAACTCCCAAAACTTGTTCACACAGTGACACCAACCAATCCAGTTCAGCCACCATGTGACCCACAACCTTCACTGCTTCTAAAACTCCTTGCAAAACTACTCAACCTCTTTCAAAGACTACCACAACAAGCAAAAATTCTTAAGCATCAACTGCTTACCCAAACTTCTCAACGTATTGCTGACATTCCTTCACATCCGCCGCTATCATTACCACAACGGTTCACCAGGACTACTCACCTAACATCCGAAAATCACATCACAAAACCCCAACCTTGACTCCGCCAGCCGTTCCATACACCACCAGCTGTCTTCAGACAGAATTTACTTAATCACAACCAGCCAACCACTTCTCACAAGAACCCGTCCAACCAACAATGGCCTTTGATCTTACATTGCCTTCCCACTACAAGTTTTGACTACAACACTTGCCTTACTAGAACATCGCCCAACCTAGACATATATATTTAGGTTACGAAACTTCTATTCTCCCAGGCTAACCCTTTTCTACAACCCACAACACAACATCTTCTCAACTCTTCGAAGGTTGCTACGAACCATCACCTACATAAACAACCCTTCTACTACTACATCAATGCCAAGTTACCTCAGCACTTTGGAACACATCCACTAACTTACTACATCACTTAACACCAAGAAACTACCACTTCTACCAGCTATTCACAACCACTCTAACTGATTCTAACCATAACTGGTAATCTCCTCACCACCATATCGCTAAACTCATTAAGCGCCAAACACTTTCCTTCTTCCAACATGCTATATCGCACTCACTATTACTGACAACTCGCTTAATACCCTCTATTACTTCTAACATTCTCCTAGCACCAACACAACTTTTAAAACTCCCATCCAATCTAACCCTATCACAACACTAACGGACCCGATTAACTATCAGCGAGTGTGAACGTTCGTATGCATGGTCACCAATATGCCCTATCAATGCCTGATGTACATGCATGCAAAACCTCTAATGTCATGTCACATGTATGCATGGACCAGTACATATATAATATAGCATATAACAATTGATTTTAACTGTGCATGTATGTCGGTTCACACCCACCAATAACATCCTCAGAATCCGCCTAAAAACAACCTCTTATCTCACTTCCAACTTGACCAACTCCATCATTCTAACAACCCATTATCCACAAGATACTCACTAATGCCCTCTTCACACTAAAGTTGTTTTCAAAACAATACCAACTACTACCCCAAACATGCTAGCAACGAGACCATACCCACTACGCAAGGAAATACCAACTAAAACCAAACTAAGATACTAGAGCAAAGGTTACTTAACAAGGTTACCTGTAAACACCTCACTGCCCCGGAGCTTCAACAGACAAGATCTCTTCCTCGCAGAACCATCATTCTCCAGCCGCACCGCTGCAGCATCAGCTAACACATTAAGGTCATCACCATCTCCCTACGGTAAAGAACCCTGAATACCTCGAGCCAACTTCAAACAATTACGTCTCAAATGTCCAACAGACCCACAACTCCAATAGGTTTCATTCTCCAAGCTCCTCATACCTTTCTGCCCTTCATGCCACCTTCGAACTTTGTCTCGGCCGCGCCCACTACCCTTCAGAGACCCTTTTGCTACCACTGAAGCTGATCTTACCACATGAGGACAATTCCGCTTCACATGCTCTTTAGAACCACAGTTCCAACAAACTCCTGCGCCTCAACAACCTCCAACATGACACTTCCCACATCGGTCACACATCGGCAACCGAGCTATCCCTCCTTGATCAAGTAGCACTTGCCCCAAATCTGCACTACCATCCAAGCTTCGATTCAAGCAAAACCTTCTATCACGTCGCCTCTTACGCTGACCGCTCCCGAGGTCAGTACCCACAACTCTCTTGCTTAAACTTTTCTCAACTTCATAAACTGAAACCACACCCTCACATTGCTTAACCCTTGGGAATTTCTCTCCAAGGTACCTTTCATAAAAGGCAGACACAAAGAAGTCCCAATCTATATCGTGGATGTGCGATGCCACCGCCACAGATGTCCACCAGGCACAAGCGTCCTCCAACATCAATGAGACAACACTTCCCAGCTTACAGGCATAGTCACAACCTTCCTGATCCAAAATCAAAATTACACTGGCCAACCAGGCCTCGAACGTCTCAGGTGTCGAACCATGATACTCCACAGCTCCCAACTCATGTAAACGATGTTTCGACAAACCCGCACATCCCACAGCCAGCACGTCTACAGGCCTTACTTTTGCCACAGCCTGAGATGTTCCCAACACCTCTTGAACTATAGGTGATGAACTCTTCATCACAGAACCAACTTCTTCCTCCTGCCTTACTACCTCAACTTCAGGCACTGAAGACTGAGACGAAACACCTCCATTAAAAGGTGAATTCCACGCCTTAACAACCTGCTCTAAAGCAGCAACCATCTCACCTAACCGCCATTCTCTCATCGATTTCACCATGCTATTAACAGCAAACAATCATAACAAAACAAACAAATCGATCAGACCAGCTTTAAGCAAGGATTCAAAACTTCAACTCCAAAATAACACAATAGCTATAATAATAAGGCAATGGGTATCCCGAATTCTCCCCTTTTACATGACATAACAGTCAATAAAAACATGGATATCACAACATCGAGCATATCAATCAACATATTTCGATCATGCTCTCATCAAACAACATTCACTCGCAACAGCATAATATCAACATATCATACCCATCACACTTTCATCATTCATAAAATCAGCTCACATCACCAGCATAACATCAGCACAAATCCACATTAGCTCAATGAAAATTCACAATCAAAAAGCATGCTAAAAACATCAACAATTCGCTCAAAGACACACTTTCCAACTGACTTTCAACCACACATCAGAATAAACATTAAACACCTATTACGACAATTTACCATTTCCCCCAAGCTTTCGCAACTCAGCTCTGATACCACCAAATGTAACCCCCGTAGCCCGGCCTAGACGGTTGACCCGAACTACGAAGATTACACGGGGAAAACCAAAGTCAACCCGAAAGTCAACCTTGATTAACGACCCTTTTTTCCTTTTAAACTTGTCTAGATGCACATTAAACCTAGGCATACTCTTGAGATAAGCATACTCAAAAATCACAGCAATCGGAAAACGATAAGGGACCCAATTGCACAAAATACGAATTTAGGGACCAATTTGTAAATTCTGAAAATTAAGAGGACTTTACAAATTTTTAAGTTACCATTATGAAATTAGTCATGTTTCATGCCTCTCTGCCAAATTTCATCTCAAACGGACATCTCAAACTCAAGCAATTGCACATACAAGAATCAGGACTAAAACGTAAAGCTTGCAAACCTCAAAACCATTCAAATTTTATGCCCAACGGTCAAGTGTTCCGAAACGGGTCTAGGCCGTTCAGGAACACCCCTTGGCAGTAGCCAAAGTGTTCAGAAACGGTCTAGGCCGTTCAGGAACACCCAGGCCAAAACAAGGGCATGTTTCGAAACAGGCAAGGGTGTTTCGAAACACCCTGCCCAGAAACAGCAGATAGGCCTGTTTTAACACCTTTAAACCCCATCAAACATGCTCCAAACCATTCCACAATAAATCAACAACATGTCAAGCATCATACCTACCAATTTGCATCAAAATCTAGATAAAAAAACCACCTCTAGGTGCACCAACTCATTCAACACATCCAACACTCAATCATGCTTTTAAAACAAGAAGCATAGCATAACGACTTAAGAATAAGAAGATTTAAACGTTGCAAGCGTTAAACCACATAGTTCAAAATCATAAACCAAACTTGTCCAACATACACAATCTCATTAAACATCAACATAAGAGATTCTCCCCCCATTGCCTTTATTATCTATAGCTATTAACCGAGACATACATCTCAAGTGGAGCTCTCCTTGAATCCCTTGTTTCTCGTTGTTCCAACTTCAAATATCTGCATTGATGGACAAAAAGGAGCATAAGCACATAATGCTTAGTGAGGAATGCTCAAAACCAAAACACCATCAATGCAGCGAGTCATAAAACCTCTTTTAAAAGTAAACACAATTCAATAAACCAAAGCAATGTTTGAAAACCCTTTTTTAACAACATGCTTTAAATCATGCATTGCCCAAACATGAAAACCAACCCTTAGCTTAGAAAAGCTAAGTAATTCACTTCAAAGCACAACCTTGCAAAACCGTCAATTTAACCATTCCATGCATGAACATCATATGCAAAGTTAAATACAAGATCCTTGGAAAACACTTCCACTTCACATCATACTTGAAAATCATTTCAAAGCAAGAAACCTTTAAAAACCACTTACACCCTCAATTCTATCTCATGCATTAAACAAATGCAATACATGAACCACAAAATCAACATTTGCATTACATGCATTTTTAAAACAAGCCTTCACAAGACTTCAATGCACCAAAGTGATTCCATGCACACAATGCAACATTCTCAATAGAAGATAAACTCTTCTTCAAGCTAACAAGTAAAACATGCATTCATAGAACATTACACACTTCTCATGCAACCATGCATCATTTCAAGCATCTCATGCTTCATCATATAGCCGGCTAACTATATCCGATTAAAGTAACCAAGAACCACTTACATCACTTGCCAATATAACCATTTTACCACATTAATCCATTCTTTTACAAGCGAAACCAAAATGCCAAAACCACCAATTACCATCATCAATCCACTGTTTTTGAAGCATTACACAAAGCCATTAAACAACATGCAACACTATGCATCAATTCCACAATTCCAATGTACAAAACCAAGGATCTCTTACCTTGAGCATCCTTCACACATGGCTTTCAAAACCAGCATTAAACCATGCTAAAATATGCTTTCAAAACAGAATTTAAAACATGCAAATCACATGCATTGCATCCAACAATCACAAGTGCTTTAAAAACCAATTCATAACACAAACCAAGAGAGAAATTCCATTTACTTACTCTTGAGCTTAGCTAAGTTGTTTAGACTTAAAATAAGCTCCCAAAACCTTCAAACCTTGGTTTTAAAGCTGAAAACCCAACTTCACTCACCGATACTCAAAACAAGGCTAGCCAACAAGCCTTACAAGCATCTGAAACCTTCAACGCCACCTCTATTGCTCACGGATCATTCTCCCCTATTTCAAGCACATAACAACAGAGGATTAATGCATCATAATGTATTAAAAACACCAGCAACACACCTAAACTCGCTGCTCTTTGCAAATCCAACATTTCGGCTACCAAACACAACTGAATTCACCTCCAAACACTTCCAAGACTTAACCCAGCCAAGATCCATCACTTCTAACCATTTTTAAACATCAATTAACATCCAAAATGATCCCAAACACGTCCTTATACCTCCAGCATTAACAAAACACCAAGATCACCCCAAAAACCACCATTTTCACAAGTAAAAACTTAGGAAAATCAACCTATTCGGGATTGCATTGATCAAACCTCAATTATACATCATTTAGACATCCAAATTACATCAAAAAGACATCTCAAAACAGAGCCCAATCAATTATTACGAATTTCTTCAAAATTAAATCCAAATCTTGCATTTTAAGCCAAAATCAAGATCACAACATCAAAACCTTTAATAAAACTCAAATCAAGGATTGAGAACTTGGGAATTTCAGTAAAGAACTGAGTATTTAGAGGAGAAGGGCGTTCATACCTCTAAATGTGAGTTTCTCCTTGTTTAGAGCCAAAATTCTTGAAAATTCAATAAGCAAATGATGAGAATTTGGTGTAGGAATGATTAGAGATCAAATAGAGATTGAAATCTCATCTTTAGATGTAAAAATCAGAGGAAAAGTGGCTGGGGAAATGTGTTTGGCTGAGAGAAAAATGAGAGAAAAAGAAATGGGAAAATTTTGACAAAAGTTAGTTATGAAGTCAAAAATATATATTTCCCCTTTTTTCCTTTTATTAAAAGTCATTAATTAAATCTTTAATATTAAGAAAAAATCTGGAGAAAACTCTTCTTGGGTAAATTAGCTCCTTAAAGATTCAAAGTTTCAATCCTTTTAAAACAGTCACCAACTTTTCAAAAATTTCATTTTAGTCACTAACTCGAAATGTCTTATTTCCAAACCTCATTTTGCAAAATTGATTTCACCACTCTCTTATATATAATAAAAGAGGATTTTTAGATATTTTTAATGCATCCCGAACTAGGTTTTCCTTAAAACCACCTTTTATATTCGAACCGAAAATCCGACCGGTCCAGTTCAAACCCAAAACTTCTAAGCCCAAAATTGGGGTGTTACAACTCCCCCCCCCCCCCTTAAGAAATTTCGTCCTTGAAATTTCAATTGGCGAAAAGAGAACAACCAAACTTCTCAAAGCAACACACAAGGCTACACAGGAGACTTAACCACCACTGAACACTCTCCTCACAAAACTCCACCCAAACTCAACACCACCACATATTGTTCTCGAATTCCAGAACACTCAAATGTTAACCACATCTTAACCTTTCACACTTTCGCACTGCACATAGCCCCAACAACAACCTGAAGAACCTCCAACTTTTACAGCATACACCACCTTAACTCATAACTCCCAAAACTTGTTCACACAGTGACACCAACCAATCCAGTTCAGCCACCATGTGACCCACAACCTTCACTGCTTCTAAAACTCCTTGCAAAACTACTCAACCTCTTTCAAAGACTACCACAACAAGCAAAAATTCTTAAGCATCAACTGCTTACCCAAACTTCTCAATGTATTGCTGACATTCCTTCACATCCGCCGCTATCATTACCATAACGGTTCACCAGGACTACTCACCTAACATCCGAAAATCACATCACAAAACCCCAACCTTGACTCCGCCAGCCGTTCCATACACCACCAGCTGTCTTCAGACGGAATTTACTTAATCACAACCAGCCAACCACTTCTCTCAAGAACCCGTCCAACCAACAATGGCCTTTGATCTTACATTGCCTTTCCACTACAAGTTTTGACTACAACACTTGCCTTACTAGAACATCGCCCAACCTATACATACATATTTAGGTTACGAAACTTCTATTCTCCCAGGCTAACCCTTTTCTACAACCCACAACACAACATCTTCTCAACTCTTTGAAGGTTGCTACGAACCATCACCTACATAAACAACCCTTCTACTACTACACCAATGCCAAGTTACCTCAGCACTTTGGAACACATCCACTAACTTACTACATCACTTAACACCAAGAAACTACCACTTCTACCAGCTATTCACAACCACTCTAACTGATTCTAACTTCAACTGGTAATCTCCTCACCACCATACCGCTAAACTCATTAAGCGCCAAACACTTTCCTTCTACCAACATGCTATATCGCACTCACTATTACTGACAACTCGCTTAATACCCTCCATTACTTCTAACATTCTCCTAGCACCAACACAACTTTTAAAACCCCCATCCAATCTAACCCTATCACAACACTAACGGACCCGATTAACTATCAGCGAGTGTGAACGTTCGTATGCATGGTCACCAATATGCCCTATCAATGCCTGATGTACATGCATGCAAAACCTCTAATGTCATGTCACATGTATGCATGGACCAGTACATATATAATATAGCATATAACAAATGATTTTAACTGTGCATGTATGTCGGTTCACACCCACCAATAACATCCTCAGAATCCGCCTAAAAACAACCTCCTATCTCACTTCCAACTTGACCAACTCCATCATTCTAACAACCCATTATCCACAAGATACTCACTAATGCCCTCTTCACACTAAAGTTGTTTTCAAAACAATACCAACTACTACCCCAAACATGCTAGCAACGAGACCATACCCACTACGCAAGGAAATACCAACTGAAACCAAACTAAGATACTAGAGCAAAGGTTACTTAACAAGGTTACCTGTAAACACCTCACTGCCCCGGAGCTTCAACAGACAAGCTCTCTTCCTCGCAGAACCATCATTCTCCAGTCGCACCGCTGCAGCATCAGCTAACACATTAAGGTCATCACCATCTCCCTACGGTAAAGAACCCTGAATACCCCGAGCCAACTTCAAACAATTACATCTCAAATGTCTAACAGACCCACAACTCCAACAGGTTTCATTCTCCAAGCTCTTCACACCTTTCTGCGCTTCCTGCAACCTTCGAACTTTGTCTCGGCCGCGCCCACTACCCTTCAGAGACCCTTTTGCTACCACTGAAGCTGATCTTACCACATGAGGACAATTCCGCTTCACATGCTCTTTAGTACCACAGTTCCAACAAACTCCTGCGCCCCAACAACCTCCAACATGACACTTCCCACATCGGTCACATATCGGCAACCGAGCTATCCCTCCTTGATCAAGTAGCACTTGCCCCAAATCTGCACTACCATCCAAGCTTCGATTCAAGCAAAACCTTCTATCACGTCGCCTCTTACGCTGACCACTCCCGAGGTCAGTACCCACAACTCTCTTGCTTAAACTTTTCTCAACTTCATAAACTGAAACCACACCCTCACATTGCTTAACCCTTGGGAATTTCTCTCCAAGGTACCTTTCATAAAAGGCAGACACAAAGAAGTCCCAATCTATATCGTGGATGTGCGATGCCACCGCCACAGATGTCCACCAGGCACAAGCGTCCTCCAACATCAATGAGACAACACTTCCCAGTTTACAGGCATAGTCACAACCTTCCTGATCCAAAATCAGAATTACACTGGCCAACCAGGCCTCGAACGTCTCAGGTGTCGAACCATGATACACCACAGCTCCCAACTCATGTAAACGCCGTTTCGACAAACCCGCACATCCCACAGCCAGCACGTCTACAGGCCTTACTTTTGCCACAGCCTGAGATGTTCCCAACACCTCTTGAACTATAGGTGATGAACTCTTCATCACAGAACCAACTTCTTCCTCCTGCCTTACTACCTCAACTCCAGGTACTGAAGACTGAGACGAAACACCTCCATTAAAAGGTGAATTCCACGCCTTAACAACCTGCTCTAAAGCAGCAACCATCTCACCTAACCGCCATTCTCTCATCGATTTCACCATGCTATTAACAGCAAACAATCATAACAAAACAAACAAATCGATCAGACCAACTTTAAGCAAGGATTCAAAACTCCAACTCCAAAATAACACAATAGCTATAATAATAAGGCAATGGGTATCCCGAATTCTCCCCTTTTACATGACATAACAGTCAATAAAAACATGGATATCACAACATCGAGCATATCAATCAACATATTTCGATCATGCTCTCATCAAACAACATTCACTCGCAACAGCATAATATCAACATATCATACCCATCACACTTTCATCATTCATAAAATCAGCTCACATCACCAGCATAACATCAGCACAAATCCACATTAGCTCAATGAAAATTCACAATCAAAAAGCATGCTAAAAACATCAACAATTCGCTCAAAGACACACTTTCCAACTGACTTTCAACCACACATCAGAATAAACATTAAAAACCTATTACGACAATTTACCATTTCCCCCAAGCTTTCGCAACTCAGCTCTGATACCACCAAATGTAACCCCCGTAGCCCGGCCTAGACGGTTGACCCGAACTACGAAGATTACACGGGGAAAACCAAAGTCAACCCGAAAGTCAACCTTGATTAACGACCCTTTTTTCCTTTTAAACTTGTCTAGATGCACATTAAACCTAGGCATACTCTTGAGATAAGCATACTCAAAAATCACAGCAATCGAAAAACGATAAGGGACCCAATTGCACAAAATACGAATTTAGGGACCAATTTGTAAATTCTGAAAATTAAGAGGACTTTACCAATTTTTAAGTTACCATTATGAAATTAGTCATGTTTCATGCCTCTCTGCCAAATTTCATCTCAAACGGACATCTCAAACTCAAGCAATTGCACATACAAGAATCAGGACTAAAACGTAAAGCTTGCAAACCTCAAAACCATTCAAATTTTATGCCCAACGGTCAAGTGTTCCGAAACGGGTCTAGGTCGTTCAGGAACACCCCTTGGCAGTAGCCAAAGTGTTCAGAAACGGTCTAGGCCGTTCAGGAACACCCAGGCCAAAACAAGGGCCTGTTTCGAAACAGGCAAGGGTGTTTCGAAACACCCTGCCCAGAAACAGCAGATAGGCCTGTTTTAACACCTTTAAACCCCATCAAACATGCTCCAAACCATTCCACAATAAATCAACAACATTCCAAGCATCATACCTACCAATTTGCATCAAAATCTAGATAAAAAACCACCCCTAGGTGCACCAACTCATTCAACACATCCAACACTCAATCATGCTTTTAAAACAAGAAGCATAGCATAACGACTTAAGAATAAGAAGATTTAAACGTTGCAAGCGTTAAACCACATAGTTCAAAATCATAAACCAAACTTGTCCAACATACACAATCTCATTAAACATCAACATAAGAGATTCTCCCCCCATTGCCTTTATTATCTATAGCTATTAACCGAGACATACATCTCAAGTGGAGCTCTCCTTGAATCCCTTGCTTATCGCTGTTCCAACTTCAAATATCTGCATTGATGGACAAAAAGGAGCGTAAGCACATAATGCTTAGTGAGGAATGCTCAAAACCAAAACACCATCAATGCAGCGAGTCATAAAACCTCTTTTAAAAGTAAACACAATTCGATAAACCAAAGCAATGTTTGAAAACCCTTTTTTAACAACATGCTTTAAATCATGCATTGCCCAAACATGAAAACCAACCCTTAGCTTAGAAAAGCTAAGTAATTCACTTCAAAGCACAACCTTGCAAAACCGTCAATTTAACCATTTCATGCATGAACATCATATGCAAAGTTAAATACAAGATCCTTGGAAAACACTTCCACTTCACATCATACTTGAAAATCATTTCAAAGCAAGAAACCTTTAAAAACCACTTACATCCTCAATTCTATCTCATGCATTAAACAAATGCAATACATGAACCACAAAATCAACATTTGCATTATATGCCTTTTTAAAACAAGCCTTCACAAGACTTCAATGCACCAAAGTGATTCCATGCACACAATGCAACATTCTCAATAGAAGATAAACTCTTGTTCAAGCTAACAAGTAAAACATGCATTCATAGAACATTACACACTTCTCATGCAACCATGCATCATTTCAAGCATCTCATGCTTCATCATATTCAACAACATTATATTGGGTTCAAAGTGATAATTCACAAACTATCATAACGCAAGACACAATCGGATACGCGGATTACAAGCGTTGCCCCACACGCTTCATACACACTTCCGAACAACACAAGGTGGAGTTTACCGGTACAATCACAACCCCTCAACACCCGTGATGGAGTTTAACGGTACAATCACAACCCCTCAACATCACTCATCGGAAGTTGTATAATACACTAGCGAGAGCCGGGACACATCACAAGGCTTACACATGGAAGCTATCACAACCATTGTAATCACCTTAACCAAGCTCACACACGGGAGCAACCCTCCACCGTTGTGACGCTTAACAAAGTCCACCCATGAGAGCCAACCTCCATCATGGTGAATTTAACAAGGTTCACCCATGAGAGCCATCCTCCATCGTGGTGGCACTAAACCAAGCCCACCCACGAGAGCCAACCTCCATCGTAGTGGCACTAAACCAAGTCCACTCACGAGAGCCAACCTCCATCGTGGTGACACCAATTTCCTCAATTGCTAGGATTCTTGGATGGAGTTTACGGTACAATCATCACCCCTCAATATCCAAGGCGACTCAATTCACGGTGCACCCAATCCTATAGCCGGCTAACTATATCCGATTAAAGTAACCAAGAACCACTTACATCACTTGCCAATAGAACCATTTTACCACATTAATCTATTGTTTTACAAGCATAACCAAAATGCCAAAACCACCAATTACCATCATCAATCCACTGTTTTTGAAGCATTACACAAAGCCATTAAACAACATGCAACACTATGCATCAATTCCACAATTCCAATGTACAAAACCAAGGATCTCTTACCTTGAGCATCCTTCACACATGGCTTTCAAAACCAGCATTAAACCATGCTAAAATATGCTTTCAAAACATAATTTAAAACATGCAAATCACATGCATTGCATCCAACAATCACAAGTGCTTTAAAAACCAATTCATAACACAAACCAAGAGAGAAATTCCATTTACTTACTCTTGAGCTTAGCTAAGTTGTTTAGACTTAAACTAAGCTCCCAAAACCTTCAAACCTTGGTTTTAAAGCTGAAAACCCAACTTCACTCACCGATACACAAAACAAGGCTAGCCAACAAGCCTTACAAGCATCTGAAACCTTCAACGCCACCTCTATTGCTCACGGATCATTTTCCCCTGTTTCAAGCACATAACAACAGAGGATTAGTGCATCATAATGCATTGAAAACACCAGCAACACACCTAAACTCGCTGCTCTTTGCAAATCCAACATTTCGGCTACCAAACACAACCGAAATCACCTCCAAACACTTCCAAGACTTAACCCAGCCAAGATCCATCACTTCTAACCATTTTTAAACATCAATTAACATCCAAAATGATCCCAAACACGTCCTTATACCTCCAGCATTAACAAAACACCAAGATCACCACAAAAACCACCATTTTCACAAGTAAAAACTTAGGAAAATCAACCTATTCGGGATTGCATTGATCAAACCTCAATTATACATCATTTAGACATCCAAATTACATCAAAAAGACATCTCAAAACATAGCCCAATCAATTATTACGAATTTCTTCAAAATTAAATCCAAATCTTGCATTTTAAGCCAAAATCAAGATCACAAAATCAAAACCTTTAATAAAACTCAAATCAAGGATTGAGAACTTGGGAATTTCAGTAAAGAACTGAGTATTTAGAGGAGAAGGGCGTTCATACCTCTAAATGTGAGTTTCTCCTTGTTTAGAGCCAAAATTCTTGAAAATTCAATAAGCAAATGATGAGAATTTGGTGTAGGAATGATTAGAGATCAAATAGAGATTAAAATCTCATCTTTACATGTAAAAATCAGAGGAAAAGTGGCTGGGGAAATGTGTTTGGCTGAGAGAAAAAGAAATGGGAAAGTTTTGACAAAAGTTAGTTATGAAGTCAAAAATATCTATTTCCCCTTTTTTCCTTTTATTAAAAATCATTAATTAAATCTTTAATATTAAGAAAAAATCTGGAGAAAACTCTTCTTGGGTAAATTAGCTCCTTAAAGATTCAAATTTTCAATCCTTTTAAAACAGTCACCAACTTTTCAAAAATTACATTTTAGTCACTAACTCGAAATGTCTTATTTCCAAACCTCATTTTGCAAAATTGATTTCACCACTCTCTTATATATAATAAAAGAGGATTTTTAGATATTTTTCCATGTTTTTAATGCATCCCGAACTAGGTTTTCCTTAAAACCACCTTTTATATTCGAACCGAAAATCCGACCGGTCCAGTTCAAACCCAAAACTTCTAAGCCCAAAATTGGGTTGTTACAATTGGTAGCCCAAATGGTTCAACATAGTTAATTTTCACGAAGTTTTATTAAGAAACTCGGATTTGGGTTTAAGTGGGGTTTTAGAGTGCTTAAAAATGGGTTTTTGGTAAGAAATTGAGGGATGGTGGTTAGGTTATGTTTAAAGGTTGTTTTGGGAGTGTTGGATGTTGAATTTGATGTTGGAAATGGGAGTTCCTTGTTGGGTTTTGTGGCTACACGAAAATGTGGGTTTTGAGAGTGTTCTTGGCTAGAATTTGAGCTTGATTGGTGTTCTGAGTTTACAGCAGTGGTTTGTGTTTGTTTTGGTGATTAATATAGTGTATTTGATTTTTTAGAAACAAGGAATTGTGTTGGTGAAGCCTCAAATTCGAATCTGGAACCGTTGGGAGCTTGATCGGTTGTTTGCTTGTGTTTGGAAAGTCCAGTGAGTGGTTCTCGATTTTAAATTTGTTTTCAAAATGTTTGGTTCGAGCATGTGGACCTAGGTCGGGCTTGGTAAACCCACCTAGAGTTGGGATTAGATTAGTAGTCTAATCTCAAGCTTTAGTTTAGAAGACTATGGTTGAACTTATGATTATTGAGTAATTATGCCTCTTGTTCCATATTTATTTGTGATTAATGTTGTTATGTATATTGTGATATACATGTGTGTTGAGGCATGATGTTTTATGCATTGTGATATGCATGTGATTGTTGGAATGTGGATGCATGATGGTGGATCATGGTGAGTACGTGCTAAGCACGAAAATTGGTAAGAATGTTGTGAGATTGAGCTATGAAATGAGTTAGTATTGTCACTAGTATGCTTGGGTACAAATGATTGATCATTAGGATGTTAGTGTGCACATGAGTGTCGAAATGCGCGTGTGGTCTTGGTGATGGTAGTCATCAAGATGGAGTACGGGCACGCCCAGAAAACTTCATTTATATTTTAGCCGGTGATGAGTGGAATCCCATCGACGGGGCGTGAGGATGAGTGGAATCCCCTCCGCATGAAACGGTGATGAGTGTAATCCCACCGTGTGGTAATGTAATGGTTGAGTTGTTGGATGTGAGTTCCAACGGTTGTTATCCGCGTATTCGGGTCATAGCTAGGTGCCAATGCGTTTTGATAAATATGTTTTCATATGGTTGTGTTATGGACATGTTGAGCATGGCATGATAATTGAGGTTATGTTCATGCATTTCATATATGTGATCCATGTGGTTCCGAAGGTAAGGAAACATGCATTCATCCTTGGTTTTATTGCTCGTGCTTGGACCCTGCATTGTCGAGGTTTGTTTTATGAGCTTACCCTCACTAAGCTTTACGCTTACGCTCTCTTTTGTTCGACAATGCAGATCCTTAGTTCGTGGGTTGCTTGTGCGAGGAGAAGGGCCTCCAAGTGTGCTTTTTGCTATCATCAAGTATGAACTTTTTAAGCTAAAGATGTAATAGATAAGCAATGGGGATTGGTGTATGTTGCTTGTGTTAAGGAGCTTGTTTAGACTCCTTTTGTATGATGGTGTTTTGGTTGTGGCTTGCTTGTCATGTATGTTGGCCTTGTGCCCCTATCCTTATGCTTTTGTGTATGTTTTGTTCTAAGGCATGTAAACCTTGTTATGCAATGTATGTCTCCTTTGGTGAATGTTTGATTCCTTAAAATGTATGGCCTTTTCATGTTCGTTGTGTGTTGATTATGTTTGGAGTAGAGTGAATGCCTCTAGAGTATGTAAATGCATGTTATGTCTTGCTTCTTGGTGTTTGAGGCTTGTTGGGAGTTGTTGGAGATGCAAAATATGGTTTTTAGAAACACAAAAACTGCGGGCGTTTCGTAACGGGTAAGGATGTTTCGGAATAGGTGTGGTTCCAGGGACACCCGTACCGGAACGCGTTCCGGTACGGTTTGGCTACTATGAACCCCTGTTTCGATACGAGTATCGAAACATTTTTGCTACTGTGAGTGCCTGTTCAGGAACGTATTTCGGAACTTCTAGGCGAAATGGACCCTTGTATCGAAACGGGGTGGAGCGTTTCGGTACGGATGGTCTGGCTTTTTAAACTGGGGCCCGTGTATCGAAACAGGCAAGCCTGTTTCGAAACTCTGGCCTAAAATGTGGGCTATTGGCATCTTTAAAGTGTCTCAAGTGTTGGGCTTAGGTCATGTTTGATGTTAGCTTTCTTGTGAGCCTTGTTCGTAATTGTTTAGGCATGTTTGAGTCGCGTTTTCAAGAAATCGGATTAACTTGACAATCGGTAAATTTAAATTAACTTGCATCCTCTGGCTTAGTCTTGTCCCCGTTTTCCGCTGCCGTTTGTTACACATAGGACTTGCTAATCATCTAGACAAGATAATGTTAAAAGAAATTTTCTAGGGTCGTTAACCGAAGTGGAGCCTTAACGGGTTTCGCCTCGGTTATCCCCGCGTGTGACCCACTCGGACCGGTCGGCCGCCCAGGCCGGGACGAGGGTGTTACAGAACAAGCTCTACATCCACTACCTTTGCTCTCACTAAGAATTTTCAACCAATTCACTACTGAATTCTTCCTTTTTTCTAGGATTAGGAGAAAAATGTTACAAGGATCAAAACCTTCTACCCAAAGCTTGATCAAAGATCACTCTTACAAGAAAGATTGTTGGAAAATGAAAAATAAACCTCACAAGGTAGAATATTTGCCCCAAATTACAAGTTCTCTCAACCCAAATTGATAAAAGATTAATACAATAAAAAATCACTCAACTGGGTACAAGGGTTTGACTCTAATAGCTTAAGAATGGATTAGATTTTTTCTTTGTTGTTGTGCACTTGTTCAATAGTTGGTATTGTGGCTTTAATGGCTTGCTTTTATACCCCTTCATTGAATTCTAGCCGTTTGGGTGGTTGACATCATCAATAAAGTCGTTGGGCTCTCTTTTTTCCACCATAAATGCAGTTCTGCAACAACCCGTATCGAAACACTTGGGCTCGTATCGATACCTGTCTCAAAATAGAAAGAGTCATTGTGTGTAATAAAGAGGCCGTATTGAAACGCTCGAATGTGTATTGAAACGGTTAGTGGCAGTATCGAAACGACTATAGGCCGTATCGAAACAATATTGCTCACATTTGAAACTGCCAAAATGCTTATTGAAACACCTAAGGGGTGTATCGAAACGGGTAACAAAATTTCAAATATTTTCATATTCCAATAATTGAAAAGTAACAACTATATCATTAAATGCTCAAATTTGAAAAATCTTAACCCTGTATCGATACGGTTAAGGTCGTATCGTAACGTTGTTCAAAACCTAAAAGCCTAGATGAAGGTTGTATCGAAATGGACGAGGCTGTATCGAAACGCCTATATCGAAACCAGAGATTCCGTATCGAAACGGAAATTTTCAGTAAGCTCTTGAGTTCAAGCCGTATCAAAACGTCTGGGCGATTTTGTGAAATTTTATTTTAAAAAGACTTAGAAAAATTTATGGGGTTTAAGTTTTGACATTAAAACATTTTAAGTCTAAAATATACTTATCAAATGTGAGTCTTTGGGGTACTTAAAAATTTATTTACTTTACAATTAGGTCCTTATACTATTTGGTATATCAAAATCACATTGGTTTTACAAGCTTAATGTGAACATAGAAATTCAATAGAAAAAAAAACGTGAGGTTTGTGGAGATAAATGAACAAACCTTCTATAATCTAGTTCGAGATGAAGTCAATATTCAAGTGTAAGAGTCTATTTAATTTCTCAACAATCTTGTATGAACAACGAAGGAGAGAATGCCTTAAACATTTCAGAGTTTTAACTTTTGAGTCGTATTTTTTTATATAAGAAGTAAAAACTCAAGATTTTTTTTATTTTTATACTTAAAGTAATAATAAAAGAACAATGAAAGTCTTTAATAAAATAAGAAAGAGCATTTTTATAATTTAATTTCTTATTGATACAAATAAATTTTTTTAATTTAAAACCAAAATTTTATGGGTAACTTAATAATTCACTGGACTTTATTTGAGATTCAACTAGTATTTAAACTTCTTGTAACATAATTTTTTAAGGTAACTACCAAAAAATCATAAAAGAGTTTATAAAAAGAAATAATGAATTGTTCATAAACTTGACAAGTCGAGATGCGCCTTGCTCAACTCGACTTGTTAATATCTCAAGTCAAGTTCAATTTTGAGTCGAATCAACTTAAGTCAAACGTTAACCGAATTTTGACCGAACCAAACTCGAGTTATTTACGAGCCGCTCAATTCAATAAGCACACTTAGGAAGGGAAATTTTCCTTTATTGCTATAATTGTCCATCCTGCTTGCAATTTTATCGGTTAAACATATAAATTATTTTGAAAAATTCAATTTCAAATAAATTATAAAAAAGCAAAGTTAAAAGTAATAAATTAAGCGTAAAAAAATACATAAGATTGGACAAAACTCAATCCCACTTAAAAATTTGTTTTTTAAATTTTGATTTATTCAAGTCAATTGTTACCACAATACTATAAATAATTACATTTAAATTTGAACAAAATTTCAAACAAATATATTAAATTCGACTCAACTCGAAAACAAATAAAATTTAAATGATAAATAGTTCTCATAAACTCCAATAACGACTCGATTCAATCTAGTAATACGTAAATAGTCCTCTGACCATAGAACGTTTTTTTAAATCCTCAATCCTCTATAGAGCCAAATGTCCTTTTTCTTATAGTAGAGAGACAAATGGATTTTGCAATGCATAGTTTTACACATCTTAAAATATCATAAGAAACCAAAATATAAATTCAAATATCAACATAAAACAACTAGATTGAAATATATGATATATATTTACTAAACTTAACATCAGTAAACTCTGTTATATATATTTACTAAACTTAACATTAGTAAACTCTGTTAGACTATTAATTCAGTTAACTCAAATCCTAAATAGTCATTTTGAAGATGCCCTTTTAAGATTAAAGCTTTCTCACACTTAAATCCTTGTTATGAAACTAAAACACCAAGTCCTCAAAGTAATTAGTATTACCAAGCACAAAAGTACTAAAAAGTTTGGATAAATTGGTAGCACCATGAACTTGTCAAGATCTTCTAATTCGATGTCAGCCAAACCACTAACAGAACACCAATTAATACTTATCTAAATTGAAGCCTATTTACCGGTACGAGTTTTCTTCTTTTTAGGACTAGCTTTTGGCTCGGTACCTGCATCCATCGAAGGAAAGGCTTGAGTAGAAAAATTCACTGCGGTTTCGGTTGATCTTGTCAAATTTGTGACCAAGATCATCTCCTTCATTTTCTTCAGTCCTTCAGAAATTGCACAGGCCCCTTTCTCATACTACAAGATAAACACAAGATGTTATAAATTTACATTAAAAATAGGCTCGATTTTTAAGAACTGCTGCCAGAAATAGCAATTAATGCATCTAAAGTAAATACATTGATGTATGCTATCATATCGCTCCTTACACATGAAAAGAAGCCATTTTATAACTCAATTGTCCAGAATAGATCAAAGTAATGACTCTATCTTGTACATATCTAGTAGAAGAGCTTACATTCAGCATTCACCCCTAGTATAAGCAAACAATCTTATAAATACTTGCGAATGTACCATATAATATGATGGCAATAGTGCTCTTTGACAGTATTTGAGCTAATACAGTTTTATAGAGACGTACTCCTTCAAGTTTGCCAAGAGCTCGTTCCAACTTGAGAGCAAGTTGATGGTTTTCATTTGTCAGGGATTCAATCTGGCATTTGGGCAGGAAAAAAAGTAAAATACTTCATTACATAAACCTTCAAATAATGACACCACGACTTCGATCTCCATTTAGGGAGAAAAACCAAATAGCAGTTGAAGAAGTAACCTTCTTTTGCGACTCAAAATACAAGTTTCGATATCTGGTATCCACTCCCCTAGGGCTTCCATTTGGGGAAGAATCACTTGTAACCTGTTTTAAACAATGTCGAACAAAATATTTTCTTAAAATTCACAGGATTTCAACCTTAGAAAGACCAGTATCATGACCTGCAAAAGGCAATTGACGTTTTAGGCAAAATAAGCTTGGATACCTTGAAGTTCAATTCTTCTATAGTCTTTTGTTGTTCTCCAATTTGATGTAAAAGATAGTCGACTTTTTCTTCCAAGCTCTTCTGTGTCTGGACTGACTCTAGTAGTTCCCTGTCCTCATCATCAAGTGGCACATCATCCTTTACACCTTCACTATGAGTTATCTCTTCGATTATAACTTTGATTTCCTTGTCTTGCAAAGGTGAAACTGCACTCTGAATACGTTGGGATCTCCTAACCACAGAAAGAGCGCTTTGTTTATCCGCCTTTGTAAGCGAAGATAAATCAGCAGCATTCGTCTGCGCTTTAGGCAGTGATTCAGATGAAGGATTCGAGCTATCGGTTTTCTTTTCCACTCCTCCAGAAGGGTCTTTAGCCTCAAGCTTAGATTAGAATTTCACAATTGAAATGAGACAGAATCCAATCATCAACTTCATTACAAATGAATTTAATCTCCAAATGCTAAACTTTGATTCAAAAGCATGACAAAGTAGCAAGTAAAGCACAGGGAAAAACAATACAAATAACAATGAAGACAATCTGAATCTTATGCAAAATTAAACACAAATCACACACAGCAGTTCTCCGAATTCAACAGTATAAAGAGTTCATAAACTTTATTTATTTTATTTTTGGTCAGGAAAATCCCAGTCAAAGTTTACACCAGATAAACTTTATTTTTGGTCAGTAAAATGAAGACAAAGGAACCTTCTTTCTAGTAGCACAATCTTTTGTCACGCAAAGGAAAAACAACCCTAAATCTAAACAAGCTTTTCATCTTTTTAAATCAAATCAATATGAACAGAGAGCAAACAAAACTAGTCAATAGCCCATGCAAATTAACTTACTCGACAATCAGAAGAAAAAAACCCATAAATTTAACCCTAAAAAAGGAGAATGAAAAAATGGTGAACCTTGCAATGGGCAAAGTAAAAAGGGGTTTGATTTTACCATGGGATGCTTTGCTTGGCGCTTTACAAGCTGTTTCCTGCCCATTTTCTTTCTCACACCCAAAGAAGCTTCAAGACCCAAACTGCTACTGCTTACAGAATATAACCCCAAATAAAAAGGATGAATATATATGGGCATATTTGGTAAATAATTTTTTGGTCAAATTTAGAGCAATCCATATTTGATAAGTGAAAAATTATAATAATAAATTAAGGTGAAATTTCTTAATTTGAAAAAGTTTTTTAAGTTAGAAGTTTAGATAAAAATGTTAGGTAAATAATTTTTTTAGTCAAATTTAGAGGTTTGACTAGTCAAATATGTTAATTTAGATGGTTGATAAATAAAAATTATAATAACAGATTAAGGTAAAATCTCTAAATTTAAAAAATCTTTTTGAGTTAAGGATTTAGATAAAAGAATTGTAAAGACTTTTTTGTCCTTATAATTATTTCTTGAAATAACATAAATTTAAATAACTAATAAAACTAAAAATATAATTTCATACATAAAAAATTAATATATACATTTAAATTTAATAATTAAAAAATTATATTCAAAATATAATTTTATAAATAAGAAATAAATATATACATTTAAATTTAATAATTATTAAAATATATTAAAAAGATAATTTTACAAATAAAAAATTAATATATACATTATTCATAAATGCTTAATATTGATATTAAAAAATTAATTTTCATAATCTAATTAATTTTAATAGATACAAAATATTAATAACTATAAATTATTCAAACAAGTATTAAATATAATCATGTTCTTATATGTCATTTTGCTTCTTCAAATAATCAAACAACAATAAGCTATCAGTTAATTTTATTAAACACTTTTATACAAACAACTAATGTAATCTATTAGTTAGATCAACTAATGTTATCAGTTATCATCTAATGTAATCCGTTATTATCTCTAAGCTATCTGTTAATTGTCAAACATGATCATATATTATTTTTAAGGATATGGAGTTGTGAAATTCCTTCAAAATTAGAAAAAAAATATAATTAAGGGTAATTATGTCTTTTACGTTTCAAAAACCACTTTAGATCTGTTTGGTAGAAAAAGGTTTGAGCTAAAATTAGAGGTTTGACTGGTCAAATTCGCTAATTTGGATGGTTGCTAAAGAGCGGATTGATATAGCGGATTGGAGTGAAACCTCTAACTTTGAAAAAGCTGTTAATATGAGCTTTTTAAAATTTGAAATTTTGATATAAGAGTTATAAAGACCTTTTTAGCCTTAAAAATTATTAAAAATCTCTAAATAACCTAAATTTAACAATTTCTATTTTAATTCTTCAACCTCACGTATTTACATTGTGACATTTGTAAACTAATACTTTTTGTTTTTTTCATTTTATTCTCATATATTTATATTTGTATTTAAATTTAATAATTAATTAAATTGTATTAAAAATAATTATGTAAATAATAAATTAATATATAGATCTTTCAAATATGCTTAGTAATGTTTTATTAAAAATTATTTTTCATAATCTAATTAATATTAATAGATACAAAATATTGATAACTAATAAACTATTTAAATAAGTATAGAATATAATCATGTCCTTATATGTCATTTTACTTGTTTAAATAATTAAACATCTATCAGCTAATATTATTTGTTAGTCAAATCAGCTAATGCAATCCGCTATCAATTATAATGTAATTTAATCTGCTATCAGCTATCAACTATCCCTTAATTATCAGACATGTAATTTTATATAATTTATATTGGAATCCATGACTATCCCTAATAAAATCAATTCAACATAGAAGTGATAGGTCAAAATCTAGTAAAATACCACCCTTTATTAATTTCTTTCTTAAATTGTTAAGCATTGACGATAGTCAACAATCTACCCTAAATCACCTCTAAAATCAACTGATGCCTTCAAGTACACATAGGTTGATTATTTGTCCGTAATGCCTTCAAGGATAATTAACCCGTTTGCCTTGTATTAGTGGGCTGATATGATTTTAATTGCTAGATTGATTTATGGTATAATAAAAAACCAAATGTATGTTGGATTGTTATGTATTGTTAGTCGGCGGGTAAAGATAAAAAGATTTATGATCGTCGGTAAATATAGTACATGTGAAGTGTGCTAAATAGGATTTAGAGAAAGAATGATAGTAGATTTTTGTAAATAAGTTAATAGAAAGTGAAGGTTGTATTTACATGGACATAATTAAGATTTAGTGTTGGAGTAATTGTAATCACTAATTTTGTCCGGGTGTTAAACTCGATTTCTCTTCTATTTACTATTATATACTATTATCTATTATTATTATTACCAGCTTTGTTACCTTACTATTACTATTTTTGTTGTCTTACTATGCCATATTCTATATTACCATTATTATTTATTATCTTTATCTACTATTATTATCTTATTATTATTATTATTATTATTATTATTATTATTATTATTATTATTATCTGAAAAAACAAAAAAAATTAAATAAAAGCCCAACATATTAAATAAATAAAGCCAACAGTATTATTTCAAAGTCCATTTACATTGTAAAAAGCCCAAAAATATTATACATATTACAAGGCCTGTTTCGGCCCAAATAACCTAGCCCTAATCTGCTAAAAAAAAGAAAACCCTAATGACCCCTTTTTTGTTGTGCAGCCGCCCCAATCTCAGCCGTTAGATCTGGGATAGATCTAACGGCCCATATCGCACCAGAGATAAAACCCTAGAAGCCCTCAACAGCTCCAGCGCCGCACTCTGCATCAGCCGTCGGATCTAGAGCGTGATCGACGGCTCGGATCAAGCCACACAGGTGCGTGTGATCCATGCGAGACTGTCTGCCTCCTCCACGCGCGCGTGCGAGGCACGCTCAACCCCTTTGAATCCCCAACGACCCTCAGATCCCTCCGACTGTTGGGATCGACTCCACGTCCTCAGAACAGCCGAGCCCTCTGGTCCCCTCCTCCAGTAGTGCATGCAAACAACAAAATACAAATGTTAGAGCCAAAACGCACAAGGCAACAGAAATCAGAGGCACAAATGCAACCAAATTTCAGAGATGGCAGATGCAACAAACAAATTGCAACACATGAATACAGCCAAAATCATCAGCAACAAATCACAGCAATTTCCAGCAATATATGTAAATAAGAAAAAGAGAAAAAGAGTAATTTTCGGGCTATAAATACCCGCATGCAATGTAAATCAGGGGAGGATTTCTGGGAGAGAAAAATTGTAATAGGAGGATTCGAAAAACTTCAGAAAAACATTGTAATCACAGTTTTCATATCAATACAAGCAAGTCAGATTTTCAGAGGTATTCCCCTCTTATTTTTCATTTCAGTCGAATCGAAAGCAAAAATATATAATAAAAAAAGAGATTTGGGTTTCATCTTTTTTACCTTCGCCGTTCTGATTTCCCCATCTATTTCCTCTCCGGCGACAATCCCTTCGACCTCTTTGAGGTCGTGCATGGTGAGTCGGAGAAGGCTAACATCAAAAGGGGTTTTCAGCTCTCTGTTTTCGATTTTCAAAAGAGAAAAAAAGAGGTTTCTGATCTCCGTTTTGGTTTCAAAAAAAGGGAAAGGATTTTTGCTCCGGTGCCGGCGGCTAGGTTTCGGCAGAGAGAAAACGAAGGCTTCTCATCCTTTTAGGGTTTTTCAAAAGAGGCAAAAATGTTTTAAGTTCGTTTTTATAAGGTTTTCTCGGTTGTAAATTGGTCCAATAGCATTATAAGCCCCTCCGCGTCACTTTAATTGCGCGGGGAGGGCTTCCGCGTTTTCAAACCCCATACCAGGTCCCTCTGACTTTTAAAGGTTTTTCAATTCTGCCACCATTTTCACGTCGATTGGCTTTCGGATGGGTTAATTCCCGTCCTGGCCCCTGTGGCTTTTCATTATCTTTTAATTGGGTCCCACTTTGCATTCTAATCAGTTTTTTAAAAATGGGTTTATTACAATCTTGATCCCTTCCAGTTTGCCTTTTTATTCATTTAGCATTTTATTAAGTTTATTTGTTACTCATGCATTTTATCTTCTTGTATCGAATATATGTTTTGCATACTTGTTTTTATGTGTGTTTTTAACTAGTTTACATGCCATTCGAATATATTTGTTATATGCTTTTTAATGTCGTTTGAATTTGCATTTTGTGACTTGCATTTTTATTGTCATTCATGTGACTTTTAGCATTTTAATTTGTATATTAATTAATTTTAATTCTAAAACGAAGATACCTATTAATTCACGTATTCGGGTCGACTAGCCTAACTTATTGGATGTCCCGCGAATATTCGGATTAATTCGAATCGTCTAAAGGTAAATCCGTAATTAAAACAAACAAGACCATAGCATCATCCTTTAATTGCTTGCATCATGCATAAAGGTGACGTACGGGATCCGAACCCTAAACTAACACGACAGTCAGTCTTATATGATGTCGGTTTAGTCTTTGGTCCGGTGTACTGTCATCCTTTTTAATTAAACGACGAATTAATTCAGAATGACCAATTTGAAAAAGCTCGTACGATTAAAGTCCGGTTTTCAATCAAGAACTCATAATTAAAGTCTTTTTAAATTCAGATAATTTCCATCAAATTAAAAGCAACAATTGTTTTGGTACCGATTTCCGGGCGTGATGGGGGTGCTAACCCTTCCGCATACGTAACCAACTCCCGAACCCTTTCAAAAGAATCTCTGGTTTAGTTTTTACGGTGTCTGGCCTACCTTAGTGGCCGGTGGCGACTCCAACCAAACTGAGAAAAAAAAAGATTTTTTTTAAGGTTTTTCTAGAGCCCGAATTGTTTTAAAATTCCCCTTTTTAAATCAAATTGAATATTTTTCAAAGTAGCGGGAACTTGATTTGCGAAAAAACCCCGTTACAGTATGGCGACTCTACTGGGGACAAATTTTGTTTTTCAAAACAAAAAGAGAGTTAGGCCAAGAAAATAATTGTTGCTTTTGATGATGGAAATTTTTGAGATTTAATTTGACTTTAGCGAGATGGTTCTTCCTTGAAAATAGAACTTTAATTACACGAGCTTTGATAATTGGTGGTCTTGAATTAATTTTTCATTTAATTTCAAAGGAATCACCGACATGTGTTGCATCACGCATTAGGCTCTATACCCGAGCTTCGTCCCTTAAGTGGGAGTGAAACGCCCATACCCACGTGAGTCTCCCTCCACGGGTCGGTAATTCACTTCTGGAATCCACGCCTTTGATATGTGAGCAGCCCTCCACGTCATTAGGTCGTGCTTTCCCCCGAACCGAAACCAATTCGCAAGCTTGTAATGGGCCTGAATTGGGGCTTTTGTCACCATTAGTAGGTGATAAAATAGGTTCGGGTACCCTTGTTAGAACTGAACCACATGTGTGAGAATTTAAGAAGCCTACCCCAGTTAGAGCCATGCGGTTAACCGTAGAATTAGAATTCATGTTGTTAGGTCTTGAATCGTTAATTTGCTTTGATGTGTTTCCTTTTGCTTGTTTTATTCAAGTATTCATTATTGGTGTTACTAACCCAGTTGCTTTCTTGTCTTGTTTTGCTTATTTTTGCATACTCATCGCATTCTCATACGAGGTGTTGATTCGAGAACAGTCTAAAGTTGAAAACTTTCACAATGGGAGAAAGAGTCCATAGCAACGGAGTTTTCGGGACCCTAATTTGGAGGAAAGAGATGAGAAAAAAAAAGAAAAAATCGTAACCTGTGTATCTATCTTCTTACCTCGTTGTAACAAGATTTGATCTCCATTATGGAAAGTTGTTTAATGAGGATGTTCGTCGAATCAACATTCCTTGCATTCGATTTTGTGTTTTTTAATTCGTTGCCTTCAATAATTTGTTTCAGTTATGCATACACATTTCATGCATTACATCATTAAACCGTGGAATTAATTGTTCGAAGTCATGGCAGCATTCGTGACTACCGAAGATTCCACACCCACACTTTACTCGCCATCAAAGGAGGCAAATGGAGAAGAGTTTTTGCTATGTTAGAAGCCGATTTGAGAATGGTCCGAATAGGGGGCATATGACGGCCATGAGTTATTTCGTGAGTACCATCAGACTCTGGGGCATGAGATTCAGAGTTGTCCCGAATTCAAGCAGTTGATCCATGAATTGATGGACAATCAAAAGGTTGAGTTCCTCGAAGAAGCTTAGGGGTTGGGATGGACGGCCAGCTTAGTCAAGAGTTTTAATGCATCCAAGTTTGTTTGCTTTCATTTCATTGCATTCCAGTTCTTTCCATGAAGTGATGTGTGGAATCCACTTTGCTATCCTTTGCCCGAAGGTAGCAAAGATCTTTTTGTAAGGGCCCCAGACTGCATGTTTTTAAATTTCAATGAAATGGTGCATTATGTTTCAATTGCATTTTCATTTTGTGTGTATATATTTGTCTATCGAGTCCCCGTATATCAATTGCATAAGGGACATAGACTTTGACCCTAAAGGTTGACTTCGAGCCGCCTTTGTCTAGTGGAAATCGAAAGCTTTGAAGACGATGAATATGTGGCTTACACTCCGAGTTAATTTGGTCACCTAATTAAATACACATAGAATTAGGACCTTCGGGAGAATAACCAGAAATTTTTCACGCTAAAAGAAAAAGAAAGAAAAGAGGAAAAAAGAAAAAAGAAAAAGAAAAGAAATATTTGAAAGAGAAGAAAAAGAAAGAAAATGAAAAAAAGAAAAAAAGAAAGAAAAAAAAGAGAAGACAAGAGAGAGAGAATGATAAAAGCGTAACAAAAGCACTCCAATGTTCGAAGCCTGGTAATAGGCATCTTCGGATATGAGTGTGGAATTTTTAGGGCACTCCGCTGTAGCAAAAGACCAATAAGGTTGCTATGCACCATTCACCTTAGCTACATGAGTGATGGTAATATTTTCAAATCATGACAATGCCGAGTAGCTCGAGGTTTTGTTGTTTGCTCCATCATTTATTTCGAGCCAAAGGAATGTGATGAGTTGACTTCCCCAAAATTGTAAAGAAATGATAAAGGCGAAGCATACAGAAGATAAGCCTAATTGATTAAAAGCCGAAATAACTTGGAGAGTATGTCACATTTTCAGACATCAGCTCAGCTTTCGAGGTCTCCTAGACACATGATGCTTGAGGCAATCTGTGGTGAGCCATAATAGTGTCGTTCGTGCACTTGATATTCGGGGATTTAATTTGACTTGATATATCCTTAATTTGAAAAGAAAGTATAGTTTTTTAAAATGCATCTCATTTTGAAATCAGAAGATGCAATCTGAATCTTTTGGAACACAAATTAATTTCCCTTTGCTTCAGGGATAAAGTTTAGAATGCAATGTCATGAATACAAATGACAACTTGTCAGTTACTACAGTTTAGAGACTTGAAGCAAATTTTTGTCGAGATGTTTCGATTGCTTCAGAAGATGAAATTGGACCTTGATGAACTTAAGAGAAAAGTTCAGGGACTTGGGGGCATGTGTTTCCCCCATTGTTGAGAAGAGATGAAGTCGTCGTGTTGAATTAAGACGAAGAGAATAATTTAGCACCCAGTTTGAGAATGGGGCAATGTTTTGAGAACGAGCATTACGAGAAGTGCTATGTCCAGTTTGACCAGCGAAAGTTAACAATCATCTTTCGAAAAGAGATCAAAAGATTGGGATTTGGAAAGTACGAAAGCCAAAAGAGGTTAAGAAGAAGAAGGTCAGGATGGACCAATCCCAAATGAACTCTAGAACAGTTCAGGGACCTGGGGGCATGTGATTCCCCCGTTGAGTAAAGACGAAGAGAAAGGTTGAGCACCCGGTTTGAATAGGGGCCAATGCTTTGAGAACGTGCACTACGAGAAGTGTTACGTTGTCTTTTGAGAAGAGACCAAGATTTGGCAAAGATGAGAAGGCCAAAAGAGATTGAGAAGAAGAAGAAACCAAGAAATTGAGATTTGGCAAAGATAAGAAAGCCAAAAGAGATTGAGAAGAAGAAGAGACAAGAAGAAGGTCGAGATTGACCAACTCGGAGAGTAGAAGCATCCGAGCATTTTGATGTCATAATTCATGCATCATTTATAGTTAGGCATCCCTAGGATTAGGGGCATGCTAACTCACATCAGCATATCATTTTTACCTACTTTCGACATGTATTTTAAAGCTTTCCCCATAAAAAGAATCTGCCTATCTGTTCGGGCCTTCAGAGAATAGAATCTGCCTATCCGTTCGGGCTTTTAGAGAATGGAATCCGCCTATATGTTCGGGCTTTCAGAGAATAGAACCTGTCTATCCGTTCGGGCTTTCAGAGAATGGAATCCGCCTATCCGTTCGGGCTATCAGAGAATGGAATTCGCCTATCTGTTCGGGCTTTCAGAGAATAGAACCTGCCTATCCGTTCGGGCTTTCAGAGAATGGAATCCGCCTATATGTTCGGGCTTTCAGAGAATAGAATCTGCCTATCCGTTAGGGCTTTCAGATAATGGAACCTGCCTATCTGTTTGGGCTTTCAGAGAATAGAATCTGCCTATCCGTTCGGGCTTTCAGAGAATGGAATCCGCCTATATGTTCGGGCTTTCGGAGAATAGAATTTGCCTATCTGTTCGGGCTTTCGGAGAATGGAATCCGCCTATCCGTTCGGGCTTTCAGAGAATGGAATCCGCCTATCTGTTCGGGCTTTCAGAGAATAGAATCTGCCTATCCGTTCGGGCTTTCAGAGAATGGAATCCGCCTATCTGTTCGGGCTTTCGGAGAATATAATCCGCCTATCTATTCGGGCTTTCGGAGAATAGAACTCGCCTATCTGTTCGGGCTTTCGGAGAATAGAACCCGCCTATCCGTTCGAGCATTTGGAGAATGGAGCTTCTGCTAATTATCTATTTGATCGGACCTCGAAGGGTTGAAGAATGTTGAAATGAGAAAGACAACTTCAGGCCTCCGCGATCGTTGTGTTTTCCCATACTGACTTCCGGACCGCCAGTAGTTCAAGTGCATGGTGACTCGGAATCCAAACAGGGAAGTCAGACAAAATTGGTGCTTATGGCCTTTGCTTTATCCTTGTGCTACAAGTATAAGCAAAGGGGGCAACTGTAATCACTAATTTTGTCCGGGGTGTTAAACCTGATTTCTCTTCTATTTACTATTATATACTATTATCCATTATTATTATTACCAGCTTTGTTACCTTACTATTACTATTTTTGTTGTCTTACTATGCCATATTCTATATTACCATTATTATTTATTATCTTTATCTACTATTATTATCTTATTATCATTATTATTATTATTATTATTATTATTATCAATCAAATCTGAAAAAACAAAAAAAATTAAATAAAAACCCAACATATTAAATAAATAAAGCCAACAGTAATATTTCAAAGTCCATTTACATTGTAAAAAGCCCAAAAATATTATACATATTACAAGGCCTATTTCGGCCCAAATAACCCAGCCCTAATCTTCTAAAAAAAGAAAACCCTAATGACCCCTTTTTTGTTGTGCAGCCGCCCCAATCTCAGCCGTTAGATCTGGGATAGATCTAACGGCCCAGATCGCACCAGAGATAAAAACCCTAGAAGCCCTCAACAGCTCCAGCGCCGCACTCTGCATCAGCCGTCGGATATAGAGCGTGATCGACTGCTCGGATCAAGCCACACAGGCGCGTGTGATCCATGCGAGACTGTCTGCCTCCTCCACGCGCGCGTGCGAGGCACGCCCAACCCCTTTGAATCCCCAACGACCGTCAGATCCCTCCGACGGTTGGGATCGACTCCACGTCCTCAGAACAGCCGAGCCCTCTGGTCCCCTCCTCCAGCAGTGCATGCAAACAACAAAATACAAATGTTAGAGCCAAAACGCACAAGGCAACAGAAATCAGAGGCACAAATGCAACCAAATTTCAGAGATGGCAGAGGCAACAAACAAATTGCAACACATGAATACAGCCAAAATCATCAGCAACAAATCACAGCAATTTCCAGCAATATATGTAAATAAGAAAAAGAGTAATTTTCGGGCTATAAATACCCGCATGCAATGTAAATCAGGGGAGGATTTCTGGGAGAGAAAAATTGTAATATGAGGATTCGAAAAACTTCAGAAAAACATTGTAATCACAGTCTTCATATCAATACAAGCAAGTCAGATTTTCAGAGGTATTCCCCTCTTATTTTTCATTTCAGTCGAATCGAAAGCAAAAATATATAAAAAAAGAGATTTGGGTTTCATCTTTTTTACCTTCGCCATTTTGATTTCCCCATCTTTTTCCTCTCCGGCGACAATCCCTTCGACCTCTTTGAGGTCGTGCGTGGTGAGTCGGAGAAGGCTAACATCAAAAGGTGTTTTCAGCTCTCTATTTTCGATTTTCAAAAGAGAAAAAAGGGGGTTTCTGATCTCTGTTTTGGTTTCAAAAAAAAGGGAAAGGATTTTGCTCCGATGCCGGCAACGGCGATCGGAGTGGGTGACAACGGCTAGGTTTCGGCAGAGAGAAAACGAAGGCTTCTCATCCTTTTAGGGTTTTTCAAAAGAGGCAAAAATGTTTTAAGTTCGTTTTTTATAAGGTTTTCTCGGTTGTAAATTGGTTCAATAGCATTATAAGCCCCTCCGCGTCACTTTAATTGCGCGGGGAGGGCTTCCGCGTTTTCAAACCCCATACCAGGTCCCTCTGACTTTTAAAGGTTTTTCAATTCTGCCACCATTTTCACGTCGATTGGCTTTCGGATGGGTTAATTCCCGTCCTGGCCCCTGTGGCTTTTCATTATCTTTTAATTGGGTCCCACTTTGCATTCTAATCAGTTTTTTAAAAATGGGTTTATTACAATCTTGATCCCTTCCAGTTTGCCTTTTTATTCATTTAGCATTTTATTAAGTTTATTTGTTACTCATGCATTTTATCTTCTTGTATCGAATATATGTTTTGCATGCTTGTTTTTTATGTGTATTTTTAACTAGTTTACATGCCATTCGAATATATTTGTTATATGCTTTTTAATGTCGTTTGAATTTGCATTTTGTGACATGCATTTTTATTGTCATTCATGTGACTTTTAGCATTTTAATTTGTATATTAATTAATTTTAATTCTAAAACGGAGATACCTATTAATTCACGTATTCGGGTCGACTAGCCTAACTTATTGGATGTCCCGCGAATATTCGAATTAATTCGAATTGTCTAAAGGTAAATCCGTAATTAAAACGAACAAGACCAAAGCATCATCCTTTAATTGCTTGCATCATGCATAAAGGTGACGTACGGGATCCGAACCCTAAACTAACACGACAGTCAGTCTTATATGATGTCGGTTTAGTCTTTGGTCCGGTGTACCGTCATCCTTTTTAATTAAACGACGAATTAATTCGGAACGACCAATTTGAAAAAGCTCGTACGATTAAAGTCCGGTTTTCAATCAAGAACTCCTAATTAAAGTCTTTTTAAATTCAAATAATTTCCATCAAATTAAAAGCAACAATTGTTTTGGTACCGATTTCCGGGCGTGATGGGGGTGCTAACCCTTCTCCACACGTAACCAACTCCCGAACCCTTTAAAAAGAATCTCTGGTTTAGTTTTTACGGTTTCTGGTATGGAAAGTAGGGGTCCAGTTTCAAAACTGATCATAGAAAATGGGGAAATAGTGTTTTTAAGCCTTCTTAATGACGTAAGATGCAATCTAGTCCTCATATGTGATAGGTTTGACACCTTAGGCCCTTAATTAAGATAAAATGTCTTGATTAATGATTGAAGGATTGTTTTACTAATGATTGAGTTTGAATCTAGTAATTTGATTAATAAAAGCAATATTAACCACTCAATAGAATCGATTAAGAAAAGTTTAGCAACTGAATAGTTCATTATAGAATTAAACCTGCTTAATGGATGAATAATGAATTTTATAAATTGATTTGTAGAAGGTCCTTAAGTAATGGTTTCATTAACCTCTAATACGGGATGAGTTATGTTTCTAAGTTAATGGATTGCAATGAGTTTGATATGGATTAGGGACTAAGACAAGAGTATAATAACTAGAATGTTTTGGGGGGAAATTGATAAGCTAATGAATTAACCTCAATTGTGTTTAAGGATCAAAAGTTATGATGAAATTTGTAGAATGAATGTTGGAATTGAATTGAAGTTAAAATGAGACTAAGCTCCATCTCGGTGATTAAGAAAATTTTGCAACCAAATAACAATTTGGTACCGGTATTGCTAATATGAAAATAGTGAATGAATTGTTTGATTGTATGTCTATTCCGTTTGAACCGATAACTTTTGTTCCAACCATTCGATCTGACATTTTCAGCCCGGGTTTTGATTGAGCCGAATAGAGATCGATATTGCCGTATATGTGATGTGAGGGAATTGCTACTGAGATGGCGAGTTGGATCTGGCGAAAATATTTTGGTCGTTCAAGATTCCTGCTTCTAAGGGACTGATTTCTATGTGAATAATATTCGGGAGCACAATGCCTTTAATTTAGGAGTTTGTTGTGACTTGATGCTAGAAGGACAAAATGCATGGGATATTCAAAACTTGCACGAGCTTTTTTCTAGAGCGAGATGTCAATAAAATCGTCCAAATTCCAATTATTTCTAGGAGTGCAAGGAATATGAAGATTTGGCATTTTGTCCAATTCCTGTTGGTGGTGTTATTTTCACGGATGCACAAGAGGTAGTTGCAGCTTTGAAGTCGATTGATGAAGATTGGTCTGGATTCGGGAATGTCATTGCGGAGTAGGATCAACATTTGAGCCAGATATTACGGGTTCGAATTGAACCTATAGGGTTGGATTTTTTAAAGAAAATTTCGGGTTTAGGCTGAGCTTTTTTAAGATAGTGTCAAGTCATGTCGAGTTTAAGTTTAAGGTGAAAAATATCCGATCTGACCCGAAATAATAGTATAATTTTATTCTAAATATTTAGGTATAATTGTTATAATATCTCCCAGCTCTTTATATATTTTTTCATTTATCTTGTTATTTTGTCTAATAAAAATGGAAAAATTATAATTGTTAGGTGAATAAATATTTGGGTTTTTTTTTAAAAAAAAATATCGGATTCGAGTCGGGTTCGGGTTGAGTTTTTTTAAGATAGTGTCAAGTCATGCCGAGTTTAGGTTTAAGGTGAAAAAAATACCCGACCCGACCTGAAATAGAAATTTAATTTTATTCTAAATATTTAGGTATAATTGTTATAATGTCTCCCTCTTTATATTTTTTTCAAGGCTTAAAGGCTACTTCTGCTCATGTAGTAGTCCCAATTTATTGTTTTCGCCCCTATGATATTTTTGCAACAATTTGACCCCTAAACTAGTCGAATTGTATCACTATTTGCTCCTTTACTGACGGAAGCCAACATTAACCGTTACGATGCTGACGTGGCGGTCCACCTTGTGAAGATGACGTGGTAGAGGGGCAAAATTGATTTTTTTCGACCGAGTTTAAGGGCAAAATTGATTTTCTAGTTGAGTACGAGGACATAATTAATTTTTAGGCAATTTTTTCAAAAGAATTAAAAAATTAAAATGATATAAAAATTAATAAAACATTTAAAAATGTTTTTATTGATATATGACTAAAAATAAAAAAAATAAAAATCATAAAATAAAAAATATTAGAAACTATTAAATTATAAATTATTCAAAAATCAAAACTTGAAAATAAACTCAACATTCTAACCCTAGTTTCTAAATCTCAAGCCCTAAATCTCAAACTCTAAATCACAAACCTTAAATCCTAAAACTTAATTAAATTTTTTATCAATCTAAAGTGATTATGAAACTTAAAAGTATGCGTATAAATTTAATTAATCAAGTAAATGATTTAATTTTTAGGGTTTAGGATTTGAGATTTAGAAATTAGAGTTAAAGAGCAGAGTTTATTTTTTTAGTATTGAGGCATAAATAGGGGCATCAAAAGGGGTTGAGGATTTTGTTCGGTTGAGAGAATCACATTAACCGGATGAAAGTCATATGCCCCTTTTCGGTGGCCATTTCTATGCCCCAACACTAAAAGCACTAAAAATTTAAATTCTAAGCTCTAACCCTAACTTATAAATCATAAACCCTACACCTACACCCTAAAAAACACACAATACTCCAAATTCCCAAAAGCCTAACCACAAACCCTAACCTTAAATGCAAATCCCTAAACCTAATTTTTAGTGTAGTTCTTTTTACTAAAATCGTCCAAACTTTTTTATGGAAGTTTTCAAAAATTTTAATACATTATAAATAGTTTCAAATTTTAATTATTAAATAATTTATAATTGGGCTAACTACACCACATACCACTGAACTATGATAATTGACTCAAAAATGCCACCGAACTTTAAAAAGTCCAAATCTAACACTGAACTTTAAATTTTTAATCGAAAATGCCACTCAGTCGTTAACTCTTAGTGGGATTTGAACCAAGACCTTCAAATAAAAGAGTTAAGCCTTAACCACTAAATTAACATGAAATTATATAATGTTTTACCACAAATATTATATATCTCAAACCACTCGAGATTAATTCAAATTATTTTAAAAATTAAATAATACTATAAATAATATTAATATATAAAATATAAAATATATAATATATAATTTCCATATATATAAATCAATATATATGAATACAAATATATTATTTTTTTATATTATTAATAATATAAATATATTATTTAAAAAACCCAAAATTCATAAAAATAATATACTTTTATTATATGTAAAACCTAAAACTATTAACCCATAAACCCTAACCCCAAGCCCACTCTCAAACCTAAACCCTTAGCATAAGAGTTTAAGGTTTAGGGTTTATGGTTTTTTATAGAAAGGAGTTGGGTATACCTATAGGCCTCGTTAAAACCCCCTAAACTTAAATGGGAAAAAAGTACCTATCAGAATACCAATACAAAGGACAACGCGAGCAAAACCTCGTATACATAACCCTAATCACAAAACTACTATAGCCATGGCTCTAAACACCATGGAACAAGCGACACAAGCAGCCTCTTAACCATCGGGATCAACATGCCACCGAGCCTCAGTACTATTGCCTAAGTATTGCTCGACTTCCACCTCCAAATCCCCTCGCAAGCACAGGCCACGATCTGCGGCAACCAATGCCATCACAAGTAGAGGAGGCTCCAAGTAAGTCGACGCAGCAAGGCCCCCATCCCGACTCAAGGACACAAGTTTGTCAGCAACACCATTACTCTCATGCTTGACATGATTGATCATAACACGCAATCGCGACAAATCAACTCCCTAATATCCTCAACCAGCACACTACCAGCCAAAGCCGCCGATTTACCGCCAATAATCCTCGTGATCTCCTTACAATCTGTTTCAACTTCTACACATCTAGAGCCCCTTCGTCCATGCATAAAGCAAGCCATCATGCATCGCCCATAATTCTGCTAGAAGAACTGAGCATCTACCCACATGCCTAGAAAAACCGAAGAGCCACTCACCCGTCTCACACCGAATCACTCCACCAATCGCTGCCCGGTTATCCTTTGTGTTTACCGCAACATCAACGTTGAGCTTAACCCAACCCGATGCCGGTACCGACCAATGCACTAAAGGACGAGATTGGCCCGTCTCCTGATCTTGTCGCGTTGGTGAAAATGCTCAACCACACTCTTCCACCAAGCGATCCCCTCGGCTCAATATGTCCTCCCGTAACACAATGCTCTCGTCTAAGACCATGTTGCATCGTGTTTTCCAGAGAAAATTAATAATACACCGAAAATCTAACACCCGTTGATATCCTGGTACTGCCCTCGACAAGGTTGCGTAGCATCCAATCCTCAAAAGAACCTTGGAAGAACACACCTTGCTGGCCAGAGTCAATCACGCGCTTCCATAGCTCAACCGCTATCGAAAAATGTCGAAGGACATGATCCAAATCCTCGGCATCCTTCCGGCAAACAACACACTCCTCTTACAACGCTTAATGTCGCCTTACCCTTTCCACATTTGTAAGGTGGCGCTGATGAACCGCAGGCCAAATAAACACTCTTGTGCATTGAGGAACACGTAACTGCCAAATAATTCCCCACTTATTTCCTGGCTCCACCACCACTCTATTAACCAGATAGTCATATGCTGACCGAAGCGTGAATACCCTATCATCATTCCATTGCCAACTATGGCAATCAGCCCCTAACGATGCTCGAGGTGGTTTTGTTGCCACCAATTGCTCCAAAACATCCTTAGGCAGGTTCGATGCTAACTTGTCCATGTCCCAGTCCCCCGAATCTATAACCAAATCCGCGACCATCGCAGGCCTTGGCGTAGAGTCGGATAACCAAGAAAAGATTAATCGTCTAGTTGGATCAAGCCAGTTATCATACCAGGAATTCGTAGATGTTCCATCGCAAATCTTCCCAGATACGCTTTCCTTAACATCCTCCCACACACTCATCAATCTCTTCCAAAGTCTCGAACACTTTGTGTGCTGGATCGATAGCGGAAACACCTCCTCCCAATTATACTTCGCCCAAAGAACCTGAACCCAAAGTTTATCCATATCCTTTTGAAGTTGAAACCCAATTTTCATTAAGAACGCTCTATTTTGCTGGAAAATATCTTTAAAACCCAAACCTCCCTCAACCATACGCCTCTGAACCATCTTCCAAGGTACCAAACTAATGCCCATTTTACCATCATTGGAACCCCATACAAATCGATGAATTAATTTCTCCATCTCCTCACATGTGCCTTTTGGCAACCACGTAGACTGCATCACATACATCGGAATAGCCTGCAGAACCACCTTTGCCAAGGTTATCCGACCTGCCAGAGTCTGGGATTTCGCCGCCCATCCCGGTAATCTCGCTCGCATATTTTCAAGAAGATATGAGTATGTCTTCGTAGTCACCCTCTAATGCAATAACGGGACACCTAAATATCTACCCAAATCCTCCACCTCCTCAATGCCAAAAGCCTGAGCGATGCTAGCTTTGTTCTCAAGCGGGTAATTACGAGAGAAAAATATATGAGTTTTTGCGATACAAACCTTATGACCAGAAATAACACAGAACCATTCCATGACCTCTTTAATCACCAAAACCTGTTCCATGGATGCTTCTGCAAATAACACCATGTCGTTAGCAAAAAATAAGTGAGACAAATGTGGTCCCCTCCGTGCTAACCTGATCGGCTTCCATTACCTCGCATTAACCCTGTTTTCAATCTCTTGTGACAACCTCTCCATATACAAGACAAAAAGGTAAGGCGAAAGAGGATCACCCTGTCTTATACCTCTGGTAGGATGAAATGAATCAGACAACTAGCCATTCCATAAAATCAGAGTGGATACAGAGCGAACACACACCATAATAAGGTGAAGAAGCTTGGCCGACACTCTCACTGCTACTAAAGTCTCCTCTATGAAATCCCATTCTAGGCGATCATATGCCTTTTCGAGATCAACTTTGTTGAGTTTTAAGGTGCTCGATTTCTTTAACCAATCTTGCTCACCAAGTGGTGGAGAAGTGGAATTTTGGGTGGATGTGGTGTGGAAGCTAAAAAGATGAATGACACAATGATTTTAGAGTGGTTCAACCTTCTAACCAAGGTCTATATTCACTACCTTAGCTTCCCACTAAGGATTTCCAATCAATCCACTATTGATTCGTCCCCTTTTCTAGGCTTAGGAGGAAACCCTTATACACCGATCAAGCTTTCTACCCAAAGCCTTGATCAAACCCTCTTTACAAAGAGAAAAGATAAGCAAGCTTAAATCCCTCTAATAGGTATTTGTTTGCACAATTTTGCTCTCACCCAAAACCTAAAACACTTGAGCAAAATTGACAATTTTGGCTCACTAGTGTTTGTCTATACAAAGAAATGACAATTTAAGTACAAAGACAATTTTTGATCATTTTTTGATTGACAATTGAAGCATTAACCATATCTTGATGCTTGGAGGTCCCTTTTATACTTCTTAATGAGTTTGTAGCCGTTACTAGCCGTTGGGGTTGAATTGGAGCCGTTGGAGACATAAATTACCACCATAAATGCAGTTCTGCTGCTAACCGTATCGAAACGCTCGAACCCGTTTCGGTACGCTCTTCAAGTAGAAAGAGTCGTTGCAGTCTGATGCAGTACTCGTATCGAAACGCTCTTGACCGTTTCGAAACACCCGTATCGAAACGCCTTTCCCCGTATCAAAACGATCTGTATTTAAATGTTAGTTGGGAAATAGTCGTTGGGGGTTTATGACCGTTGGGGTCGATGCCAAGTAGGCGTATCGAAACGGCATAGCCCGTATCGAAACGCTAGGCAAAATCCACTTCCAGAAAGAACCTGTTTCGAAACGTTTTTGACACTGGAGAAACCCGTATCGAAACACCTACGGGTGTTTCGAAACTCCTGGAAGATTTTGTTTAATTTGGCTTTGAAAACATGTAAAACCTTTGAAAATAATCTAAACATAGTTTCAAGTTATTTGGACTTATAGAAATAGTTTGAATTCTTTTTTACTTAGTCCAAAATATTTTCTAATTATTATATCAAAACATCAGTTCTACAATCTCCCCCTTTTTGATATAATAAAAGTAACTTGAAAAATTGTTTGGGATCTCCCCCTTAAAGTTTAAAAATGTGATTAAGAGATCAAAGATTTGAAATCAATTTGAGCTCCCCCTTATTCATTTGAAAATTCAATTTTTCAAACCATTTCTCCCCCATTTTGTTATATAAAAAAGAATTCAAAATACTTTTAAGTTCAAAATAACAATAGAGGTAAAAAAAAGGACAAAAATAAGAATTTGGTTTTAAAATGGCTCCCCTTACTCAAAGCATCATTAAAAATGTTACTCCAAGATTTATGATCATCTAGTTGAAATAAAAAGAAATAAATCAAACAAAATCAATAACAACTAGATTTTACCACACTTGAATCCAAGGGAGGATGTGAAGCCTTCCTCCTTCAAGTGTTGTTTCTTGTGTGCATGGAGCTCTCCCCCATTGATTGACTTGTTGACCACTCTCCATCACACCTAGCAAAAAACAATCAAGTGATTTTTGGTATCCAAATTGCTTTGGATCTATAATCATTAGTAGCATAAAATTTAGTCCCCTTAGGAATCCATTTTTCAATTTCATCCTTTTTAGTTGAAGTGGTTAGTTCTTTTGGGACCCAAACACTTTTAAAACATTTTCCTTTTACAAATTTAGGGGCACTAGATTGTCTTACATAAAAATTTGATTTTCCAAAATTATTTTTCTTTTGAAGTTCATTGGAAATCAAATATTTTTCTTTTTGAACTTTAAGAAGCAAATTTTTTAAATCAAAACATTTTTGTTCAAAATCTTTCAATTTTGCTTCAAGTTCAAGATTGGTTTTAGAAATCAAATCATTTTGAATTTTCAACTTTGAAATCAATTTATTGTTTTTCACAATGTGATTTTTAAACTCTAAAACCAAATCATTGTAGGCATCTTGTAATTCATCAAAAGAGTAAGAACATGATGTAGATGAATTAGAAGTTACCCTTGAATCTTCTTCGATGGCCATAAGGCAAAGGTTGGCTTGTTCATCGTCGGTGGAGTCCTCATCACTCCAAGTAGCCACATATGCCTTCTTCTTATGGCTTGAAGTGTTTGCCCTCTCCTTTTTCATGGATTCTCGTTCAAGCTCTCTCAAAGCTTTCTCCATGAACGGGGCACACTTCTTGAAGAGATGAACTATCTCTTCTTCTCATCCTCCTCTTCACTAGAATCAACATGATGGCAAGTGAAGGACTTGAGAGCAATGACATTGGTGTTGATGCCAAGCCCTTTGAGCTTCTTCTCCCTCATAGCTCTAATTCCTTCCCTCTTCTTCTCATTTTCTTTGTTTTTCTTCATGATTTGATGAGTGAGGAGAGACCCCATGAGTTCATCAAGCTCCAAAGTTTTGAGATTTTTGGCTTTGGTGATGGTGGTCCTCTTTGAGTCCCATGACTCGGGAAGTGAGTAGATGAGGTTTCAGACAAGCTTCTCTTTCGGGATGGCTTCTCCATAGCCTTTGAGACCATTGTTGATAGTGGAGAACCTATCAAACATCTTCTCGATGTTCTCTTTCGGATCCAATTTGAAGTTCTCATACTCTAAGGTAAGGAGCCCAATCTTGGTCTCCTTAACTTCATCGGTTCCTTCGTATGTGACTTCAAGCTTGTCCCATACCTCCTTGGCACTCTCACAAGAAAACATCTTCTAATATATGGTTGGGCCAAATGCACAAAAGAGGATGTGCAAGGCTTTGCAATTTCGCTCCATCTTCTTGCGATCGTCAGCACTCCACTTCGCTTTGATTTGTTGAGGCACGAACGGACCATCTTCAACTATGTCCCGTAGCTTGTAGTCTCTTGACTTAATGAAGAACTTCATCTTTTTCTTCCAATGGGCATAGTGAGTTCCGTCAAAGAATGGCGATTTGTCGATGGATTGCGCCATTGAGCCGATTGTGTGAAATGATGATTGAGCTTGCCAGATCTTCTCAATAGGATGTTAATCCTATTCGATTGAGCCAAGATATGATACCAATTGTTGAGTTTTAAGGTGCTCGATTCCTTCAACCAATCTTGCTCACCAAGTGGTGGAGAAGTGGAATTTTGGGTGGATGTGGTGTGGAAGCTAAAAAGATGAATGGCACAATGATTTTAGAGTGGTTCAACCTTCTAACCAAGGTCTACATCCACTACCTTAGCTTACCACTAAGGATTTCCAATCAATCCACTATTGATTCGTCCCCTTTTCTAGGCTTAGGAGGAAACCCTTATACACCGATCAAGCTTTCTACCCAAAGCATTGATCAAACCCTCTTTACAAAGAGAAAAGATATGCAAACTTAAATCCCTCTAATAGGTATTTGTTTGCACAATTTTGCTCTCACCCAAAACCTAAAACACTTGAGCAAATTTGACAATTTTGGCTCACTAGTGTTTGTCTATACAAAGAAATGACAATTTAAGTACAAAGACAATTCTTGATCATTTGTTGATTGACAATTTAAGCATTAACCATATCTTGATGTTTGGAGGCCCCTTTTATACTTCTTAATGAGTTTGTAGCTGTTACTAGCCATTGGGGTTGAATTGGAGCCGTTGGAGACATAAATTCCCACCATAAATGCAATTCTGCTGCTAACCGTATCGAAACGCTCGTACCCGTTTCGACACGCTCTTCAAGTAGAAAGAGCCGTTGCAGTTTGATGCAGCACCCGTATCGAAACGCTATTGGCCGTTTCGAAACACCCGTATCGAAACGCCTTTCCACGTATCGAAACGATCTGGATTTAAATGTTAGTTGGGAAATAGCCGTTGGGGGTTTATGACTGTTGGGGTCGATGCCATGTAAGCGTATCGAAACGCTAGGCAAAATCCACTTCTAGAAAGAACCCGTTTCGAAACGTTTTTGACACTTGAGGAACTCGTATCGAAACACCTAGGGGTGTTTCGAAATGCCTGGAAGGTTTTGTTTAGTTTGGCTTTGAAAACATGTAAAAACCTTTGAAAATACCCCCTAAACATTGTTTCAAGTTATTTGGACTTATAGAAATAGTTTTGAATTCTTTTTAACTTAGTCCAAAATATTTTTCAATTATTATATCAAAACATTAGTTCTAAAAACTTTAATTACCATCCACGCCTTCAGTCCTTTCTTAGATATCACTGAATGCACAACTTCTTGGGCAAGGATTATATTATCCGTAATATGACGACCAAAGACGAAACTAGCCTGAGTCTTGGCAACCCAATCCGGAAGGAAAGGCTTCAATCTATCAATGATTACCTTGGTAATAATTTTATACAAATTGTGCAAAGGCTTATAGGCCGGAATTAGTTGATAGACTCCGGAACATCAACCTTCGGAATCAAAACGTAAAGAGTTTGATTAACCCATTCCTCGAAAACCCTATCATCAAAAAAGCGTTGAACAAAGCTTACCACTTAACTTCCTACTTTGTTTCAATTTCGTTGATAAAAAGCAACATGCAAGCCATCAACCCTTGGGCCTTTAAAGGCGCCATCGTAAAAACCACTCACCTCAACTCTTCAAACGTGACCGCCCCAATCAATGGCCTTAACTCCTCTTCCATGAACTGTTTAAATGTACTCGTGACATCCACAACAGCCGTCGACAAATGTTCGCTTGTAAACAACCTATGAAAGAACTAAATCACATGCACCTTGAGGGTCTCCTGATCTGCACACCATATACCATCCTCCAAGCGCAACATGCGAATCATGTTTCTTTTTCGCCTGGTCATCGTTGCAGTGTGATAAAACACAGTGTTTCGATCACCCTTTGTTATCCAATCGTTTCGAGCCTTCTGGTACCAAAGACTTTCCTCCTGCTCTAACACGACATCAAGCTCTTTCTTAAGCTCATCCTCCAAGGTCTCCAAAAAAGGATCATCGGTATCTTCCAAAGCTTTCTCTATCCCTTTAATGCGCGCCACCAACCTTAACTTTCGCCTCCCAATATGGCCAAACACATCCCTGTTCCAGTTCCGAACCTCATCCTGAAAAGCTTCCACATTTGCCAACAAAGTTTTATCCGGGGACCATACCGTTGAAAGAAAATCCGAGAACTGCGGGTGATCATTCCAAGTAGCAATATATCAAAATGCTCGCTGCCCTTTCATCTCTAGTCGATCACCAGTATCAAGTATGATTGGCCTATGGTCCGATCCAAGCTTCAACAGGTGCAACACTTCTGACTGTGGAAAAACCTCGTACCATTTTGTATTACAAATACACCTATCAAGCCTTTCAAACAACGAACCACGCCGCCATGTAAACTTAGGCCCGTAGAAACCCATGTCAATCAATCCAGTATCAAACATGAACTCACGAAACCTCTGAAAAATACCAGATCTCCTCTAAGAGCCACCTCTCTGCTCTACCGAGCTACTAATAACATTGAGATCACCACCCACTATCCATGGCAAACCCTTCTTCTGGTTCCAAGATCTTTAGGTGTTCCTAGAGACTTCTGTTTAACAGAAATCAGACTAGCATAGACGAACGAAACAAAGAATCCTCGTACATCACCATCGACAGAGCACACACTATGCACGTATTGAGTCAACACCGCAAGAACATTAAAATGAATTGTATCTCTCCATAGGACCCAAATACCAACCAAAAAACCCTGAGCTTCCACTTTATATGAAAACTCCAATCCCGACCAGTGAATGAATCTATTAGCATCAACCTCACTAATACGAGGCTCCATAACAACTACCATATCTGGTTTCTATGACTTCACCAAAAACTTAAAAGAATGATTAAAGCCAAGATCAAGGGCACCCTGGACATTCCAAAAAAAATCTTAACCATTAAATCAAAAGAGAAAAGAGAGCATCAGGCTAAACCTGCATATCCGAACCCCCCGGCTACTCAAATGCCGAGTTCGCTTGCCATTGGACCCTCGTTTCATTCATCCTATTTTTCGACATGGACTCTAACTGTTTCTCCCGCTCAACTGCCTCTGCTCTATCGAGATCTGAGACAAGCTTTGTCAAACATGAAGCCAGGACCAGATTCAATTGCCCTCGAGTCTCTTGTTTCTTCTGTTTGAGATCATGTTTTTGAATCCCTGTAGTCCCATGGCATTTTTTGGTCAATCCTTTACTCACCCCTCTACTCCGTATTGAACTCGGCAACACTCTTCCCTTACCTCATTTGACTATTTTTTCTTTCTCTATTTCCACGACCTAAACGGTGCTATTCTTGGAAGCATCCAAAGTGACTTTAGATGCCACTACCTACCCCTGGGCCGCAACCATCTCCAAAGCCCCCTTCCGAGCTTCTGATAGCTCATCCATTGGCGCAGCCTCGCGCACACCCTCAGGCCCTATACAACCTTTTCCCGATTGCCTAGAAGGAACCACGACCGGCTCAATCTCCCTTCCTTTTGGTACCACCTCTCTTGGCCCCGGAACACCATCACTACCCATACCCTCCACCAACTCTTTTGGAGCTGGCAACTCCTTATCACGACCATGCTCAAAGCCCTCATCATCTGCTGTCACCGCAAACCGAGAACCAGTTATGTTTCTAGCTCTGTTCCCAGCATCGACTTTACTTGGCCCCTTCTTTACCTCAACTGGTCTTCGTCGACGGTTCACCACTTGCATCCATGGTCCATATAACTCAAAATGATCTCTTTGGACTGTCTCCTTTGCGCTTGCTTGCAATGGCGACGATTCCACACCACATGTTTCTTTCAAATGTCCAAACTTACCACACTAAAAAACAAATCGATGGTAACTCATCGTACTCAATATCCTGCCTAACCCCATCAATAACAATGCCCGACACAAAAGGCTTCTTAAGGTCAACAATGATCGCCAGGCGGGCAAATCTACCCCTCTTCCCTTCCGTAGTATTGTAATTTACCTAAACAACCTTGCTAATGGCTGCAGCGATATACCGAAGACACTCTTAGTATAGTATCAATATGGAAGCTTGGGCAAACATACCTTAACAATAATATTAGAGGGATGAACATCAGCTGTAGAGAAGTAACGACTCCATGGTTTCACAGTCAAATAAGAACCATGATGAGAGTGGCAATCGATCGAACAAAACCAAGAGGGGGGTGAATTGGATTTTTGAAGGAATGGTGGACACTAATTGCAAAGGTAAAAATTGCAAAGAGATTTAGAGTGGTTCAACTCCCCTAATTGGAGTCTACATCCACTACCTTAGTGACCACACTAAGGATTTTCCACAAATTCACTAATTTGTCTTTCCTTTAAGGATAAGGAGTAACCTTACACAATTCAATAGACTTATACCCCAAAGTCTATTGAATCCTATCCCAAAATGAATACAAATAAGCAAACTAGGAAATCCTTACTAGGAATATGTTTGCAAAGTTTAAGTTCTCTCACACACCCAAAGAAACACTAGGAAAATAAAATACAATGAAGAACTCTCTAGTGTTTACAAGAAAGATGAGAAAATTGAGTACAAATTGGAATTTGATTGCTTGGAAGTTTGGATTGACTTTCTTGTTACTTCATTACTGTTTGGAGACCCCTTTTATATGCTCTTGATCTTTTCTAACCGTTGGGAGACTTTGGAGGGAGTTTGGAGCCGTTGGGAGCCATTAAAACCAAGCATTAAATTCTCACCTGCACAGAGGTTTCGAAACCTTTACCAGAGGTTTCGAAACCTTAAGAAGGGATTTGTAAAAACTAGCCGTTACAGGGCCAAAGTGTCGAAACCTTCATAGAGGTTTCGAAACCTTTGTTAGAGTTTCAAAAACAGTAGCTTACTGCCCAGAGAGGTTTCGAAACCTTAATGAAGGTTTCGAAACTTTTCTTTAAATATTTAATTTTTGGCCATTTATTGACTTTTAAAAATATAGTTCGATATGGATACAAAGTCAAACTTTTTCAAAACATCTTAGCAAGATTAAATCGAGTTTTTGACAAATTTATTTCTTGAAATTTACTTTACAAATTTTTACAAATTAATCCTTGAAAATTAATTTTAAGTTATATCAAAATCAAAATAAGTCTAACAAACCATATATTACCCACGACCCCCCAGCAAGCACTTTATGAAAATCCTCTTCTTCCGCAAAACAAACAAGAAAATAGTCATTGTCTAAATCAATGAGATTCATGTCGCCAACAGGATTCCACATACTCTGAATTCAATTAAGGAGAGCCCTATAACCTATAGGCTTCCCAAGGAGCCGAATAATCACTGAATTTGCCAATTTAGCATCTATTGCATCATGCACCCTATCTGAAAAATGAATTTCCAGAAACGTACTATTCCCTCCCAAATGGACATCCTCCTCCTTCACCTCGACGTCCAAGTCGCAAATACCATGTGCAGACCTAGCTTTACCCGTATGACCAAGAAGCGTGTCCCTAAACGAAGGAGCAGTTAGCGTTTCTCCAGTAACACCCCCAGTCACCGCTTCCTTCCTCCCCAATAGCGTCGCATCTGCCTTGTCGGTTGTTGCTTCCGTCTGCACGTTGGCCTTCTCTATGGCAGCATCGTTCAGACCACCCCGGTTCACTCCTAGAGACCCATCATCCTTACCCATGTCTTCCGCACCACGTCCTTTTTTGCTTAAAGGTTGAACCCCCACAAGAACCAGGGATCCAAAACGCTCGAAGGAAACCAGCGCATCCAAAACAATAACCTCGTCCGGTGGCCGTCCCCCGTGATAGCCGGCAACTACAGCCTCGGCGGAAGACGTGGTCGCTCTGTTGGGGATAAAAGACTCGTTAGAGTTTTCCATCTCAAAGGACATCAACAAACTCTTGACGTCGACCTTCTCCGATGTAGATGAACTATTGGCTTGTGATGTTGTTGCCAAGACCTAACCGTGAAAGCCACCAGCACCGCCACTATTGCCTTGTTGGATTCTTCCTGATCTTCGTATAATATTTAGGTTTCTTCAGAGAGCAGACATTAAGTCATGTTTTATTTAGGGTTTTTTATAAGAATTTTAGGGGTTTTATATATTATTTTTATGAATATTATGGGTCTTTTAAAAATAATATATTTATATTATAAATAATATATAAAAATAATATATTTTATTTAAATTATATAAATTTATCCATTTGGTTCAACGAAATTATTTTATGAAAAAAATAATACTATAAATAATATTAATATATAAATAATATAAAAATATTATTTACACATATATATATTTTAATATATATATATATATAAATAAAAATATATTAGTTTTATATATTATTTATAATATAAATATATTATTTTTTAGAAAAACAAAAAATATTCATAAAAATAATATATTTAAATTATAAATAATATATAAAAACCCTAAACTTTAAACTCTAATATTTAGGGGTTGTGGTTTAAGGTTTTTATACATTATTTATAATATAAATATATTATTTTTATGAATATTTTGGACTTTTTAAATAATATATAAAAAATATAAAAACAATACACTTTTATTTATATATATTGATATATATGTAAATAATTTATTTTATATTTTTATATATTAATATTATTTATTTTATAAAATAATTAAAATTAATCTCAAGTGGTTTGAGATATATAATATTTGTGGTAAAATATTATTTATTGTCATGTTGGTTCAGTGGTTAAAGCTTAGCTCTTGTATTTAAAGGTCATAGGTTCAAATGCATCTAATCGTATGGTTTTAATATTTTTCCTCCAGCAAAACAACGTCTTTTTGGGCTAAATTAGGCTTCAAAAAGCCGCACCAAACGACGTTGTAATACCCCTAGAAAGCTAATTCAACTAGCTTTCTAACCATGTATGACACATATTTTTATCATAATTTTTACATCAATACAGTTTAATGTTTAAAATTAGGTCACTTTCTAGAATCAATTATGCCAACTTGAGTTTTAACCCACTTTAGTGATCTTTTCAGCCTAGGTCCCTTATGAGTTTACTTCAACCATTTTTACTATAGATTACCTTGTTTTTTCCCTGTGTATTCAAGTGCCATTTTCAGCCCTTTTTTAGTTCATTTTAGTATTGAAATTTTACAATTTGCTCAAAATAGTTTCTATACATCAAATTAGCACCTAAATGTGATCAGTTTGGTTTCAGATTAATTTTCCAGCAACATATTAGCATTTTTATCAGTCTAACACTTTTACCCTCTAAAAAAATTCAATTTTAAACAATATTTTCCTACATAAATCTTTCCAGATCGATTCATATCATGCTTCAATTTTAAGATTTTATGAACAATTTTACAAGGTTGAATCTAAACATTTCTATAGCATTCGGTTGATCATTTTCCAATCAGTTTACAATCTGATTTTAACTAAACTTTAACCCAACATCAAATTAGAATTAAACACAAGATCAAATCTTAATTTTTCCAGATTTCTAAGCTTACATAACAATCAATTTAAATCAATTCTAACAAGACACAATCGGGTAATCTAAGGAACACTTACTTAGCTTCTCTTAATATGCATGTATTTCTACCAATCTTAAAAATTTTAAGCCTTCAATCTTTCTCTTGTTTGATCTCTAAATTTCAGATTTCACACACTCTCTCTTTTTCCTATTCTTTCTTTGGTTCGGTGGGAAGTGAATGAAGAGAAAGATGACACCAATTTGGTGTCATGAAACAAGGTACTCGAGTGTCCCACTAGTGATGACATTTGGTTTCATCCATTGCCACATAATTTAATTATAATTAATATTATAAAATGTAGTTAATATCCACTATGTTATTTTATTATTATTATTATTATTATTATTATTATTATTATTATTAATTTATATAATTTCAGTCTTTACGATTTAGTCCCCAATTCGAATGTTTACACTTTTCTATTCTATTTAAGTTGGCAATTCTAATAAGCTAGGATTTGGGGTATTACAGACGTCGTTTTGACTTAACGATGACGTTAAGAATTAACGACAGAGTGACATTTTCGAGTCAAAAACTAAAAGTTAAGTGTTAGATTTACACTTTTTAAAGTTCAGTGGCATTTTTGAGTCAGTGACCATAGTTGAGTGGTATGTGGTGTAGTTAACTCTTTATAATTTATTAGCTTATGATATTTTAATTTTATACTTTTTACCTATTTTTAGATATGTTTAATATTTTATTTTATTTTTAGTCATATATTAATAAAATATTTTAAAATGTTTTTATTAATTTTTATGTTATTTTAATATTTTAATATTTTCTTAAGCTCATATTTTTGTCTAAAAAATTAATTTTACCCTCGTACTCAACCAGAAAATCAGTTTTGCCCTCAAACTCGCTTGAAAAATAAATTCCGCCCCTCTGCCCCATCATCTTTACACGTGGACTACCACGTCAGCACCGTAAACTACCACATCAACACTATAACGGTCAATGTTGATTTCTGTTAGTCAAGGGGAAAACGATTATGCAATTCGGCTACTTCAGGGGCTAAATTGATGCGAAAATATCATAGGGCGAAATCGATAATTGGGACTACTATAGGGGCAAAAATAGCCCTTAAGCCTTTTTTATTGTATATCGTTATTTTGTCTAATAAAAATAGAAAAATATTATATTGTCCTCTCTCTATTTTATTTTTTCAATTAACTCCTTATTTTATCGAATAAAAATAAAAAAATATTTATGTCGGGTCGAGTTTATGTTTGAGTTTTTACTCTAAAATTTATGTCATGTGAAATATTAAAAAATTTGTTCGGGCTAGATTTAGGTGAAGGTGCTACATTTTTAAATAATGATGCGAATTGACTAAAAATCTGACCCATAATCACCCCATTTTGCGGAGTGCACACATGCTTCCTACTCTTCATGATCTTTGTGTTGAGTGGATTAGTAGAGCTCACATAAACTAGCGAACTTCTCAATTTCCATGGTTTCATTTCAGTTTCTTTATGTTGGTGTTGCCTTGGTTTCGGCTTTAATTTATTTCCGGCTTAATAGCTCGTTTCGCTCCAGATGTATACACAAAATATTAAAATGTTCTCTAAAATATTTTTTTTGGACGTTTTACTCAGAACTAAAAATTATTACCCCAATTGGCCCCTTTGTCTAACGCTATTAAAAAAAATTATGAGCTAACCAGAACACGTCACGTGTCATTTTATTAAAAAAATAAGCTAACTTAAATTAAAGGAGTAAATTGGCACTTAGGCATGTCGGATTTTATTTTTTGTTCATTATAGTCCCAACTGTTCATCATCTTCCTCGAGCTTGTTATGTCTGTTGCTGCCATGGCTCCTTCTTCCTCGAGGTGCATATTCAAGATGTGGTTGATGAATATCGGCAAGAAGATTGTATTGGTGCATCAGCGTCGCATGTGAAGCCAAATGTTGGTGAGGAAGAAAACGATGATTCCAGAAAAGATCTCTCCGGAAAGGTTTCGGAATCAGCAATGCCTTCTACACATCAACAATCACCAGCACCGGGTGGAAAAGGGAAAAACATAAAGAGGATTTGGGTTTGGCATTAATTTTGGACAAAGTAATCAAGAAGGAGTTAGCTGGAGTTGGACCAGCTGTAGTTCGTGCCATTACTCCAGCAATAGAGAAAACTGTAACTTCAGCAATCAATGAGTCTTTCCAGGTTAGACTTCTTAAAATCTAGTTCTTTTCCTAGAAAGCTGTCTTAGTGGGATCTAACAAGTGCTCTGCGTGACAGAGAGGGGTCGGGGTAAAGCAGTGAATCAACTAGAAAAATCTGTTAATTCAAAACTAGAAGCTATAGTTGCCATACAAATTCAAGCACAGTTTCAAACTTCTGGCAAGCAAGCTCTCCAGGTATGCAAACGATCACCGACAAATTCAACCACATCTTGAATATGCACCTCGAGGAAGAAGGAGCCATGGCAACAGCAGACATAACAAACTCGAAGAAGAAAATGAACAGTTGGAATTAAAATGAACAAAAAAATAAAAGCTGACATAGCTAACGTGCAATTTAACCCTCTAATTTAAGTCAGCTTATTTCTTTGTTAATAAAATGACATGTGGCTCATTTTGGTTGGTCCATAATTTTTCTTAACGGTGTTAGACAGAAAAGACAAACAGAATAACGATTTTTAGTTCAAAGAACAAAACGTACCAAAAATACTTTAGGGGTAGTTCGATATCTTGTGTATATTTCAGAAGCCAAACGAATCATTAAGACTTTATTTCCTGTGGTTACTTTTAAGGAATTCGTCAATTATATGTATAAAAAAAAGAAAAAGAATGGCGATAGTCAAAAGTTATGTGCAAGAGGGTGGTTCCTTGGTAAAGGGTTGGGTTGTCATGTTCCAATCCATGAATTTGGATTCTATCATCTTCCTTGCGAGGAAAAAATGGAAAGCGGTTATTGGCGATGGTTTACAGGGAAGAAGTAAGAACCTGCGCTCCACCTATGTTCGTGTTATTATTTTTGTACTAAACTAATTTTTTTTAACAAAATTAGTACATAACGTTATGTTACGTTCCGTTTCTATTTTAGTATAGTCTACCGTTTAAAATAACGAAAATAGTGATGTAGCTTAGTTTAATAATATTTTTAGTCTAAAAATTTATATAATCTATTAATTTAATCTAATTAATGAAGAAGCATCATATCATTTCTTCCTTTAATTTTCTTTTTTTACGTTCTGAATTTGCATGACGTTGAAGAATCTTGCTTGCCAATTGTTCCCTGAATATTGGGTATTCGACAATTTGTGGAAATTATGTATGTGTTTCTTTTAATTTTTCTCTCTTTTTTTTTTGGTTTTTTAGAGATTATAATTAAAGTATAAATCTGTTTCGAGAGGAAGAAGAAGAAACATGAGAAATTTATATTTTTAATTCAAAAATTTAAAATGATGTTGAAATTAATAGAATTTTAGACTAAATTGATAGATAATAGAAGTTTTTGGACTAAAATTGTTATTAAACCAAGTCATACAACTGTTTTCATTAATTTTACACGGTGGGTACCAAAATAGAAACGAAATGTAATGTTAGGAATCATTTTGTCAAAAAAATAGTTGAGGATACCCAAACAATAACATGCATAGGTGCGGTACTAAATAGGTAGTTTTCTCATTTTTTTTACCTTTGTTCTAATATATAAAAAATTTAAAAAATTAGATTATTTATAAATTTGCCCCCACTTTCGAACATTTATGTTTTTGCCCCTTTTAAATCCTAACTTCGTCCTGACTAAGAAGTCATAGTGAGTGACAGCGGTAAGAAGAGAATAGGAAAAAAATGAGGGGTTAAATATAATATTAAACTACAGCCACAACGCAATGTAACATTGCATCGTAACAATTTTGAAGGTCGTCGCAACACCGCAAATCGCAACTACATCTAAAATCACAATTATTTTTTTTAGAAAAATTATGCATCAACGTCCGCAACCGCAATGTTGCGACCGTAAATTAATACTTGTGTGTAGAATTGGATATTTTATAGACGGGCGTTCAAGAAAATACTCATGTTTAGCATAAGCAAGGACGATGTTAGGATTAAATATTAAATAAAACAAAAATTTATTACGCCCTTAAATCTAAAAATTGAAAGAGATAAAGTACATGTATCGGCTTTATCCCTTTGAGGTTAGCCTCTTCAAGCATTTGAAAGCCTTCTTGATTTAGTGAACTTTTAATTGTTTTGGTAGAGTTTAGAAATAGATTTAATCGATTATTCAACCAATGATATTTTACCTTATAAATCATAAAATAGATACGATATAGTTCAAAAATTTTGAGACCGTGTACAATTTATTAATATAAGGCGTTTAATTTATAATTATAAGAGATAAGGTTTTTTTTTTCAAAAAAAACACCTTAATGCAAAAATATTATTAGATTATTCTATTGAGCAAAAAACAACGACTTATAAACATTTAAATATCTCACATTTTCAATTAAAAATGTCATTATTTTTTATGTTTTAAGTTTTAGAATATTGTTATATATATACACATAATTATATATATATATATATATATATATATATAAATTTATAAGTTTTTTATAAATATTTTATTTTATTTTATTTAAGTATTTTATTTTTTGGGCCCTCGCTTTTATGGTGCTTGTCCAGAACCCACCGGTGCCGCAAAGAGTAAGTGTGTTTCTTTGGCCGGCAGTACACGACCATTTGCCAATGAACAAGGAGCGGCGACGTCGACATCTCACTGCCGATAGCTGCTGTCCATTTTGCCGTCATCCTGAGGAGGATCTGAATTCTGTTTTACAGTATTGCACCGCCACGAACCGTATCTGGTCGTGTCTTATTAAACCAGATAAGTTTCAAGGGTTTATGCAACAACCTATTGTTGAGTGGATTGCGGATAACCTGCAAGATCGAAACTCTGTTTCTTTTCATGCTAATAACTGGAGTATATTGTGTGGAATCTATGGAAACAACGTTGCAGGCTTGCAGCAGGATATTTAATCCGAATTTCGTTGCAGCAGCTCAGACATCTTTGGCTGCAGTGGGAGATAAAGATTCGTCATATTCGACGTGAAGCCAATTCCGTTGCGGACATGTTAGCAAGCTTATCAAGGGGACGACATGTGGGTGAAGTACTATATACCGAGGGAGGTGCGGGGATTGTTGCATCATCATCACGCTCTATTAAGTTAGTTTGCTTTCTCTGTATCATAAAAAAAATTATATGAGTGTTTTAATCAACATTAATATTTTCTTTCTTTATTTAATTTAGAACAAATAAACGTACACGTGATCTGGCATTTTTACAAAAATAATATTATCTTTTTAATTATTTATAGAAATTACTTTAAAAGATTTATTTATGAAAATAAAACTTTTTGTACTGTTAAGGTAAATGCGCGTCCAATTAAAAGCGTTTTCAAAAAAAGTGACTGATGGACACTTTTTCCAAAAAATTTAAACAATTGTTAATGATCGTAGTGAAAAAAACCATAGTGACACATGTATATGGACTTTTATCTTCAATCATTTAATGATTATGTTTAAGAGATTATATTTAAACATTTAAAAAATTAATATGAGATTAAGTAATGCAAACAAGTAAATATCATATCAATTATATAAAGTGCTTAAGTGTTTAAATATAACATATTTTAACAAGAGATTTTTGTTGAGTATAGAAGCCATGACTTAAAGAGTGCTCTTGTTGGGAATATAACACATGACTTGAGAGGAAGAGAGGAGAGAAGATGTAACCTTTTAAACCCGGCCTAAAAGATTTAGCCAAATTTAAAAAGTTATAATTAAAAACTTTACTTTCTTGTAAACAATTCAAAACACATTTTTAAAAGTAATTCATATGGTACTTTCTTATTGATTATTTGGCAGAGCTAAATTCCATGGCTGCCATATCATCCAATCAAAACCATGCTTTGAATCTCAAGCAAGCCACGTTTAAGTTGTGGTCACTTACATAGGAAGATCATATGGTACGAGTACTAACTAGAGACGAAGCGGAGCAATGATCGAGAAGAGTTTTGGATTTTCTATTGTTTAATATAAGTGTGTGTCTTTTCTCTTGTCTTCGTAAATTATTTCTACGTCTTTAATAGTTAATTTACTATTAGTGTACGCGTGATTTTCCCGTCTTTGTTTCTAATAAGTTTTTAAAAGTTTGTCGGTATTTTAAATATGTGTTCCTTGTTGTGTTATATATATAGATGGTTTTATTGTGTGACGTTAATTTATGTTGTATGCACATTTTTACATGTGATGTGGTTTGATGAAAATTTTCATGCATTCATACTTGAGTATAGAATTAAGTAATCATTAGATTTATCGAACTGTGTAACATAGGATTTACGAAACCGTGATGTATGAATTTATGGAATATGATTATGAACTATGATTTATAGAATATCAGATTTACGAAATTATGCTGTGAAATTCGAATTTTTAAACATCATATATGTATGAGCATGTATGGAGAAAGTAGTGGTCTTTACCACACATCGACTGACGGTTGTAGTGAGGGGTTCTGGGGAACCTACCTCTTCTTTTGGCGGTTGTAGTTGGGTGCACCGCATTGTTCTTGTGGCATCATATCATGTGTCATTGAGGTTTGATTGTGTACTTGTGTATGACCTATGTTGTGATAATGACCAATGACATGTGCGTATGTGATTTATGATTTTGAGAATAATGTATATATTTTACTTAATTGTTATGTTCATTAATATATTGTCTTGTATGTTTGTGTCTTCGGACCACGCTGGGCTTCTAGCTCACCCCGCTTCTTCTCTTCCCTTTCAGATATTTCTAGATGATATTATTAGCTCGACATTCGGAGGATTGTAGTCTCAGATTTTTGCTTTAAGTAATTAAATGGTATTTTAAATTGTAAAACCAAAATTGATTTTGATATAACAATTTACCTTAAGGACTAAATTGTAAAACAATAAATTTTTAAGTATTTTCAAAGACTCACAATTTGACAAGCCATTTTGAACCAAACACTATTTCAAGTCAAAACACATTAAAAGGGTTCAAATTTTCTAAGTGTTTTCAAACCAAAAAGCAACAAAATGCCCAGACGTATCGATACCCTTATGCGTATCAATACAGTTTTTTCAACATTGGAATTTTAATCATTCATAGCGTACCGATACGGTCTAACCCCGTATCGATACGATATTCATCTGGGCAAGACTTTAAGCTATAGCGTAATGATATACATCGGGACTGTATCGATACAGTTTTCATATAAAAATATTCTTTGCTATAGCGTACCGATACGGTATGTCACCGCATCGATACGATATGCTGACCTTTGCAAAAATATTTGCATTTAATATTCGAACGATGGCCTGTCAGTTATTAGAATCCAAAAATTTTAATGACCGTTGAACGATATCGATACGCTAAGGAAGCGTACCGATACACTTTTAGCAAAACTTAATTCAGGATTCCAGTAAGCAAAATCCGTATCAATTCTCCCCTTAATATCATACCGATACGCCCTTCAAGCGTATAGATACACCCTGTTTTTCGGTCACAACGACTCTTTCTTCTTTGAGACAGGTTGATACACCCACGAACCATACCAATACGGTAGGTCGTTAAGGAGCATTTATTGCGGGAAATTGCAGCCCAACGGCTAGATTAATTACCTCAACCACCCAAATGGCTAGAAATCAATGCAATGGTATAAAAACATGTCTCAAATGCCGCAACAACAACTATTGAGCCTTAAAGAAACATCAAAGCATTCAAATCTAAACTTTGTTCATTTAGAGTCAAATCTTTGTACCCAACTCAATTGAGTTTATCATTGTAATTTTTATTGAGAGTTTGAGGAGTGTTTAATTGTATTTGGGTAAACATCAACCTTTGAGAGGTACTTGTAAGGTTTACCAAATTTCTTCTTTGTAAAGAGTGTGTTGGATTAAGCTTTGGGTAGAAAGCTTAATCGGTTTTGTAAGGTTTCCTCCTCATCCAAGAAAATGGGAAGAATCAATTAGTGGATTGGTTGAAAATCCTTAGTGGGAGCTAAGGTATTGGAGGTAGAGTTCATTTAGGAACTTGAACCACTATAAATTGCCTTGTGTCAAATTTTCATTCATCTAATTTCCACCTTCAAATTTTTAATCGCCAATTCACCCCTCTTGACCATTTGCAATCATTTAATCAACTCAACAATTGGTATCAGAGCTACACTCATCGGAAGGATTACAACCCTCTTAAGTCGATTCTAGGAGAGTTTGATCAACAACTTGAAGCAATGGCATCCACCTCCGGCCCCAACCTCTATGAGTCTCAATCCACCACCAAACTACCATTCTTCAATGGGGATAACTACCCATATTGGAAGAATCAGATGCGACTCTTCATCAAATCCAATGACTACATGGTATGAGACGCTGTAGAAGACGGACCAAGCATTCCTATGAAGAGAGATGGTGAAGGAAGATTAGTCCCAAAGATCAAAGCCGAGATGACCGATGAAGATAGAATACGGTTGCAAATCAATGATAAAGCCTTGCATATGATCTTTTTTGCTCTCGGTCCCGATATCTGTTCAAAGGTGTCTTCCATCGAAAGCGCCAAGGAAGTTTGGGATACCCTCGAGACGACATATGAGGGAACTAGCGATGTTAAAGAGACAAAGATCGGGCTGCTCAATTTAAGCTATGAAAATTTCAAGATGGATCCCGATAAAAGCGCCTCCAAGATGTTTGATCAGTTCTCGCTCATCGTCAACAAATTAAAGGGCTTCGGTGAAGTCATTCCCAAAGAGAAGCTAGTTCAAAAACCCTTATATTCTCTTCCAAAATATTGGGATGGAAAAAGAACGGCTATCATCGAAGCTAGAGATTTGAAGACTCTCAAGCTTGATGCCCTTGTTGGATCTCTACTCACTCATGAGATCATGAAACAAGGGAGGGAAGAAGAGAAGAAGAAAGAAAAGAAGAAAGTTGAGAAGAAGGTGGTTGAGAAGAAGTACATTGGAATCGCACTTAAAGCTCCATACAACAATAACGATTCTAGTGAAGAGGAAGAGAAAGATGACGAGATGGCCATGTTGGCCAAAAGATTCACACGATTCATGAAGTCTAATAGAGGAAGGAAATTTAATAGAAAAGGGGATTTCAAGAATATGAGTAAAGAAGAAGAGAAGGACCAAATCACTTGCTATGAGTGCAAGAAGACCGGCCATATTTGATCTAAGTGCCCTCAATTGAGAAAGAAAAGCTTTGGGAAGAAGAACAAACTCAATGCTCAAGTGGCAACTTGGAGTAACGATGAGTAATCCAAAGAGGAGGAGGAAGTGGCCAACCTTTGTCTCATGGCATTTGAGGAAGAACCAATGGTAAACCCTAACTCATCATTTCTTACTTACAATGAATTATATGATGCTTATGATGAGTTACAAGCTGTTTATGACGAGTTGGTTGAAAAATACAAAGAGTCTATTTTGAAAAATAAGAAAAATATTTCTGATTTGAAAACTCAAAATGAGTCTCTTTCAAAAACCAATTTCGAATTGGAAAACAAGGTTTGTATTTGATTAATCTTTCAAATGATCTCAAAAAGAAAAATCTTGATTTAGAAAAACTTCTTTCCAATTTTCAAGATTATCACACCAAGGAGGTGGATAATCTTAAAACTTCTCTTACTATTGAGAAAAATGATTTTGAAAAAGGAAGTTCTTCAAAAATCCAATATGTTAAGAGAAAAACCATTTTACCCCAAACAAAGAGGTTTTCAAAAACAATTCAAAGTTAAAAGAATTAGAAGTGTATAGGTTCCTAAGGAACTTATTGTTTCTAAAAATGTGAATGATATTGCTTCTTGGATTCCTAAGGGAACCAAGCTTTTAGGAGCTAACACTCATGGACCCAAAATAATTTGGGTACCAAAATCAAGGAACTAATCTTTGTTTGTATGGGAAACATTGCTACAAGGCCAAAGCTTCAAGTCAAAACACTTGGTACCTTGATAGTGGATGCTCAAGACACATGACCGGAGACAAGAGTAGATTCAAGGAGCTCAAGCCAAATCATGGTGGAGTAGTGACATTTGGTGACAACTCCAAAGGCCATATTGAGGGTATTGGATCCATTGGTAATCTCTCAACCGTACTCATTGAAGATGTATTGCTTGTCAATGGTCTAAAACACAACTTGTTGAGCATTAGTCAATTATGTATAAAGGTTTTAATGTCCTCTTTGATCAAAGTGGTTGTAAAATAATGAACATTAAAACAAATCAATTGATTCTCATAGGGCATATGATAGACAATATCAATATGGTGCACTTAGATGAAATAAAAACATCCAATGCATGCTTAGTTGCATACGATGAACATGATTCATGGCTTTGGCATAGGAAATTAGGACATGCTAGCATGAGTGTTTTAGAGAAACTAGTCTCCCTTAATCTAGTTAGAGGTTTACCCAAACTTAAGTTATCCAATGATAAAATATGTGATGCATGCTCTAAGAGTAAACAACATAGAACTTCATTTAAATCCATTAATGATGATTCTACTAGTAGATGCTTACAATTGATTTATATGAATCTTTTTGGGCCAATTAGAACTATGAGCTTGGGTGGCAAATCATATGCTTTTGTGATTGTAGGTGACTATTTTAGGTTTACTTGAGTTCTATTCTTAAGTACAAAACACGAGGCTTTAGAAAAATTCATCACATTTTCTAAAATAACCCAAAATGATCTTGAGCTTAAAATTACTCACATTAGAAGTGATTATGGAACTGAATTTTAAAACTTGGGTTTCGAAGAATTTTTAAATGAAAATGGGATTAGCCATAATTTTTCCGCAGCTCGCACTCCTCAACAAAATGGGGTAGTTGAGAGGAAAAATCGAACTTTAGAAGAAATGGCTAGAACCATGCTTTGCGAAAATAATTTACCTAAATATTTTTTGGCGGAAGCCACAAATACCACTTGCTACATTATAAATCGAGTAATGATTAGGCCTATTTTAAAGAAAACACCATATGAGATTTTAAAATCTAAGAAGCCTAACATTAGTTATTTTCATCCATTTGATTGCAAGTGTTTTGTTTTAAACAATGGTAAAGACAACTTAGGTAAATTTGACGCTAAAAGTGATGAAGTTATTTTCTTAGGATATTCTTTAAACTCTAAAGCCTATCGTGTATTTAATAAGAGAACTTTAGTAGTAAAAGAGTCTATGCATGTTGTTTTCGATGGTAACCTCCTTCCGAGGAAGGATTCTTGTAATGATAATGATGATAATGTAGGGATCATTGAAGCCATTGATGGAGGAAAAACATAACAGGTGGATGAGAATCCAACCAAAGAAGTAAATGCACAAGATCCACCCCTTGAAGCCTTGAAGGACTTGGCTCTTGAGGAAAAGAAGGTAACATACCCAAGGGAGTTCAACTATGTCAAAGGTGGTGAAATCTTAGGTGATCCATCCAAGGGGGTAACTACTAGATCCTCTCTCAAACTAATGAACCATGTTGCATTTCTTTCATGCATTGAGCCTAAAAATATCAAAGAAGCATTAAAAGATGATTTTTGGATTTTGGTCACGCAAGAAGAACTTAATCAATTTGAGAGAAGTAAAGTATGAACATTAGTTGAAAGGCCTAGTAATCAATCTACTATAGGAACTAAATGTGTAGAAATATATGTTTTGATATAATAATTGAAAAGAATTTAAAATATTCTCTAAGTCAAAAATAACTTGAAAAATAAGTTTGGGTATTTTTAAAAATGTTTTGGCAATGTTTGAAACGTTTTAAGTAGCCAAACCAGTGTTTTTAAGGTACCCATTTCGATACAGGGGCAATCTGTATCGATACGTTTTGAAACTGCCAAAACGCGTACCGAAATAGGGCTTGCCCGTTTCGATACGAAGGCTTTTTGTTTTGAAACACTCTTTTGATGTTTCGATACACCTAACGGTCAAAACCTCCCCAACGGTCATTTTCCCAATGGTTATTAGAATGCAGCTCAATGGTCATTCTACTCCATGAGACCTTTACAACGGTATCTTATATGCTCAAAATGGTTGAGTAATGAATGAAAAATTGATGGTCAAAGTAAGGAGGTTGGAAATTAGGGAAAAAGGAAATGGAACCCCATATCCCACATGGATGGGATAAATGGATTGGGAAGTGTTTATATACACTTACCCTACTTGTGGTCATTGAATGAATTGAGATGAACATGTGCCTCACGCGCAAGGGGGTGCGAATCCAATCCCATTCGGGTTGGGGCGCACCCACACGACGTGGGCGACGCGAATTTTCGGACCGGTGGGGCCCTACGTAGACCTGAGAATATTTTACCACGATCGAATTAATTTTTTCCTTTTGAATAGCAGATTGTCCCAAAAATTAGAGATATTTTTGAATTTTAAATTCGAATTTTTGCTTGCAGCCCACTCAATTATCCTATTATGGGCAAAATTAGAATAATGTTTCTCGCGTTTAACTTAATTTTCTACTATAAATACATGGATTATTTTTGGTTTTAAACACAATTCGAAAATCTCTTCTTCTCCCAAAAATTGCATTATTTTCGGTGATAGTCAAAAGCCCGAGTACTGTTCGTGATTTCTTCAGTAGTGCTTTTGTCAAAAATCATCTGTTGTTGTATCCTAGGAGACTGTCGACTAAAGAACTCAAGCACCGAGGAGTGGTCAAATCTGTCTTAAGGAAACTATGTTCGTGCAGGCCTCAACAATTATTTTCGGTTATTCCAGATCTGTTAATTTCGGTATTTTGTTTATTTAAATTAATTTATTTTATTTATTTCGAATTTAACCCTATTTGTCCAACATCTTTTTTAGGTAAAGTTTGTATAATTTTCCCTTATTTTTTCATTATAGTCCCTCGCAATCAAGCTTAGTCACATTCTATTCAAAATCCCAGAATGAAAATTATGTCTTTCTAAGATTATATCATGTCCGTCAAAAGTTCAGCCAATCAGTCTCGCCTTTACATGAATCTAGTGGTGGAACTCAACTTTATTTATTAAGAGAACATTAAAAAATCTCAATTTATTAGGCATTTAAAGAATTTAAACTTATGAGGGAATATATATATATATATATGATTAGGATCTACTTACATTGCGTAAAACTTAATTACTTTTTTTGATCCGTTGGATGATGGTAATAAATGGCTAGGATTATTTCTTTATTTTTTTTCCAAGTGATAATCTTCACCATGGGTGGTTCAAAGGTTTATTGGGATCTGTACAGTTTATTAAAGCGAGACCCTTTAATATATAATCCTAGAGATATATTAGGTTTTTTTGAAAAATATTTTTATCTTAGTAAAACATATATTATGGGCGATCTTCAAAGTCATTTTTATACATTTTTCTTGTAATTTATCAAACTAAAATCTTCAGTTTCCCCTATAAACATTTAATTCAACTCATTTGGGCCATCTCCAAAGTCATTTTTATATATTTTTCTTGGGGGGGCCATGTGCGGTCGCTCACCTCGCACATGTCCAAAATCCCCACTTATCTTCAAATTTTCTAATGTTAATCTCATCCATCCATTTACCTTCATCCAATGGTCAAAATTGTGTAAAATTTTTAAGTTTTACATAATATAAGGGGATCCTATCCTAAGTAAACTTTTAATAATATTTTTAGGATGAAGCCATGACACCCATCGGTTCTTTCCTAATACCGACATTGCATGAATCTGTCACGCAATGACGGAGCTACCAATTTTTTTTTTCACATTTGTCCTCCCATATAATTTTTTTGGGCAAAGTACGCAAATGGTCACTAAATTATATCCGAAAAAAACAAAATGGTAACCAAACTTTCAAAAAGTACAAAATGGAAATTAAACTTTATGTTTTGTTACAAAATGGTAATTGTGTTGTTAAAGAGGTAACGTGTCTGTTAAGTTTTTGTATAATAGCATGTTTAGTCTTATATAGTTACACATTCAATCAATTTAGTCATAATTCGAAGAAATTCAATAAATTTAACCCTCAATTTTTACACCTTGTTATAATTTAGTCCCAATTCTAAAAAATTAACCCTTGATATTTCGAAATTACTTCAATTTATTCCCTCTTCATCCCTTCATCTTTCCATTATCTCTCACACTTACATTATGCCTTGCAAAAACAAAACATACCCCTACATAATAGGATACAAGGCCCTACTAATCTCAGCTTTAACAAAACAATGTGTCATTCCACCTATGATCATCTCTTAGTAAATAATGAATTTAATCGAACTTTGAAAATAAAACTCGATTCAATTTATATAAAAGTTGGAGCTCTAAATTTCTGGTAAACTCGAACTTAAACTTCTTACGGTTTGGATTTAACTAGTTCCAATTATAACCCTAACTCTATATTTCAAAAAAAAAAATATTCTAAAATGAAGTTACAACGAAATTTTTTGAGTAATTTATGAATGTGTTTGTTTATTTATATTACTTAAATGGAATGACTTGAAACATCGGTCGTTAAATTTTATATGGGTTTGTGAGTAAAGTTAGGAAAAAAACACAACATTTTTCATATCATGACTAAATTATAACAATGTGTAAAAATTGAGGGTTAAATTGAAGTAATTTCAAAATATCAAGGGTTAGTTTTTTAGAATTGGGACTAAATTATAACAATGTGTAAAAATTGAGGGTTAAATTTATTGAATTTCTTCGAATTATGACTAAATTGATTGAATGTGTATCTATAGAAGACTAAACATGCTATTATACAAAAACTTTTAACATCCACATTACCTCTTTAACGACACAGTTACCATTTTGTAACAAAATATAAAGTTTAATTGTCATTTTGTAGTTTTTGAAAGTTTGATTACCATTTTGTTTTTTCGGGTATAATTTAGTGACCATTTGCATATTTTACCCTATTTTTTAAAAAAAATAGTTAATTTATGCGTTTGCCTACACACTTTTAAACATTTATGTTTTGCCCCTAACCTCAAAACTTTATCATGTATCTACGGCCACGTCTATTAAAAGAGTGTTTAGACAATCGTTTATTAATTCTACGAAGAGAGTGTTATTTCCATAATAATCACCAATAAAAATATTTCATTAAATTATTAATAAAATATTACTTAAATAAAAAATACTATTTCCATTACTATTTTAGAAAAAGTTTCTTTTCCTTTTGATTGGTTGTTTAACCTAGAATGAAAAAGGAAGGGAGATCTTAAAAGCAATTTCAATGGTTAGGGCTATGAGTGTGTACGATTGGTACATATTCTTTGTCAGCCTCCTACACTTAAATATGTTTAAACTTATTTAATGATCTACTTATTCATTTAAAATTCCATTTAATATATAAGAACTTCAAATGATACCTGTTAATCATCTAAAAACAATTCGAGTTAATAAACATAGAATTGAAGTTTGATTCGAATTGATTCGGCTTTTTACCATGAAACACTTAGAAATGAGTACTAAGGATATGTAACTCTACAATCCTACCCTTTCCCTTTTCTACTTCTGTTGAATTTCAGGCGGAAACCTTTGGGACAAGATCTTTAGTACAGATGAAGATCACTTGCAAATATTGTAGACCCGTTCTATTAAAGATGAATAAATTCCACAACCAAATCAAAGGTCCAGATTGTTCTTCCTAAATGGCTTTGTTGTGTACTGCACCAATATAAATGGCTTTTTATTCTGTGTGAAAGATTTTGATTGTCTGATTAGTTTTTGGAAGTTTGGTGAGGACAAGCAGTACGTTCCATGTCTGCCGGCAGCAAACAAAGCAAATTAGGTGAGATAAAGCAAACAATTCTCCTCCACTCGGACAAATCCTGCTTTGCCTTTGCCTGTCTTGTTGTTAATTTAGCATGGCATTTTGACTGTTTACGAGTTGGTGCTCGGACACAGACAGAGATGCCTATAGTTTTGACTTGCTTTGGCCATTAATGTTTAATTAGCGGGCACAAAAGCTAAAAAGGATTATTAAATCGTTGTAAATGTTTAAATTAAGATGAACTGCAACAGATAAATTATAATCAGATTTTGTTTCAGGTAAATCAATACTTACTATATTATATGATTTTTGATTAACAGCGCATTGCTTGATGATCACTGATTCGACAACAGATGTAAATACAAAGTTACCAAATTTAAAAAAATATATCTCGCATAAATGATAATTTCAAGGTTTAAATTTAATTTAAATATATGATAAAGAAATCTACTACTACTTTTAACCGCTTGTGAATTACAAATTAAACATTAATATTTTTTTATCTCCCTAATTTTTCTAGTATTTTTATTAGGAGGATGGCACTCTCGGTCTTTGGTCAAAGAGTTGTCGCCCATACTTTTTTCATAATCTTTGTTATGTTTTCCTCCATCTTTGCTTCTCATTTCACATTTTTCCATCTTTTTGGTTTTTATTTACGCATGTTTGAATATTTGTATGTTTTAGTTTAATAACTTTTCCCATATTCTAGCGAAAAGGGTGGATGTTTTTTTTCCGCTCTTTTAGCATGCTTTTTCTGCTCTTATGATATATTGTCTCTATTTTTCAGGATTGGATTTGACAACGTCTCTCCAGTTGACGACTATTTGATTATCATGTTGATCTGCCCCTGGTTTGGATTCTCGGACTGATTCTCTCATATTGATAGACGCTTATAATGACTAAAGAAAGATAATTTGCGATTGACTTGTGGTAAAACTAATTTTATTAATGTGTTATCATTTTTATGTTAGTGTTGACAATGTTTATCCTTCACCGACAATAATGATGCTTGTTTGTCTATCATTTTTAAGTTGATTGGTTATATTTTAACAATTCCCTTGTATGATCTTATTTTATGCTTTTATGGATAGTTTGTGCACTTCAATAGTTTTAGGGGAAATCACCTAACAATGTGATCGGTCTATTTTAGTTTTGTAGAACCTTCTTGTATATTTATTATATTTCCTCGTCAATTTATAAAATTAGCCTCTATAGGATCTACTAATTGGCCTAATGGACATGGACATGAGTAGGGGTGATAACGAGCCGAGCCCAGCTTGAGCCTGGGCAGGCTGGGGTGATGATTGCGTAGATAACCTATTTTGCATATCTTTTTTACTTCGTTTTTTCATGTGTTTAAGATCATTTAGTTGCATTTAGAGTAGTTTGCATGTAGTTAGGGAGTTACACTGCTTGTGCTTAATTGTTATATACTTTGGTACTTTTAATGGGAAAGGTAGTGTTTTGTAGTGCATGTGCAAGATCTATCGGAGTTGGAGGAACGTTGGAGTAGAAAGGATAGCTCACATCTCGTAGGAGCTGACGAAGCAAGAAGAGTTGGAGATAAATTTAAGTTTGAACCACGTGGACTCTTCTTAGATACAGAACTCATTAAAGATAGCGGGAAAACAAGATCCTCTTAAAAGGGGCTGTGTGTTCTTTAAGGTTATGAAACCCTAGCTTTCACACCTATATAAAGAAGACTTGGGCAACAATTGAAGGGAGCTCGATCACAGACGACGTCCCTTAGTCTTCAACTATCGGAGAACCATCGGAGTCGAAGTAATAGAGGAGTCTCCACACAAAAAAAGCCATTGAGAGAGGCTGAAGAAGTGCAGGACCTACATCAACAGTTAGAAAGCTTGGAGGAGATCGTCGAGGATGCTTGACCCTTTTCTATCCCTTGTTTGATAAACTACTATGTTTTTAATTGTTTTTATTATGGATGTTTTAGGCTCAACATGAGTTAAACACTTTTATTTTTTTTTATTTATTTATAGGATTTTATATTTTGAATACTTTGTTTTAATTCTATAGTTCATTTCCTTTATCTATTATGTTCATCGTCCTTCATGCATAGTTATTGTAAGAGCTATCGAGAGAGACCTTTTAACTATTGATCTGTGGATTAATATCGAAAGAGTTAGGTTCAACAAACATGAGAAATGAGACTAAGTTGTTAACTTAGTCTTAATCCGGCTTAGACATAAGTTTAGGGTTTCAACAACTAATAAGGGGAACTTGAACAGATAATAGAGTTGTTAGGGTTCAAGCAAACATGTATAACCTTAGCTTTAATGTTATCCACCTCTAGGCATCGAGAGAGTCATAAGTTAATTAGAAAACCTTGTCTAGTAGATAAAGATCGTAGTTGGTTTATGCATACATGTATTTTCAGTCGTTATAGCATTGGAATAAGTAACCAAGCATAATTCCTAGGCAATAAACCCAACTTCCATAATTATATGTTATTTGACATAGTATCTATTTGTTTTGATCATAGCTACTTTACTTTCTTTGCATTTAGTTTTGATAAATCACCATCAAACCAATACTTACTCGGCCATTCTTAAGTACAATCACTTTGTATTTATTGATCCAATCCTCGTGTGTTCAACATTATACTTCATCATTTTTTACTTAATCGACGAGTATACTTGCTCTAAAGTGCATCACTATTCGACAAACATCAAGTTTTTGGCGTCATTGTCGGGGATTGGCAATTGATAATTACGTTTGACATTTTATTTTATTTGCATTTAATTTTTGTTTTTATTTTTCCTTTTCAGGTAAATTTCGGTGCATGACCAGACGCACAAATCGCGAGGAACCAATTTTCCCTTGTAACCCATAAAACAAAAGATACTTGAGAGATCTCCGTCGAGGACAAAGGGTATCAGATCCTCCTAGCAACAACGCTCAGAACGACAAAGACAATATACATAACGAAGACATACTACCGATATTTGTATGAGTAATTATTGACAATACCGTCAACGATGGAGAATAAGTAGGGTAGCATATTAATCCATCAATGCGAATTAGAAGACCCATCTACGACAACATAACATCTGTCATCAACAACCTCAACCCATCGATCTTTGTGCCAGATTTAGGGAGAATTCACTTTGAGTTGAAGCCCATTATGTTAAACATGCTCAATTCCATTGGAAAATTCAGTGGATCAGCTAGAGAGGACAGTAGAGAACACATTCAAGATTTCTTGGAAGTTTGTGATTGCTTTAAGCAACTGTGAGTTCCTAATGATGTGTTAAGACTCAAAGTATTCCCTTACTCTTTGCGTGACCGAGCCCGAGCATGGTTGAAGATTGTATCCTCGGGATCTATTACATCATTGGATGACTTATGCAAGAAATTTTTGCACCGATATGATCCACCAAACATGTACAACCAAAAGCGGAGTGAGATTATAGCAATCAAGCAACAAGATGACGAATCTTTGTAAGAATGTTGGGACAGATACAAAGACGTGATGCACATGTGCTTGATTCATGGATTCCATGATTGCCTACAAATAATGATGTTCTATAATGGCATCAATGCACCAAAAAAGGATGATGATTGACTCTTCAGCCAATGGTGTTTTACTTGAGAAAGATCATGAAGAACCTTTCAAGATTCTCAACCAGATAGCCAATAATGAATACCGGTTTCCTACAGGGAGATTGAATCATGACCCTAAATCTCCTGGAACCCTTCAGCCGGATGATTCCTAGAGTGTGGCAGCTCAACTCTCCACCATTGCAAATCTGCTCAACAACATGTAGCCAATATCCGACACACGAGAGGCTAAGGCAATTAAATGCACATATGAAAATTGTGATGGGGAACACTAGTCAAATGAATGCCCCCAGCAACTAGAATCTAGATGCTATGTAGCCAATCGCAATAACAATCCCCACTCGAACACCTACAACCCAGGGTGGGGTAACATCTAAATTTTGGTTGGGAAGGTAACACATGTAATTTAGGAACGTGTTGAGTGTGTAAAAGTTCTATTATTTACACCCTTTTTAACCCATATTTCTGCTGCATTCAAGCATCATTGCATTGCATTTAGGTTAGTTTACAGCAAAACATCACAAATATAGTAAAGGCACAGATTCTACTAAAAGATGGCTGATTTTGCAGGTTGCTGCCATAGTAGACTGAGAAGGCGGGCGCAGGGCAGAGAAGCAGAAGAGCTGAACTGGACAAGCAGATGACGAGGACGATGCTGCCATGGATCTGCCGTGACAGCAGAGGACGACAGCAAGTTAGTGGAGGAAAAGCAAAGTGGACCTCGATAGATAGAGAAAATTATGCTCGTCTGTCGTGTGAAAACCATATATTTTTCCAAGCCCCAGATCAAAAGATATGTCAAGCCAAAGCTCAAGGAGAGGAAATCCCAAAGAACAAGGAAGGCGGCTGAAAAGTAGGATACTTGAAGATTAAGACTTTATTAGAATCTTACTTTTAATTAAAGTTGTAATCCTTGTTAACTTAGAATACTTGAGCCCAAAGCTTATATAAGGGCATATATTTTAACCTAGGAGATATCCAATACCCCATAACCGATAACCAAACCCCTCCGCCGTTTACCCGCCGTCGATATGTTCTAAAAACCCCTAGGGTCACGGGTTGTTTTGTAAAGTAGTTGCAAGGGTTGTTTTGTTTTATGATTTTCCAAGTTCAATAAAATAAACTTCAAGTTCTCTTATTTTGGTTATTAATATCTTGCAAGAGCATCGGGAGAGCATTGTGAGGTTATCCATTTACTTAGCATCGGGAGAGTTAAGTATACGAAAGAAATAAGAGCAAGTTCTCTAGTTTATAGTTGAACTATCTTGTGCCTAGGGATAGTGCAAGGTTAAGTGGCTAAAGAAGAATTCATACACATCGATGTTCATCCTTCGATTCACGCCGGGAGGTATCATCAAAGACGTGATCATCGACAGACTTGGACCTAGGGATAGGCCAAGGCAGATCTGGGATTCTTGCCAAACTTGGAGTACTGAGTTGGTGTGTTTGCTGCCGCGACGACCAACGGACAGCTGCCGCGACAGGCGCTTCGACAGAACTGGAGTTCCTAAGCATTGCAATACCTGCACTACTGAGCAATTCAATACCAGCCCATTCTCTCTATCTTGATATTTCTACTCTTTTATTTAAGTTTACTTTATTATTTTCGTGACAATTCTCTCAACTATTTCCTTTACTTCGTGCAAAAAACTAAGGTGAAGCTATTAGCCCAATCCCTATGGAGACGATATCCGATACTTCGTATCACTTTACTACTTGCGTCGTGTACACTTGCACTACCATTGCGATAGACTAATTTACACACAACAAGTTTTTGGCGCCGTTGCCGGGGATTGGCAACATAACTCTACCTTTCTTTTATTGCACTTTTCGTTTTTGTTTTTGTTTTTCTTTTAATTTTTCTTTTTCTATTTTTCGTTGGTGCTTTCAACTCTTGCTTTTCACGAGGTTTTCTTGTTTATGCGCAGATCTAAAAGAGGTGAAGATCCTGAGTATCCATTAGATCCAGAAATCGAACGTTCATTCAATCTCAAGAAACAACTTCGCCACCTTCTAGCCAGGAACGAGTACCTTGAGGAACAGCTAGAGAAGATGGCCCGTAACCCGCCCGCTGGTGATGGTATACCGCCTGTCGGCGACCCGCCTGCAGCAGCCGGTCGACGGTCCTGCCGTGACTACATGTTGAACGATCATGTAGAGCTGGAGACCACGCTGCCGGATATTGATGTTGATAACTTCGAGCTTAAACCTGTCATGTTTAGTATGATCAACAATGCCGGACAGTTTAGTGGTGCTGTTACAGAGGATGCTAGGGAGCATCTCAAAACATTCCAGGAGATCTGTGGTTCATTTAGACTGCCAGGAGTTAATCCGGAGATACTGAGGCTTCGGTTATTTCCCCATTCATTGAGGGACAGAGCTAAAACTTGGTGGAATAAACTTACGTCGGGTTCAATTATGACTTGGGCAGATTTATCTCGTGAATTTTTATCTCGTTTTAATCCTTCGCATTTATCTGAGCGATTACGTAATGAAATTGCTACTTTTCAACAGGAAGATGACGAGCCGATGCACGAGGCCTGGGACAGATTTACTACTCTTCTACGGAACTGCCCAATGCATGGATTCCCCGTCTGGAATCAGGTAACTAAGTTCTATAATGCTGCTAACTTACAAACTCGCATTCGAATTGATTCTGAAGCAAATGGACTATTATTGGATAAAGATCCAGACGAGGCACTGCAAGTTTTGAAAAATCTGGCCAAGAATGAGGAGCAGTTTCCGACAGCTAGAAGACGGGGTAAACGGGTACTTGCTGTCAAGGATTATGAAGCCGACAGCACGATGAAATCACAGGTAGCATTCCTTACTAAAGCAATGAAAAGGTTATTGAATGATGATGGTTTACAAGGATTTGCTGTTGAGGAAGTATGTGACATCTGTGAGGGAAATCATAGTTGGGATGAGTGGCCAATACAAGTAGAAGAGGGAAAGTATGTTGGAAACTACAAGCCAAATTACAATTCCAACAATTATAATCCCAATTGGACAAAGGATCCCAAATTTTCCTGGAGTAATCCTAATAATGCCCTGAATCCTCAAGCACATCATCAGAATCAGGGAGGACCTAGACTGCTGACGCGACAGCAACTGCTGCCACAACTGCCGCCACAGTTGTCGCCACAGCAGCAACAATAGCAACCAGCTGCCACGAGCAGTATACTGGAACAGACTCTGGCCACTTTTATGTCTCAGACCGGTACCTATATTGAGAATATGAATCAGTTTGTCAAGAAGACAGAGAATTTCTGAGCGATTACGTAATGAAATTGCTACTTTTCAACAGGAAGATGACGAGCCGATGCACGAGGCCTGGGACAGATTTACTACTCTTCTACGGAACTGCCCAATGCATGGATTCCCCGTCTGGAATCAGGTAACTAAGTTCTATAATGCTGCTAACTTACAAACTCGCATTCGAATTGATTCTGAAGCAAATGGACTATTATTGGATAAAGATCCAGACGAGGCACTGCAAGTTTTGAAAAATCTGGCCAAGAATGAGGAGCAGTTTCCGACAGCTAGAAGACGGGGTAAACGGGTACTTGCTGTCAAGGATTATGAAGCCGACAGCATGATGAAATCACAGGTAGCATTCCTTACTAAAGCAATGAAAAGGTTATTGAATGATGATGGTTTACAAGGATTTGCTGTTGAGGAAGTATGTGACATCTGTGAGGGAAATCATAGTTGGGATGAGTGGCCAATACAAGTAGAAGAGGGAAAGTATGTTGGAAACTACAAGCCAAATTACAATTCCAACAATTATAATCCCAATTGGACAAAGGATCCCAAATTTTCCTGGAGTAATCCTAATAATGCCCTGAATCCTCAAGCACATCATCAGAATCAGGGAGGACCTAGACTGCTGACGCGACAGCAACTGCTGCCACAACTGCCGCCACAGTTGTCGCCGCAGCAGCAACAATAGCAACCAGCTGCCACGAGCAGTATACTGGAACAGACTCTGGCCACTTTTATGTCTCAGACCGGTACCTATATTGAGAATATGAATCAGTTTGTCAAGAAGACAGAGAATTTCATGGATAAAACCGAGATGAGGATGACAAATCATGAAGCTACTTTGAAATCTCTGGAGACACAAATGGGTCAGGTTTCCCAACATATTAAGCCGAGGCAGACTGGAGGATTCCCTAGCAATACTGAAAATGCTAGGCAGCCCCACACATGAGCAGTGTAAGGCAATTACTACTAGGAGTGGGAAGAAATTACCAGGGCCGGAAAAAGAAGCTGAAACAGTAAAGGAACCTGCCTTGGATACACCTGCCGAGGAAGCTGCCCCGACAGGTGATAAACAGACTGCTGTCGATGAGCCTGTCACGACAGCAGAAGCGACAGAGGAGAAAATTGATGAACCTAAACCTCCTTAGATTCGTATGCAGTGGGAAAGACGTATTGCTGACTACCGTCCTCCGCCACCTTTTCCCCAACGGATACAACAAGCTAAGAAAAAATCTCAACTTAAAAAGATCTATGATATTTTTAAGCAGGTTAATATTAATATTCCGCTGTTAGATGACGTTAGGGAGATGCCCGGTTATGATAAATTTCTCAAGGATGTTATGTCAAAGAAATCTAAACTTGGGGAATTTGAAATGGTAAAGATGACAGAAGGCTGCATGAGTATTCTTCATCGACAGCCACCCCAGAAAAAGAAGGATCTGGGGAGCTTCATCATACCTTGTGTAATCGGAAATAAATTCGTGGGTAAGGCACTTTGTGATCATGGTGCTAGTGTTAATTTAATGCCAAAGTCTGTTTTTCAGAAATTAGGTATTGGAAAGGCGCGGCCCACGACAGTAACTCTGCAGCTGGCAGACCGCTCATACGTTCACCCAGAGGGAAAAATTGAAGATATTCTGGTAAGAGTGGATAAGTTCATTTTTCCTGCTGACTTTCTTGTTTTAGATTGTGAGGCAGACGAAAACGCACCAGTCATCCTTGGGCGACCCTTCTTAGCCACGGGAAGATCATTGATTGATGTGGAGAAAGGAGAACTCACCATGCGAGTGAATGATCAAGAGATTAAGTTGAATGTTCTCCAAGCGATGAAACATACTGATGTGGACGAGGAATGCAAGGCTATCATTGATGTTACCCTTGATCAACCCTGCATCAGGTCGGGCTGTCACGATATTAAATTTGGTCACTGCCGCGGCAGCCATCTACAGGACTGTCACGACAGCACTGACGACAGCACCGACGACAGCAACTTCTCTGAATCCGATACATCTGATACTGAAGATCAGGAGGAGGTAAATTGGATAGGCAATCGTCCAGGTAAGTTATTCGAACCTTTGAATTACACTTCGGATAACCATTTAATCCAAAAGCCATCTACGGTTGAACCACCTGCCTTAGAACTTAAGCCCCTGCCAGGGCAGTTAAAATATGCTTTTCTTGGTTCAAATGACACACTGCCCGTAATCATCTCTTCTAAGCTGCCGCAGGAACAGGAACGACAGATAATCGGCATGCTAAGGCAGCACAAAAAGGCGATTGGATGGACGATAGCTGATATACAAGACATTAGTTCGGCGTTATGCATGCACAAAATCCTCCTCGAGGAAGATCATAAGCCGACTATAGATGCCCAAAGGCGGCTAAACCATGCGATGAAGGAGGTGGTGCGTAAATAGATAATTAAATGGTTAGATGCTGGTATTATTTACGCCATCTCCGACAGCAAATGGGTGAGCCCGGTGCAATGTGTTCCCAAGAAAGGAGGAATGACCGTGGTGACCAATAAGAACAATGAGTTAATCCCAACCAGGACTGTGACCGGTTGGAGGGTTTGTATGGACTATCGGAAGCTTAACAAAGCTACCCGAAAAGACCATTTTCCTTTACCCTTTATTGATCAAATGCTTGATAGATTAGCGGGTAAACCTTACTATTGTTTTCTTGATGGTTATTCAGGTTATAATCAAATTGCTATCGCACCTGAGGATCAAGAAAAAATGACTTTCACATGCCCATACGGAACATATGCTTTTAGGAGAATGCCATTTGGATTATGTAATGCACCCGCCACCTTCCAAAGGTACATGATGGCAATATTCTCCGACATGGTAGAGGACTTCCTTGAGATTTTTATGGATGATTTTTCAGTCTTTGGAGATGATTTTGAGAGCTGCCTCGGCAATCTACAAAAGGTACTCGAAAGATGTGAAAAAGCAAATCTTGTTTTGAATTGGGAAAAATGCCACTTTATGGTGGATGAGGGGATAGTCCTCGGCCATAAGATTAGCTGTCGTGGGATAGAAGTCGACAGGGCTAAAATAGAAGTGATCGAGAAGCTGCCGCCGCCAACCACAGTCAAGGGCATTAGAAGTTTCTTAGGGCATGCTGGTTTTTATCGGAGATTTATTGAAAACTTCTCAAAAATCACCAAGCCCCTATGTCATCTTTTAGAGCAGAACCGACCCTTTGACTTTAATGAAGAATGTACTGAAGCATTCAAGGTTCTAAAGGAAAAACTAGTAACAGCCCCCATAGTACAGCCACCAGACTGGACACAACCATTTGAGATTATGTGTGATGCTAGTGACTATGTTGTCGGGGCAGCACTTGGGCAGCGCAGAGATAAGCTGTTTCATGTCATATATTATGCCAGCAAGACATTAAATGACGCCCAAGTGAACTACACCACCACAGAAAAGGAGCTATTAGCTGTGGTGTTCTCCATCGACAAGTTTCGTTCTTACATACTTGGGACGAAGGTAATAGTGCACACAGACCATTCTGCCCTGAAGTATTTGTTCGCAAAGAAGGATGCAAAGCCTAGATTGATACGGTGGATTTTGCTATTGCAAGAGTTCGACCTTGAAATCAAGGACAAAAAAGGGACAGAAAATCAGGTGGCAGACCACTTGTCAAGGTTGGAGAAGGGACAGAGTCTGCCAATAGATGAGACAAACATACTGGAGACCTTCCCAGATGAGCAGCTCTTTGCTGCCGCAATCGCTGCCGCGACAGTCATGGCGGCAGGTAAGTCTTCTGAACTCCCTTGGTATGCTGATTTCATTAATTTTATAGTTAGCGGAATACTTCATTCTGATCTTAATTATCAAGCCAGGAAGAGGTTCCAAAATGATGTTAAGCATTATTATTGGGACGAACCTCTTCTTTTCAAAATGTGTGCAGATCAGGTTATAAGGAGGTGTGTACCACAAGAAGAGCAAGAAGACATTCTCCATCACTGCCATGTTTCACAATATGGGGTCACTTAGGAGGCAACAAAACTGCTGCCAAGGTGCTGCAGTCAGGGTTCTACTGGCCAACACTGTATAAAGATGCATATGACTTCTACAAGAACTGTGACAGGTGCCAGCGGACAGGTAACATCTCGAGGAGAAACGAGATGCCACTGCAGAACATTCTAGAAGTCGAGATCTTCGACGTTTGAGGGATTGATTTTATGGGGCCTTTTCCATCATCATGTGGAAATCTATACATCCTCCTAGCAGTGGATTATGTCTCTAAGTGGGTTGAAGCCATCGCCACTCAAAAGAATGATGCCAAAACAGTCCAAAAATTTCTACACAAAAATATTTTTTCAAGGTTTGGCATCCCTAAGGCGATTATCAGTGATGAAGGGAGACATTTTGACAATAGGGTTATTGCTGCCGCCTTGAAGAAATATGATGTCAAGCATAGGATCGCGACAGCATACCACCCACAGACCAATGGACAAGCTGAGATATCCAATAGGGAAGTTAAGAACATTCTTGAGAAGATGGTTAAGCCAACTAGGAAAGATTGGTCTTTACTCCTTCACGATGCATTATGGGCATATAGGACAGCTTTTAAGACTCCATTAGGCATGTCTCCATACCGATTGATTTATGGAAAAACCTGTCATCTGCCTGTCGAGATAGAGCACAAAGCATACTGGGCAATCAAGGCAGTGAATATGGACTTGGACAAGGCAGGTCAGAAAAGGCTTTTAGATCTGAACGAGATTGAAGAAATACGGACAATAGCCTATGACAATGCAAGAATTTACAAGGAGAAAACTAAGAAGTGGCATGACAGGAAGTTGCTGCCACGACAGTTCTGCCCAGGGCAGCTTGTGTTGTTGTTCAATTCTAGACTGAAACTCTTTCCAGGAAAGCTAAAATCTAGATGATCTGGCCTGTTCCAAGTTGTACAAGTTTTTCCCCATGGTGCCATCACAATCCAATCATTAAAAGACGGGCACCAATTTAAAGTCAACGGACAGCGCCTCAAGCATTATCAGGGGACTAAAGCCCCAGGAATACAGGAAGTGGTTACCTTAGGAGATGCCCCACAAGGCATCCCTAATTTAACCTAAATTTTATTTTTATTTATTTCTATTATTTATTATTTATTAGGAAATTAGGTTTATTTTATTTAAATAATGTTTTTATATTTTCTGTTTTTAGGAAATAAAGGAGTCAAGAAGAAAAGGAGAAGTGACCCAAGCCCACCATCCATCCATCAGCCCAACAGAGCCCATTTATTGATGCCTGTCGTTCCAGCTGCCGCAGCAGACACGGATAAGACAGGCCGTCAACAGACTGTCACGGCAGACGCAGAAGCGTGTGACAGACGCGTAACAGACGCATAAATGCATGTCAGACGCGTCAGACACGCCAAAACTCAACAGTCGCCCCGTTATTCACGCCTGCCGTTACAGCATTAAACGGGCAGCAACTCTACCTCTATAAAACCCCGTTTTCATTTTCATTTTCCTCACTTCTGCTTATTCTTACTTGATCTCCCCTCTCCTTTTCTTTGTTTTCTTTACTTTCACAACCCTTGCAACTAAAATGTCTTCCAGACGTACCCGCCGCAGTGCTGCTTCAACCTCTTCAGCAGCAACACCCACCCCACAGTATTTCGCAACCAAGGAATTATGGGAAGAAAGAGGATTCATCTACATCCGAAAGGCAGCAATCATGGGGCTCAGACCATTCATCGCGAGGGCGATAAGGGCTCAGCTATGGGAGCAGTTCGCAGAACAACCAGCAGAATTGAATGACACGCTGGTGAGGGAGTTCTATGCTGCCATCGACAGCAGGACGACAACATCAGTAACTGTCCGAGGGACAGAGGTACCATTCACAGCCGATAGCATCAACCATATGTATGGCCTCTATTTTGGTCCCAACGACGATGCCCATCAGCAGTTTTTGGACACCCTCGACTCTGCCGCCTACGGTGCTGTCATGGCAGAAGTGACGGAAGAAGGGACGGAGTGGAATACGAGTAAGAAGAACCCCAACTCTGTAAAAAGGGGACAGCTGTTTCCAGAAGCCAAGCTATGGAACGCTTTCATCAAGAAGCGCATCCTGTCGTCCTCCCATCACACGACGGTGGACCAGCAGAGACTAGCCCTCATCCATTCGATCATGAACAACCGAGCTATCAACCTGGGCCGCTATATGAGGGAGAGCGTCTTGGATTGCACCAATCAATCAACCGCCCGCCTCTGCCTACCATTCATAATCACATCTCTCTGCCGCTGCGCTGCTGTACCAGAGGCCACCACCGATAAACTGGTTAAAGGACGAGGCTGGACCGATAACAACATTACCAGCCTCATGGAGCTGACAGTCGCAACCCCCCTCTCCTCCTTCAACCCGGCTGCCACCCCATCCGAATCATCCGAGGAACATGCCCCTGAACCTGCCGCAGCAGCCGCTCCGACAGACCAATCTGCTCAGATCCTTTCTGCCATACAGCGGGTGGAAGACAGACAGATGGGGCTGATGACATTCATCAGGGATTTCGCCAATTCAACGGTAAATTTCATTACCAATACTTTACATTATCCCGATGTTGTTTTCCCCATTTTCCCTGCCCACTATTTCACCATCCCCACCCCTGTCCACACACCTACACCACCTGCCTCCCCCCACACACATTCTGCTGCTTCCACCCCATCACCTGCCCCGACGGTAGTTGGCAGCCCTCCGGTCGACACCTCCGCACGAGGAACGAAGCGACCGCCCTCAGATGACAGTGAGGCAGAACCTCCTATTAGGAGGAATTTGGAGAAGGAATTCACGCCTGTCAAGAGGCAGAAACACATGGCCGACAGAAAGCTAATGCCCAAGGCCAGCACTACCACCAGCAGCAGCAGCACTTGGGATAGCGGCAGTAGCTCAGACATCCAGGTTGTGGAGCAACCTGCCCAGTCTGCCCCACAACCCAGAAGCCGCCGCCAAATTTGTGTCAGCAGCAGCAGTGAAGACAGCGATTAAAATCTAAGTCTTTTATTTTCTTTTTATTGCTGCCTGCTTTATCTATATTTTGTGATGTACCTGCCTTCATTTTTTCTGTCATTTGCATTGAGGGCAATGCAACCCTCGAGTTTGGGGGTGGCAACCCTCCATTTTAATGGAGTCTTAGTACATCTTTAATTAATTATTGTGTCTTTTATTTATTTAAGTTCTCTAAAAAAATTAGAAAAGACGACAAAAACTGTTGGCTTAAAACTGTAAAGTAAACTTACTTGTCATGACAGCTCTGTCGTGGCAGCATCTTTAGGACAATTTAAGGAGAAGTTTAGAGCCTTTCTATAGTTCTGAAAAACTTAAACACCATTGTGACTGTTATATTGCTTAGATTTCTTTTAGCCAAACTAGAATAGGAAGCTTAGTACTTGAATAGCCCCTAGAGGTGCCTAACACTGGCTCTAGGAAAGAAGTTTAGCAAAAGAAACTCAAAAACCTAGAGGTGCCCGAAACCTGCTCTAGGAAGCTAACTAGAGGTGCCAAAAACTGGCTCTAGTAAAACTTAGCTTGAAAATATAAGAAAAAAAGCATGAAAATGTGTCTTCAAAAAAAATAAACTTTGGCATAAAAATTAGAGTTAAAAAGTTGAATATTCTAGTGAAACTAAGAGAGTCTTAGCATATAACTGTTCACAATCATGCACACACTGCACGAGAACTATAGTGAGATTCTGGACAGATCCTAATCTTTCCGACAGGTTGCTGCCATCACAGAGAATAAGTGACGGGTAAGGGACAGTTCACTGTTTGAAAGCCAACACAAAAATATTTTTTCTTTCAGGTCTTAATTGCTTGAGGGCAAGCAAAAACTTGAGTTTGGGGGTGTGTTGAGTGTGTAAAAGTTCTATTATTTACACCCTTTTTAACCCATATTTCTGCTGCATTCAAGCATCATTACATTGCATTTAGGTTAGTTTACAGCAAAACATCACAAATATAGTAAAGGCACAGATTCTACTAAAAGATGGCTGATTTTGCAGGTTGCTGCCATAGTAGACTGAGAAGGCAGGCGCAGGGCAGAGAAGCAGAAGAGCTGAACTGGACAAGCAGATGACGAGGACGATGCTGCCATGGATCTGCCGTGACAGCAGAGGACGACAACAAGTTAGTGGAGGAAAAGCAAAGTGGACCTCGGTAGATAGAGAAAATTATGCTCGTCTGTCGTGTGAAAACCATATATTTTTCCAAGCCCCGGATCAAAAGATATGTCAAGCCAAAGCTCAAGGAGAGGAAATCCCAAAGAACAAGGAAGGCGGCTGAAAAGTAGGATACTTGAAGATTAAGACTTTATTAGAATCTTACTTTTAATTAAAGTTGTAATCCTTGTTAACTTAGAATACTTGAGCCCAAAGCTTATATAAGGGCATATATTTTAACCTAGGAGATATCCAATACCCCATAACCGATAACCAAACCCCTCCGCCGTTTACCCGCCGTCGATATGTTCTAAAAAACCCCTAGGGTCACGGGTTGTTTTGTAAAGTAGTTGCAAGGGTTGTTTTGTTTTAGGATTTTCCAAGTTCAATAAAATAAACTTCAAGTTCTCTTATTTTGGTTATTAATATCTTGCAAGAGCATCGGGAGAGCATTGTGAGGTTATCCATTTACTTAGCATCGGGAGAGTTAAGTATACGAAAGAAATAAGAGCAAGTTCTCTAGTTTATAGTTGAACTATCTTGTGCCTAGGGATAGGGCAAGGTTAAGTGGCTAAAGAAGAATTCATACACATCGGTGTTCATCCTTCGATTCACGCCGGGAGGTATCATCAAAGACGTGATCATCGACAGACTTGGACCTAGGGATAGGCCAAGGCAGATCTGGGATTCTTTCCAAACTTGGAGTACTGAGTTGGTGTGTTTGCTGCCGCGACGACCAACGGACAGCTGCCGCGACAGGTGCTTCCGCGACAGGCGCTTCGACAGAACTGGAGTTCCTAAGCATTGCAATACCTGCACTACTGAGCAATTCAATACCAGCCCATTCTCTCTATCTTGATATTTCTACTCTTTTATTTAAGTTTACTTTATTATTTTCGTGACAATTCTCTCAACTATTTCCTTTACTTCGTGCAGAAAACTAAGGTGAAGCTATTAGCCCAATCCCTGTGGAGACGATATCCGATACTTTGTATCACTTTACTACTTGCGTCGTGTACACTTGCACTACCATTGCGATAGACTAATTTACACGCAACAGAACGCAACAGAGCGCTGTAGCGGAACCTCTTGGATTCTAACAGAAAAATCAAAGGTAGAAACAAAGAGTTTTTAACTCCAATTCTAATTATTCTTATGAAAATTTTATGGAAATTACTCGAGTTATTATGCAGGATCAGTAAGTGCATTTAAAGAATCATAGTGACATGCTTACAATGTAAGCCGCTATGTTGCAAAATTAGCAATCCATCATGCAAAACTACACCACTTTCTTACGGTCCTTAGAAACGCAGGTTGGGCAGATTGCCCAAGTTTTGAAGATGCGACAACAAGACAGTTTACCTAATGATACTGAAGTGACTAAAACTTTCAGTGCGGAGCAATGCAATGCCATCACACTACGTAGTGGCACCCAATTGACCAAAAATGATAAGTTTGGAGGAGGTTCCCTTGTTAATTTCACTCCAAGAAAGCCATTCGCCGATTCTCTCGCACCTAAAATACAACTCTTGTGTCTGATGTAGTGAGAGACCTTACTACTGATGACAAGGATAAAAATTGCCAAAAATTCCACTATACCCAGTAAACCACACGATTAGCTCAGACCACCACCTCCGTTTCCACAATGATTGAAGGCTCAGAAATAAGATGAGAAGAACTAATGTTTTGATATAATAATTGAAAATAGCTTTGGACTAAATTGAAAAGATTTCAAAAGTGCCTTTAAGTCCAAACAACTTTAAAATAAGTTTGTTGATGTTTTTAAATGGTTTTGGCAAGGTTTAAAACGTTTTTAAGTAACCAAACCAAGGTTTTCCAGGTGAGATGGAGAATGATCAACAAGTCCAAATTTAAAGGGGGAGCTTCATGCACACAAGGAAGAACACTTGAAGAAGGAAGGCTTCACATCCTCCCTTGAGTTCAAGTGTGGTAAAATCTAGTTGTTTTAGTTGTTTAATTTGATTTATTTTTTAATTTCAACTAGATTATCATATATGTTGGACTAACACTCTTAATGATTCTTTGAGTAAGGGGGGTCATTTTAAAACCAAAATTCTTATTTGTGTCAATTTGTTTAACCTCCTAAGTTATTTTGAACTTAAAGTTATTTAAATTCTTTTTGATATAACAAAAAGGGGAGAAATGGTTTGAAAAATTGATTTTTCAAAAGAATAAGGGAGAGCTTTAACCTCTTTTGATTTTTGAAATCTCTTGTTTAAATTTTTAAAATACAAAGGAGGAGAATCTCAAACAATTTTTCAAGTGGGTTTTATTATATCAAAAAGGGTGAGATTGAAGAACTAATGTTTTGATATAATAATTGAAAAATAGTTTTGGACTAAATTGAAAAGATTTCAAAAGTGCCTTTAAGTCCAAACAACTTTAAAATAAGTTTGTGGATGTTTTTAAATGGTTTTGGCAAGGTTTAAAACGTTTTTAAGTGACCAAAATGGGCATAAACGACTAGTTCAACTACTTTTCCACCTTCCTAGGAGTTCTTAAGATCAAAACACATTACTTTAGGGCTTGTAAAGACTTGTCTTGCCTTAACTATCTGATCCTCGAACACACGATCTTTTAAGCTGAAATGTATAAGACACAATACATTAGGCATACGTTGCCTAGTGAGGTAGTCATAACAATATGAATGTCAATATAACAAGTATCTCCATATATATGGTCTCATGCTCATCAATGTCAATATAATGCATCAATATGCTCATCAATGTTACTATTATGCTTCATTATACAATGTTCAACTTATTCATTTAATCATTAGCCCTTGGATTGAATCAAGATAGTGGATACGCGGATTCCTACACATCGCCAAATCAATGAATGGTCTAGTCCCTCCGCCTCTCAAAATCAATATAGGTCGTAGCCTTAGGACCGTAGTCCACCCGTACACTGAGCTCATGAATTCTATCGCATGCCAATTGTATCCAATGTCTATTCAAATCCAAGGTTTCAATGTTTATATACATATCCAATATCCAATGAGAATTCAAATGACTAATGATTTCAATAATAAACATGTCTCATTATCAATGTTTCATGGTTCAATTACAATATCAATGTCCTCTAATTTCTTTGCAATGTTTCAATGACAATAACTATATCAATGACAATACCAATAACTATGTCTGATGTTAAATAACAAACTTATCGACACTTACCAAAGTGTCCGTTTAATCTATTGAGGAATATAGCTTACCCGATCAATAGCAACGATTCAATATCAATAAAATGAAGAAAAGTAAAGCTTAAAACTATCTCCAATAAAGGTGTATGCTTCAAGGAAGAAGTTGATAAAGATGGAGGTGCTTGCTTCCAATCTCGGGTAAGTCTCTCTAATCCATTTTCCTTTATTTTGTATGAATTATATGTATTCATTTGGAATTGGCTTTCCTTTAGGTGAAGCAACTTCACCAGATTGTCCCACGTGGGGACATTAGTGATTGAGAAGGGGCTAATCGCAAGATTAGTCCCTCGATTCTCAGACTTGTAGTTTGATTCCTAAATTCAAAATTTTCACAATTTAGCCACTATAATATTTTTGATACTATCCAATAAGGTCCAATAACAATGATTCAACTTAATTAGAGTCCAATATCAATGATCAACTATTCAATACTATATTTGGACTTTATCAATGCAAAAATTTTCGATCACCGAAACCCAATTCTGATTAGACCGGATTTTAAGGTGTTACAACTCTCCCTTCCTTAAGAAAAATTCGTCCTCGAATTTTCACCTGAACCGAAGAGATGTAGATATTATTGTCTCATGGTCTCTTCAGGTTCCCAAGTGGCTTCCTCAATGGTGTGGCTCCTCAAGAGCACTTTAACTAACGGTACAGTTTTGTTGCGAAGCCTCTTGACTTCTCTAGCAAGAATTTGAACCGGTTCCTCTTCGTAGGATAGATTTGGCCGAAGTTCTACAGTTTCAAGTTCCACTATGTGCGAAGGATCAGAACGATACTTCCGAAGCATCGGTACATGAAAAACATCATGTATTTTACTCAATTCAAAGGGTAAAATAGTCGATATGCCATTGGGCCAACTCTTTCAATGACTTCAAAGGGTCCAATGAACCGGTAACTCAATTGTCCCTTCTTGCCAAACCTTAAAACCTTCTTCCACAATGATACTTTGAGGAAGGCTTTTTCACCAACTTCGTACTCGATGTCTATTCTCTTGAGATCAGCATAAGCCTTTTGTTGATTAAAGGTAGCCTTTAAATGATCATGGATAATGGTGACCCGCTCTATAGTCTCTCAAAGCAAGTCAGGGCCTAACATCTTGCCCTCGCCAAGCTCCGACCAACACAATGGAGTTCTTCATCCCCTACCATACAATGCTTTATACGAGGCCATTTGGATTGATCCTTGGTAACTATTTTTGTAGGAAAATTCAACAAGGGGTAGAGACTTCTCCCAAGTTCCACCAAAGTCAATAATGCATGCTCGAAGCATGTCTTCCAAGATTTGTATAGGAAGGTTCAATAACAATGCAAATTTCTAAGGTTTCAATGGACAAGTTTTTCGATATATTACCTGGATTACCCTTTCTAATTGGTCGTCAGACTGAGGGTGAAAGGCTGTACTCAAATTAACTCTGGTGCCAAAGCTCCTTGTAAGGTTCTCCAAAACTGAGATGCAAATCGGGGATATCGATCGAAGATGATAGACTTAGGTACTCCTTGGAGTCAGATTACTTCTTTGATATACAAGTCAGCTAATTTAGGGAGACCGTAGTCCATTCTAACCGGTATAAAATGAGTTGACTTTGTAAAACGATCTACAATAACCCATATGGCATCATGCTTCACAGGAGTTAACGGTAGTCCACTAACAAAATCCATAGTGATATTTTCCCATTTCCATTTCGGTGGATCGATGAGCTGCAATAATCCGGTAGGAGAACAATGTTTTACCTTAACATGTTGACATGTAAGACACTTGGAAATGTACTCGACTATGGCTTGCTTCATGCCTGGCCACCAATAGAGTTCACGTAGGTCCTTATACATCTTCACAAACCCGAGGTGAACAGAAAAAGAACTCGAATGAGCTTCAGAGAGAATATTAGTGCGAAGAGATTCATCATTAGGTACACAGACCCGGTCATGAAAACACAAGAGTCCTTCAGAATTAATTATGAAGTCGGGGTTGTCCGATAGCTTAGAGACAATGGATTGAAGCTCAGGATCTTGTCCTTGCAAACCCTTGATTCATGAAACGCTGGTAGACTGAACTTGAAGTTCAGCTGCAAGACAACGATGCTTCTAAAGTCGAAAGTGAGTGTTAATTGCTCGAGGGGCAGACAAAGGTTTGCGGCTGAGTGCATCAGCTACAACATTGGCATTACCCGGATGATAATCAATAATCAGATCGTAATCTTTAAGGAGTTCTATCCACCTTCGTTGCCGAAGATTCAACTCCTTTTGAGTCAATAGGTACTTAAGGCTTTTATAATTGATAAAGAGATAACAATTTTCTCCGTAAAGGTAACGTCTCCAGATTTTCAATGCAAAGACAATTGCATCCAATTCAAGGTCGTGGGTGGGATAATTCATTTCATGTGGCTTAAGTTGTCTCGAAGCATAAGCGATAACTTTTCCTTCTTGCATCAATACACATCATAACCCGAGATGTGATGCATCACTGTAAACTGTGTAGTCCTTTCCGGACTCGGGTTAGGTCAGGACTGGCACATGGGTCAATACTTATTTCAACTGATCGAAACTCCATTGTTGAACCTCAGTCCAAACAAAAGGAGCTTATTTCCTCAATAACTTGGTTAAAGGAGTGGCTATCATAGAAAACCCTTTCACAAATCTACGATAATAGCCAGCAAGCCCAAGGAAGCTTCTGACTTCTCCAATATTCTTCGGTGGATATCAATCTACAATAGCTTGAATTTTCTTCGGGTCCACTTGAATACTCGAAGCTGACACAATATGTCCTAGAAAGGAAACTTCGGTGAGCCAAAACTCACACTTGGAGAACTTCGCGTACAATTGTTTCTCTCTTAAGGTCTGAAGCACAATATGAAGATGGTCTCGGTGTTCCGCTTTATTCTTGGAATATATCAATATGTCATCTATAAACACCACTACGAATTTATCAAGGTAGGGTCTACAAACCCGATTCATCAAATCCATGAAGGTCTTCGGTGCATGGGTTAACCCAAATAGCATCACCAAGAGTTCGTAGTGTCTATATCTTGTACGGAAGGCAGTCTTTGGTACATCACACTCTTTAACTCTCATCTAATAATAGCCCGACCTTAAATCGATCTTGGAAAACACATAAGCATCCTTTAATTGATCGAACATGTCGTCTATTCTAGGTAATGGATACTTATTCTTGATGGTTACTTTATTCAATTGTTGATAGTTAATACACAATCGCATAGATCCATCTTTCTTCTTAACAAAGAGAACCAGAGCACCCCAAGGTGAAGAGCTCGGTTGAATAAAACCTTTGTTCAATAAGTCTTCAATCTGAGCCTTTAGTTCTTTTAATTCTACAGCTGCCATATGATATGGTGCAATGGAAACTGGAGCAGTCCCAGGTTGCACCTCATTGCCAAACTCTACTTCACGGGTTGGAGGCAATCCCGGAAGTTCATTAGGGAAGACATCGAGAAATTCACACACAATGTCAATGTCTTGCAACTGTGATTCGCCTTTGGTTTCCAGTGTCAAAGCATTTAGTGATGGATTCTTCGCATTCATCAGTACAACACTTTCCTTACCCAATCCTTGAAGGTATAATTTTCTATTACAACAATCTACCCAGGCTTGATGCTCACTAAGCTAATCTAAACCTAGGATGAGATCAAACTCATGGATCGGTAAAGCCAACAAATTGGCCAGAAAAGGAATCCCCTGGATCATTAAGGGGCAGTTCTTGCACACTACACATACAATGACACAATCTCCTAAAGGATTGGTTACAAAAATGCTCGATGGTATTTGTTCGGAAGACACATTATACTTCTTAACTACAATAGTACTTATAAAAGAATGAGTGGAACCAGGGTCAATCACTGCATATAAAGAATGCGAATATAACTCGATGTTACCTGCAATGACATCAGGTTCATCCTCTTCTTCTCTGCTCCTCACATGATACATTTGGGCAGGGGATTTTGATCTTGCTTATTAAAGGGTTTCTCTGGACCACTCGATCGTCCATACGTTCCCGATGATCCTTGTTTCAATCCTTTACCTCGAAAGGATTGAGCAGGAAAAGCAGCGGTAGTCAGTGTGACAACAAATTTGGTTGCATTCAAAGGGCAGTCACAAATAAAGTGACCATGCTCACCACAGTTGTCACAGGCTCCTGTCTGCTTACGACATTGACCCGTTAGATGCCTATTCTTACAATAATCGCAAAGTGAATGTCAGTTGCCTCGATTTGAACCTCTGGTGCTATCAACAGACGCTACTTTAGCAAAAGACTGCGTAACAAACTGAGGCCTCTCAATGTTTCCGGAATGGGAGGGCTGTGGATAGATATTCTGTTTAGAACCTTGATATCTCCCTTTCTTGTTCCATCTCGGAGGTCGAGAATTATCCCTGAACCTTTTCTCAGACTTTCCCGACCCGCCAGCTCGTTGAGCTTTTTGTGATGCTTTAGTGGCCTTAACTCGATTCAAAAGATCTTGAAAATTAGATATGCTGAGTGCAGTAAACATAGGGCGTAGTTCATCATTGAGCCCTGTGATGAACATCAGAGACTTTTCTTCCTTCTTCTTAATGTACTCAGCATTGTATCTACAATATTTGCAGAAATAATGTATGTATTGTTTAATCGGTAGTCCGCCTTGTTTGAGGTGAAGGAAGATGATTCACCTTTCAACAAGGTAAAACTCACTAATATATTTCTTGCGGAATTCTCTAAGGAAGAACTCCCAAGTCATCGTATATTCTGAAACTGTCAAAATGGTAGTTTCCCACCAATGAAGTGCCTCATCGGCCAACAACGCAATTGCACACTCAAGCTTGTGCTCGTCCGAGCATTGAAGTTGCTTGTTCAGAATCCGCAAGGTGTTGTCCAACCAGTATTCGACAACTTCAGGGTTGTCGTCATCTTGTCTAGTAAAAGTATAAGCTCGATACTGTGAGAGCTTATCAATATGTGCTTGAGTGTATTGAATGAAAGGGGTGATAGGTTGCACAACTTGTTCGGCCCTCATAGCAGTCATAAACTGCATGAACATGTCGGCCATATTCTTGTAACATTCAGCCTGAGCGGTAGGTGATCAGGCTCGGTACCCTAAATAGAAAGGTCCTGTAGTTGCGGTGGGTTCTAAGGATTTCCTCCTCTAATCTCCTCGCCATGCGTCTAGGAGCCAGTAGCAAGCTCGTCTATGTGAGCTTCATTAGTCTCATACATATCTATATGAAAGATCAGATTAGTCGACAAGTCACAATATACGCAATATATAACTCCTAGATGACAAAGTAACACAATAACAATGCAACAAGCTTTGGTTTAGTCATACAATCGACTAAACTCTAGCTCTGATATCACAAATGTAACACCCCCTTCCCGGTCTGGTCGAGAACCGGGTCGGAAGGTGATATCGATGATCAAAACAGTAATCGGTGCAAAAAAATTTCATTTTTATATTAATAATTAAACCAATAATATTAAATAACTCAATACCTCGATATAACTTAGTCCAATTAGTTCACATGAAGCAATAATTAATCAATTAGGGCCAATATTAACTATTACAAGTTTTAGGGACCAAACTATAAATTCTACAAATTAAGGGTCCTTCAATGCAATTGATTATACTAGATTGAAATTCACCACAATATTAGTATACATGTAAAATTTCATACAATTTGGAGCCCATTAGCTCATTCAATTTAATCTTTCAAAGATTCAGTGACTAAACTATGAACACTGCAATCTGTTTAATATGCCTTTAACTAACTTAACTAAACCCCTATCGAAACACCCTAGGGTTATTTCGAAACGGGTGAACGATGTTCAACCCATGTTAACTTTACCCTTTAGACCGTATCGATAGAGACACACCAGTATAGGTACGAGTTGACTTTACCTTTCTGATTGTATCGATACAGAAACACCAGTATCGATAAGGATTGACTCCCATTGACTTTAACCTTTGACTCGTATCGATACGCTATGAACCCGTATCGAAACGATCGATTCCAGTGACAAAATGCTTCGAAACGGCTATATTCTGTTCTGATACGCCCTATTCTTTATGTTCAATTATGCAAACCCGTATCGATACGCCATGACCCATATCAATACGGCATGACCTGTAATGATAGATTTTTGCTGGTTTTTATTCGATTTGACTTACCAAACGATGTCCAAATCCAATGAAACTCTACACACGACATTTCAATGGTATAAACTACTAGCATGCCAAATTTCATGATCATACGAATATGTTTGCTATGTTTTTTCCTTTATGAGCCAAGTATGTACTTTTTAACCAGTTTAAGCCAAACAAAAAGGCCATTTAGGGCCATCAACCATGTTAAAACATAGGCATATCACAAACATATCAAAATGGGAATAAACAACTAGTTCAACCACTTTGTCACCTTCCTAGGAGTTCTTAAGATCAAAACACATTACTTTAGGCCTTGTGGTGACTTGTCTTGCCTTGACTATCCGATCCTCGAACACACAATCTTTTAACCTAAAATGCATGAGACACAATACATTAGGCATACGTTTCCTAGTGAGGTAGTCATAACAATAAGAATGGCAATATAACAAGTATCTCCATATACATGGTCTCATGCTCATCAATGTCAATATAATGCATCAACATGCTCATCAATGTTACTATTATGCTTCATTATACAATGTTCAACTTATTCATTTAATAATTAGCCCTTGGATTGAATGAAGATAGTGGATACGTGAATTCTTACGCCTCGCCAAATCAATGAATGGTCTAGTCCCCCCGCCTCGCCAATATGACCAATATCAATATACATCCCTCCGCCTCGCCAAATTAATATAGGTCGTAGCCTTAGGACCGTAGTCCACCCGTACATTGAGCTCGTGAATTCTATGGCATGCCAATTGTATCCAATGTCTATTCAAATCCAAGGTTTCAATGTTCATATACATATCCAATATCCAATGAGAATTCCAATGACCAATGATTTCAATAATATCAATAATAAACATGTCTCATGATCAATGTTTCATGGTTCAATGTCAAAATCAATGTTTGATAATATCTTTCAATGACAATAACTATATCAATGATAATACCAATAACTATGTTCGATGTTCAATAACAAACTTACCGACACTTACCAAAGTGTCCGTTTAATGATCCGATGAAACTTCCTCAATGGAAATGTTAGCTAAATGATAAAAAGCGAAAATAAAAGATCTGGGAAGGCCTTTTGCCTAATCCCGAGACTCCGACTACACTCACCTCAAAATCTGATGCTCATATGGCTCTCGGATAGCAATCCGCTTGTTCCTAGCTTTGGATGGAGATGGTGGATGCTCTTTATCAATTTCTTGAGCTAGGAAATCAATAGGGAGATTGTTAGGATCGATATTACAATATCAAAATAATTACAACAATATCAAAATCGATATTTGGTTTCAGTATAGATGACAACAATGAGATATCCATGGATAGCTAAAACCCTATCTTAAGATTAAGCTTGATGTATCCATGGAATCCAATAATCGATTGAGGAATATATCTTACCTGATCAATAGAAACGATTTGATATCAATAAAATGAAGAAAAGTGAAGCTTAAAACTATCTCCAATGAAGGTGTATGCTTCAAGGAAGAAGATGATAAATATGGAGGTGCTTGCTTCCAATCTCGAGTAAGTCTCTCTAATCCTTTTTCCTTTGTTTTGTATGAATTATATGTATTCATTTGGAATTGGCTTTCCTTTAGGTGAAGCAACTTCACTAGATTGTCCTACGTGGGGACATTAGTGATTGAGAAGGGGCTAATCGCAAGATTAGTCCCCTCAATTCTCAAAGCCTTGTAGTTTGACTCTTAAATTCCCAAATTTTCACAATTTAGCCACTATAATATTTTCGATACTATCCAATAAGGTCCAATAACAATGATTCAACTTAATTAGAGTCCAATATCAATGATCAACTAGTCAATACTATATTTGGACTTTATCAAATCAAAATATTCTGATCACCGGAACCCAATTTCGACTAGACCGGATTTTGGAGTGTTACACTGAGTTTAAATCTCCCAAGCCATTGCTAGAGTATCTGGCGATATTAGACCTAAAACCTCTTCCCCACATTTAAAATATGCATATTTAGGGGAGAATAATATGCTGCATATTGTTATATCTTCTAGCTTAACATCTGACCAAGAAAATAAATTGTTGCATGTATTATCTCAACATAAGAAAGATATTGGTTGGACTATTGCTAACTTGAAGGGTATAAACTCTACTTTGTGTATGCATAAGTTTTTGCTTGCAGATGATCACAATAGTTCGATAGAACCACAGAGAAGACTCAATCTGATCACGAGGACTGTGGTCATAAAGGAGATCATCAAATGGCTCGACACTAGAATCATCTACCCTATCTCGGATAGCTCTTGGATGAGTCATGTCCAATGCATGCCAAAGAAACGAGGTATGATCGTAATAAAGAATGAAGCCGATGTGCTCCTCCCAACCAAAACCGTCACTAGATAACAAATATGTATTGACTATCAGAAGCTAAATAAAGCCACAAAAAAGTACTACTTCCCGTCGTCGTTCATTGACCAGATGCTGGATAAGCTTGTAGAGAAACCCTACTATTGCTTTATGGACGGTTACTCCGGATACAACCATATTGCTAAAGCACCGGAGGACTAAGAGAAAACAACATTCACATGTTCGTATGACATTTATTCCTTTCGTCGAATGCCCTTTGGCTTGTGCAATACTCCAGCAACATTCTAGCGTTGTGTGATGGTCATCTTTTCAAAAAGGGTGGATAATTTTCTGGCTTACTAATACACCTGCGACTTTTATAGATTTGATGAACTGGATTTTCCAACCCTATCTTGATTAGTTTGTGATGGTCTTCATTGATGATATCTTGGTTTATTCAAGCTCAGAGAAGGAGCGCAACTATCATCTTCAGTTTTTCCTTTAAACCTTGAGAGAAAGATAACTTTTTGCCAAGTTCAATAAGTGTGACTTTTGGCTTTTCGAGTTGGCATTTTTGGGGCACGTCGTTACGGAAGATGGGATCCGAGTCGATCCACTAAACATCCAGGTCGAGTGTGTTTCATTCTACGTGACCTCTGTGTTCTCGGAACCAAATGAGCTGGGGACGACGTTTTTGAGGCACGTCGTTACGGAAGATGGGATCCGAGTTGATCCACTAAACATCCGGGTCGAGGGTGTTTCATTCTATGTGACGCTCATACGAGAATAGTATATTGGCAACACTTGCAGCTAAATTCGTGATTTTAGGCTCACGTTATCAACAATCTCCTTTTGCCCACTCGAAATCAAGAAATCTCTCCCCTCCAGCGACTGTTACTATTAGACTCTCTAATCAAGGGACGTGACTTAGAACATGCATAGCTAATCCACGCGCCATTGTTGAAAGGGTTGTGTCGAGTGGCCAGCAACTGGGTTTAATCTTTCCTACCATGATCACGACCCTTTGCGAGAAGGTTGGGGTAAGCAATTGGGAGGGGAACACTATGCTTAAGGCACCCATTGGACTGTGTCCCTTCCAAGTGGAGGAACTAAAAGGCTTCGCCCAACTAGCACCTTCACACATAGTTCTTGCACTAACTTTCTCAATGGAAGACACTATTGCTACCCTTCTCCAGCGTTATTTCTTGTGTGTTCAACAGAGGGAATTGGTTGTTCAATTGCTATTTAGGAAATTGCTTTCAAATTCTCCAATGAAGTTCCTCTTGACGCCTCCTTAACTTTTATCTGTTCCCGCTGAAACTGCACTTGCACCTCCACCCAACCCTAACGGACACGATGACCAGACACTGATATTGGTGCATTCTCCCTCACTGCAAAAAAAACCAAGTCCTCTCAGGAAAAAGGCAAGGGCATCTTCATCCGGGAACCTTCTCCCCAGTAACTCTCTGGCTAGTTTTCTTTTCTTTTCTTTTTAGTTTTTTTATCATACTGCATTTGCATGTTTTCTTTTTATTTATTTTTCTTGTTTCCTTTTTGCATTAGAGATATTGCTCTTATCAAGTTTGGGTGAGTACTATCCCATGTATATATTAGGTTAAATTTAGGTAATTTTTTTTTTAAAAAAAAATATTAGTATGTAAATAGCCTAATTTGTTTTGATGGTTCCCTTTGCTATGATTGCACTAATTCTAAAATTGTTGTTGCGTTGATCATGATTTTCTATGATGAATCTATGCTTAATGTTTTGCAATGTGTTAAGAGCTTTCGTGTTTTGAACTTAGTGTTGAAACTACTGTAGCTTTTATTTCACTTGTTACATGTCTTCTAAAAGCTTAAGAAGCCTTAAGGAAATACTAGGTCAACTCTCTAATGCTAATGCATGAATTGATGTGAATGAACTGAATGTTCAATGTAGGAACTAAAGGCTTAAACTCCCATAAAAATTGAGAAAATAATGAAAATCAATTGAAAACTCGATTCCATAGGCAAAACTGTTGGGGACACTCTTTAACTTTCCCTGGTAGGAATGCTAGTACTGGCATAAGAGTGAATGAAAGTCTTCACAAGATGACTATGCTCATAGGACTCGGGGATGGGATGTTTGCTCCACTCCATCTTTAGGTCTGAAGAATAGTTATGATAAGCTGAAGCCCAGTTATACAGTTCTTAAACTTAAAAAGAATTAAAGGAGTACAACATTGTGCTTAAAAATAAAATAAAAAAGTGCTAAGGCAGTAAAAGAGAGCAATCCTTAAATTTTTCTAAAGCCATTAAGTGATGAAAGCATGCGACACAACACCCACTACACCTACAGTAGAATCGATCCTTGGGAAAAAAATGTAAGCTCAGATGCATTGCATTTATTTAAAATAACTGAGGAATGAATTACTATTGCAGCATGTCTTGGAAACAATGGGTTGTTTTTGTTTTTGTTTTTCATGTTTAGATTGCATTACTTGAGGAAAAGAAATAGTTCAAGTTTTGGGGTATTTGATGACTGTGTAGGTAACCTATTTTTCATAACCCTTTTACTTGGTTTTTGCATGTGTTTAAGCTCATTCAGTTGCATTTAGAGTAGTTTGCATATAGTTTGCATGTAGTTAGGGAGTTACGCTGCTTGTGCTTAATTGTTATATACTTTGGTACTTTTAATGGGAAAGGTAGTGTTTTGTGGTGCATGTGCAGGATCTATCGGAGCTGGAGCAGAAATGATAGCTCACATCTTGTAGGAGTTGACGATGCAAGAAGAGTTGGAGATAAATCTAACTTTGACCCATGTGGACTCTCCTTAGATGTAGAACTCATTAAAGATAGCGAGAAAACAAGATCCTCTTAAAGGAGGTTGTGCATGCTTTATGGTTATGAAATCTTAGCTTTCTCACCTATATAAAGAAGACTTGGGCAATAATTAAAGGGAGCTCGATCATAGATGACGACCCTTAGTCTTCAACTACCGGAAAACCATCAGTGTCAAAGTTCTAAAAGAGTCTCTACACAAAAAAAGCCATCGAGGGAGGCTGAAGAAGTGCGGGATCTACAACAACAGTTAGAAAGCTTGGAGGAGAACGTCAAGGATGCTTGACCCTTTTCTATCCCTTGTTTGATAAACTGCTATGTTTTTAATTGTTTTTATTATGGATGTTTTAGGCTCAACATGAGCTAAATACTTTTATTTGTATTTATTGCTTTATAGGATTTTATATTTTGAATACTTTGTTTTAATTCTATAGTTCTTTTCCTTTATCTATTTGTTCATCGCCTTTCATGCATAGTTATTGTAAGAGGTATCGAGAGAGACCTTTTAACTATTGATCTGTGGATTAATAAAGAGAGAGTTAGGTTCAACAAACATGAGAAATGAGGCTAAGTTGTCCACTTAGTCTTAATCCGGCTTAGATACAAGTTTAGGGTTTCAACAACTAATAAGGGGAACTTTAACAGATAATAGTGTTTTTAAGGTTCACACAGCCATGTATTACCTTAACTTCAATGTTATCAACTTCTAGGCATCGAGAGAGTAAGAAGTTAATTAGAAAACCCTGTCGAGTAAGATCGTAATTGGTTTACACAGACATGTATTTATGGCCGCTATAGCATTGGAATAAGTAATCAAGCATAATTCCTAAGCAATAAACCCAGCTTCCATAATTATATGTTATTTACCGCAACATCTGTTTGTCTCGATCATAGCTATTTTACTTTCTTTGCATTTAGTTTTGATAAATCACCATCAAACCAATACTTTCTCAACCATTCTTAAGTACGATCGTGTCATATTTATTGATCCAATCCTCGTGGGTTCGACACTCCACTTCATCACTTTACTACTTCATCGACGAGTATACTTGCTCTAAAGTGCATCACTATTTAACAAGCATCGTCGGGCCAAGCTCGAAAATAGTATTACTAGGCTCGGCTCGAAGCTCATCGAGCTCGAAATTTTAGGCTTGAACTCGACTCGGTTCAAGGCTCGAGCTCGTTGCTTTCCTCAAATTGCTTTTAAATATTTGTATTGAGGTTTTGAAAAATAACATGTGAAAAGTTGTTTGAGAAAATATAATATTTATTTTTGAAGTTCATAAGTAACCATAGTACATTTTCTAAATTATACAAGTCCACAAGGAGAATGATATTTAAATTATTTAACCTTGATAACAAGTTAACAACACTGAAACATACAAGTGTAAATGGAGTATATATATTTCGAGCCTGTTCAGGAGCTTTTCGAGCCGAGCTTGGGCCGGCTCGGCTCGACTTGTTAAGGTCTCGAGCCGAGCATAAGTTTGAGTCAAGCTTTGACTGACCCGAACCCGAGTAGCTTGCGAGCTAGTCAGGTTCATTATCATCCCTAGATAGGAGTGGGCAAAACTTGACTCGAAAAACCGAATTTTTCGACTCAACTTGACTCGTGTTTTATTCGACTCGAAATTTCATAAACTTCACTTGACTAAAAAAAAATTCAAATAAAGTTTGAGTTGTAAAATGTAAATTCGAATAACTCAGAATTTTTAGTATTTAGTGGATCGATTTTAAAGTTTGAGTCGAGTCCTTTAATTTTGTCTGATAAAAATACCACATGTGAAAAAATATGAAGAAATATATGTGTTTATTGTATATGGATATAAAAATCCGTTAAATTGGAATCAATTTGTATTATAACATTGTAGTAAATAATTACAATTAAATTTGTACATAAACTCGAAAACTCGACTTCAATTCGACTTGAATTTTATAAACTCTACTCTAATTAAAAAAATCAAATAAATGAGTCGTAAAATATAAATTGTAAACTCGACTAACTCGAGATTTTTCGACTCGACGAATGCTCACCTGTAATCATAGATGCTCATATGCTTTCTTCATTGTGTGGGTCCGAATCACAACATTTATCTTACAAATATTATCATAACATTAATTAATGAAAATAAAATTAGCCGCTATTGTTAGTAAAAATATTTTTTTTTGATAAAGTTAGTAAAAGTATTAAACTTTCATATAATTATTTCAAAAAATAATGTGTAATAAATTTGTTATTCTAACATTAATATTAAGAAAAGAACGTATTACTTTCATTTGTGAACCAAGCGTATGAGTGGAACTAGAAGTCTAGAACTAGATAATGGGAGGAACCTAACTTCAAAATTAATAAAGATAAAACTTAAATTGAAAGGGTTAAATAATATTTGGAAAAAAGTAAAACTTAATCTGATAAGTATTTTTAAATAATAAATAAAGACAAATTATTATTAGATAATTTTTTTTTTACAAAGAACACAACTTTTCAATGACCTTAATACATCGGTCTGTGACTAAGCTTTAGTGAAAGTAACCGATAGGAATGAGAGAAGGACATGAATGATGGGAGGCTATGACATATATTAGGCAAAAGCTAAGACAAAACTGAGCAATGTCTTTGCCATGTTTCAATTAAAGCTTACTACAATATTTAATCTACTTTTATTCTATTTTACTTGGAATGTGTGGCAGAGTAAAAAGATTATACTTTTAGCCTTTCTTATCCCCCCCAGGTCTACTATATATCACCCCCTACCCCTTTCATTTTTCTTTCATGTTCACTGTTTTGTTCTTTTCCCCTTTCATTTAAGCTCCCCTGTTTCGCGTCTGTTTCCTCTGTTTTTTTTTTCGGTTGTAATTTTTTGTTTTGGATTAGAAAATGTGTTCAAGTGTCTGTCAAGGGTTGCAATCATGCCAGGAGGTGGTTGAATCACGTTTCTTGAGGCTGAAACTGGCTCCACTCCAAACAAATTTCACTGAGCCAGGTAATGAAGAAACAAACACCGCCATAATCACCACCGATAAGAACGACAACAATGATTGCGAACTGATAGCCAACCGAAATGCCGAGATGGGTGGCTGGAGTTTCCTCCAGTCCCTATCCGACGCAAAAGCTCCCGCCGAGAACGACAATGTCTACGTGCACCCTCTTGTTAAGCGCTCGGCTTTTAGACTAAGTAAAAAAGGACTCGAAATGTGCACCGAACGACTAGGTAGCGAAACCGGAAGCGATTGCAGCGATGACATTTCCCTGCTTTCGTTGGAAACTGGAACCGCGGCTTGCGATTTTATCCCGGCGAAACCGAGGGAAAGTTCGTGGACGAGAAAAACGAGCCGTGTCAACAGCTTTCCTCCTCCTTTGACGTCCATTAGCGGTTCGAATGGTGTTCAGGTCAAGTCTTATCGAGAAAACGGCCGCTTAGTTCTTCAAGCCGTTAGTTTCCTTCCCTGTCATGGTTACTTCCATGCAGAACGTAGCGAGGGGAGGCTTAGGCTTTCCCTTTTCAAGGAAGCTACCCCGATTCTCGACAACGACGATCAAGAAGAAGATGATGAAGTCGAAGTTGAAGAAGAGGAAGGAAACAACGGGAATGATGGGGGTGAAATCGGGGAAGGGAAGTTGCAAAGGCCAAGCAGCTGCAAAGAAAGTGGTCGAGGCCACAAAGGCGGCATGCTTAATTGGAAACCATTCCTGTTGGCTACTTAAAATTTATGGCTAAAATCGGAAGAATTTTCACCACCCTTAAGTGAGAGTTAGAATTACCAATACCGTTGTTGGATTCCCTAATTTCCCATTTTTATCCCCTTATTTTCTAATGTTTAATTATTACAAGCTTAAGATTAAGTAGCATGGATTTTCTAAAATATGCTATTGTTAGTAGTTATTATCGTTATAGGACCACCCGTGTTACAGTTTTTTTTTAACTTTACGTTTCTTTTTATATCTTGTTTAATCTTACCTATTCAAATTCTTATAAATACTTGCAAAGCATCACCGAGCAAAAAATTACACAAACAAAGGACACCAATCGAGGATTGCCCTTGTTTTATTCGTCTGGTCCCAAATCCAAGCACGATCGAATACTGGGGCTGCCTCTAATTTTTGTGCTCGTCGCTTTCATATGGCACATTTTGTTGGACCAACACCATGAAAAAGAGAACAATGGAAATAGGAGGCGTGGAAAAAAACATTACTAAACTCTAAAGTTTCAAATGTTTTGTACGAAAACGTGTGCTTGCAATGCTTACAGCAAAATTATTTTGCAATTCGTTCTGATTTGAACAGTTAAAACATTAGCATAAATCTAGTATGGGTTGAAGAGAAAACATGGCGTTGAACATGGTTCACTTGCATTATGAAATAATGGAATTAAAGATATCAGATACAACACTGATCACCTCATCAAACAGGATCATCCATGTGCTTTGGGCACCGTTTGAGGTGAGCATTCGATCGAGTCGAGTAAAGTAAAATTTTTTGAGTTAGTAGAGTTGACAAAGTCCTATTTTATAACTTAAATTTTATTTGAAACTTTTCTGATTCAAGCCGGGTGTATGCAATTCGAGTTGAGTTGTTCGAGTTTCTACTCAAATTTAATTGTAAATATTTATCATGTTAATGATATTAATTGGTTTCAATTTAAACGATTTTCTATAACCATATACGAAAAAACATATATATTTCTTCATATACATGTACATTTCTCCCTATTCATTCTTTCATATGTGATATACATATATCAAGCAGAGATGAGAGACTCGACTCGAACTTGAAAACAAATCTAATATTTACTAAAAATTTCGAGTTATTTGAAATTTCATTTTAATTTTTATAACTCAAACTTTATTTGAACTTTTTCGAGTCGAATTTATGAAATTACTATTCCAATTGAGTCGATTCGAAAATTTTAATTTTTTTAAGTCGAGTTCAATTTTACTCACCTCTAGTAATTGCTGCTTCCCCTATTCCAATCGGTTTAAACTTTTTTTTTCCAATACCATTGATAACGATGATGATGGACATAGAGATTTATGAGGAGCGTCTTCTTCACTAATGTGAAAGACAATAAACTGCCCCACACGTTCTTATTGAGTTTTTATAAAGCTCGATCTAAATTAGTCGATCAATGAATCAAATATCAATGATTAAATAAAAAAATAAAAGACCCCACAATTTTCAAGCTACACATGAAAAAATGCCTGATCCGAACCCATCGATAGGAAGGAGAATTGGATGCATGTTTGAGTGTAATGAAAACGGAAGATCATGAAAAGCATCAATGATAGATGTTGATAACGAAATTTGTACCGCAGCAATAAAAGAAAGGGTCGTTTCCTTGCAAGGGCATTTTATACAAAAGGTAACTTTCGGGATACGGGCAATCGGCAAAAGTCTACAAGGCTAGGAAATTGATTGGTTGGTTTTGGGTCCGGGGAAACATGGGGTGACATTCCTTAAAAGACAAGGGCAGTGTCCCACAGTGCAATTTGGGTTAAGGAACCCCTTTTTCTTTAAAGTTTTAGGGTTTTTTAAAACTCTATGCTATGATATCTTTTTCTCATCCCCTACTAACAACGTTGTTCGAACCCGAGTCATCGAAAGAGAATAAATCACCATATGTTATTAGAGCTGCTGTTTGTGTTCGTTTTAAGAGATTTTTATTTTGGGTAAGATTGGCGATGCTGAATTTGTCAAATGCTAGTAGTGCAAAAGTACATCATTGTGTCTTGACATCGAGCATGTGCTTGAGAACCTTTCCTTTAATCACATACATTATTCTCTCACCATATCACACCCACAAACAAGTGAAATCTTGAGGCAATCAGCATGTCTCCACATATTTATTTTTTACCGTCACATGGAAAAACAAAAACAAAATATATGTTGGGCTAAAAAAAGATGCTTAATTGAACGGTAATAAAGATTTTCCTCTAGTTAGCTAAGCAGGGGTTGGAAAATTTTGACGATCCATCACCTTCCTTTTCAAATTTCAACGACACAGCATCAAGGGGAGCAGCTTGCGGAGATTACTCAACATGGAAAAAGGAACATAATCCAATACCCTGAATGTTTTCAATGGTTTTGAGTTTCTTTGTCCGGTCAGTGTTCGGAGTTTAGAATTACTCCTCTCAACAATATTATCTTCAATATTTGAATCTAAATTCTCTTGTTAAAAGTGTAATACATGATTGGATTAGAAATGTATGGATGAATGTAATTTAGTTTGTATTAGAGGTGGAAGAAGTCAGAAACTTTACCTGCTTGAATAGATTACAAGGTGTACGGAGATGTCAGCATCACAAAATTGGTGGTCCTGTTTCTTTCCCAACTGATCGGCTACTTTGGTTGGTTTATTCAACCTAACCCAGCAGAAGCAGTTATTTATTTAATGAATGTGATGCTGTTCTTGCTTTAGTTTTAGTTATGGTTTCAGATTTTTTTCTTCAAATTCCCAACTGCCCATCAGTGTTCCATTTGAAATAAAACCATGAAACCATATTATGCGTTAGTTAAAGACTTAAAGCATCCTACCTATATATCTGTTATTGTCTTCAATTAAGTAATGGACTTGTTCCTCCTAGGTGATCGGGCTTCGAGCAGTACAGTCTGCACAATATGTGCATTTTCAAAAGGCTAAGAGTAAAAGAATAGATACTACCATGTAATCACACAAGTATATTTCAAAAAACAAAGAGTAATGAAGTTGTTTCATGTTGACTCCACTTGGAGAACCGATTCTTGCCTGTCTTACATTACAACATTGAAATTCAAAACTCATTAGGAACAAATTTTTCCTTTCCCCTACCTATGTAGAAATTGTTTAAAAATACACTACAACATTGGAATTGAAGTAGGTATGGAGACAAGGCTATGTCATGTGAGATTCTATAAGCTTTGATTTGTTTCAATGATCCACTTGTGATTTGGGGAGAAATGGGGGAGCTTGGCATGGGCTTGAGGGGGTACTCTCATCTGATCCTCCCAAAAGTTTTGGAAGATGAAGATCCAAGGCGAGGCAAGAATGAAACTCACATTCCTAATCAATATGGATATGATGATGCAATGCACGTATGTAAATATAACAAATTAAATTTTTAGAAGAAAACGAAATAGAAGAGATATTATGAAGAAAACAAAATGTTGAAATATTTCGGTTGTCTATTTACAGACCTCGAACTTCTAATTGAGAATATTTTGTTTAAATGCGTTTAGATTTACCAAACAAATTTTAGAGCATATAGTTAAAATATCTTAGTTGACATTCTTTCATCTTGTTTAAATTAAGAGTTCAATACTCATTAAGAGCAAATTATCCCTCTCATCCGCTTATATCTTTTTAATTATGGTAATAATAATCTATCAATAAAACTAAGATTCACATTTACTCTTTAAATTTAGACATAATATTAAAGTAGTCCTACATGTTTAATTGAATTGTCAATCGATCCTTATTCTTTGTTATCTACTTTAAACTTAAATATTTTAATTTTAGTCAAAATGACCCATTTTAGATAAAATCAACCAACGATCAACATTTGTTGCTCTCAAGACATTATATCACGTCAATAAAAAATAAAAATATACTAATTGTCAGGTCAACTGTGTCGCCAATTTGTGGTAAATAAAAAATGAGACAAAAATATTGGTAAGGAGATTTGAATATTTACTAAATAAATTTTATATATTTTAGTTTATAAATATATTTGTAATAATTTTGGTAAAATCAAAATATGTTAATTATAAAAGTATAAATAATTTTATAAAATTAATATATTTTTAATGATATTATAAATATTTTATAACATTTTAGAACTTGGATATAATTAATTTTTTTCATAAAATAAATGTAATTAATTTTTTTCACAATTTATCTCAAATATTATTATTTTTCGTCAATTATATAACTATCTATTTTGGCCTAGTGATTAGGTCTTGTCATTTTATTGCTTTATTTTTATTGACTAATAAAGTGATTATCTCATACTTTATTAAATTATTAGTCGACATGGGTTTATTTTAATACAGATAAATAAAATACGAATGATTAGTTATTGAACTAACATGAAAAAGAAAAGAAAGGCAAGATGTACGTACGCCAACCCCACCAATGTGCCCAGGATCCACCCAAACATCTTTGGACAGCAATCCCCCATCAAAAGTGACCAATAAACTCACGACCTTTTGTTTTGTTTTTGCCTTTTTCCCATTGGAAATATAGCTAAGATCGAGTTGTCTCTGTCCCTATACGGATGACAACTGACATGGCAAAACTTATATCCCCCAAAATGCACCACATAAATTAACACACCACAATGTCACGAATGAGTCGAGAGCTGGAGCGAGAGCAAGTGCATCAACTAATATCTACTATTTCATTACTTTTTTTCACTATTATTTTTTAATATATCAGAGAATTTTTTTTACTTTTCAACGATCATGAACACAAGTGTAATATTTCATCCGTCTCATTAATTTTATCTTTTAAATTTTTTAAACCTTTACTATGATTATTTTAAATATATTAAACAATTAAATTTTATAAAATATATATTTTAAAACTATTTGATTGGAGGTTTATAAAATATATTTTTTATATTTTTATTAATAATAATTTTTAAATAATGATGAGTTAAATTTTAAAAAAATTAACCTTAAAAAATTAATAAAGAACAAATTTAATGGGATAAATAGAGTATCATATTCTTAAAATATCCATGGAACAAAATATTTCTAAAGAAACTTAAACTCCATCGTGGGAACGTGAAGAGCCGGATATCCCTCACCAATTTTTTGTGGTGTTCCACTCATGTAACCTACTTCACTTGCGCCTTCTACTTCATTGCTCTCCACTCAACATGTATTTGATTGCAACAATTTTATACATGGATGGATATTGGATAAAGTGGTTGGTTGACATCCATGTCACCGACCTGATCCAGTTTATGTCGCGAGATGAGTGACTGCACAAGGCTTAAAAAAAGATAAGTCTCAAATGAGTTGAATTAAATGTTTATAGGGGAAAAACAAAATATTTTAGTTTAAAGAAAAAAAAATGACTTTAAAGAAGGTCATATAATGTATTTTTTTACTAAGATAAACATATCTTTTAAAAACACCTTATATATCTTTAAAATTATAAATTAAAGAATATTATTTTTAATAAACTGCATAGGGTTCATAAACCTTTGAACAGCCATGCTCACAATTTCTTGAAGGTTGGGAATGGAATTAGAATCTTAAATGAGAGAAAGACTGAGAATTTAATGATAAAGAGAAGCATATTGGGGAAATTGGAGCTTAAAAGAAAATTTGAGATTTGTTATACCAACCCAAGTAGCCAAGGCTTAAAGTTCACGAAGCCCAAATTCTAGCAATAAAGCAGCCCAAACCAGGCATCTTTCTGCTTTTCTTTCAACCCATCACATTAGTATCGACACCTAGAGATTGTCTTCCTATAACTAGGGATGCCTGACGAGTAAAAGTACGTGGATTTTGTACTGCATTCGTTCAAGTTGGGGTAGGGCACGAGTATGAGTTTGTGGGTAGTAACGAGTGTAGATGTCAAAATTTATACCCGTCGTGTTAGACCAAGCAAGTTGAAGAAGACTAAATTCTGGATGTTTCCAGGATTCTCCATCAGCTTCCAGGATTCTCCAGATCTCTCCAGTATGCTCCAGATTCATCTCAATTCTTCCAGGTTGTTCGTTTGTTATTTATTTTGTTGAGTCTGTAACGGATTCTGTTTTGGGCTATCAGTTGTGTATAAATAGGTAGTATTGGGCTAGCCCAAAGATTAAGGTTTTTTGGGTCATTATTCTGATTGTAATTGTAATATTCATTTTTTGGTTAAATGAATAAAACAAGTAGACCCGGTTATCTTTACCGTTTTTCCCTTTCACCCAAATCCCCAAATTACTAGGGTTACGTTCTTCCTCTTTCATATCTGCCGTAATAGTTCGTCGTTTCCTGTCAGTTACTCCGTTCAGGTGGCCGTTCGACATGGTATCAGAGCTACGGTGAAGGCTCCGTTCCGTTGTGCTGAGTGTCTCTTCTCCAGTGGCTTTCCTCCTTGGTGGTTTTCTATCGGCGGTTGTGTGAATCTCGTTTCTGGTTGAGTTCGAGCGATGGTGAATCTGGCGTCAGAAGATGCTTCAACGGCGGTGCGTCGTGGTGATGATTCCACGGCTCAGGTATTCTCAAACAAACGAGTCAACGTCTATCTTGACGATACAAATTTTTTGCTGTGGAAACAACAAGTAATCCTCACGATTCGAGGATTAGGGTTAGAGGAATTTCTCGACCTGGAAGTTCCTAAACCGGCGAAGTATACACAGAATACGGCCGGGGAACGAACTGTCAATCCCGCGTATGTGCAATTTGTCAAGCAAGATAGCTCGTTGGCGTCGTGGTTATTGTCCACCGTCGGTTCTGATGTCTTGCCGCAGCTCGTTGGTGCTGAAACGTCAGCCGAAATCTGGAATGTTGTCACCAGGTTGTATTCCAAGCTCTCCACTACGAAGGTGATGCACCTTCACTGCAAGCTTCGATCAATGAAGAAAGGCACAATGAGAATGCGTGATTACACAGTGAAGATTAAAGAAGTGTGTGATCTCTTGGCGTTGTCAGGAAACAACGTATCCGAAGTTGAGCATATTGCAACTATTTTGAACGGATTGCCGTCGGAATATGCTCCATTCATTGCTGTTATTACCGCAAGCAAGGAACCGTTTTCCCTTGAAGGAGTTGTCTCTGTCTTAGTGGATGCTGAGTCGCGTCTTGCTGACCCTGTTGAAGAACCGATTGGCATCAATTTGTCTCAGTTTCAAGCATCTGAGCATTTTCAGTCTTTGGAGTCTCCTGGTAGAAGCGGTTATGCTCGAGGTTCTCAGGAGCGTGGCAGAGGGTTTCGTTCCAGTTTCAATCGAGGTGGTCGATTCCGTGGTCGTGCTAGGCCACAGTGTCAGATCTGCGGGAAGATAGGTCATATGGTGGATACCTGCTGGTATCGTTTTGATGAGGGATTCAGGGGCGTTACTGCAGTTCAGCCCCCTCGGCAATCTGACACACCTCAGGCTAATGCCTGCCATTATCAACCAGATGCTTATGGTCAATTTTATGAACCATATATTGCTACCACCACTGACAGCTCTGGTCTAGCTGATGCTCAAGACTTGAAGGACGAGGTTGCCCAAGTGAATTCCCTGACGATTGCTGAAATGGATACAAATTCACTCAAATGGTTCCTTGATTCTGGTGCATCACACCACGTTACGAACTGTAAGTCCTTACTCCACTCTTCTTTCAATTATTCTGGATCTGGTCGTGTGCATTTGGGTGATGATACGGCTATTATGATCGAAAACATTGGATGCTCTTTTATACACACTGCTAGGAAGAGATTGAAAATTGATCATCTATTGCATGTACCTCGTATTTCTCGCAATCTGCTATCCGTATCTAAGTTTGCATATGATAATGCTGTGTATTTCGAGTTCCATCAAAATAAGTGTTATGTGAAGGATGAACTATCTGGTGAAGTCTTGCTTCAAGGGCATCAGGAGCAAGGACTCTATTGTTTGTCTCTGCCATCTGTGTCTGGTTCAATTTCTTCTTTTCATACTACTGTTAATAAGGGAGATTCTGCGTATTGGTTGTGGCACCAACGACTGGGGCATCCATCCCCTGAAGTTGTGCGTCTTGCCGTACATCAGTCTTTCAGTTCTGTTTCTTCAATGTTATGTGATGCTTGTCAGCAGGGTAAGGCACATGCTTTACCGTTTGTGCCTTCTAGTACAGTTTACTCCACTCCTTTTGAGTTAGTTGAGATAGATGTTTGGGGGCCTGCTCCGGTTGTTTCTGCTGGGTTTAGATACTACGTGTCGTTTGTTGATATGTGTAGTAGAAACTGTTGGACGTATCTTCTGCATAATAAAAGTGAAGTTAGCTCTGTGTTTGATTGCTTCATTATTCTTGTTAAAAATCAATATTCAACTAATGTTAAGGCTGTCCAAACTGATGGAGGGGGTGAGTTTCAATCCCTGGTTCCTAAATTAACTCAACTTGGTATACAGCATCGAGTAACGTGTCCTTACACGTCACAGCAAAATGGCGTGGTTGAACAAAAACATCGCCAAATAATTGAGACTGCTTTGTGTTTGCTTGCTCAAGCATCTGTTCCTCTTCGGTACTGGTCGTATGCAGTCCTTAGTGCTACTTATCTCATAAATAGGCTACCTACTAGAAATTTGGGGAATGTGTCACCTTTTGAAAAACTCTCTGGTCAACCACCAGATTATTCATTTCTTCGGGTATTTGGATGTGCCTGTTACCCTTATCTAAGACCCTACAATAGAAATAAACTCGATTTTAGGTCTCAAAGATGCATCTTTCTTGGTTATTCCCCAAAACATCACGGGTAACAGTGTCTTAGTGATCGAGGTAGAATCTATATCTCTCGACATGTAAAATTTGATGAATCTGTCTTTCCATTTAAAAACACTCCCACATTCTCTTCTTCTTTGCATTCTGGTACGAGAGTTAAGTCTTCTCCAATACCCATTATTTCTCCTTCAAACACTTCGGCTGCAACTCCTACTGCTGGTCATTCTTCACCAATTGCTCTTGTTCCTGAAGATTCTCCTTCAGTGGTTCATTCTCCTGTAACCAGAGTTTCTCCACAAACAGTTCCTTCTTCATCTGAGTCTGATATTCTACCTTCATCACATTGTGCTGACACACTGTTTCAGTCTCCTCCGTCTCATGATGTTCATCCCTCTAATGACTTGTTAGCCACTGATGCAACTGTTGATAATGAGAATGGTGATTTGGCTGCTTCTTCTATCTATGATGATTTGAATGGTGAGCTGTTGGTCGATGCACAAAACACTGCTGCTGGTCTTGTGGAAAATATTCCCTTAAGCAACAATGAGTCCTTAGATGATGAACCGGCTGTAGTGCCTTGTGTTAAAACAATAGCAAACACTCATCCCATGAAGACTCGAAGTAAGCTGGGGATATTTAAACCAAAGACTTACTTGATCAGCTGTGATGATGTGCCACGTACCATTTTTGAAGCCATGAATGATACAAACTGGAGAACTGCAGTAATGGATGAGTATTCTGCTTTATTAGCAAATGGAACTTGGGAATTGGTTGATGTTCCACCTGATCGAAAGATTATTGGCTGTAAATGGCTTTTTAAGATAAAGAGGAATGCAGATGGATCTATTAGTCGATACAAAGCACGGCTGGTTGCGAAAGGATACTCCCAAATTCCTGGCCATGACTTTCATGACACGTTTAGTCCGGTTGTGAAGTCCTTAACTATTAATGTGCTACTCTCTTTAGCAGTGACAAACAAGTGGGTTGTTTATCAAGTTGATATCAACAATGCCTTCCTAAAAGGCGATCTTCATGAAGAAGTGTTTATGATGCAACCTCCGGGTTTTGAACAAAAATCTTCAACTGGAAAAATACTTGTATGCAAGCTCATTAAAGCTCTATATGGGCTCAGACAAGCACCTAGAAGCTGGTTTTTGAAACTTAAAGACTTTCTGATCTCTTTGGGTTTTCGAAATTCTCTTGCTGACTCATCATTATTTGTTTACAAGACTGATATAGTGCTCACTTACATCATTGTGTACGTGGATGACATTTTAATCTCGGGTAATACTACTGATCACATCAATTTGGTGAAACAACAACTTCACATCAAATTCTCTTTGAAAGACCTTGGAGTTCTAGATTATTTCTTGGGTATGGAAGCTTCAATCTCTGATGCTGGTATTTTTCTCGGTTAGCAGAAATATATCAATGAATTATTACAAAGACTTCAGATGAGTGATGCAAAAGCAGTTGATACTCCAATGGCTGTGACTCCGAAGTTGCACAAAAATGATGGAGAATATTATACTGATGTTACAAAGTATCGCAGTACAGTTGGGGCCTTGCTATACATATGTCACACGCGTCCGGATATTTCGTTTGCCGTCAACAAAGTTGCTCAATACATGCAGCAACCAACACTTGTTCACTGGTCTGCTGTCAAAAGGATCCTACGCTATCTTTGTGGAACCATTAATTATGGCTTATGGATTACTGCACAACAAAGTCGATGTCCTGTTTTGGTAGCTTTCAGCGATGCAGATTGGGGCAGTGATGAGGATGACAGAAGATCAGTCTCTAGGTATTGTGTGTACTATGGCGAACATCTCTTATCCTGGAGTTCCAAAAAGCAAAGATCTGTTTCGCGTTCTACAGCTGAGGCTGAATATAGAAGCCTAGCAGATGCTACTTCCGAGGTTATGTAGGTACGCAACTTACTTCATGACATGCATACTCAATTGCCTGACTTACCAAAGGTTTGGTGCGATAACACAAGTACTATAGCTATGGCTGCGAATCCAGTTATGCATGCAAAGACTAAGCATGTGGATTTAGATCTACACATCGTACGAGAAAAGGTTCTCGGTCAGTTATTGCAAGTAGCATATGTTCCTGCTAAAAATCATGTTGCTGATCTTTTAACTAAACCGCTTCCGGTACAGCAGTTTGTTTCTTTTCGAGAAAGACTGAATGTTGTATCTTTGGAAAATTTGAGAGAAAACAAGAAGCGGGGTGAATGTTAGACCAAGCAAGTTGAAGAAGACTAAATTCTGGATGTTTCCAGGATTCTCCATCAGCTTCTAGGATTCTCCAGATCTCTCCATTATGCTCCAGATTCATCTCAATTCTTCCAGGTTGTTTGTTTGTTATTTATTTTGTTGAGTCTGTAACAGATTCTGTTTTGGGCTATCAGTTGTGTATAAATAGGTAGTATTGGGCTAGCCCAAAGATTAAGGTTTTTTGGGTCATTATTCTGATTGTAATTGTAATATTCATTTTTTGGTTAAATGAATAAAATAAGTAGACCCGGTTATCTTTACCGTTTTTCCCTTTCACCAAAATCCCCAAATTACTAGGGTTACGTTCTTCCTCTTTCATATCTGCCGTAATAGTTCGTCGTTTCCTGTCAATTACTCCGTTCAGGTGGCCGTTCGACACGTCGTGGGTAATGGATATGTGACGGATTGAGACCTTACTCATCTCATATCTACTCGTCTCGTATCTGACCGCTCATTGTCCATAGTTGCTTTTTGTCTTTTGTGAAAATAACCAAATCTGGTTGTCTTCATCATTTTGTCTTTTGTACTGGTAGTTTATTTTGTATAAACTGAGGTGAAATAACTTGTCACATCCCAATGAACTCACCTGAATGCTTATGTATTTTACAGGGGAAAGGTTGCTGAAGGTATCGATTTTGATCGACATTATAGTAGACTAGTAATAATGTTTGACGTTCCTTTCCAGTATACATTGAGCAAGTGAGTTTCGTCCGATAATTTATTTACCTTTCTGGTTTCTGTTTTTCCTTTCGCAATTGTAACCATATGCGATCAACAGGTACAATAGTTTTTGTAGTAATGAATTTATCACATGTTTTAAATTTTCTTTGCCTGCGTATCAATAATCTTGCGATTCCTTCCAGAATTTTGCTGGCAATGTTGGACTGGAGTACTTACGAGACACCTTCCAGATAAAGGAAGGAGATTTTCTTACTTTTGCTGCATTGGTATGATTTTACTTCAGTGGCGGATGGGGGTAATGCACCACCTAGAATTGTAAAATACCCTGTATAAGACCCTTAGAATAAGCTCGCCGTACCATAGTGGCAAGTTTTAAAAAAATATATTTTTTTATTCAAACTCGCCATATCACCCAGGCGAGTTTCACTTTTTTCTCCAAAATTTATAATCCTATTTTAATCTTAATCTGGAGGTTAAAGGAATACTAAACCAAACTCGCCACATGAGTATGGCAAGTTTCGAATGGGTTAACGACCGTCCAACGTCGCAGCTAAACGCTGTAACTTGAGATCTGAAACTTGCCGTATATGTACTACGAGTTAGGTAAAGTTTTAGAGTTATTTAACGTAAAGAGGGCTGGTTTAGAATTTTTGTTCGATTTGGGTTTAGGGTATTATTAACATGTACGTTAATGGTAGTCAATGTTGTTAGGATAATGTGGTAAATTTAATCCCCCTACTGTAACGAGCTGAAAAAGATAATTATATGACGATTTGTATCGAACAACGTTTTACACAAATAAAAGAGTGTAAACTACAGCGTTGCACATACTTAGAACATCAGACGAAAAACCAACACATAAAACATTATTTTACGGTGATTTGAGCAGTGGAAGGTTAATCGAATTTTGGCTCAGTATCATCGTAGTCAGTTGAGACGTCTGAAGTTAAGTTAAGTTCTTCGACCATCTGTTATTTCTGTTGTCTGCGCCTGTACATAAAAGCTGCAACGCATCAGCAGCTGCATCAACATCTGGTGAAGATGGAGCACGTTTAGTGGTCGCTGCGAGTGTGGACGGAGCAGCTTCTCTGGGCGCAGATGTACTACCTTTGCCAACGTCGACCTCATCGAACTTAACATTTAAGTGGATGTATTTAGCACTTGTAGAATTGAGTTGGTCATACATTTTGCGTAAGTCGCTTTCATTGGTAAGCCTCACAATGTAGTGCGTTTCAGATGTTGTCGATGTTGAGATTTTACATTCCATGTAAAAAATTTACTTGCATGTTCGTTTACTAACCTCGTTTGATATTAACAACAAGTAAAATGTTGAGATTTCATTGGTAAGCCTCACAATGTATTGCTGGTGATTGTTGAGTCGCAATAGGTTCCAAGAAAATAAAACTTTGTGAAAAACTTAGCCATGAGGGGAGCAAAATGTTGGATGTTTTGGTGAAATAAACACAATTGGAGCGTGAGTTTTATAGTAAAGGAAAAGCACGCGAAACTTGTCAAGTATTAGAGACGAGTTTCAGAATAGATCATATTTAATTTTATTGCAGAAGAATTAGCACCGCATGCGTAAAATAGAAAATATAACCGCTGTGAAAAACATAAATTCCAAACGTAGAAACAGTGAAATTTAGAAACATTATACAAAATTCGGAGGTTACAATTATTTCAACGCTGTCACAGTTTGATGTTAGATTATTTCGGACACCCATGTCCGTAAATACACCGTTATGTCATGTTTGGTAAGCTCATAAATTTGAAGGTTACAATTATTTCAACGCCGTCACGGTTTGATGTTAGATTATTTCGGACACCCATGTCCGTAAATGCGCCGCTATGTCATGTTTGGTAAACTCATAAATTCCAAATGAATCAAGACCATGGATTTTAATTCATTACACAAAGTTCTCCTTACAACATGAAGTTTCAAAATACCTTTCTAAAAAAAGGAATAGCGATACATCATGGTGCAAGAAGAACATCGTGTAACTAGTCCGAACCCATGATGCGTAAAATATTCTTGGTTTGTTTAGAATTGATCGAAAAATAAGCTTATCTCCTCGGAATGACGTTGCTCCAATTAGGCACCCACATGGTCAATTTGACAAGAAAAAAATAAAGGTTAAAAACTTGGTATTTATAGGTATTTTAACGAATCTTTTACCTGCAAAGCATGCAGAGGGGGTGTGGAATGTCCACGAATTTTATATTTCGTACACATTCTTGCCCTTGTTATTGCTGTTCTTAAGCTCATTTAGGCATATTTCGGTGCATTGCATGCATAATAACAATATTTTCTCTTTTACCATGCTTTCATTGAATATTTTATCTTTTATTAAGAAAAGATATTGTTTTAGTTTAGTTTTTATTTTCAGGTGTTGTAGCTGTGTAGAGGAGCAGAGGACAAGAGAGTATAGGAAAGCTGGGAACAAAAGGAGCTATACTAAAGCAGTTCCAGGTGCCGCTGAGGCGCCACCGCAGCAGCAATGCCGCCATGTGCCGCCCAGGCAAGAGTTACACCGACTTAGTCAAGATGGGTTGCGATTGAAAAAGAGCAATTCCCTGAGCCTAATGAGCCCAGTCTTGCAATTTTCTAAAGCCTGTAGTGGCCGGTAAAGCTGATTCAAGATTGATAAGTAAGAGTACTTATCTTTAATTGCTGAAGAAGGCAACGTCCAAAGAGTCCACATTCAAGTAAAAAAGGAGTCAACATTTAATGTAAAGTTACTTTAAGAACTTCTACTCCAATGAGGACTCAAATTTAGGCCATGAGCCCTATATATACCCATGTATGTGAGGGTATAAGAGCATGGAGGGATGCACGGATGCATAGATGCGTAATGGAGAGGTAGATAGATAGATTGGAGGTGTTGGAGGTCACGACCCAACTCTTAGGGTTTAGGTTTTTGTATGTAAATTAGTTGTGAGAAACGATTGTAATAGTTTAATTGTGTTTTCAATAAAATATTACAAGTTTTCTTAATTCATGTTCTTCAGTTCTTCAATTAGTTCCAAAAGTCCAGTTGAAGAAATCCATTTGTCGGGCACGAAAGTGTAAGGCTCACGAAAGGATTAAGCACAATCTCATCATGGCGAGGTGTTGACTAATTCGGCTTAGACATAAGTGCGAGTTTAAGTGGCTAAAAGGAGCAACCAAATGTCGACTGCCTGTGTTAGGTTTATGCTGAGATTGCTAGGTATTGCCTACATCACGTGGTGATAGAATCCTTGCCTAGACATAGGAAGGATCACTTAAGAATTGCTCTGCCGAACTTGGAGTATCTGCCAGACTTGCCGCCAAGACTTATTTCCATTCCACCTGCCGAGATAGCGAAAGTTGCAGGGGCATAGACTTGCTGCGGCTACGTGACAGGGTCGTAGCTGCCGTCCATTACCGGCCGAGGCAGCAAATCATGGCAGCACAACACACTTAGGCTTTACAATGTAGTTGCACACTACTTAACTACAATTACCTTACCCAATCTATCGACCTTATCTCTCCCTATCAACCCTACCATCACTATCTTTATTTTTATTTGTGTTTTTATATTTCCACAACTAGAGATTTAATTGTGTATTTACTAAATCCTTGTGCAGGAAACCATTCATAGAAGCTGCTCCAATCCCTGTGGGAGACGATATCTTTTATACTATAACTTGACAAGAGTGTTCACTTGCGCTCATAATCAGAGAACACTCAAACGCTCTACAAGTTTTTGGCGTCGTTGTCGGGGATTGGTAACAACAACTGCGTTTGAATTTTTTCACTTCTACTAGGGGTCAGTGTTCGATCGAGTCAAAAAAATTTGAGTTATTTGAGTTGACGAGTCATATTTTACAACTCAAACTTTGTTGGGTTTGTAGCAAGCTCGAATTGATCACCGAAACCGTCAAGGAGAGTTGTAAATGTTTGGTGGTTGAATTGGCTAAAATCGAAATAAAGGTAGACAAGTGACATAATGATTTTAGAGTGGTTCGGCATTCTAACAAGCACCTACATCCACTACCTTAGCACACCACTAAGGATTTCCCAATTCATTCAACAATGAATTCGTCCCCTTTTCCCAATTTAGGAGGAAACCGTTACAACCCTATCTTTTGGACTTGGCTAAGATAGAACCACTCTAGTTTTTGTCTAAGGCTAAACTAGAACCTCTCCTTTTACAAGGGATTTGTTTGGTAAACTTTAATATCTCACAAGGTGGGTGTTTACACAAATTTAAGCTCACAAGAGTACAAGGATTTACAATAAAGCTCACTCTCTAAAGACTATGTACAAGAGAATAGTAAAATAAGGATTTATACTCTAATTCTCTTGACCATATTGCTTGGATGTTGTCTCTAACATTCTTCAAGTGTTCCGGCCTTCAATTTATAGTCTCAATTGAGTTTGTGGCCGTTACTAGCCGTTGGGGATGTTTTGGAGCCGTTGGGGTCTTCATTTCCCACATTAATTGTAGTTTTGCAGCCTACCGTATCGGTACACGTGGAGGCGTATCGGTATGCCCCTTCTACAGAACTAGTCGTTGGGCTCTTTGTCAGCCTATTCTTATCGATACTCTTGAGGGCATATCAGTACGATATGTCATTTAAAAGACCGTTGGGAAATATCCGTTGGGGTTGTTAAAACAGGGTTCGGTACGTCTAATATGCGTATCGAAACGACCCATATCCGTATCGATATGGTCTCACCCGTATTGGTATGAGTTTTGGCAGATTCAAAACTTGGGCAAAAGGATATCGATACAGGGTATACCGTATCGGTACGGGCTAGTTGGAAATCCAGTTTTGACTACTTTAAAGCATTTAAAACTTTGCCAAAAACCTTTTAAAAAGCCTCAAACTTATTTTCAAGTTGCTTGGACTTAAAGACATGTTTTAAATTCTTTTCAAATAGGTCCAAAACAAATTTTAATTATTGTATCAAAACATTAGTTCTAGAATCTCCCCATTTCTGATATAATAAAACCAACTTGAAAAATTGTTTGAGATTTCTCCCCCTTTTTGAAATAAATTTTGAATAAGATAATTAAGATTTAAAATCAATTAAAGCTCCCCCGTATTCATTTAAAAATTCAATTTTTCAAACCATTTCTCCCCCTTTTTGTTATATCAAAAAGAATTTAAAACACTTTTAAGCTCAAAATAACAATAGAGGTTTAAATTTTGAAAAAAAAATTAAAAATGTTTGGTTTTAAAAGTATGCTTCTCCTTCGAAGAGTGGAGGACACGAGATAGAGCGGCCTTCTTCAAATCTTGCCATTTTCTTGAACGGTGGACTTCGAGCAAATGATCGTTACTCCTGGATGTTAGTCCTTCGATGGAGACGAGGCTCCGATACAATTTTTTGGGTTTGTAGCACGCTCAAATCGATCACCGAAACCGTCAAGGAGGGTTGTAAATGTTTGGTGGTTGAATTGGCTAAAATCGAAATAAAGGTAGACAAGTGACACAATGATTTTAGACTGGTTCAGCCATCTAACAAGCACCTACATCCACTACCTTAGCACACCACTAAGGATTTCCCAATTTATTCAACAATGAATTCGACCCCTTTTCCCGTTTAGGAGGAAACCGTTACAACCCTATCTTTTGGACTTGGCTAAGATAGAACCACTCTAGTTTTTGTCTAAGGCTAAACTAGAACCTCTCCTTTTACAAGGGATTTGTTTGGTAAACTTTAATACCTCACAAGGTGGGTGTTTACACAAATTTAAGCTTAAGAGAGTACAGGGATTTACAATAAAGCTCACTCTCTAAAGACTATGTACAAGAGAATAGTAAAATAAGGATTTATACTCTAATTCTCTTGGCCATATTGTTTGGATGTTGTCTCTAACATTCTTCAAGTGTTCCATCCTTCAATTTATAGTCTCAATTGAGTTTGTGACCGTTACTAGCCGTTGGGGATGTTTTGGAGCCGTTGGGGTCTTCATTTCCCACATTAATTGCAGTTCTACAGCCTATCGTATCGGTACACCCTTCTCCAGAACTAGCCGTTGGGCTCTTTGTCAGCCTATGCGTATCGATACGCTTGAGGGCGTATCGGTATGATATGTCATTTAAAAGATCGTTGGGAAATAGCCGTTGGGGTTGTTAAAATAGAGAGCGGTACGCCTAATATGCGTATCGAAACGACCCCTATCCGTATCGATACGGTCTCACCCAAATCGGTACGAGTTTTGGCAAATTCAAAACTTGGGCAAAAGGGAATCGGTACGTGGTATACCGTATCGGTACGGGCTAGTTGAAACTCCAGTTTTGACTACTTTAAAGCATTTAAAACTTTGCCAAAAACCTTTTAAAAAGCCTCAAACTTACTTTCAAGTTGCTTTGACTTAAAGACATGTTTTAAATTCTTTTCAAATAGGTCCAAAACATTTTTCAATTATTATATCAAAACATTAGTTCTACAAACTTTATTTGAAAATTTTTCGATTCGAGTCGAGTTTTTGAGTTCTTATAAAAATTTAATTGTAATTATTTCTCATGTTATAGTACGTTTTGATTCCAATTTAAACGGCTTTCTCTAATCATATATATATATATATATCTTCATATTTTTTTATATGTGGCAATGTTTTTTCATATTTTTATATATCGGTATGTATATATCATTAAAAATTGAGGGACTCGTCTTGAACTTCAAAATAAATTTACTAATTACTAAAAATTTCGAGTTATTCGAATTTCCATTTTAGAACTCAAACTTTATTTGAAATTTTTACGAGTCGAGTGTATGAAATTTCGAGTCGAGTCAAGACGAGTCGAGTATTTTCGCCTTGAGTCGAGTCGACTTATTCTGTTTTTTCAAGTCAAGTCGAGTTTTGCTCACCCCTAACTTCTACTTTAGTTTTTGCACATTAAATTTCTATTTATTATATATATATATATATATATATATATATATAATATTATGCCTCTTTTTTTGGTGTTTGTCCCGCCAGGGCATAAAAGACGGCATCCAACATCCACCTGAGAAGGGGAAGGACATGCTCAGACGAAAAGCTAAAAGCTGAACCCTCAAGAAGTGGTTATGTTTGGGAAAAGCACAACCCAACATAACCTGATTTTTATTTTTATTTTTTATGCATTAGGATTAGATTTAACTTTCAGTTATTTTTAGTTAATTTTTATTTCAGGTTAGGAATGAAGGCCAGACCTAGAAGGATGAAAGAATAAAGGAGAAGCCCAATCCAGCGGCCAAGGCAGCCCAAGGCAGATGAGCATGACGGCTAGCCGCAACGGCTATATTTGCAACAACTAGCGGAACAGATATCTCAGCGTAACAACTAGAAGCGCGGAAATCGCGCCGCAATCATTGCCGCCCGTTTGCAACGTGCCCGCCAAGGCAACAGAGAGAAGCGACTATATAAAGCCAACTACTCTCCCCCCGTTCTTCACTTTGCTCCCTCCTTTACTCTCAATTCTTCTTTTCAATCGTTGCTTTCAATATTTCACTCACTTTACTTTCTTGCATTTTTTTCTTTCTTTAGGAAAACACAACCTATCTCACAGTTATGGCCACATCAAAACAAATTGCATGCACCTCCAAGCCAACCTTTCAGAGGTTCTTAAACCCTACTGTCGCGGCAACTTACAAGCAGCACTTCACAGAGCGGCAACTCTGGGAGGAAATAAGGTTCCAATACACCGGACCAGATAGGAATTTTGGCCTCAAACCCACCATATTCGAAAGGGTACACAACTTGGGTTGGGACATTTTCTCACGACAGCCAGAAGGGATAAACAACAATCAGGTGCGAGAACTCTATGCCCACAAGCCTACGCCAGGGAATCCTTTTGTTTATGTCTGCGGCGAAGGATTCAAGTTCACAACGGAAACCATCAACAACTTCTACAACATAGAAATCAGAGGAAATCCGCATGAAGAATGGAAGTCCTACTTAACAATGACTGATGACGAAAAGATCAAGAAAGACACCTACTGGCCCAACACCAAATGGCTAACCGGCAAAAACAATGGTTCATTCAACTGCCGCGATCTGTTGTCGGAGGCCGTTCTCTAGAGAAACTTCGTCCAACGCCATCTGATGCCCACCTCGCACGGATCAACAGTCAACATGCAACGACTGGCCCTTATCCACATCATTATGAAGGGGCGGCCAATCAACGTTGGCGAAGTAATTCTAGAGAAGATCTATGCCCACGCAGACAAGCCCAATGCCAAGGGACCTCTCGTCTTCCCTGCACTCATCACAGGCCTATGCGCCAACTTCCGCGTGCCGCCGCATCCCAAGGATACAATAATTCCTGCCAAGGAAGGGTGGACAAGAAAGGCGCGCCTCCAGATGATGCAGGAGGTAGAGTCGTAATCACCGTCAACTGCCCAGCCACCGTCCCAACCTGCCGCAGCAGGCAGTACTGATGCTACCCTCCCCTCCGCCGTAGTCCCCCTGTTGCGCAGCCTTGTGGAGAGCTGCCAGAGGATCGAGCACAAACATGTGATCTTCACCAAATATATTGCGGAGGTGCAAGAGGCCTTTGTGGCCTACTTGCTTGACAAATACCATGACAGTGGCCCACAGTTGTCCGCATTCCCATCGGAGTTAGCAGCGTCCAAACAGACCCAGATCACACCTAGACCGGCTGCTACTCCAGCTGCCGCTGGCAACAAGGGGCCGCACATCTGCCCTAAAAGAAGGACCTCACCCACTCTCATCCAGCCGTACGAACTCACCTCCTCATCAGAGTCAAAGAAAGAGGAGGAGACGACCGCCGCCTCCCAGCAGCAAAGAAGGCAACTGTCAAATAAGCCGAGGACTCAAACATGGAGATATCTGACTCCTTCGATGATGATCCAGCCGAGGCAGTAAGGAAGAGAAAGCGACCAGCCGCATCAACCGAGCCTCAAGGTGGAGGGTCTGAACCTGAGCCAGAAGCACCAGCAAAATGACCAACACCCAACCGAATCCAGCCGCCGCATGGCACGAAGAAGAGCCCTGCCGCCAGACCTTTGCCACACGCCGCCTAGTTCTGCCCGCCTCCTCCGACGCAGCAGCAACAGAGGCGAAATCCCCTAGTCTATAGCACCTTTTCTTTTTCTTTTATTTATTTTTATGTTTTCTTTTATTTTATCTAATTTTCTTTTTATGTTTTATTTTGTTTTTTGTAAGGCATTGAGGACAATGCCAACCTTGAGTTTGGGAGGGGGGGGGGGAGAATAGTCCTCTTTGTTTTAGGTTCATTTAGTAGCATATAAGAGCATGTGTAAATTCTGCCCTAAACACTTAATAAAGTAGAAACTCTTAGTTTAAAAACTTGTGCCTATGATAGTTAGCCGACTACATATATTCACACCATACTTAATTTTTTTTAACTTAACTATGGGAAGAAACATGAAAAACACTTAGAAAATTTTTCTTTTTGCCAAATTATTTTTACACTATCTGATAAATGCTGAATTTTGCTTGAGTTCTAAGTTTAACACTGCCTGCTTTACTTAATAAAAATATCTTAAATGAATACAGGTTTGCCGCCACGGCAACACAGGGCAACATCACAAAAATGATGAAAACCCTAGAGGTGCCTGAAACAGGATCTAGGCAGGATGTTCAAATACCCTAGAGGTGCCCGAAACAGGCTCTAGGAAGGATCACGAGCAAGGACACTCCACTGCTATCAAAGTCCATGTATCTAAACCAAGTGACGAACAAATTAGCAAGAGTGAATGAAAGCGTTCACGAGATGACTCTATTCGAAGGGTTCGGAGTTTCGTAGAGTGCACCTATCTTAGCTTCAAACATAGAATAGTTGTGATGAGCTGAAGCCCTTAAAGCCATGATCAGAAAAAGAGGAAGGAAATGCCTAACTGTGCTGCCAAGGCAGCAACTTGTACCCTTTTTAGTAATTTAATTATGTTTAACATTCATTGTTAACTTAGTATACTCAACATGTTTAGCATGGACACATACCTGCACACACTGCACTGGCACTAAGAAAATTAAAATCTAAGTTATTTCATGCCATTCTCTATCACTAACATTAAATAGGTGTCACGGCCTTGAGGTAAGAAATCAAGTTAAAGGCTAACTTTATGCAAATTTGTGCAAGAGGCAGGTTTACTAGTTAGGTTGCATTGCTTGAGGACAAGCAATAGTTCGAGTTTGGGGGTGTTTAGAGTGTCTACGAGTTCTATATTTTGTACACATTCCTGCTCTTATTATTGCTATTCTTAAGCTCATTTAGGCATATTTAGGTGCATTGCATGCATAATAACAATATTTTCTCTTTTACCATGCTTTCATTGAATATTTTATGCTTTATTAAGAAAATATATTATTTTAGTTTAGTTTTTATTTTCAGGTGCTTTAGCTGTGTAGAGGAGTAGAGGACAGGAGAGGATAGGAAAGCTGGGAACAAAAGAAGCTATACTGAAGCAGTTCCAGGTGCCGCTAAGGACGCCACCGTAGCATCAATATCGCCATGTGCTACCCAGGCAGGAGTTACACCGACGTAGTCAAGATGGGTTGCGGTTGAAAGAGGGCAATTCCCTGATCCCAATGAGCCCAGTCTTGAAATTTTCTGAAGCCTGTAGCGGCCGGTAGAGCTGATCCAAGATTGATAAGTAAGATTACTTATCTTTACTTGCTGAAGAAGGCAACGTCCAAAGAGTCCATATTCAAGTAAAAAAGGAGTAAGCATTTAATGTAAAGTTACTTTAAGAACTTCTACTCCGAGGAGGACTCAAATTTAGGCCATGAGCCCTATATATACCCATGTATGTGAGGGTATAAGGGCATGGAGGGATGCACAGATGCGTAGCGGAGAGATAGATAGATAGATTGGAGGTGTTGGAGGTGTAATCACCTATTTTGTCCGGGGTGTTAAACCCGTTTTCTTTTCTTCTTAGTAATGGGCTTTGATACTTTTTTACATTATATATATGTTGTGATAAAAATTAAAAACTAAAGAAAGAAAAAAAGGAAAAAACAACAAAAAATAGTATATTAATGTTATATATCTATTTATGTCGTTACTATATTTATATATCATATTATTTACTATTATTATCATCATTATTACTTACTATCTATTATATTATTATTACCATTATATTTATTACCGTTATTATCACTATTACTAGTATTATATTAACACTACTATCATATATTATGTTATTATTATTATTATTATATTATTATGTTATTATATTATTATCGCTATTATACTATTATGCTGTTATCGTATATGATCTATTATATTATTATTATAACCGTTATTATTAGTATTATCTTATTATCTATTATATTATTAACGTTACTATTAGTACTATATTTATTAATATTAATATTAATATTGAAATAAGTTTGGAAAAATTAATATATGTAAACAAGCCCAATCTATATTAAATAATGCAAGCCCAATTTATAATTATGAAGTCCATTTACAATTAGTTAGAAATCAAAAAAATACACGGCCCGTTTGGCCCAAAGATTTAATGGCCTTAATCTAAAAAAACCCTAATGGTCTCATTGTGTTTGTGCAGCCGGCTACCAGTCGTCAGATCTAATCAAGATCTGACGGTCCATATGGCCCCTTAGCAGAAAACCCTAGAAGCCTCTCCCGAGCCCTAGCGCCGCAACATATCCACTGTTGGATCGAGATCATGATGGAACGACCAAGATTGGCGCCCCCAAGCGCGTGTGATCCACGCACGACTCTCTAGTGCCCAGACGCGCGCGTGCAATCCACCGCGTGCCCCTTCAGCTTCCTTACAGCCGTCTAGATCGTCCCGAGCCTCTCCGAATCCCAGCGTCAACCGTCCACTTCCTCTGGTCCCCTCTCCTCACGGCTCACATGCACACAAAAACAAAAGCAAATTTCAGAGGACTTAAAAATTTGTTTTCACATTTTCAATTTCGTCCTTAGGTTCTTTAGTTGTATCAAAATTAAAATATCGGTTTCACAATCTCCCCCTTTTGATATAACAAAACCAAAGTTAGAATTTTTAAGAGTTTTGAAAATTTTGAATGCATTCTAACTCCCCTTCAATTTAAGATGGGTTTTTAAAGTTTTAAAATGATTCAAGGATTTAAATTCAAGTTTTAAAACTTAAAAACACTTTAAACATTTAAAACGAATTTTGGCTCTTAGATTACTTCTCCCCTGTTGAGTGTGTAAAAGTTCTATTATTTACACCCTTTTTAACCCATATTTCTGCTGCATTCAAGCATCATTGCATTGCATTTAGGTTAGTTTTCAATAAAACATCACAATTATATAAAAGGCACGGATTCTACTAAAAGAAGGTATATTTTGCAGGTAGCTGTCATGGTTGACGATGAAGGCAGGCGCAGGGCAGATAAGCAGGAGAGCTGAACTGGACAAGCAGCTGAAGAAGACGAACCTGTCATGGACCTGTCGTGACAGCATGGTGACAGCAGATTATTGAAAAGGAAAAGCGAAGTGGACATCGATAGATAGAGAAAAATCTGCTCGTCTGTCGTGTGGAAGCCAAATAATTTTCCAAGCCCCGGATCAAAAGATATGTCAAGCCAAAGCTCAAGGAAAGGAATTCCCACAAAATAGGGATGCGGCTGAAAAGTAGGATACTTTAGAGATTTAGTCTTTATTAGAATCTTACTTTTAATTAAAGTTGTAATCCTTGTTACCTTAGATAACTTGAGCCCAAAGCTTATATAAAGGGCATAGATTAAACCTAGGGCATAACCGATTACCCCATAACCGAAACCAAACCCCTGCCATCCACCCGTCACCGACATGTTCTAAATTCCTCCTAGGGTTACGGGTTGTTTTGTAAAGTAGTTGCAAGGGTTGCTTTGTTTTAGGATTTTTCAATTTCAATAAAATAAACTTCAAGTTCTTTTATCTTGGTTTTAATATCTTGCAAGAGCATCGGGAGAGCATTGTGAGGTTATCTATTTACTTAGCATCGAGAGAGTTAAGTATACGAAAGAGATAAAAGCGCGTTCTCTAGTTTATAGTTGAACCATCTCGTGCTTAGGGATAAGGTGAGGTTAAGTGGCTAAGGAAGAATTCATACACATCGGTGTTCATCCTTCGATTCACGCCGGGAGGTATCATCAAAGCCGTGTTCATCGACAGACTTGTGCCTAGGGATAGGGCAAGGCAGATCTGGGATTCTTGCCAAGCTTGAAGTACGGAGTTGGTGTCTGCTGCCGCGACTGCCAACGGACAGACGTCGCGACAGGTGCTGTCAGCGACGGGAGCGACGACAGAACTGGAGATCCTAAGCAATTCAATACCTGCACTACCGAGCAATTCAATACCGGCCCATTCTCTCTATCTTGATAATTCAATCTTTTTATTTACGTTTTTACTTTATTATTCGTGACAACTTTCTAAAATATTTCCTTTACTTCGTGCAGTAAATCAAGGTGAAGTCATTAGCCCAATCCCTGTGGAGACGATATCCGATACTTCGTATCACTTTACTACTTGCGTCGTGTACACTTGCACTACCATTGCGATAGACTATTTTACACGCAACAAGTTTTTGGCGCCGTTGCCGGGGATTGGCAACATAACTACATCTTTCTTTTATTGCACTTTTTGTTTTTATTTTTATTTTTACTTTCGTTTTTAGTTTTTCTTTAATTTTTATTTTGTGTTTTCAACTCTTGCTTTTCACAAGGTTCTCTTGTTTATGCGCAGATCGAAAAGAGGCGAAGATCTTGAGTATAAGTTAGATCCGGAAATCGAACGATCATTCAATCTCAAGAAACAGATTCGTCATCTTTTAGACAGGAACGAATACCTTGAAGAACAGCTAGAGCAGATGGCCCGTAACCAGCCTGCTGGAGGAGACATACCGCCTGTCGGCGACCCGCCTGGGGCAGATGGACGACGGTCATGTCATGACTACATGCTGAATGACCATGTAGAGCTGGAGACCACGCTGCCGGATATTGATGTTGACAACTTCGAGCTTAAGCCTGTCATGTTTAGTATGATCAACAACGCCGGGCAGTTTAGTGGTTCTGCGACAGAAGATGCTAGAGAGCATCTCAAAACGTTCCAGGAGATCTGTGGTTCGTTTAGGCTACCAGGAGTTAGTCCGGAGATACTGAGGCTTCGGTTATTCCCCCATTCATTGAGGGACAGAGCTAAAACTTGGTGGAATAAACTTACACCGGGTTCTATTATGACTTGGGCAGATCTAACTCGTGAATTTTTATCTCGTTTTAATCCTTCACATTTATCTGAGCGATTACGTAACGAAATTGCTACTTTTCAACAGGAAGATGACGAGCCGATGCACGAGGCCTGGGACAGATTTACTACTCTTCTTCGGAACTGCCCAATGCATGGATTCCCCGTCTTGAATCATGTAACTAAGTTTTATAATGCTGCTAACTTACAAACTCGCATTCGCATTGATTCTGCAGCAAATGGACTATTATTGGATAAAGATTCGGACGAGGCATTGCAAGTTCTGAAAAATCTAGCCAAGAATGAGGAGCAGTTCCCGACAGTTAGAAAAGGGAGTAAACGGGTACTTGCTGTCAAGGACTATGAGGCCGACAGCACTATGAAATCTCAGGTAGCATTCCTTACTAAAGCAATGAAACACTTATTGAGTGAAGAGGACTTACGAGGATTTGCTGTCGAGGAAATTTGTGCTACTTGTGAAGGAAATCATAGTAGTGAAGAGTGCCCTATAAATATAGAAGAGGGAAAATATGTTGGAAATTACAAGCCAAACTACAATTCCAACAACTACAACCCTAATTGGAGGAAGGATCCCAAATTTTCCTGGAGTAACCCTAACAATGCCCTGAATCCGCAAGCATATAATCAGAATCAGGGGGGTCCTAGATTGTTGACGCGACAGCAGCTGCAGCCGCAGAACCTGCCGCCTCAGCAACAACAACAGCCACCACCTGCCACGAGTAGTGTATTGGAGCAGACTCTGGCCACCTTTATGTCTCAGACTGGCACGTATATGGATAATATTAATCAGTTTGTCAAGAAGACGGAAAATTTTATGGATGAAACTAAGATGAGAATGACAAACCATGAGGCCACCTTGAAATCTCTAGAGACACAAATGGGTCAGGTGTCGCAGCATATTAAACCAAGGCAGAATGGAGGTTTCCCTAGCAATACTGAAAATGCTAGACCGCCCCCACATGAGCAATGTAAGGCAATTACTACTAGGAGTGGGAAGAAGTTAACAGGGCCGGAAAAAGAAGTTGAAACAGAAAAGGACCCTGCTTTGAACAAACCTGCCGAGGAAGCTGTCCCGACAGGTGACAAACAGACTGCTGCCGATGAGCCTGTCACGACAGCAGAAGCGACAGAGGAGAAAAAGGAAGATTATCGCCCTCAGATTCGCATGCAGTGGGAAGGACGCATTGCTGATTATCGTCCCCCACCACCCTTCCCTCAACGGATACAACAAGCTAAGCATGAATCTCAACTCAAAAAAATTTATGATATTTTCAAACAGGTTCATATTAATATTCCGTTGTTAGATGTTGTTAGGGAGATGCCCGGTTATGCTAAATTTCTCAAGGATGTCATGTCTAAAAAATCTAAACTTGGGGAATTTGAAACGGTAAGGATGCAAGAAGGTTGCATGAGTATTCTTCATCGGCAACCACCCCAGAAAAAGAAGGATCCGGGGAGCTTCCTCATACCTTGCGTAATCGGCGATAAATTTGTGGGTAAGGCACTTTGTGATCTTGGTGCTAGTGTTAATCTAATGCCCAAATCTGTTTTTCAGAAACTAGGTATTGGCAAGGCGCGACCCACGACAGTTACCCTACAGCTAGCCGACCGCTCTTACGTTCACCCCGAGGGAAAAATTGAAGATATTTTGGTAAGAGTGGATAAACTTATTTTTCCTGCTGACTTTCTTATTCTAGATTGTGAGGCAGATGAGAACGCACCAGTCATCCTAGGGCGACCCTTCTTAGCCACGGGAAGATCATTGATTGATGTGGAGAAAGGAGAACTCACCATGCGCGTGAACGATCAAGAAATTAAGTTGAATGTTCTCCAAGCAATGAAACATGCCGATGTGGACGAGGAATGCAAGGCCATCATTGAGGTGACCTTTGATCAACCCTGCATCAGGTCGGGCTGCCGAGATATAAAATTTGGTCACTGCTGCGACAGCCATCTACAAGCCTGTCACGACAGTGACGACGACAGCACCGACGACAACGACTCCTCTGAACCCGATACATCTGATACTGCAGATCATGAGGAGGTAAACTGGTTAGACCATCGTCCAGGTAAGTTATTCGAACCCTTGAATTACACTTCGGATAACCATTTAATCCAAAAGCCCTCTACTGTTGAACCACCTGTCTTAGAACTTAAGCCCCTGCCAGGGCAGCTTAAATATGCTTATCTTGGTTGTGATGACACACTGCCTGTAATCATCTCTGCTAAGCTGCCGCAGGAACAGGAACGACAGCTGATCGACATGTTGAGGCAGCATAAAAGGGCGATAGGATGGACGATAGCAGACATACAGGGCATTAGTCCGGCAATCTGTATGCACAAAATCCTCCTAGAGGAAGATCATAAGACGACTATTGATGCCCAAAGGCGGTTAAACCTTGCAATGAAGGAGGTAGTGCGTAAAGAAATAATTAAATGGTTAGATGCAGGTATTATTTACGCCATCTCCGACAGCAAATGGGTAAGCCCGGTGCAATGTGTTCCCAAGAAAGGAGGCATGACCGTGATAACCAACGAAAACAACGAGTTAATCCCAACCAGGACTGTGACCGGTTGGAGGGTTTGTATGGACTATCGGAAGCTTAACAAAGCTACCCGAAAGGACCACTTTCCTTTACCCTTTATTGATCAAATGCTTGATAGATTAGCGGGTAAACCTTACTATTGTTTTCTTGATGGTTATTCAGGATATAATCAAATTGCTATTGCACCGGAGGACCAAGAGAAAACGACTTTCACATGCCCCTACGGTACGTACGCATTTAGGAGGATGCCATTTGGACTCTGTAACGCACCTGCCACCTTCCAAAGGTGCATGATGGCTATATTCTCGGACATGGTTGAGGACTTCCTAGAAATTTTTATGGATGATTTTTCTGTCTTTGGAGACGATTTTGAGAATTGTCTAGGCAATTTACAAAAGGTGCTCGAAAGATGCAAAAAAGCTAACTTGGTTTTAAATTGGGAAAAATGCCACTTTATGGTGGATGAAGGGATAGTCTTAGGCCATAAGATTAGCTGCCGTGGGATAGAAGTCGACAGGGCAAAAATAGAGGTCATAGAGAAGCTGCCGCCGCCAACAACAGTCAAGGGCATTAGGAGTTTTTTAGGGCATGCTGGTTTTTATAGGAGATTTATTGCCAATTTCTCAAAAATCACGAAACCCCTATGTCATCTCTTAGAGCAGAACCGACCCTTTGACTTTAATGAAGAATGTACTGAAGCATTCAAGGTTCTGAAGGAAAAGCTAGTGACAGCCCCCATCGTACAGCCACCAGACTGGACGCAACCGTTTGAAATTATGTGTGATGCTAGTGACTATGCTGTCGGGGCAGCACTTGGGCAGCGCAAGGACAGGCTGTTTCATGTCATATATTATGCCAGCAAAACATTAATTGATGCCCAAGTGAATTATACCACCACAGAAAAGGAGCTGTTAGCTGTGGTGTTCTCCATCGACAAGTTTCGTTCTTACATACTTGGAACGAAGGTTATAATACACACCGACCACTCTGCCCTCAAGTATTTATTTGCAAAAAAGGATGCAAAACCTAGGTTGATACGATGGATCTTACTATTACAAGAGTTCGACCTTGAGATAAAAGATAAAAAGGGGACAGAAAATCAGGTGGCAGATCACTTGTCGAGGTTGGAGACGGGACAGAGTCTACCGCCAGATGAGACACACATACTGGAGACCTTCCCAGATGAGCAGCTCTTTGCTGCCGCACTAGCTGTCGCGACAGCCATGGCGGCAGGTAAGTCTTCTAACCTTCCTTGGTATGCTGATTTCGTTAATTTTATAGTTAGCGGAATATTACCTTCTGATCTTACTTACCAAGCCAGGAAGAGGTTTCAAAATGATGTTAAACATTATTATTGGGACGAACCTCTTCTTTTCAAAATGTGCGCAGATCAAGTTATAAGGAGATGTGTACCACACGAAGAACAAGAAGACATTCTCCATCACTGTCATGCTTCACAATACGGAGGACACTTAGGAGGCAATAAAACTGCTGCCAAGGTGCTGCAGTCAGGATTCTACTGGCCGACACTGTATAAGGACGCACAGGAATTTTACAAAAACTGTGACAGGTGCCAGTGGACAGGTAACATCTCGAGGAGAAACGAGATGCCACTGCAGAATATTTTAGAAGTTGAAATCTTCGACGTTTGGGGGATTGATTTTATGGGACCTTTTCCATCTTCATGTGGAAATCTTTACATCCTCCTAGCAGTGGATTATGTCTCCAAGTGGGTAGAAGCAATCGCAACTCAAAAGAATGATGCCAAAACGGTCCAAAAGTTTTTGCACAAAAACATCTTTTCTAGATTTGGCATCCCTAGGGCGATTATCAGTGATGAAGGGAGACATTTTGACAACAGGGTAATTGCTGCCGCCTTGAGAAAATATGGTGTCAAGCACAGGATCGCGACAGCATACCACCCACAGACCAATGGACAGGCTGAGATATCCAATAGGGAAGTGAAGAACATTCTTGAAAAAATGGTTAAACCAACTAGGAAAGATTGGTCTTTGCTTCTGAATGATGCATTATGGGCATACAGAACAGCTTTCAAGACTCCATTGGGCATGTCTCCATACCGTTTGATTTATGGGAAAACCTGTCATCTGCCTGTCGAGATAGAACACAAGGCATATTGGGCGATCAAGGCAGTAAACATGGACTTGGACAAGGCAAGCCAGAAAAGGTTGTTGGATTTGAATGAGATCGATGAAATACGGACAATGGCCTACGACAATGCAAGGATTTACAAGGAAAAAACTAAGAAGTGGCATGATAAGAAGTTGCTGCCACGACAGTTCTGCCCAGGGCAGCTTGTGTTGTTGTTTAATTCTAGATTGAAACTCTTTCCAGGGAAGCTCAAATCTAGATGGTCTGGACCGTTCCAAGTAGTTCAAGTTTTTCCCCATGGTGCCATTACAATTCAATCACTAAAGGACGGGCACCAATTCAAAGTTAATGGACAACGCCTCAAGCACTATCAAGGGACTGAAGCCCCAGGAATACAGGAAGTGGTTACTTTAGGTGATGCCCCACAAGGCATCCCTAATTTAACCTAATTTCCTATTTTTTATTTTTATTTTTATTATTAATATTATTTATTAGGAATTAGATTTCTTTTTATTCGAATAATGTTTTGTTTTTTTTTAGTTTTTAGGAAATAAAGGAGGAAAGTGAGAAAGAAGAAGTGGCCCAAGCCCACCACCCATCCACCAGCCCAATAAAGCCCATTTATGGTAACATGTCGTTTCGGCTGCCGGCGCAGACGGATTTGACAGGCTGTCAACAGACGCACAGCAGACGAAGAAGCGTGCGGCAGACGCACAGCAGATGCATTAATGCACGTCAGACGCGTCAGACACGCTACATTCAATCTGCCGCTCCGTTCTTCCCGCCTGCCGTTGCGGCATTAAATGGGCAGCTCCTCGACCGCTATATAAACCCATTCCCTTTTCATTTTTCATCACTTCTGATTTTCTCTCTTACTATCCTCTTCTAGTTTTATCTATTTTCTTTCTTTTTCAGCCCCTTGCAACCAAAATGTCTTCATGACAAACCCGTCAGAACGCTGCTGCCGCTTCTTCTTCAGCAGCAGCGTCCCCATTCGCTAAAAAGGAACTTTGGGAGGAGCGGAGCTTCATCTACAACAGAGATGCCCCTCTGTTTGGACTCCGGCCGTTCATCATGCAGGCCATAACAGCTCAACTGTGGGAAGACTTCGCCGAGCAACCGGCAGAGCTTAATGACACCCTGGTCAGAGAATTTTACGCGGCAATCGAAAGTAAGACGGCGACATCTGTCACCGTCCGAGGAGTGACAGTTCCTTTCACCGCCAGCAGCATCAACCATGTCTTCGGCCTCTTCTTTGGCCCTAATGAAGATGCTCACCAACAATTTTGGGACACCCTCGACGCTGCCGGACATGATGCTGTCATGAGGGAGTTGACAGAGGCGGGCACGACATGGAGCACCAGTAAGAAGAACCCCCACTCTGTTAATAGGGGGCAGCTACTCCCTGAGGCAAAACTATGGAACGCTTTTATCAAAAAGCGTATCCTGCCCTCGTCCCACCATACGACAGTCAACAGACAGCGGTTGGCCCTCATCCACTCTATCATGCATAACAGGCCCATCAATGTGGGCAGGTACATGAGGGACAGCATTCTTGATTGCGCCTTCCGATCGGACTTGCGACTCTGCCTGCCCTTCACCATCACCGCCCTCTGCCGCTGCGCAGCTGTACCGGAGGACCCTTCAGACAAAATCAAGCAGGGCAGCGGATGGACAGACAACAACATCTCCAGCCTCATAGAGCTGGTAGTCGTATCGCCCCTCAACGCCTTCGATCCAAACGCCCCTCCTGCTGAATCTGATGATGAGCCTGCCACCGAACCTGCCCCAGAAGCTGCCACCAACACCGCTCCGACAGATCAGAACGCCCACATCCTTGCTGCCATCTTGCGGATAGAGGAGCGCCATATGGGTTTAATGACATTCATCCGAGACTTCTCCAATGCAACGGTAAATTTCATTACCAATACTTTGAATTTTACGGATGTCATTTTCCCCACCTTCCCCGCCCATTATTTCAATATCCCCTCCCCCACTCCCACACCACCTGTCTCTCCCCACGGATAATCTGCCTCCTCCACACCTTCCCCGACGGCAGCCGGCAGCCCACCGGCAGACACCTCCCCTCGAGGAACCAAGCGAGCTGCCACTAATGACAGCCCTCTTGTCCGGAGGAATTTGGACAGCGCCTTCACACGGGTGAAACGTATTAAGCATGTGGCTGACAAGAGAAAGCTGTCCAAGGCCATCATGACTAGCAGCTGGGACAGCAGCAGCAGTTCCGATGTCAGGCTAGTGGAGCCACCTGCCCTTCAACCTGCTGACGACCCTGTCCCCCAACCGGAAGAAGACCCTGCCCCTCAACAGGCTGATGACCCTGTTGATCAACCTGCTCCGGAACCTGCCCAGCCACCACCTCAACGCAGACGCCGACATCAGATCCGCGTCAGCAGCAGCAGCGAGGACAGCGAATAAAATTTAAGTTTTTATTTCTTTTTCTCCTCTTATTGCTGCCTGCCCTTATATATTTGTGATGTACTTTTATTTATCTTGTTTTTCTTTATTTGTTTTTATGTCATTTTGCATTGAGGGCAATGCAACCCTCGAGTTTGGGGGTGGCAACCCTCCATATTTAATGGAGTCTTTAGCACATCTTTTGATTATTTGTTGTGTCTTTTTATTCACTTATTTTTCTTAAAAAAAAATCAGAAAATTAAACTGTTGGCTTAAAACTGTGAAGTTAACTTACCTGTCATGACAGCTCTGTCGTGGCAGCATCTTTAGGACAGGTTAAGGAAAAGTTTAGAGCCTTTCTATAGTTCTGAAAACTTAAACACTTTTGTGACTGTTATATTGCTTAGATTTCTTTTAGCCAAACTAGAATAGGAAGCTTAGAACTTGGATAGCCCCTAGAGGTGCCTAACACTGGCTCTAGGAAAAGAAGTTTAGCAAAAGAAAATCAAAAACCTAGAGGTGCCCGAAACCGGCTCTAGGAAGCTAACTAGAGGTGCCCAAAACTGGCTCTAGAAAATTTTAGCTTGAAAATAGAAGAAAAAGAAGCATGAAAATGTGCCTTCTAAAAAAATAAACTTTGGCATAAAGATTTGAGTTAAGGAGTTGAATATTCTAGTGAAACTAAGAGAGTCTTAGCATATAACTGTTCACAAGCATGCACACACTGCACGAGAGCTATAGGGAGATTCCGGACAGATCCTAAGTTTTCCGACAGGTTGCTGCCGCCATAGAGAATGAGCGACGGGTAAGGGACAGCTCACTGTTTGAAGGCCAACACAAAAATTTTCATTTTTCTTTTAAGTCTTGATTGCTTGAGGACAAGCAAAAACTTGAGTTTGGGGGTGTGTTGAGTGTGTAAAAGTTCTATTATTTACACCCTTTTTAACCCATATTTCTGCTGCATTCAAGCATCATTGCATTGCATTTAGGTTAGTTTTCAATAAAACATCACAATTATATAAAAGGCACGGATTCTACTAAAAGAAGGTATATTTTGCAGGTAGCTGCCATGGTTGACGATGAAGGCAGGCGCAGGGCAGATAAGCAGGAGAGCTGAACTGGACAAGCAGCTGAAGAAGACGAACCTGTCATGGACCTGTCGTGACAGCATGGTGACAGCAGATTATTGAAGAGGAAAAGCGAAGTGGACATCGATAGATAGAGAAAAATCTGCTCGTCTGTCGTGTGGAAGCCAATCAAGCCAAAGCTCAAGGAAAGGAATTCCCACAAAATAGGGATGCGGCTGAAAAGTAGGATACTTTAGAGATTTAGTCTTTATTAGAATCTTACTTTTAATTAAAGTTGTAATCCTTGTTACCTTAGATAACTTGAGCCCAAAGCTTATATAAAGGGCATAGATTAAACCTAGGGCATAACCGATTACCCCATAACCGAAACCAAACCCCTGCCATCCACCCGTCACCGACATGTTCTAAATTCCTCCTAGGGTTACGGGTTGTTTTGTAAAGTAGTTGCAAGGGTTGCTTTGTTTTAGGATTTTTCAAGTTCAATAAAATAAACTTCAAGTTCTTTTATCTTGGTTTTAATATCTTGCAAGAGCATCGGGAGAGCATTGTGAGGTTATCTATTTACTTAGCATCGGGAGAGTTAAGTATACGAAAGAGATAAAAGCGCGTTCTCTAGTTTATAGTTGAACCATCTCGTGCTTAGGGATAAGGCGAGGTTAAGTGGCTAAGGAAGAATTCATACACATCGGTGTTCATCCTTCGATTCACGCCGGGAGGTATCATCAAAGCCGTGTTCATCGACAGACTTGTGCCTAGGGATAGGGCAAGGCAGATCTGGGATTCTTGCCAAGCTTGAAGTACGGAGTTGGTGTCTGCTGCCGCGACTGCCAACGGACAGACGTCGCGACAGGTGCTGTCGTCGACGGGAGCGACGACAGAACTGGAGATCCTAAGCAATTCAATACCTGCACTACCAAGCAATTCAATACCGGCCCATTCTCTCTATCTTGATAATTCAATCTTTTTATTTACGTTTTTACTTTATTATTCGTGACAACTTTCTAAAATATTTCCTTTACTTCGTGCAGTAAATCAAGGTGAAGTCATTAGCCCAATCCCTGTGGAGACGATATCCGATACTTCGTATCACTTTACTACTTGCGTCGTGTACACTTGCACTACCATTGCGATAGACTATTTTACACGCAACATCCCCCTTTTTGTTAGATAAAAAATAATAAACAAGGCTCAAAGAGAAGAGATAGGGTTAAAAGCAATAATCATCAATAAGCAATAAGGAACATAATATTAAATTCATAAAATTCAAATATCCAAAACATAAATCTTAAACAATAAGTTCAAAGCATAATCCCAAATAAAATTAAAAGCATATGTTCATAAAACATAATGGAAATGAAGATGCAAGCTTAATCCTAAAATGCATAGCTAATATGATATGGCATGAGAATCCTAAGCCTTGTCGTCGTCACCATCATCATCCATGGACTCATCATCGCTCTTGGCTTGAGAACGACGAAATTTCATCCATTGGCCATAAAAGGTGGAGAAAGACATATCCATAGCCGAGTGTTGATTCTCAATGGATGTGATTCGATTCTCATTTGCATGGAGACGGTCCTCTACGGATTGCAACTGTGTGTTGATAGCACTAAAACCTATAGACATGTTAGTGTCCAATGTGTTGAACCGCTCGGTAAGAAAAGCCGTGAGAGCTTCATTGTTCGCAACTGGAGCTTGTGGTTGAGGTTCAACTTGAGGTGGAGGTGCTTCCCTATCAACACGTTCCCATTGCCCATTGTTGATATATCGAAAGCCAGACCTTCGGAGAGAAGATGCACCAAGTTTTTGCTTGCGGGGTTCCGGTGAGTCATAGGTGCAATCAAGATTAAGCTTTCCAAAGATGTAACTTAAAACAGTTCCATAAGTAAAAGATTTGAGTGCATCGGTGTCATGGAGCTTAACATTATTGACTATCTCGGAAAACATGATCTTAACAAGATTAGGGCGCTCACCACGACGGAAACATTCAAGCAAAAAATAGTCTACTTGACGAATGTGAGAAAATTTACCTCCGGAGGGGTGAAGAAACCATGAGACGATCAAGTGGAGGAACCTATTGTGAGCATCCAAGGTAAGCACCGAACCGGTTTGAGAACCAAAGTGACTCTCATTCTCGATTCCTTCATCCTTAAGACCAAAAGTAGTCTCCAAGTAAGGGATGTCAATGACAATCCTCTTTCCCAAGATAGAAGACTCAAGGCCAACAACTTCGGAGTTGTCTTCATTATTGATAAATTGAGCATTTGAGTAAAAGAGAAGGACCATGTGCTTGTAGGAAATATCCGGGATACTCATCAAACCAAGAAATCCCCATTCTCTTAAGTGCAGGAGGTAACGAAAGAGAAAGCGCTCGGAGTCAGGAAACGTGAGACCAACAACACGCTTACGACGAACTTCGTACTCCTTGACATAATTGAAACGATCCCTCATCTCTTGAGTTCGAAGACTTTTTTGAAATAGCTGGGTGAGATTAGGACGAATACTCGATTCACTTGCTTGACCGGTCTTACGCTTTTTGTTAACATTCTCTGTAGACATCCTAAAAACATAAAGCAAGCAATTTTAAAAACAAGTTTAAGTGTATGCAAAAGATTTCTTAATTCAATCCAATGGTAAATCCCACTTAGGTTTAAAAACAAAGATACAAAACAAAACAACAAAAATTTAACAGTAAAGAAAATATGAGTGAAAAAATATACATTCGAATCAAAAAATAGAAGATTTTGAAATTTTTTTACAAGATTTGAAAAACCCAAGTATCAAAACACATAAACTATACAAAATTAAAATTTTCTAACCTAGGATTCGAATACAAATTAAAGGAAAAAGAAAAAGATGAAAATATACCTTAAATTGGGATTTTGGATGAAAATCCTTGCACAATATTGTTGATGCTTGCTTAGACTTGTGTTTAAGAGAAAAAACCCTCAAGATTTGGTGAAAAACAATAAGGTTTAGAGGGTTTTTATAGGAAAAATCGATTCTAGGGTTTTTAAGTTTTTGGGAAAGTTTTAATTTAAGTTTAACTTTAACATTAAAATCCCCTTTAAAGCAGTCCGCGAACCCATTTCGGAACAGTGTTGACTGTTTCGAAACGCGAGCACGAAAGATTGACCGACTTTTCAACTCCAGCTGACCGTTTCCATACAGGTTTGACTGTATCGAATCCTCGTTGACTCATATCGCAACTTGTTTCGATACACCCCTTGGCAGTAGCAAAAATATTTTGAAACCCTTGGAAGGCGTTTCTAAACACCCTTCTCTCAGATAGAAATTTAAAGCAACCGTATCGAAACAGGTGGACCCGTTTCGATAAACCTGGGCCTAGAAGTGCAGATGAGGCTCTAAAAGTGCAGAAAAATGAAATTTTCTAAGGCCTAACTTGCATGAGTGACATGAATGAGCAGGAAAAACATATGCAAACAAAAACATACTCCCCCTAACTATAGGCATAGATGAAATTAGGAGTAAAAACACATAAACATGGAATTTCACATGACCAAGCAATTTTAAGCACAAAATAGGTCCTAAAAGGTCAAGATAGGCTAGTTAGACCTAACTATCTCCTAAGGGACCAAAAACGCTCTTTGTCTAAAGGTTTTGTAAATATGTCCGCTAATTGATTTAAGGTGTCAACATACTCTATAACCACATCTTCTTTAAGGACATGATCTCTAATGAAATGATGCCTTATTTCTATGTGTTTGGTTCTAGAGTGTTGGATGAGATTTATTTGTCAAACATATGGCACTAGTTTGATCACATTTAAGGGGTATGGTTTCAACTTTAATACCATAATCTAAGAGTTGTTGCTTCATCCAAAGGACTTGAGCACAACAACTCCCTAAGGATATGTACTCGGCTTCAGTGGTAGATAAGGCTACACTATTTTGTTTCTTATAGAACCAAGATATGAGCATACTACCTAGGAATTGACACGTTCCCGAAGTACTCTTCCTATCGATTTTACACCCCCCATAATCCGCATCCGAATAAGCATGAAGGTTGAAGGTGGAGTCTCTAGGGTACCAAAGACCTAAACAAGGAGTATCTCTAAGGTACCTAAAGATTCTCTTAACGGCTATAAGGTGAGACTCTCTAGGACTAGCTTGAAACCTAGCACACAAGCAAACACTAAACAAGATATCCGGTCTACTTGCGGTAAGGTAAAGCAATGATCCAATCATAGAACGGTAAATCTTAGAGTCAACACACTTACCTCCTTCAACCTTGTCAAGCTTTGTAGATGAGCTCATAGGTGTGACTTGAGGCTTTGCATTCTCCAAGCCAAACTTCTTGAGCATATCCTTTATGTACTTTGCTTGATTTATGAAGGTGCCATCCTTCTTTTGCTTGATTTGGAGTCCCAAAAAGAATGAGAGCTCCCCCATCATGCTCATCTCGAATTCACCTTGCATTAGCTTAGCAAACTCTTTGCAATGACATTTGTTAGTAGAAACAAAAATAATATCATTAACATAAATTTGTACTACTAAGATGTCATTTTTATACCTTTTTTATAAAAAGTGTAGTGTCCACCTTACCTTTTTCAATTAAAAAGTTTGAAAGTCTTTCATACCAAGCTTTAGGAGCTTGTTTTAAACCATAAAGAGCTTTAGTGAGTTTGAAAACATGATTTGGAAATTTTTAGTCTTCAAAACCCGGTGGTTGTTCCACATACACTTCCTCATTTATAAAACCATTTAAAAAAGCACTTTTAACATCTATTTGAAAAAGCTTGAAATCATGATAACATGCATATGCAAGCAACATCCTAATGGCTTCCATTCTAGCTACGGGTGCATAGGTTTCATCAAAATATATTCCCTCTTCTTGAGTGTAACCTTGTGCTACTAGTCTAGCTTTATTTCTCACAATGTTACCACTCTCATCTAGCTTGTTCCTAAAGACCCATTTAGTTCCTATGGTAGATTGATTACTAGGCCTATCAACTAATGTCCAAACGTTACTTCTCTCAAATTGATTTAACTCTTCTTGCATAGCCATAATCCAAAAATCATCTTTCAATGCTTCTTTTATATTCTTAGGCTCCATGCATGAGATAAATGCAACATGATTCATTAATATAAGAGAAGATCGAGTGGTTACCCCCTTGGATGGATCACCCAAGATTTCACCATCTTTGACATAGTTGAACTCCCTTGGGTAGCTCACTTCCTTTTCCTCAAGAGCCAAGTCCTTCAAGGCTTCAAGAGGTGGATCTTGTGTGTCCTCTTCTTTTGATGGAATCTCATCCTCCCTTGAAGTTTGTCCTCCATCAAAGGCATTTATGATTCCTACATCATCATCATCACAATAATCCTTCCTTGGAAGGAGGTTATCATCGAATACAACATGTATAGATTCTTCTACTACTAAAGTTCTCTTGTTAAATAGTCGATAGGCTTTAGAGGTTAAAGAGTATCCTATGAAAATAGCTTCATCACTTTTTGCATCAAATTTACCTAAGTTGTCTTTTCCATTATTTAAAACAAAACACTTGCAACCAAATGGATGAAAATAGCTAATGTTAGGCTTTTTAGATTTTAAAATCTCATAAGGTGTTTTTTTTTTAAATTGGACTAATCATTACTCGGTTAACAATGTAACAAGCGGTGTTTCTGGCTTCCGCCCAAAAGTATTTAGGTAAATTGTTTTCACTAAGCATGGTTCTTCCCATTTCTTGTAAAGTTCTATTTTTCCTTTCAACTACCCCATTTTGTTGAGGAGTTCGAGGAGCCGAAAAATTGTGGCTAATACCATTTTCATTTAAAAACTCTTCAAACCCTAACTTTTGAAACTCGGTTCCATGATCACTTCTAATATGAGAAATTCTAAGTTCAAGACCATTTTGCGTTAGTTTTGAAAATGTGATGAATTTTTCTAAAGCCTCATCTTTAGTACTTAAAAATAGAACCCAAGTAAATCTAGAAAAATCATCAACAAGAACAAATGCATAAGATTTACCATCCAAGCTCATAGTCCTAATTGGCCCAAATAAATCCATATGGATAAGTTGTAAACATCTACTTGTGGAAACATCATTAATGGATTTAAAGGAAGACTTATGTTGTTTACCCTTAGAGCATGCATCACAAATTTTATCGTTTGAGAACTTAATCTTGGGTAAACCTCTAACTAGATCAAGGGAAACTAGTTTTTCTAAAACACTGATGCTAGCATGTTCTAGTTTCCTATGCCACAACCATGCATCATTTTCATTTTGTGCTACCAAGCATGCATGAGATGTATGTATGTCATTTAGATGCACCATGCATATGTTACCTATGCGATGACCTATGAGCATAATATTATTAGACTTAATGTCAACAATTATGCACCCATTTTTATCAAATAAAACATTAAATCCTTTATCACACAACTGACTTATGCTCAACAAGTTATGTTTAAGACCATCGACATACAAGACATTTTCAATGAGAATAGTAGAGTGATTACCTATGGAGCCAATACCTTTAATGTGGCCTTTGGAGTTGTCACCAAATGTCACCACTCCTCCACTTTTTGGCTTTAGATCCATGAATCTACTCTTGTCTCCATTCCTATGCCTCGAGCATCCACTATCAAGGTACCATGAGTTTTGACTTTGTGCTTTGGCCTTGTAGCAATGCTCCCCCTACAAACAAAGATATTAAACTTTTGTTTTTGGTACCCAAATCATTTTGGGTCCATAAGTGTTAGCTCCCAATAACTTGGTTCCCTTAGGAATCCAAGATGACATAGCAACAATGTTATTAGATTTTACAAGTTCCTTACACTACAAGAAATTGCATTTGTAGTGACATTGAAAATAATCACAAAAAGTGTTAAATTTAGTCACTGAAATTTACAGTGACTATTTTTCTGAGTTGTCACCTGTCGTCACTAATAATTCCGTCACTATTATATTAGTGACAATTTTCATGTATTTCGTCACAATAGTTATGTTTTTTATGACCACACTATTTGACACAAATGATTATTAATAGTGACTAAAATTTAGACACTAATGTTATTCTTACTAGTGACAAACATTCTATCACAAATACATATTTAAATAGTATCTAAAATATGTCGTCACTATCAATAATTAAAAATTAATTATATTTTTAGTTGTAACCATTTTATTTAGAGTTTAAACTAATCACTAACTGTCCCTAAAATTTAATGGAGCTTTTGCATTTTAGTCCGCAAACTTTTAAGTTCTCATTAGATCACTGAAATTTAATTATAGATGATGTAGCATATTCAAATATCAATTTCTAGTAAATAAATGCAATGCATGGCTTCAAGAAGGATCGAACCTGGAACTTTTAGGGCGAGAGTGCAATACTTATCCACTAGGCTAGGCAAGAAATTTTATACTATTTTAAAGAAAAATAATATTTAGGTTTAATTGTAATTGAAATTAATTTTATTTATTTTAAAAATATTTATTAATTATAACACATTATTATAATAATAATTTACCTAATTTTTCTATGGTTTCTTATACGAAGTACGTATGTTGAAGAAACCATTTAGATTTTTTTCTGTAGAAAAAAACTAATCAAAATAGAATATATCTGTTAAAATTTTCAAAAAAAAATCTATCATATATTATGCTAAAATCACATAGTAGTCTTTGTACTCTAATTTGGTCACTTTAAATTTCTATACTTTTTAAATTTTGAATTTTTTATCCTGACATGAATGGTCGTATTTAAATATATTAAGTAAAATTTTCTTTTTAGCTAATTTGTTATACATAAGTTGCTTATTTAATTTTTTTCTTTAATTTGATCATTTTTAGTCCTTGTAATTTAGTCATATTGCCGATGTCTCATTAGGATTAGGATTAAAATTTTAAAATTTGAAAATATAGGGACTAAAGTTGATTAAAAATAGATTGACTAAAACAATAATTTACACATAGTATAGACTATAGAAATATATTACCTTTTGACAAACTAGTTTCTGATAACTTTAATTTTTATAATTATAAAAATAAATTTATCATTGTGTCAATGTCTAATTTATCATTACTTTTATTTTTTTATTTGTGACAAAATTTATCACAACAAAAAGTGAAACTTTAAGTGACAAGTAATTTCGTTGTAACAACAAATATCAAATGATAGTGGCCACTTCACATATCGTCACTATCATGTGTCAAAGTTTTAGTGACAATGAACTTTGTGTCACAATTGTATACTTATAGTGAGAATTCGTTTGTGAAAAATACAATCGTCACAATTACTACTGTTACAGTGACCAAATAAAAATATGTCACAATTACTTATACTAATTGTGTCGCACAAAAAAACTTGTCACAAAAAGTTAATATTTGTGACAAAATTATTCTCAGTCACTATCAATTTGTCACTAAAAATCTATATTCTTGTAGTGAATTAGGAACCCATACACTTCTAATCCTTTTAGTTCTATTATGTCTAGGAAAGCTACCTTGTTTGTAGTAATTAGTCTTTTTCCTAGGTTGGTTTGTTTTTGAAGATTCACCTATTTCATGCTTCAGACTACCAACATTTTTAAAAGACTCTTTGAGCTTGTTAAGCTCATCTAACACCTTTTGGTGCTCACTATTACATTGAGAAAGAAGATTATTAAGGTCAATATTTTCATCTTGGAAGAATTTTAGTTCATCTTTCAACCCTAATATCTTTTTCTCAAAATTTAAATTAGCTTGAGAAAGTGAGTCATTTTTATCATTTAGTTCCGAAATAATTTTCTTATTCCTAATGACCGACTCCTTGTATTTCTCAACTAATTCATCATATGCATCATTTAATTCATCATATGTAAAATCTAAAGATGATGAGTTAGAGGTTACCATGGAGGAATTTTCCTCAAGTGCCATGAGGCAACGGTTGGCCACTTCTTGTTCGTCATCCTCGGATGAATCCTCATCAATCCAAGTAGCAAGCTTGGCTTTGAGCTTCTTCTTCTTCTCAAATCCCTTCTTCTTGAGTTGAGGGCACTCCGAATGTATGTGGCCGAGTTTATTGCACTCGAAGCAAATGATTTGATCCCTTGCTTCTTCTTTGTTCTTACCTTTGAAGTCCATCTTTCTTTGAATTTTTCTTCCCCGGTTGGACCTCATAAAGCGTGAGAATCGTTTGGCTATCATAGTCAATTCTTCTAGCTCATCCTCCTCACTAGAAGAGCTCTCCTCAAGTAATGAAGCTTTGAGAGTTATTCCCATCTTCTTCTTCTTTTCCACCTCTAGCTTTTCTACTCTTTTCTCTTCCTTCTTCTTCTCTTCTTCCCTTCCTTGATTCATAATCTCATGAGTAAGGAGAGAACCCACTAGCTCATCAAGCTTTAAAGTCTTCAAATTTTTGGCTTCTATGATGGCGGTTCTCTTCCCATCCCAAGATTCGGGAAGTGAGTAGAGTAACTTTCGGACAAGCTTGTCTTCCGATATTGTCTCTCCAAATCCTTTGAGCCCATTGACTATGGTAGAGAAGCGATCAAACATCTTGGACACCGTCTCATCGGGTTCCATCTTGAAATTCTCATAACTAAGATTGAGAATTTCAATCTTAGTTTCCTTGACATCGTTGGTTCCCTCATAAGTGGTCTCAAGAGTATCCCACACTTCTTTGGCACTCTCAATGGATGATACTTTGGAGTAGATGTCCAGACCGAAAGAACAAAAGAGCATGTGGAGAGCTTTTTCATTTATTTGGATCTTCTTTCTTTCTTCTTCACTCATCTCCATCTTTTTCTTCAAAACCATCTTCCCTTCACTATCTTGCTTCAATGGAATGTAGGGGCCATCTTCAATGACATCCCAAACCAAGTAGTCGTTTGACTTGATGAAGAGGCGCATTCTATTCTTCCAAAATGGATAGTTGTCACCATTGAAGAAAGGTGGTTTTGTAGTGGATTGAGACTCATACATGCTCGAACCGGAGGTAGATGTCATCTCTTGATTTTTGGATGATCACACTCTTCCTAGGAACTTCTCTTGTGGTTGTTAATCCTCAAAGAGGTAGGCTCTGATACCAATTGTTGAGTGGATCGAATGATCGAACTAAACCAAGAGGGGGGTGAATTGGATTTTTAAAGTTCTTGGGGGTGGAATTTGTAAATAAAAATGGTAGACAAGGAATTTTAGAGTGGTTCAAGTTCCAAATGAACTCTACATCCACTACCTTAACTTCACTAAGGATTTGCAACAATTCCACTAATTGCTCTTCCCCTTTTCTAGGCTAAGGACTTGTTGGCTAAGAAAGTATCTCTCAATACAAAATATAGCCCAATTACAAGCACTCAACCCAATTGAAATGATAAGAATGAAAAATACAATTGGGGTTATAAGACAATAATGGGATTTAGGCACAAATTCTTGGATTTGATGTTTGGATGTTTGCTTTTGGATCAATAGTTGTTGCTGAGGCTTTTTGAGATCCCTTTTATACCTTCTCATTGATTTCTAGCCGTTGTGGTTGTTGCATTCATCAATCGAGCCGTTGGGGGTGTTATCTCCCCTCCATAAATGCAATCTGCAACCAACCGTTTCGAAACGCCTGACCCTATTTCGAAACAGACCAAAATAGAAAGAGTCGTTGGGGTGCATTAAAGAGCCTGTATCGAAACGCTCAAAATTGTTTCGATACGCTAAGAGTTGTTTCGAAACTTTTTTCGAAACATTTTGCCACTGTCAAGGATCGTAACGAAACGGCTTGAGATCGTTTCGATACGCCTTAACGGTTTGTTAAAAATCAGTTAAAAACATTCAACGGTCATATTTTTCAAATCAATTTTGAAGCCGTTTTGAAACACTGATTGTCGTTTCGATACGGTGTCTCAATGTTCTTAAGCCGTTTCGAAACATGGGTTGGCAGTGTTGAAATCGTTTCGATACCCGTTTCGAAACACATGTTCACAGTTTCAAAACTGTTTCGAAACGCCTAAGGCCGTTTCGAAACGGTGACTCGAAAATCACATTTTTGGCTTTAAGAACACTTAGAAATTATTTGATAAAATTAGATTTTAACTTAGGCATATTGTTTAAAACATATAGAGAGGTTTTAGGACTTAAAAATTCGTTTTCACATTTTCAATTTAGTCCTTAGGTTCTTTAGTTATATCAAAATTAAAATATCGGTTTCACACTAACCCTTCCCCACACGTAACCAACTCCCGAACCCTTTCAAATGAATCTCTGGTTTTAGTTTTATGGTGTCCGGCCTACCTCAGTTGTCGGTGGCGACTCCAACCGAAAAAAGATTTTTTAAAAGGTTTTTCCCAAAACTCGAATTTTTAAAATCCCCTTTTAATCAAATGTTTTCAAAAAAGCGAGGGAGTTTTAGATTTTAGACCTAAAAGAAAAAACCCTATCACATGAGGTCGCGACCCAACTCTCCTAGGGTTTAGATTTTTGTATGTAAAGTAGTTATGAGAAACGGTTGTAATAGTTTAAGTGTGTTTTCAATAAAATATTCCAAGTTTGCTAAATTCATATTCTTCATTTCTTCAATTAGTTCCAAAAGTCCAGTTGAAGAAATCCATTTGTCGGGCACGAAAGTGTAAGGCTCAAGAAAGGATTAAGAACAGTCTCATCATGTCAAGGTGTTGATTAATTCGGCTTAGACATAAGTGCGAGTTTAAGCGGCTAAAAGGAGCAACCAACCATCGACTGCTTGTGTGAGGTTTACGCTGAGATTGCTAGGTATTTCCTACATCACGTGGTGACAGAATTCTTGCCTAGACATATGAATGATCACTTAAGAATTGCTCTGTCGAACTTGGAGAATCTGCCAGACTTGTCGCCAAGACTTATTTCCATTCCACCTGCCAAGACAGCGAAATTTGCAGGGGCAGAGACCCACTGCCGCCGCGTGACAGAGGCATAGCTGCTGTCCATTACCCGCCGAGGCAGCAGATCATGGCACCACAACACACTTAGGCTTTACAATGCAGTTGCACACTACTTAACTACAATTAGCTTACCCAATCTATCGACCTTATCTCTCCCTATTAACCCTACCATCACTATCTTTATTTTTATTTGTGTTTTTATATTTCCACAATTAGAGATTTAATTGTGTATTTACTAAATCCTTGTGCAGGAAACCATTCATAGAAGCTGCTCCAATCCCTGTGGGAGACGATATCTTTTATACTATAACTTGACAAGAGTGTGCACTTGCGCTCATAATTAGAGAACACCCAAACGCTCTACAGGGGGACGACATGATAAATGGAACTCGCTCTGAGTGTACGACGAGTTTCACTTATCATGTCATCCCTCTCTGCATGCTTTACAGGCTATATATTGGAGGGTGATCGCATAAAATATAAGTTTAAAAAACACGGTTAGAATTTTTTTGTATCGTAATGCATTTGCTCAAAATAGTGGTCGTGGCTTGTGTTGGTGAAGCTTAGTTTGATGCACGAAGTTCTCTTTTCAATATGATGTGCGCACGGAGTAGGTGCAACTGTTAAGGCTGAAAGTGTATTACATGGACCAACCCAGAGCATACACTTGTACAACTAGGCCTTGACAGCTGTATATGCCTTGTTGGCTTACTTTATGTAGTACACAAATGAGAAGACCGATATTCTATTTCGATCAAGTGAAGAAGGTCGGAGCCAACTGAATCTCTCTAGTTTCAGAGGCACACGAGGAGGGCGTGCATTTTTCATACTGGGCTGCACAGAAGTCATATGTTTTGCCCAATTCGTATGCTGATTTACAACACTCTCTCAAGTGATGAAGGGCCAGACAACTGCATATGCCTCATTTATAGCTTCTCTCTGCTGGTATAGTAAAGAGGATTAAGGTGAACTTTATTGCAGATTCCCAACTGACGCAGATGAGGAAGTGGAGCGTTGATCGTAATGGGGCTGACATAGATCATATTGTCGGCCCTCATAATAATGGAAGTTCTTCTTACAACATTATTGTTCCATGAAATTGCATTGTTAGATGTATATAACATTTATTTCTAGCCATTTTGTAATGAGTGGTGCCTTCAAAAAAATAGAAATGATGGGTGCAACTCGCCGGGATGGCACAACGAGTTTTATTGAACTCGGCTTGCATTAAGGACGAGTTCCACCTATCATTTCATTTTTTGTAGGTACCACACATACAGGTTTCAGACGAATAAAAGCATCTCCTTTCATTTCTTTAATGGGCTCGCAGAGTGAATATTTCCCTATAAATAGCTGTGACAACTAATGTTCGAGTAAGCAAAAATGGCTCACAAATGTTAAATCTTCTTTTACATAACATATACCATATGTCGATATTCTTCGACATGTGTCTATCTTTTTACATTTACGACGTTTGGGGCTTCTTTTCCCTAGACATCTTTTCCAAAAGCGGCAACGACATTGTTGGACACCAACAATGTAAGTGTTGCATTGACTTTGAGAATGGTGTAAGGTGTTGAGTGTGTAAAAGTTCTATTATTTACACCCTTTTTAACCCATATTTCTACTGCATTCAAGCATCATTGCATTGCATTTAGGTTAGTTTACAGCAAAACATCACAAATGGATTAAAGGCACGGATTCTACTAAAAGATGGCTTATTTTGCAGGTAGCTGCCATAGTTGACAAAGAAGGCATGCGCAGGGCAGAGAAGCAGAAGAGCTGAACTGGACAAGCAGACGAAGAAGACGAAGCTTCCATGGACCTGTCGTGACAGCAAGGTGACAGCAGCCTAATGAAGAGCAAAAGTAAAGTGGACCTCGATAGATAGAGAAAAATCTGCTCGTCTGTCGTGTGAAAACCAAATATTTTTCCAAGCCCCGGATCAAAAGATATGTTAAGCCAAAGCTCAAGAGAGGAAATTCCTAGAAGCAAGGATGGCGGCTGCAAAGTAGGACTCTTGGAGATTAAGTCTTTATTAGAATCTTACTTTTAATTAAAGTTGTAATCCTTGTTACCTTAGAATACTTGAGCCCAAAGCTTATATAAGGGCATAGGTTTTAACCTAGAATGAGAACCCTCGTCTTACCCCATAACCGATAACCTAAACCCCTCTGTCGTTTACCCGTCACCGACATGTTCTAAATTCCCCCTAGGGCTACGAGTTGTTTTGTAAAGTAGTTGCAAGGGTTGTTTTGTTTTAGGATTTTCCAAGTTCAATAAAATAAACTTCAAGTTCTCTTATTTTGGTTATTAACATCTTGCAAGAGCATCGGGAGAGCATTGTGAGGTTATCCATTTACTTAGCATCGGGAGAGTTAAGTATACGAAAGAAATAAGAGCAAGTTCTCTAGTTTATAGTTGAACTATCTTGTGCCTAGGGATAGGGCAAGGTTAAGTGGCTAAAGAAGAATTCATACACATCGGTGTTCATCCTTCGATTCACGCCGGGAGGTATCATCAAATACGTGATCATCGACAGACTTGGACCTAGGGATAGGCCAAGGCAGATGTGGGATTCTTGCCAAACTTGAAGTACGGAGTTGGTGTGTATGCTGCCGCGACAGCCAACGGACAGCCGCCGAGACAGGTGCTGCCGCGACGGGCACGACGACAGAACTGGAGTTCCTAAGCATTGCAATACCTGCACTACTGAGCAATTCAATACCAGCCCATTCTCTCTATCTTGATATTTCTACTCTTTTATTTACGTTTTCTTCAATATTTTCGTGACAACTTTCTAAACTATTTTCTTTACTTCGTGCAGTGAAATAAGGTGAAGCTATTAGCCCAATCCCTGTGGAGACGATATCCGATACTTCGTATCACTTTACTACTTGCGTCGTGTACACTTGCACTACAATTGCGATAGACTCTTTTACACGCAACAAGTTTTTGGCGCCGTTGCCGGGAATTGGCAACATAACTACATCTTTCTTTTATTGCACTTTTCGTTTTTATTTCTATTTTCGTTTTTGTTTTTATTTTTATTTTTCTTTAATTTTTCTTTTGTGCTTTCAACTCTTGCTTTTCACGAGGTTTTCTTGTTTATGCGCAGATCTAAAGGTGAAGATCCTGAGTATCCATTAGATCCGGAAATCGAACGTTCCTTCAATCTCAAGAAACAACTTCACCGCCTTTTAGACAGAAACGAATACCTTGAGGAACAGCTAGAGAAGATGGGCCATAACCAACCTGCCGGCGGTCGCATACCACCCCTTGGCGATAACCACCCGCCTGTCGGTGACCCGCCCGCAGCAGATGGACGATGGTCATGTCGTGACTACATTCTGAATGATCATGTAGAGCTGGAGACCACGCTGCCGGATATTGATGTTGATAACTTCGAGCTTAAACCTGTCATGTTTAGTATGATCAACAATGCAGGGCAGTTTAGTGGTGCTGTGACAGAAGATGCTAGGTAGCATCTCAAAACGTTCCAGGAGATCTGTGGTTCGTTTAGACTACCAGGAGTTAGTCCGGAGATACTGAGGCTTCGATTATTTCCCCATTCATTGAGGGACAGAGCTAAAACTTGGTGGAATAAACTTACACCGGGTTCAATCGTAACTTGGGCAGATTTATCTCGTGAATTTTTATCTCGTTTTAATCCTTCGCATTTATCTGAGCGATTACGTAATGAAATTGCTACTTTTCAACAGGAAGATGACGAGCCGATGCACGAGGCCTGGGACAATTTTACTACTCTTCTTCGAAACTGCCCAATGCATGGATTCCCCGTTTGGAATCAGGTAACTAAGTTCTATAATGCTGCTAACTTACAAACTCGCATTCGAATTGATTCTGCAGCAAATGAACTATTATTGGATAAAGATCCGGACGAGGCATTGCAAGTTTTGAAAAATCTTGCCAAGAACGAGGAGCAGTTTCCAATAGCTAGAAGAGGGGGTAAACGGGTACTTGCTGTCAAGGACCATGAGGCCGACAGCACTATGAAATCACATGTAGCATTCCTTATTAAAGCAATGAAACGGTTATTGAATGAAGATGAATTACAAGGATTTGCTGTCGAGGAAGTTTGTACCATCTGTGAGGGAAATCATAGTCGGGATGAGTGCCCAATACAAATAGAATAGGGAAAATATGTTGGAAATTACAAGCCGAACTACAATTCCAACAATTATAATCCTAATTGGAGGAAGGATCCCAAATTTTCCTGGAGTAATCCTAACAATGCCCTGAATCCGCAAGCACAAAATCAGAATCAGAGAGGACCTAGATTGCTGACGCGGCAGCAACTGCCGCAGAACCTGTCGCAGCACCTGCCGCCGTAGCAGCAACAGCAGCCACCACCTGCCACGAGTAGTATATTGGAGCAGACTCTGGCCACCTTTATGTCTCAGACCGGTACGTATATGGAAAATATGAATCAGTTTGTCAAGAAGACGGAAACCTTTATGGATAAAACCGAGATGAGAATGACAAATCATGAAGCTACATTGAAATCTCTAGAGACACAAATGGGTCAGGTTTCTCAACATATTAAGCCAAGGCAGAATGGAGGATTCCCTAGCAATACTGAAAATGCTCGACCGCCCCCACATGAGCAATGTAAGGCAATTACTACTAGGAGTGGGAAGAAACTACCAAGACCGGAAAAAGAAGCTGAAATAGAAAAGGAACCTGCCTTGGATAAACCTGTCGAGGAAGTTGCCACGACAGGTGAGAAACAAACTGCTGTCGATGAGCCTGTCACGACAGCAGAAGCGACAGAGGGGAAAATGATGATATTCGTCCTCAGATTCGCATACAGTGGGAAGGACGTATTGCTGATTATCGTCCTCCACCACCCTTCCCTCAACGAATACAGCAAGCTAAGCATGAATCTCAACTTAAAAAGATTTATGATATTTTTAAGCAGGTTCATATTAATATTCCGTTGTTAGATGCTGTTAGGGAGATGCCCGGTTATGCTAAATTTCTCAAGGATGTTATGTCGAAAAAATCTAAACTTGGGGAATTTGAAACGGTAAAGATGACAGAAGGTTGCATGAGTATTCTTCATCGGCAGCCGCCCCAGAAAAAGAAGGATCCGGGGAGCTTCATCATACCTTGTGTAATCGGCGACAAATTTGTGGGTAAGGCACTTTGTGATCTTGGTGCCAGTGTTAATCTAATGCCCAAATCTGTTTTTCAGAAACTAGGTATTGGTAAGGCGCGGCCCACGACAGTAACTCTGCAGCTGGCCGACCGCTCTTACGTTCATCCCGAGGGAAAAATTGAAGATATTCTGGTAAGAGTGGATAAGCTTATTTTTCCTGCTGACTTTCTTATCTTAGATTGTGAGGCAAACGAAAACGCACCAGTCATCCTTGGGCGACCCTTCTTAGCCACGGGAAGATCATTGATTGATGTGGAGAAAGGAGAACTCACCATGCGCGTGAACGATCAAGAGATTAAGTTAAATGTTCTCCAAGCAATGAAACATGCTGATGTGGACGAGGAATGCAAGGCCATCATTGAGGTGACCTTTGATCAACCCTGCATCAGGTCGGGCTGCCGTGATATAAAATTTGGTCACTGCCGCGACAGCCACCTACAGGCCTGTCACGACAGCAACGACGACAGCACCGACGACAGCGACTCCTCTGAATCCGATACATCTGATACTGAAGGTCAGGAGGAGGTAAATTGGTTAGGCAATCGTCCATGTAAGTTATTCGAACCATTAAATTACACTTCGGATAACCATTTAATCCAAAAGCCATCTACTGTTGAACCACCTGCCTTAGAACTTAAGCCCCTGCCAGGGCAGTTAAAATATGCTTATCTTGGTTCCAATGATACATTGCCCGTAATCATCTCTGCTAAGCTGCCGCAGGGACAGGAACGACAGCTAATCGGCATGCTAAGGCAGCACAAGAAGGCGATTGGATGGACGATAGCAGACATTCAAGGCATTAGTCCGGCGTTATGCATGCATAAAATCCTTCTAGAGGAAGATCATAAGCCGACTATTGATGCCCAATGGCGGCTAAACCATGCGATGAAGGAGGTAGTGCGTAAAGAGATAATTAAATGGTTAGATGCTGGTATTATTTACGCCATCTCCGACAGCAAATGGGTAAGCCCGGTGCAATGTGTTCCCAAGAAAGGAGGAATGACCGTGATAACCAACGAGAACAATGAGTTAATCCCAACTAGGACTGTGACCGGTTGGAGGGTTTGTATGGACTATCGGAAGCTTAACAAAGCTACCCGAAAGGACCACTTTCCTTTACCCTTTATTGATCAAATGCTTGATAGATTAGCGGGTAAACCTTACTATTGTTTTCTTGATGGATATTCAGGTTACAACCAAATTGCTATCGCACCGGAGGATTAAGAAAAGACGACTTTCACATGCCCCTGCGGAACATACGCGTTTAGGATGATGCCGTTTGGACTCTGTAATGCACCTGCCACCTTCCAAAGGTGCATGATGGCTATATTCTCCGACATGGTAGAGGACTTCCTTGAGATTTTCATGGATGATTTTTCCGTCTTTGGAGACGACTTTGAGAGCTACCTCGGCAATCTTCAAAAGGTACTTGAAAGATGTGAAAAAGCTAATATTGTTCTAAATTGGGAAAAATGCCATTTTATGGTGGATGAAGGGATAGTCCTTGGTCATAAAATTAGCTGCCGTGGGATAGAAGTCGACAGGGCCAAGATAGAAGTCATAGAGAAGCTGCCGCCACCGACCACAGTCAAGGGCATTAGAAGTTTTTTAGGACATGCTGGTTTTTATCGGAGATTTATCGCGAATTTCTCGAAAATCACGAAGCCCCTATGTCATCTCTTAGAGCAGAACCGACCCTTTGACTTTAATGAAGAATGTACTGAAGCATTCAAGGTTCTGAAGGAAAAACTAGTGACAGCCCTCATAGTACAGCCACCAGACTGGACACAACCGTTTGAGATCATGTGTGATGCTAGTGACTATGCTGTCGGGGCAGCACTTGGGCAGCACAGAGATAAGCTGTTTCACGTCATATACTATGCCAGCAAGACGTTGAATGACGCCCAAGTGAATTACACAACCACAGAAAAGGAGCTGTTAGCTGTGGTGTTCTCCATCGACAAGTTTTGTTCTTACATACTTGGGACAAAAGTAATAATACACACCGACCATTCTGCCCTAAAGTATTTGTTCGCAAAGAAGGATGCAAAGCCTAGATTGATACGGTGGATCTTGCTATTACAAGAATTCGACCTTGAGATCAAGGACAAAATGGGGACAGAAAATCAGGTGGCAGACCACTTGTCAAGGTTGGAGAAGGGACAGAGTCTACCAATCGACGAGACACATATACTGGAGACCTTCCCAGATGAGCAGCTCTTTGCTGCCGCAATCGCTGTCGCGACAGCCATGGCGGCAGGTAAGTCTTCTGAACTCCCCTGGTATGCTGATTTCGTAAATTTTATAGTTAGCGGAATACTTCCTCTGATCTTAATTATCAAGCCAGGAAGAGGTTCCAAAATGATGTTAAGCATTATTATTGGGACGGACCTCTTCTCTTCAAACTATGCGCAGATCAGGTTATAAGGAGGTGTGTACCACAAGAAGAGCAAGAAGACATTCTCCATCACTGCCATGCTTCACAATATAGAGGTCACTTAGGAGGCAACAAAACTGCTGCCAAGGTGCTGCAGTCAGGGTTCTACTGGCCGACATTATATAAAGATGCACAGGACTTTTATAAGAACTGTGACAGGTGCCAGCGGACAGGTAACATCTCGAGGAGAAACGAGATGCCACTGCAGAACATTCTAGAAGTCGAGATCTTCGACGTTTGGGGGATTGATTTTATGGGACCCTTTCCATCTTCGTGTGGAAATCTATACATTCTCCTAGCAGTGGACTATGTCTCTAAGTGGGTCGAAGCCATCGCCACTCAAAAGAATGATGCCAAGACGGTCCAAAAGTTTTTGCACAAAAACATTTTTTCTAGATTTCGCATCCCTAGGGCGATTATCAGTGATGAAGGGAGACATTTTGATAATAGGGTAATTGCTGCCGCCTTGAAGAAATATGGTGTCAAGCACAGAATCGCGACAGCATACCACCCACAGACCAATGGACAGGCTGAGATATCCAATAGGGAAGTGAAGAACATTCTTGAAAAAATGGTTAAGCCAACTAGGAAAGATTGGTCTTTACTTCTAAATGATGCATTATGGGCATATAGGACAGCTTTTAAGACTCCATTGGGCATGTCTCCATACCGTCTGATTTATGGGAAAACCTGTCATCTGCCTGTCGAGATCGAGCACAAAGCATATTGGGCAATCAAGGCAGTGAATATGGACTTGGACAAGGCAGGCCAGAAAAGGCTATTAGATCTGAACGAAATTGAGGAATTACGGACAATGGCCTACGACAATGCAAGAATTTACAAGGAAAAGACTAAGAAGTGGCATGACAAGAAACTGCTGCCACGACAGTTCTGCCCAAGGCAGCTTGTGTTGTTATTTAATTCTAGGTTGAAACTCTTCCCAGGAAAGTTAAAATCTAGATGGTCTGGCCCGTTCCAAGTGGTACAAGTTTTTCCCCATGGTGCCATCACTATACGATCATTAAAAGACGGGCACCAATTCAAAGTCAATGGATAGCGCCTCAAACATTATCAGGGGACTGAAGCCCCAGGAATACAGGAAGTGGTTACTTTAGGAGATGCCCCACAAGGCACCCCTAATTTAACCTAAATTTTATTTTTATTTTTATTTTATTATTATTATTATTTATTAGGAAATTAGGTTTATTTTATTCGAATAATGTTTTGTTTTTCTATTTTCTGTTTTTAGGAAATAAAGGAGTCAAGAAGAAAAGGAGAAGTGACCCAAGCCCACCACCCATCCATCAGCCCAACAAAGCCCATTTATGGTAGCCTGTCGTTTCGGCTGCCGCCGCAGACGGATAAGACAGGCTGTCAACAGACTGACACGGCAGACGCAGAAGCGTGTGGCAGACGCGTAATAGACGCATAAATGCATGTCAGACGCGTCAGACACGCTAAATCCCATCCGTCGCCCCGTTATTCACGCCTGTCGTTACAGCATTAAACGGGCAGCAACTCAACCGCTATAAAACCCCGTTTTCATTTTCATTTTTTCTCACTTCTGCTTATTCTCCCTTGCTTTCTCCTCTAGTTTTATTTGCTTTCTTCATTTTCACAACCCTTGCAACTAACATGTCGTCTAGACAGACCCGCCGTAGTGCTGCCTCAGCCTCTTCTTCAGCGGCAGCAACGCCCTTCGCCACAAAGGAGTTATGGGAAGAAAAGGGTTTCGTGTACATCCGAAAGGCACCCAACATAGGACTCCGGCCGTTCATCGTAAAGGCCATCACGGCTCAACTATGGGAGCACTTCGCTGAACAACCGGCAGAACTGAACGACACATTAGTCTGGGAGTTTTATGCTGCCATAGACAGCAGAACGACAACATCTGTCACCGTTCGAGGAGTGAAAGTGCCCTTCACAGCTGACAGCATCAACCACATGTTTGGCCTCTACTTTGGCCCCGATGATGATTCCCACCAAAAATTTCTCGACACCCTCGATGCTGCCGCCTATGGTGCTGTTATGGCGGAGGTGACAGAGGAAGGAACAACGTGGACAACCAGCAAAAAGAACCCCCACTCTGTAAAAAGGGGGCAGCTCCTCCCTGAAGCCAAACTCTAGAACGCTTTTATCAAAAAGCGTATCATGCCCTCTTCCCACCACACGACAGTCAACCAGCAGCGGCTCGCCCTCATTCATTCCATCATGCACGACAGGCCTATTAATGTGGGCCGCTATATGAAGGACAACATCCTGGACTGCACCTTCCGCTCCGACTCCCGCCTCTGCCTGCCGTTCACAATAACCTCCTTATGCCGCTGTGCTGCTGTCCCCGAGGAACCCTCCGACAAACTCATCAAGGGCAGAGGCTGGACAGACAACAACATCAACAGCCTCATGGAGCTGGTAGTGGCTACACCTATCTCTTCCTTCAACCCAGCCGGCTCCCCAGCAGAATCATCAGAGGAGCCTGCCCCGGAACCTGCCACCACCACCGCTCCGACAGACCAGTCTGCCCACATCCTTGCTGCACTACAACGGGTAGAGGAGAGACAAATGGGACTGATGACGTTCATTTGGGACTTCGCTAACTCGACGGTAAATTTTATTACCAACACTTTAAATTTTCCCGATGTTAATTTCCCTACTTTTCCAGCCCATTTTTTCCACATCCCCACCCCTGTCCACACCCCTGTCCACACACCCACACCACCTGCCTCCCCATATTCCCACTCTACTGCTTCCACCACATCACCTGCCCCGACGGCAGCAGGCAGTCCACCGGCCGACACCTCTGCTAGAGGAACAAAAAGACCTGCCTCCGATGATAGCCCTCTGATCAGGAGGAATTTGGAGAGAGAGTTTACGCCTGTCAAGAGGCAGAAGCACGTGGCAAACAGGAAGCTGATGCCCAAGGCTAGCACCACCACTAGCAGCACTTGGGACAGTGGCAGCAGTTCCGACGTCCAGCTCGTGGAGCAACCTGCCCCTGCACCTGCCCCTGAACCTGCCCAGCCTCCTCCACAGCCCAGACGCCGCCATCAGATCCGTGTCAGCAGCAGCAGCGAGGACAGCGACTGAAAATTTAAGTTTTTATTTTTTTCTTATTGCTGCCTGCTTTTATCATTTGTGATGTACTTTTCTTCATATTTTTGTTTTTTCTGTCATTTTGCATTGAGGGCAATGCAACCCTCGAGTTTGGGGGTGGCAACCCTCCATCATTAATGGAGTCTTAAGTACATCTTTTTATTAATTGTTGTGTCTTCTTTTTAATTAAGTTTTATTTAAAAAAAGAAAAAGAAAAGATAAAACTGTTGGCTTAAAACTGTGAAGTTAACTTACCTGTCATGACAGCTCTGTCGTGGCAGCATCTTTAGGACAGTTTAAGGAGAAGTTTAGAGCCTTTCTATAGTTCTGAAAATTTAAACACCTTTGTGACTGTTATATTGCTTAGATTTCTTTTAGCCAAACTAGAATAGGATGCTTAGTACTTGAATAGCCCCTAGAGGTGCCTAACACTGGCTCTAGGAAAGAAGTTTAGCAAAAGAAAATCAAAAACCTAGAGGTGCCCGAAACCGGCTCTAGGAAGCTAACTAGAGGTGCCCAAAACTGGCTCTAGAAAAATTTAGCTTGAAAATAGAAGAAAAGAAGCATGAAAATGTGCCTTCTAAAAAAATAAACTTTGGCATAAAAATTCGAGTTAAAAAGTTGAATATTCTAGTGAAACTAAGAGAGTCTTAGCATATAACTGTTCACAAGCATGCACACACTGCATGAGAGCTATAGGGAGATTCCGGACAGATCCTAACCTTTCCGACAGGTTGCTGCCGCCATAGAGAGTGAGCGACGGGTAAGGGACAGTTCACTGTTTGAAGGCCAACACAAAAATATTCTTTTTTCTTTTAGGTTTAATTGCTTGAGGGCAAGCAAAAACTTGAGTTTGGGGGTGTGTTGAGTGTGTAAAAGTTCTATTATTTACACCCTTTTTAACCCATATTTCTGCTGCATTCAAGCATCATTGCATTGCATTTAGGTTAGTTTACAGCAAAACATCACAAATGGATTAAAGGCACAGATTCTACTAAAAGATGGCTTATTTTGCAGGTAGCTGCCATAGTTGACAAAGAAGGCAGGCGCAGGGCAGAGAAGCAGAAGAGCTGAACTGGACAAGCAGACGAAGAAGACGAAGCTGCCATGGACCTGTCGTGATAGCAAGGTGACAGCAGCCTAATGAAGAGGAAAAGTAAAGTGGAGCTCGATAGATAGAGAACAATCTGCTCGTCTGTCGTGTGAAAACCAAATATTTTTCCAAGCCCCGGATCAAAAGATATGTCAAGCCAAAGCTCAAGGAGATGAAATTCCTAGAAACAAGGATGGCGGCTGCAAAGTAGGACTCTTGGAGATTAAGTCTTTATTAGAATCTTACTTTTAATTAAAGTTGTAATCCTTGTTACCTTAGAATACTTGAGCCCAAAGCTTATATAAGGGCATAGGTTTTAACCTAGAAGGAGAACCCTCGTCTTACCCCATAACCGATAACCTAAACCCCTCTGTCGTTTACCCGTCACCGATATGTTCTAAATTCCCCCTAGGGCTACAGGTTGTTTTGTAAAGTAGTTGCAAGGGTTGTTTTGTTTTAGGATTTTCCAAGTTCAATAAAATAAACTTCAAGTTCTCTTATTTTGATGATTAACATCTTGCAAGAGCATCGGGAGAGCATTGTGAGGTTATCCATTTACTTAGCATCGGGAGAGTTAAGTATACGAAAGAAATAAGAGCAAGTTCTCTAGTTTATAGTTGAACTATCTTGTGCCTAGGGATAGGGCAAGGTTAAGTGGCTAAAGAAGAATTCATACACATTGGTGTTCATCCTTCGATTCACGCCAGGAGGTATCATCAAAGACGTGATCATCGACAGACTTGGACCTAGGGATAGGCCAAGGCAGATCTGGGATTCTTGCCAAACTTGAAGTACGGAGTTGGTGTGTCTGTTGCCGCGATAGCCAACGGACAGCCGCCGCGACAGGTGCTGCCGCGACGGGCACTATAACACCCCCATCCCGGCCTGGTAGACAACCGGGTCGGAGAGCGTTACCGGAACGATGAGGAAATCTTTTAATTATTTAATCTTAATGATCTTCTTAAAGTCATGACTTATTGCAATTTATGAAACCCCCTTTTTATTTTTGTAACCTATTCGACCTAGTAACTGAGTCCTTTAGTCCCCATCTTATAATCTTTACCGGGTTTACGGATTAATACTTTTAAACTTGCAGAATCCAAAAGAAGCTGCCCATACCGAAACACCCTAAGCCGTTTCGGTACAGCTTTGACTATGGCTAGTGTTTTGACCTTTTCTTCCCGACCGTTTCGATACGGCTTGACCCGTATCGGTACGGGTTGACCGACCTTGACTTGACTTAGACCCGTTCCGAAACCAGTTTCGGAACAAGGGTCGACAGTGGTGAAAGTGTTCCGAAACGGCATCACTTCGTTTCGGTACGGGGGTCGACAGTAGCAAATCTGTTCCGAAACGGCATCACCTCGTTTCGGAACGCTCTGTCTCATAGGCTTATTTTTGGTTAGCCGTACCGGAACGCCATCACCCGTTCCGATACGGTGACCTGTAATAGCAGAATTTTATCTGGTTTTTATTACTTTTACCATACCAGACCATGTCCGATTAAGCCGAAACTTTGTATACAACTTATTTCAACTAATATTTACCAGCATACAAATTTCCATGGGCATTCCACTAAGTTTGCCCCATTTTTACCATAATACCAAAAGCATGCCATGAACTAGTTTAGCCATAAGTTTAGTTAGTCATATTAAAGCCTTTGAGCTTATTACAAAATAGACAAGCCTTTGTTACCACAAAAAGAGCATAGTGACTATGATAGCTACCTTGCCACTTCACTAGGAGTTATAATGTAAGTACTTTACTTGATATGGAGTAGTGACTTGTCTTTCAACCGATCCGATTCTTCAAGAAACAACCTCCTAACCTGAGAATGCATGAAGACAAATACATTAGGCTCCCAAGCCTAGTGAGGTAATCAAATAATTACAAATAAAGAATGTCATGAGTACTTCATTATAAATTCATATGGACATCTTAATGCTTAGCATATACACATGATTGATTTGTATAAAACTTAAACAATCATAAACCTTCCTTGGATGGAATTAAATTCATGGATACTCGAATTCCCCCGCCTCGCCAAAACATAGATGGTCTTATTCCCTCCGCCTCACCAAATGACCAATAACAACACATCCCTCCGCCTCGCCAATCATCATAGGCCTTAGCCTTAGGACCATAGTCCACCCGAAACACTGAGCTCATGAATTCTATGGCATGCCAATTGTATCCCGAGTTATTCCAATCCAAGGCATATCATATTCATAATTTCCAATGAATCACAATAGAACAATGACATGATGATTTCATAATTTCAACATAGATAATAACTCTTGTACATATACTTGACATAAAATTTCATAGCAATGCTTACCTCAATGGCAATGTACACTAACTATAGTCAATGCTTAAATAATGACTTACCGACACTTACCCAAGTGTCCAATTTATTATCCGATGCTTTCGCCTTGAAAGTAATGTTTAGCGAAACGATAATAAACACTAAATGACAATCCAGGAAGGCGTTTCGCCTAACCCGAAACTCCGATTACACTCACCCTGACAATCCGCAGCTTCAAGGTTCTCGAATGGAAATTCCTTTGCTTTTAGCTTGAGATGGAGATGGTGTAGCTTCTATTCCTTCTCCTTGAGCTAGGAAATATTAATGGAAGATCATTAGAATCGATATTTCGATATCGAAATCCATATAAAAATACCACAACGGGTATCCGATTCAATATGAACTTATCGAAATACCTATGAATCAATCAAACCCTAACTTAAGATTGAAGCTAATTAACCATGGAAGCTCATAATTAACTAAGAGATATAACTTACCCGGTTACTAGGGATGATTCGAGATTGATCAAGTCGAGGATTTACAAAGCTTGAAACTCCTTCAATGGAGGTGTGTGCTTAGGTAAAGATGAAGAAGATGATGATATATTCCTAAGGCAATTTTCGGTGGATAACATAAAGCCTAGTACCAATTTAATTTATGAGCTTTCCTTCTCTTGAAGGAAAGAAACCTGATAACTCCACGTATGGAGTAATTTAAATTACTATTGGTCTAATTACTTAATTGGTCCCTCACCTTCCTAACTTTCCCAAATTGTCCCTTTATTTCTTAATTCTTACAATATGGTCACTAGATGCTTGATATTACATAATTAACTTAAATTCGAATGCTTTTAAGCCTGATTAACATTTGATAACCATAATTAGCTTGCCAGATGAACCTCTAAAGTTTTATCGGACTAAGAGTTTTCCCATTGCCGAAATGAATTCCGACTAGGCCGACTTTCGGGGTGTTACAGGCACGACGACAGAACTAGAGTTCCTAAGCATTGCAATACCTGCACTACTGAGCAATTCAATACCAGCCCATTCTCTCTATCTTGATATTCCTACTCTTTTATTTACGTTTTCTTCAATATTTTCGTGACAACTTTCTAAACTATTTTCTTTACTTCGTGCAGTGAAATAAGGTGAAGCTATTAGCCTAATCCCTGTGGAGACGATATCCGATACTTCGTATCACTTTACTACTTGCGTCGTGTACACTTGCACTACAATTGCGATAGACTCTTTTACACGCAACATAAGGCTCCAACACCTTTGAAAGCAATAGCTATCTAAATTGTCTAAGCCTTTTCGGTGTCCGTCAACACTTGCGAACAACTTAAAACTGTACTTTCAGCACTAGCTATATGAAAATGTAATTTCCAACAATGATTTAAATGTCATTTTTAGAGTTTTCTTCTGGCATATATTTATCGCGGTTTTTTACACCCTTTAGGATGCCTTATACGCGCCAAGTTTAGCACCATTGTAAACATATGTTTCAGTAGTACGACGTAAAAATGAAACAACAAGAAAAAAATCCCCCTAACAAACCACAAAATTCATTTAAACACGCATATTAACTAATGTTTGCTTGTTCTACATGCAAAATAAACATGGTTAGATATCGTTTTTAACGCAATTTTGACACCCTTTAGTATGCCTTATACGCGTAGATCTTTACACCATTTTCAAGACATGTTTCAGTACTATGATGCTAAATTTCAGAAATACGAAATATTATCCTCCAACACCCAGTAAATTCACCTAAAGCATACCTATCGAAGCTCTGAATGTTGCCTTGCAAAGCCTACCATGATGACTTCCATAGGGGTCATTGGGTAACTTTTTTCTGTGTTAGGATGCCATGCTTGCCGAATTTTTATCGTCACCGTAACATACACGTGTTTATCTATCGGACGGCGTGACCGCCTTTCTTGCGCACATTCAAAAAACGCTTGAAATTTTTCCCTCAAAACCCTACCATGTGCTCCATTGAGCAAGAAATGATAGGTGCATCTCGCCTTACACTCACTTTCTCGCTCAAATTTTTTTTTGCAGATTTCAGACGAATCTATGCATCTCATATAAATACTCGTGACAAATAATGTTCGAGTATACAAACTTTATTTTCTGAAAAACTTAAATCTTCTATTTCGTACCACACCAAATGCCACACTATTTTATATATAAATTTTCTTCCAATGTGATGATTTATAAACTTAATTTTTCAAAAAAAAGTTATAAGTATATCTTTCAAACTTTCAAAGTTCTTCTTAAAACATGATTCATGCTTAAAAATCATCCTCATAGCTCATGCAAAAATATTTTGTACATTAAGGAGAAATTACTTCGCACTGAGCAAAAAAAAGTCCCCGGAGAAAGTTGATCATGTTCTCATCACTATTCGAAATAGGTGTTTATTTTACAGCTTGTATATTGAATGCTGCCAACGAATCTCTCCTTAAAACATTTGGTATGTTGAGTAAATCTCAGCGCAAAGATTTCAATGTCTGCATCGACTTGATCTTTTTATCGATATGAAGTAGTATAGTGATGCTCTCGTGTGTGCACCGCTATCTCATTCTATTTTAAATGGGGCTAAAATAAACCATACTGTCAAGCTTAATTGTACGTTCAAGCTCCGTTCATTTACACTGCTATAAATAGGCCCCCATCGCATCCTCAATACATGCTAGTCCTTTGATTTCATACTAATTCCCTCTATAGTCGTCTTAGTCAATTTTGTACTAATTTGCTCTATAATGGCTGGAAACTTAGATGATTTCTCATCTATAGGGAGGCAATCATACAATGTTGCAGTCGATATTGACGGTGAACTACAAGATGGAATGATTTTCACGACAAAGAAAATCGCAGAGGATGCAATTAAGAACTACAACATACGCCGCTCAGTTTTATCGACAGTGAAGAAAACGAATGCGGACAACTATATTGTAAAGTGTGTCGAAAAGGACAACGAATGTAACTGGAGGTTCGTGTATCATGAATCAAGAGGGTGAACAACGTGTAGACAATAACAAGATACAATGAACCTCATACATGCTAGTTTTTTCAATGTTTGTGGGTGATTCGTACACTTTTTTAATGAAGTCTTTTTGTTAAAAACAACGAATTGAATACACTTTCACAAACATTTATTTATAAACAAACACGAGCACTCTAGCAAGTGATAACATGGCTAGATAGTGTTTTTAACGCGATTTTTAATCCCTTTAGGATGCCTTACGCGAGTCGATATTTACACCATTTTCAACAGATGTTTCAGTAGTATGATGAGAAAGTTAAAAAATACGAAATCTTGCCTTCAAAAGCCTACCATGTGTTCGACTGAGCAAGAAATGATATGCTCAACTCACTTTAAACTCACAGAGAGTTTGAACTCGCCTTGAGTGTAAGACGAGTTGCACCTATCATTTCTTCTCCAGGCAAATTTATGCAACTCTAAGACAAATCTATGCATCTCCTATAAATACTCGTGAGAAATAATGTTTGAGTATACAAAATTTATTTTCCCGAAAACTTAAATCCTCTATTGTCATTTTACACCAAGCGCTCAACTATTTTATATGTGGGTTTTCTTCCAATGTGATGATCTATATACTTATTTTTGAACAAAAAGTCAAAAGTATATCTTTCAAATTTTCGAATTTCTTCTTACAACATGATCTACGCTTCACAAGTCATCCTCATAGATCATGCGTTAAGAGAACGGTTCGTTCACTAACTGAAATCGGTGTTTCTATTGCAACTTGTTTATTGGAATCCGACGGTGAAACTTTGAACTAACAATATCATGAGTTCCACCAACGAAGCTTTCCTTACAACATTAGGTATGTTGAGTAAGTCTCAATGTACATATTTCAATGTGAGCCTCGACATGGTCTTCTTTTCGAAATGAAGCACCACAATAATGCTCTCGTGCGTGCACTGCCGCCTCATTCTCTTTTAAATGGGGCTCAAAGAAACCATACTAGCAAGTGATGAACAGTCGGACAATTGTGCAGCACGAATTACATACACAAAATTCTCCAAAAAAATATTTACGAGTTTGATAGAACTCGCCGTGAGTACACATTAGAGTATTTGCACGAATGTATCACATATATTTATATAGTTTCATTTTACAGTTCTTCTTACAAAAATAAGAAATCAATATAAAAAATTCCATTAAAATTTTCCATAACTAATTAAACAAAAAAAACAAGGACTGCAAAATTAATTTATTAAAAACAAGAGAACAAATTTATCTTCCTGTCCTCTTCCTCCATTCGACCTTAGGGTTTGTCGGTGTTCAAAGTGCTTATGGTCATAGAAACACGACTCTCATCGAATTCTCGACTAAATCGGGGTTTTTTCATCGTCATCGGAGTCATCATTATCATTGACACATCCTCCTCTAACATCCACACTCTCCTCCTCGTCTGTCTCAACTTCATGGTCTGGAGTCATACGACGCGGTTGAGTAAACATACTTGGAACTACTCCCCCCAAACTACCGAAAAGTAAAGGACCTGTTATGGACGTCGTCGACAATAATGTTGTCATTGACTCCAAATCATGATGCTTCATTTTATGATACTGAGCTTGCGGGACCACAAAGTCAGGCACATAAACATCTTCGGAAAAATTACATGTAGAACCTTGCACATGTGATGCAGATCCTTCCCCTTGACTCACCCAATTACAAGGCATACCTCTCCACATGCATGCTTCATATGGAATATGCAAATTCCATTACCCTTGTGTCATGGAAACAACTTGATCCTAACTTGGGGACCCTTATGAAGGTTGAAAACTGGCAACATCAAATGGCTGCAATGTTGGTTCTAGTTAAGGTTCCGGTTCAACCTGTCTTCTGTCGCGTCTACCTCCACTTGTACCTCTCCTCCACCCGTATCTGCCTTCTAATGTCCACACGCCAGATGTCGACGCTTCCTGCGCTTGTCAGATTAAAACAATAATATCTCTTTTGACTTGGGTTGTCAGGTACAATTTGTTGTTCGCGAAAAACCACTGATGGTACTCAGAAATAGAAAAATCGAAATCATCTGCTTGAATAGATTCGACATGAGACAACATGTTTTCCCTTCCATGGCACTCTCCTATGTACGTCGAATGTCTGGTGGGCCAGTCCTTTTCACTCTTACCACGTCCATCCAAGTCTTCCAATTCATCCAAGATGACAAATCAATCGGCACCGGTTGGTGGAATCCGAACTGCTTAAGGACCATATTGATGTAAAACATCTCAACAATCGCAAAATGTAGCAATGGCATTGCACAAAACCAATTGTCGGCATCATCGTACGCAATGTACGGAACCACGACATCAGAATCAACATCCAAATATGTCATCCATATGAACTGTAACAATTTTTCCATTAAAGAAAAACATTCGCATATAAATTAACATAATTTTACAACTATCAATGAAAACCAGATATGGGATACAAATTTCAATTTATATATTTGCATTACTTGATCTTGGTAGTAGAGGTCAATCTTTACTCTCACTTGGAGGATTAATTTTGTATGGTACACGTCGTTTTTGTTATTTTGTCTCCCTCTGTTGGAGTATGCCAAAGACCAATTATGAGTTGGTTGTAAAAAGACATACTTATTTTATCTTTTTTATTAATATAAAGCCATTATTATTATTATTATTATTATTTCTGTCTTATTCTTTGCATCTATAACATATATCAGGACTAATATTATTGTGGGCATGAACAACAATATAGTTATTCTTGAATGTCCTTAGTCAAGTATTATTGTGGGCATGAACAACAATAACATATATCAGGACTAATATGTAGTTGATTGATTACAAAGTGTTGTCATTAACATGGATATGTCAAAATTAATACATAAGTATGTGTTAGAGAACGATATACTGGACTGACCCGCTATGAGCATGTTTCTTGGATTATTATGTGACAGTCATAACATTGCTCATGGTGATAACTACATGTATGATCCTCTGACTTGAGATCATCATTATTCCAACATCGTGAGTGACATATTTTGATACGGTCAAACGTGTGTCGTAATTGACTACACTATAAAGACTAATATTGGGTATGTCACAATCTATGTAGCAGAATATGATTGATCAAGATAGGATTTGTCCTTACTACATAATAGGAGTAATATTATAGGCCACTTGATTGAGTGAGACTATAAAATGCATGGCAATGCTCGAATAAATTGATATGAGATATCATAGTTATTCGTTAATTATACTCTACTCAAGATATCAAGAAATATTAGATGGACTACACAAGTGTGACTAATCCATGACTTGTGTCCAGTCTAGATATGAGGAAAAAAATGATGTAATACATAAAAGAAGTTAATCACGAAAGAAGTTTAATGTAGACTCTGTAGAAGATGTGTAAAATGGATGCTGGCAAAAGGTATAAACAATATGTATTGGGCAGGTTATGCCAAGAGTCTTTTGCGTGCAAGTATACACGGTCTGCAAGTAATACAGCTTGGTAAGCTGAGTTATCAATCCCACAGAGATTGACTTGAATTTGATTGTTCAATTGTTACTTGATTTGGAAGAAAAGATGTTTGTTTTGAAATTTGTTTTGAAAGTAAAGAAAAGAAAAATAAAATGAAGTAAATTGTTGGCAAGGAAGGTGTTTCTAAATGAGTGATGACTGGTGGCAGGGAATGCATGGATTCAGCATGGCTCATGCCAACCTTTATTGGCAAAACTGTCTTGCCATTGTTTGCCGAGAAGATTCAAAATTAGCAAAGCCTCTCTCGATGGTCATTGCCCTAAATTGGCCAAGTAAAATCCCCTATATCTCTATAGTGTATATTTTTCTTAAACCAATTTGATTAAAAACCAATCTATACTCTGACGGGGTACCACAAACTGAAAATTTTACCAAACACCAAATCCGATCTTCCTATTCCAAAGTGCAACCTAAAAAACATAAACAAACACACAAAATTTTCAACCAAGAAGAAAAAAGTAAATTAAAGCAATGCAAAGAAAGAAAATTTACCGGAAGCGAAGAATTCGCGAATAATCTCCACCCGAACCGACTCCGATCGTCACTAAAAATTGGATCAAAGCTATCCTAAAGCTCGAACTTAATCCAACAATTTTTCATAAATTTCATAGAAAACTCAAAGGAATTTTCGGATACTATCTCTAAGTATTTTCTCCTTCAATTGGTGTGTGTTACAATGGGGAAATAGGCTCAATTTATAGGGTTTTGGTGCTTGGAAAACAATGAAATTTGGGGGACATAATCCCGTAATTACATCCATAATTAGAATCTGATATTGACCTCTCCAACATGATTGAAATCTAGTCGATTTTGGGTCTGATTTTGAGCAATTTGGATGATTCTTCCCTAATTTTCGAACTAGGGTTTGAAATCTCTTTACTCTTCTAGTGCAGGCGAACGACAACGACGTAGGCTGGTTGGCCTCCTAACACCGCCAGGAACGGCAGCCGCGGTGCAGACGGCGGGGAAAAGGGCAGAATTTGCTGCTTGTTTTCAAACAAGGGGGTTTTGGGAGGAACCACCCCGCGCGCGTGCAGCACACGCGCCAGGCACGTGGTGGCGCGGGTGGTCCTCCCTCCCCTTTTTCCTGGTTTAAATTTGATCCATTAGATCCCCTTCCTAGATCCAACGCTCCCTATTAAATCTGCACACGGGGAATAAAAAATGGGTTAGTTGGGCTCAAAATATTTATTTTTTGAGCTTTTAATAAATTAAAATGGATCATTTATTTTATTTAATGTGGACTATTAGTAGTAGTAGTAGTAGTAGTAGTAGTAGTAGTAGTAGTAGTAGTAGTAGTAGTGGTAGTAGTGGTGGTAGTGGTGGTAGTGGTGGTAGTGGTGGTAGTAGTGGTAGTAGTGGTAGTAGTGGTAGTAGTTTTTAGACTCGTGTTTTAGTCTCGTTGGTTGTATGTTTCCTTGTTAAGTTTTTATGCATCGTATGTATATGGTATTGGGTTCCTAAGCATGCAAATGGATTAATATGTCACTTGGTAAATTTAAGTTACCTTACGTTCTGCTTGCATCATCTCGTTACCGTTTTCCGTTGTCGTTTTTACACTTAGGACTAAATGTAGCATTTAGACAAGAATTAATGAAAAATCTTTCTAGGGTTGTTAATCGAAGTGGAGCCTTAACGGGTTTCGCTTCAGTTTTCCCCGTGTAACTTGTTCGGACCGGTCTGTCGTCTAGCCCGGGACGAGGGGGTTACACAGCGTTTGGTTGAGACGTTTGACGGTCGTTAACCCATTCGAAACTTGCCATACCCATGTGGCAAGTTTGGTTTAGTATTTCTTTAACCACCAGATTAAGATTTAAACAGGATTATAAATTTTGGAGAAAAAATGGAACTCGCCCGGGTGATACCCCGAGTTTGAATAAAAATATAATGTTTTTTTAGAACTCGCCACTGTGGTGCGACGAGTTTACTGTAAGGGTTCTATATAGGGCATTTTACGATTCTGGGTGGCACATCGGTCATAATAGGATTTAAAGATCCTATATATGATCTTACCTCGTGGCATATGCACACAACCCTGGTAAGGTGCATTCGCATCCCCATTTTCGATTTTTTAAAATAGGTTTAATTTAGTGTTATTTTTTTCTGGAAAAACATTTTGTATAGCATGTAGAGGAAAATTTTCTTTTTACATACCCATTTGAGAAAGGAAAATATTTTGGACCCCCATTTTTAAATTTTTAGATCATCCACTACGACGGGGCAGTGGCAGATGCACCTAGCACTGGTGGGGTGCATCTGCATCCCCATTTTCGATTTTTTTTTAAAAAAATAGGTTTAATTTTGTGTTATTTTTTTGAAAAAAAATAATTTTGTATAGCATGTGGAGGAATATTTTATTTTTACATACCCACTTGAGAATAAAATATTTTAGACCCCAATTTTTAAATTTTTAAATCCACCATTGTTTTACATCCATATTTTCCCTGAAAGAAACTTGCATTTTCAAACTCTATGATTATGAAATGTTTATTCACCATTCGACTTTATTAAGCAGAGGCAAGCTGCTCAATGTATGGCCCGAGTTATCCGTTCAAAGGCAGATTATGGGATGATGATATTGACAAGTGCCGAAATTGTCAAATAAACATATTCCTAATCTCTAATAATGACTTATGGAAAGTAGTATAGAGAAATAGAATCGATCCACAGGGACTAAGAAAATTTCAATGTCCTTCCTTGATTTAACTGCAAAATAAAAATGAGGGGGTTTAGAATAAATAATTAAGTAAATATAAGAGCTGAATAAAAGAAGTAAATTGTAAATAAAGAATTCAGTAATGATGAGATAGCTCTAAGCTTTGCTAGCCTCAATTTCGATCGATATCGAAATAATTCCCTTCTAGATAGTATGTTTATTACAGTCAACAGGGCCCAACCCTTACAGCTAACTCTTCTCTTCGGTTAACCGAGATTTCTACGTCTATCTCCGAAATTCGTTTCTTGTTGGTCTAACGAACCACGTCTATCGTCGTTAGCACCAAAACAACTTTAAATTCTAGAAGAGCACAATTCGAGTTATAGCGTCTCACAGATAATCAAACTCGGTCTTGATTCCCTTTAGCAGACCGCCGCTAAGTTTGTTCACAAGAAGCCGAATTACGACTAATCGATTCGACTCCCAAACCGCAAGCCAAAATAACTTTCAAATCAACGTCCACTTTTTGAGTTGAAGATGTAGTAACTTTTAAAGGAATGGTCAATTGCCACTCCTAGTTTCCAGAGAATCGGAGAATACTTTCCGAAGTTGTGATGCGTAACTCAATTCTCATAATTAGAATCGAGCCATCGCAAAACTTTAGGATAAATGGAAGTTTAGCTAAGCATGGACTGGATCATGCTTAGCATTTTGTATGGAAGAATAAAAAGAGAAGAAAGTAAAAAGATGGAAAGGAAATAGAGATTCAATAGAAATAATAAGGAAATTACAAATTTCAATATGCAGATTAAATTAGCCTAAGGGAGTATTTATACACAAGGATTTTAGAATTTAAGATTCAAAACATATAAGATAAATATCCTAAATTCAAGATAAATCATCCAATGATCATCTTAAATTTGAATTCAAAATAATCAAGATAAATTATCCTAAATTTAATATTCAAGATAAAATATCTAATAATCTTGAATTTAAAATCCAAAGCATCCAAGATAAGGGATCGCGTTTGAACAAGTGGTCATATTTAAATTCTGTCATATCCTGACCAAAAAAATTCTGCTGAAAACGAATTTAACTGCGTCGTGCTCACGTCTCTTGTCATGACATCCGAAATCTTCCAGATTCCACTTTTAATCGTGAGTTCTAGGCTAACATATTCCAATTGAATCCCTAGCCAAAATTAAGCTAAAAAGCAATGGATCGGTAGTATTTAGGCAAAATATGGGCTTAGAAACAAAACAATTAGATGCGTTATTTTACACATATCATATATTTGCTTATAGGAGGTGGGATATGAGATAGGTTCCTCTTACACTATGTAAAACTTGAAAGTTTTACACTTTTTTAGATCATTGGATGAAAATAAATGGATGATTGAAATTAACAGTAGAAAATATGAAGATTATCACAATAAAAAAGTAGATCATAACTAGGAGCCCATAACCTGGGTTCTGTAAATAAACGTTAAAGACATTTTAGACTGCACACGGTAATATTTACATCTTACTATTTTTAATATTTTTTTTGTTTATTGGTGATGCGGACGCCGGTTCTTCCAATGCTTCTAACTAGTTTGCAATTTAAATTTTATTTTTGTTTTTGGTGCAATGTCATTTGTAGTTTGAATTGTTTTCTTGTCAAATTTATCTTGTTCGCTTTGTAAATATCATTATGGGCATTTTTCTTCCCCCAATTAAGATTAGAAAATGTTTAACGGGGTCTACGGTGATATCCCTTTTATTAAAAAAAATAAAATCGTGAAAGATTTACTTGTCTTTTGAGTTAGTAGATGAATGCATGTATAGCCGACATGACAAGCGCTCCAAACTACCAAGTTGGATCCTGTCTCGCTTACACGAGAAGTGAACCTGAATTTGAGCACTGTCATGGCTCTACATATAGCAAAAGAGGAGTGCCTTGTTTATCGTTCAATATTTTATTTGCACTTGGGAGAATGATAAATATCTTCTAGATTATAATATAGTTGTTGTTATGAATATTTATCTATGTGGATGTCTATCATGATTAGAACTTTATCTAAGGAGATTGATTTGCTTTATCATTAGGAATATTATCTCATTTAATTAGAGTTCAATGTAATATATACTTCTTATGCCTATAAATAGATTACTTGATGAAGTCATTGTACACAAGTCTATTTTGAGAATAATACAAATCTCCATCTTTCTCTCATCTCTTTGTTCTTCCATTCTTGTTCTTTGTTCTTATTATTGTTCTTCTTTATTTTATTCACAACACGTTATCAGCACGATTGTGCTCAATCACTATTATTTTTGAAACGTGAAGGCCCAACGATAGGACGTAGGGATGAGTGATGGTTCGTTGAATCTATTTGGGTGCAAATCAGTCGGGAAGCCAAACCTTTTCCAAATGGTTTGCTGCAAATGAGTTTGTAAGTTTATTTCTTTTTCTATTTATATATATTGATATAATGATTGAACTTAAAAAATGATTGGTTAATCATCTCTAATGTATTTCAACTCATTATTTGGTTATTTTTTTATATACTGATATTTTATTCTAATGATGAAATTTAATATTTTTAACCGTGTTTTGAGTTTTACATGTCTTTAAATGAGTTGGAAAGAAGCATGATGTAAAAAGATTATGAGAAGCTGTCTTGGCCGTTTGCTATGTCTCCATCGTCCTCGAGAGGAAACACAATATTGGTAAACTCTATTTTTATTTTTATCCTTTAAAATATGGTTTTAAAGTGCGATAAATCATGATGATTTTGAATTTACAAGAAGAATATTATAAAGTCTATATTTTCTCGAAAGCAATATTTTTTCTTCGTCGAAAAACTCGACCATAGACTTCTCCCAATTTCAAGTTACGAAAATTCGTCTTGATCCAAAAAGTTTTATGGGAGGCATTCCCTAAAGTGAATGCAAAGCATGATGTTTATTCCATGTGATTATCAATGATGGGCATTCCCTAAAGTGAATGCAAGCATGATGTTTATTCCATGCGATTATTGGAACTGTTTCATTCACTGAAGTGAATGCAAACATGATAAATCATTATTCAATTAGAGACATACTTTCGATATAATCCAAGTATATTGGCTGGACATCCCGTTCTGCGAGGCTACTGGTCTTAAAGGAGGTTTTTAAAGAACCTTGTGGACAGGTTTAACAAAGTCGCGTACGAGGATTAAATCTTTGTTCTATGTGATAAGGATATGTGAAAAGGTTTCAAAGGCCCACTGGCTCTACTCCATTCCCTGAAGTGAATGTGAGATTATATTATGGAAGGAATAAAAACCACATTAGAAGTTGTGGTCGTGGTCGAGGCTATGAATATACACATGAAAAATATGGTCATTTTAAAAATACTTCTACCCACTAGTAGTGAGGTTATAAGGATGACAAGAGCGATAAAGATCATTTTAAGAAAGTGAAATCTTATTTTATTACCAATGTGATGTTATAAACCATTGGTCTCGTACTTATCGTATGTTGAAAAAATCAACAATGATTGAATGATAAAGGAAAGGAAATAAAAGCAAATTATGTTTGCGAAAAATGACAAAGATGATATTGGTCCAACTTATTTGGACATTGTCAATCCAACTCATTTGGACGTTGTTGATTTCTTTATAACCCTCGAATGGAATAAATCATCTCCTAATTATTCTCATAACTTTGAAGAGAATTAATTATCTTTTTATTTATTTTACTTTATGTTTATTTACTTTATACATTAATTATTTACATTTTATATTTATATTCATGTTAATATTTATATTTATATATTATCCTATTTATTTATTTTGTTTAACATTATTACTTGTCAAATACAATCTATGGTGACGATTTATGCTCAACATAAGCATAAGATATATTTTCTCATTTAAATGTAAGGGAAAATGTGAGTACTATATCTCAAAGTACTAAAAGTATTGATGCTCCAGAAGAGCAATAAGTTCTTGAGAGAAAATACATTATGAAAAGTGCATAATTGTGAATATTGCAATAATTACCGTTAATGGTAATAATATCGTCACCACTAGAAGTGGAAATTTTAAGAGAGCAATATGAGTTCGCAAAATATTCTTTTTGGAATTATAGATAACATATGTTATCAATTGCATTTGAAATAAATCAATATGGATATAAGTTCTGGTAGCCAAAAAGTCAGTTGAAAGCTCTAGAAGAGCTATATATTGCTACCAAAAGATAATTTAATTGAAAGCTCCGAAAGAGCTAAATATATTTCTATTTAAAAGAATAATTTTAATGGCCGTACTAGACATGTACAAGTGAGATTGAATTACATGTTATGGTAAACAAGAAGTTTACAAATTCAGAGATATATACACACATATATATAGTTGGCATGATCGGTTAAACCATCCTGATCAATAATGGTGCAGAAATTATTGAGATTTACATACACATGTATTAAAAGAACCAGTAGTTCTTGTGGTGCTTATTCTCAAATGAATTGATTAAATTCCACTTATTAAAGAACATGAAGTTCTTGTGTTGCTTAATGGAATTGATTAAATTCCACTTACTAAAAGAACTTGAAGTTCTTGTGTTGTTTGTTCTCAAATGATATAGTTAATCCCACTTACCAAAAGAATTAGAACTTGAAGTTCTTGTGCTGAAGTTGAGACTGCATGTCTTGCATATCTGAACAAAATATGAGCCCATATATCCACAAATGTGGAAAGTTTTATATGAGTTTAGTAGATACATCTACATTGTTTTATCAACTTACAACCAGAAGTTTGTGAGATTGATTCTAAAAGGATTCAGATTATGCAATTAGACTATTTGTTTTGCAAAAGCTTGTGGGTTTATATTTTAGGCTATATCAGTTGTTACAAAGCCTATTGATTATGAAAAATACGGTTTAACAGGTTTTTAATTGGTTGCCTCCTATTTAATAGCTAAACTGTGAGAACAAAACATCTATTATTTATATGGTATTTCCATATATCAACACTTATACGCATCAAGCCAACGAGTTATAATAAACTCCTCATTATGATTTGACTTTTGGTCAGAAGTCATATTTCCCATTTTTGAATTTTTGAATGTGCGATATATAGTTGAATTGCTCCACCATAACGCACAAAATGAGCAAATAAAAAGGGTTGAGAATATATATTGAGTACGAGTCTCATTTTATGTTTAAATTCTAAACATTAATTGAATAATCATTTATTAGATGATTTTTCTCAACATCAGGGGGAGAATAATCATCTAGATAAAGAAGGAAATGAATTATCATTATCTAGATTCTCGAATATGAACTAAAAGTTCATAAGATAATTCATGTTATTTCATGTCAACTGCCAAACATATTTACTGACCCAATGAGAGTAATTAAGTCTCATATACCGGCTGAAATGCTTTAAGTTTAAATTACATGCTTTAATTAGAGTTCAATGTAATATGTACTTCTTATGCCTATAAATAGATGACTTGATGAAAGCATTGTACACAAGTCTATTTTGAGAATAATACAAATCTTCCTCTTCCTCTTTCTCTCTTCTCTTTGTTCTTTCATTCTTGTTCTTTGTTCTTATTATTGTTCTTCTTTATTTTATTCACAACAGTTGCATATATTAATTATTTGAGATTTGCTCTGATGTAGTTCGTATATGATTGAGCTAAACCAAAGTATTTAATAATGAGATGGAGTTGTTTTAGACATTTTAAGTAATTTGAAATCCTTTTAAAAAAAAATAAATAGTAGTCAAGGCATGTTGGACTATTATTTGTATCTTCAGTAGGTGGCTTTTAATAATGATCTTGTGGATAAAAATCTTTTACCTCTTTTCGGTGCCTTTACTTATGTCCCAACACTAAAAAATATTATAAAATTAAATTTCAAGTTCTAACCCTAAATTTTAAATCTTAAACTCTACACCTTATACCCTAAAAAATACACCATACCCTAAATTCTCTAAACTTTAACCATAAACCCTAACCTAAAACCCTAAACTTTATACCCTAAATTTACTTTTGAGCGTGTGACACAAGTAGGAACACCAAAAATGGGAGAGGATTTCCATCCCGAACTTGTCTGCTTGGATTGAAATTGTATAGAGATCCCAGAGCCGTAGAGAAGGTTGAAATCTCTTTGAGGGCGCAGTTCCTTCGAAAAATGGCTCGACCGCATGATAAGATCGGTGGCAGTGGTAGGCAGACTCTACTATCACAAGAAGATTTGGAGAAGATGGGAGATGGAAGCATGCATGAAATGTTGTATTAACTCTCCGCTTATTCAAACTAGAAAACAAAGGGATATATCTGCCATGAACAAGTTGAGTCCACAATGTATGTCTTAATTACCAGGTCCTCCAAGTTTTGTAAAAATTCTGGAATACTGTCATTAGGAAGATCTTTGAATGCTTAATGACACAGTTGTTGTAAGCCGTTTTGTGTTATGCTACTAACCTCGTACATGGGATTTGAACATTGTACATGAATAGGATTGTACATGAATAACATTTCTTTAATTTTTATGTTTGCAGTTAAAAGGAATCACTGCAGCTTAACCACATAATATACTTCTAAGGGGTTGTTTGGTTCACGGAATGTAAGATTACCTTTGGGAATGAAATTACCGGAATGTTACATTACCTAACATATTACCCGGAATATTGTATTACCTTGTTTGATTTGTTTGGCGGGAATGTAAGATTACATTGTTTGGTTGAAGGAATATAAGATAGGAAAAATGCATGTTTTACCAAATTGTCCTTGAAATATATTTTCTTTTTTAACCAACTGAAGTTTTAAGATTAAAGTCAAAATATTTACATAAAAGTTCATAGAAAATATAAAAAAATATAATATGAAAATTTTTTTATGAAAATTAATCTAAATAATAAATGTAATAAAATACATACCAATAATAAAATTTGAATCAAACACATATATAAAAAAATCGAAATAAAATAAAATCTGATATATTTTTATTTTATATGCATCATATTATTTTATAATAAGTATTAAAACCCTAAACAACTAAAAAATAAAATAGATTTATACTTGTGTAATTATATACAAAAATGAAAGATCATTTTAAAATAACTATATTTTTTAGGGATATTCTTGTCCAAAGGGGAGGGAATTGTCTAATACCTAAGAAAAGGGAGGGAATGACATTCCCAGGAAAAGAGCCAAAAATAACTACTGTTGGGAATATTTCATTACCCCTGGAAAGGAATGCTTTTGAACCAAACGTGGGTATGTGGTTCCGGAAAAGATTATCCCCAGTGGTAATGATCTTTTCCGCGAACCAAACGCCCCCTAAAGTTAAGAACAAAAATTCTATTCCACTAAACATGCTTCCTTCTATGCCCACACTAAAAAACACTTAAAAATTAAATTTTAAACCCTAACTTTAATTTTTACATCCTAAACCCTACACCATACCCATAATTCTCTAAATCCTAACCATAAACTCTAAACTCTAAACCCAAAACTTACTGTTTTAAAGTGGGGCATAGAATGGGGCATGATAAGAGTCATACTATTTCCATCCAAAGTGAAGATGATTTGTACGAATGGAAATCGTCTGCCTCAACTTTAAAAGAGTGGGTTTAGAGTTTAGGGTTTAAGGTTAGTGGTTGTGGATAAGGTTTAGGGAATTAGGGGTAATGTGTATTTTTTAGGCCGTAAGATTTAGAGTTTAGGATGTGGAAATTAGGATTATGGTTTAGAATTTAATGTTTAAGTGATTTTTAGTGTGGGGCATAAAAGGGATTATAATTAGGGGAAGGAAATTTTTTATCTGATTTGTAAACTGTTCTGTTATATTACCTATATTATTAAATCAATAATCAGATTTGGATAAACATAATTGGACTTGAGAAATGGATCCTTTAGAATGACTGTATAATTTGATTTATGGCCCTCTTCACCTCCGTTATGCTATTTTAAAGTAGAGGCATCAATGGGGCATAATTAGGGGTAGACAATTTCCATTCGCTTTTAATAATGATCTTGTAGATAAAAATCATTTACCTCTTTTCGGTGCCCTTACTTATGTCCTAACACTAAAAATTATTACAAAATTAAATTTAAGTTTTAACCCTAAATTCTAAATCCTAAACCCTACACCTTATACCCTAAAAATACACCTTACACTAAATTCCCTAAACTCTAACCATAAACCCTAACCTAAAACCCTAAACTCTATAACCTAAATCTACTTTTGAGCATGGGGCACAAGTAGGGATACCAAAAAAAAAATGGGAGAGAATTTCCATCCCGAACTTGTCTACTTGGATTGAAATTGTATAGAGATCCCAGAGCCGTAGAGAAGGTTGAAATCTCTTTGATGGCGCAGTTCCTTCGAAAAATGGCTCGACCGCATGATAAGATCGGTGGCAGTGGTAGGCAGACTCTACTATCACAAGAAGATTTGGAGAAGATGGGAGATGGAAGCATGCATGAAATGTTGTATTAACTCTCCGCTTATTCAAACTAGAAAACAAAGAGATATATCTGCCATGAACAAGTTGAGTCCACAATGTATGTCTTAATTACCAGGTCTTCCAAGTTTTGTAAAAATTCTGGAATACTGTCATTAGGAAGATCTTTGAATGCTTAATGACACAATTGTTGTAAGCCGTTTTGTGTTATGCTACTAACCTCGTACATGGGATTTGAACATTGTACATGAATAGCATTGTTTCCCTCGGCAGCATTTCTTTTATTTTTATGCTTGCAGTTAAAAGGAATCACTGCAGCTTAACCACATAATATACTTCTAAAGTTAAGGAACAAAATTCCTCCTCCACTAAACATGCCTCCTTCTATGTCTCACACTAAAGAAAACACTTAAAAATTAAATTCTAGACCCTAACTTTAATTTCCACATCCTAAACCCTACATCCTACCCATAATTCTCCAAATCCTAATCATAAATTCTAAACTCTAAACCCAAAACTTACTATTTTAAAGTGGGGTATAGAAGGGGCATGATAAGAGTCAGACTATTTCCATCCAAAGTGAAGATGATTTATACGGATGGAAATCGTCTGCCCCAACTTTAAAATGGTAGGTTTAGAGTTTAGGGTTTAAGATTAGGGGTTGTGGATAAGGTTTATGGAATTAGGGGTAATGTATATTTTTTAGGTTGCAAGGTTTAGGGTTTATGATGTGGAATTAGGGTTATGGTTTAGAATTTAATTTAAGTGATTTTTAGTGTGGTACATAAAAGGGGTCATAATTAAGGGAAGGGAATTTTTATCTGATTTGTAAACTGTTCTGTTATATTACCTATATTATTAAATCAATAATCAGATTTGGATAAACATAATTGGACTTGAGAAATGGATCCTTTAGAATGACTGTATTATTTGATTTATGGCCTTCTTCACCTCCGTTATGCTTACTTTCTTTCCATTTACATTATCCTTCACCTGCCAATCCAATTACCATTCACAAAACATTACTGTCACAGTAAATTCTCAAAAGAAAATAGAAATCGTTAGCAGTTATCATATGGAGTATTTACCTTGGCTCTCATCTCGGCTAAAACCACCCCATTATTCAAACAAGACTGAACCGTTGTTATCTCGATCCGAAGCTCTTCCCTTAACATCTTCATTATATCAAGCAACAACCCTTCCCTATACCCGCATTGCAACTCCAACAACGCATCACTCTCTATTATCGACACCTCCACCGCCGTCTCCTGCTGTGTCGAATCGACCGTCTTCGGCCTAGATTCACTTCCACTCCCTTGAACTATCCTGATCATCTGCCTTTTATCTCGCCCAGGTGACCCCAATGATCGTGCCCTCTTCGACACTGTTACCCCACTTCTCAGTTCCTTCAAACTACTCGTTCTGTTTAGCGAATATGCCGATCTCGACTGCTTGTTGTCGGCCTCTGCTTCGAGTTCTTGAACCTTGTTACGTAAATGTTTCAAGTACTCGATGGTGTCCCCGAGTATTGAAGCTTTATCCGTTTTGGTGACGAATGGAACTAACGACCTTAATATAATGAACCGTTCGTTCAGCTTCTCGCGTCGCCTCCTCTCCGCTAGTACATGGTTGGCGCTGGGCTCCTCCTGCGGGATCCCCTTGCGGAACCTGCCGTCGGGGTCGGGGTCACGTATCTTGGGAGAGTTCTTGTCTCGATACTTTCTGTGGAAGTACGGTACACTAAACAGAATGTACTTGAGGAGACACTGGGACGTGCCTTCGACGACCACATGGAATTGGTGATTGTCTGAATGAATTGTCCACTTGGAAAACGCAGATTGGGTTGAGCTGGTTGGGCAACCGGTTGACGGTGAGTCACCCCAAAGAGTTGGTTGGCCTTGAAGGATGGCGGAGACGGTCTGAGAGTAGTGGGTGTTTTCTTGTTGTAGTCCATCCAATAACTCTAGCCCTACAAAATACATTATAAAATCCAAGTTGAAATGATAATCTTATTAGCATAAACTAAAAGAAAAACACTCCAAATCAAATTCAACAAATCTATTCCACTCATTGGTTAGACTAATTTGAGATGATTCTCTAACACAATATTTTTTCATTCACAACGCCAAGATTCGTGCTTGAAGGACCTAGCGTCTCATCCCATAAATCAACTAGTTGTTAGTAACAAACCTTTTAATTGATTTCCGGGGAATCTACTTGGAATAAAAAGTTTCTGTATAAAAACTCAAAATGTATCCATTTGCTATGTAAATAGTGATTTCAAGGCAGCTTGCAGACCATAAAGGCAGATTGAGGAGAAGATTGATTAGAGGTAGGCATCATGGAGTATATTGGAAACACAGTTTGAAATTATTATCCCAACTCTACAGCTAAGATTTTGTACTAGATTTCTATTTATTGGCTCACGATTTTTCTTTTAAAAAAAAACAATGGAGCCTGTAAAGGCAAAACTGTTTTTTACCTGAAAAACGTGAGTGAAAGCAACTGTTTGTTGGTTCTTGTAGCATTTGCCACTTCCGACTCGACTCTGCTATAAACGAATCCGAAGCAACGGCTTGGTGGTTACCACTTTGACTTACGGCCATCATGTGAAAATCTATGTCCAAGTTATTTGATGCATCGTCTGGTGATCCTAGCCGGATATCTTCTGACATTTCCAACTGTATCAACTCGCTTGCCTCAGCCTCCGCAACTGCTACCGTTTGCGTATTTCTATCTCGATCCGTTTCCGCAGAGTCCGATTCGGGTTCTTCTCCGTCATCGTCGTCATCATTCTCTTCTTCTTCATCATCATCATCATTATCGTCCTCTAGGTTAGGGTTTAGGACTGCGTGCATAGGAGGAAGGACAGGAGAATGGAAGCGAGTGTAGGCGGAGGAGTTGGTGGCGGGGTTCGAGGTGGAGTGTTCGGAGAGAGCCGGTTTTGGTGGGGGAGGATTCGGATTCTGAATCAGATTATGATCAGTGAAGAAGGTTTTGACATGCCGGACTAGCTCTAGATCCTCTTGAACCTGAAATGCAATTCATTTCATGAATAGAATCCCTTGGTTATCATTTTCATTTTCTAGTGAAACAAACAGCAGGCCACTTTGATTACCTTTTCCGTAGTTCCAAGTTCAAGAACACCATCAATCACAGGAATGCAAAGCACAGTCTACAACAATAAAACAGAAACGAAACACTTCATTACCAATCCAAAACTAAATTAATTAACAAGAAACGGATGAAAGATGCATTTAATCTGCATGCATGGATTCAACTGTAGAAATACCTGTATACGAGCACTCTATTGCAACCGTACAGCACCATTTTTATTCATGTTGACAAACAGGAAGATACACCATGGTTAGTGTACTGAAGTACTAGAAAAAGCAGTAGTGTCTGGCAAGGGGAGCAGTAGCATGGGCGTCCGTTCAGGGCTTCACCTTCTACTTTTTATAATTTCACAGATTTCTCAAGTAACAATCTAGGGACAAAAATCATTTGTGACTTTTAAGTGCCCATTTCTATGTCCAACGCTAAAAAATAAAATTTTAAGCCCTAACCTTAAATTTTAAACCATAGACTTTAGACCCTAAATTCTAAAAAATACATCTTACTCCAAATTCCCTAAACTCTATTCCTAAACTTTAACCTTAAACCTTAAACCTAATCCTATTTTTTATTGTGGGGCATAAATAGGGGCACCAAAAAGGGCAAATGATTTCTATTCGACAATCTAGTAAGTTAATGGTTGTACCTTTTTTTTTTACTTTTATTTATAGTGTTTTCTCACCAAAACAATGAAAATAATGTACTTGATAAATTTTAATCATGCTTCTATGTTTTATCATTGAAATATTAAATTAATTATTTAAAGTAATGAAATATATTTTCGTTTTATAGGGCCTATTTCTGAGTTTTTGTTCAAGACCTCGAAAAATGTCTAAGACAGCTATGAGTAAAAGGCATGGTCAGCAGGATGATTTTAACACCCCAAAATTTCCCCCAAAAACCCTAATTTAAAATTTGAGATTAAATAGAATTTTGGTAATGATTTCGGTGACCTAAGTAAGTTAATTCGAAACACTGGTGCGCAATTTGAAAACCGGTAAAATTTATGGACCCTTCCCTTGTGATTTACCCTCCTTAACATGATATTTACCTTTTGTTCATCCCTAATCACTATTTCAACTCCCACTTTTGACTATCAGCAGCCGCACTCACCTCTCTCATTACCCATTATCTCGGTTTTCATCTCACCATCACCCTCACTCCTTTGCACCTCCGATCAGTCTCCGACTATCGTTGTTTTCATGAATCGACAACACCTCATCCGTCATTGACTCACAAACAAGCCTTAGCCATAAGATCATTTTTGCAAACCGCCATTTGTGAGAACCTTTCGGTTCTCGTTTTCCTTTCACCGTTCGCTCAGAAATCGTGAAGAACCCCTCAGATTCTTTTTAGCGCCACCGTCCTCTCTGCCCCCTTCTTCGTTTGGTTTTCAGGTTGCTACCGCGTGTTCTTCTCCTCCTTCGAACTTAAGTGTAGGTAAGCTAATCACTCATGGATCTTTCTTGTGTCGATGTTACCGTTTGGGATGTGGACTGACTGTGTTTTTAACCTTGTTTTTGCATGTCATGGTCGTCTCCTTCGGCCAGTGCTGGTATCGACTTCGAGATCGACGAGTTACCGTATCATGTTCATACCGATCGGGCACGTTCTTCGAGATCCTTACATTCTGGTTTAGCTAGTTGTGAGTGTGAGACGTGCTTTTCTCGGCATTAGAGCTACTGCTGTTTAAGGTGTGTCTCTTCTTGTGCTATAAATTTATGTTTTCTTTGGTGCTTTAAATAAATGTTTGTATACACTTTGTGTGCATTATTCAGTTATGATTGTTGAAAGTTTTCAGACATCATGCATAACATATCGATTGGGTTTTAACTAACAATCGAATTTATCAACTATGAGATATCATATTTCCAAAATATGAAACTTCAAATTTACAGATTTATGCAACTTGAATTTTTAACAATTCACGTTTCGGATGAAACTCGGATTTTAAAATCAACCTCATTTAATTGAGTGTACATGGATTGAGATTTGTTCGAGGAAGTTTAGTGGTTTCATCTTTCGGGCTGAATTCCGCTTCAGATTAGTGGTTCCACCCTTCGGGCTGAGTTTCACTTTGGATGGTAACGATGGAGAGAGTAGGTTCAAGGGAACCTTACTCTTCGGGCAGTGTATCAGAGATTAGGTATTGAGTCTACATAAGCATCGGACATATCATTATGATTCAGATTTAATGTGTTTTCAAAAATATTTATGAGAAAAATAAAAAACATTATTTTGTTTTGTGATTACTTGCACTTTAGAGACACACTAAGCTCTTTAGCTTACACACTCATAGTTTCTCTTTCAGATATACTCAGACTCTCAGGCGACTTGGTATTGGGAGCATCTCGCTTTTATTCAGACAATTTTTATCATTCAATATGAATTATTTTATGGGTAATGTTCACAAACAGTCCCTTTCGTTTGGTGTTTGTTCTAGTTTGGTCACCATATTTTAAAACAGCGTATTGTGGTCCCTTACGTTTATAATCTGTTTTATTTTAGCCACTCTTCCGTCATTCTCCGTTAGAGGAGTAACGACCAGCTGACATGGCAATTTGAAAATTAAAAAATTCCACGTGTATAATACACGTGTATTATGTTTGAAAAGGGCAAAATGAAACATTCCTTATTCCGTTTATTTTTGGCTTCCCAAAGCAGCAGCAAGTAAAGCACGTATCCGAGTGTTTGAAGAACCTGTAAACAACACGTAGGTCGACGGGGAAGTAGCGTAGAAAAACTTCAATGGCTCCAGCCCAGTGACGAGGGAAGTGAGGTAGAGGATTGAGAAGTAAATCGAGAGGTAAATTTGGATGAAAATGAGGATCTTCTGGAGTGAAAAGTATGTTTTGATGCGGTTAAAAATGAGGGAAACCAACAGTAACGAGATTAAAAGGAAAGCACAAGAGATTACGGTGGCAATGGTGGGGGCATGTTTGTTGCCGACATAGGGTTTGAACTGTTTCGTGAATTGTTTGTTGTATTTGGCGATGTAAGATTTCGAGGTTGTCGAGATTCTCTCAAGGTCTGGGATAAGGGTTTCCTAGAACTTGGTCGGGAGATCTCGGAACTCAGCCACTAAGTCGAATCATCTTCCTCGTCGATCCAACTGGGTTGCTTCCTCTGTTGTTTCTGAATCTGGGTTGTCGGTTTCTTCCCTTGGATTGAGTTCTTTTGAGTTTTTAAAGATGGAGCAGTATTGTCGGTCAGTGTTTTCATGGTGGTTTTGTTCTTGGGTAGGCTTAGTTTGAGTAGATCCGAGGTTTTGGTGGAACTGGAGGCTTTTGATGTTGTGGAGTTTAGTTTCTTGAGCTTGGCAGTTGAATTGAGCTGCTTATTGGAAGTAGAAAGGCTATTGGACAGTGTAGTTTTGGTTGAATTGGTAGATTTGGAAAGCTTGGTTTGGTTCTTGGGCGACAAAATTGATGGTTTTAGGAGTTTGGTTTGGTTTTTGGTGGATATATTGGATGGTTTGAGAAGCTTGGTTTGATTTTTGGCAATCATCTTAGCAGTTTTAAACAAGTTTTTGTTACATTGAGTTTAACATATACATAACCAACATGAACATTGGGTTTTCTTTCTTATTTGATTTCTAGTACAAATCTGGGATGTTTTTTAAGGTGCAGAAAAATAGCTTGACAGGAAAGCTTAATCCTTAACCAAGCTATCAACTCAACGAAGCTCACAAATGGAAGAAGACGTAAAACTCATGAAGTTCCGGGAACTCCATTCACAACAGCAAACATCAGCATCGATGGTTCTATCTGGGCGGAACATGAATCTTCTTGTAACTTGATTTCATGGCTCTCATGGTTATTATTAGTTAGAAAAAGCCATGTCGACGGTTATTGCGCGGAAATTTGATGTATGGAGAAGCCTGGTTCCATGGTGACATGATATAAGGAGAACCATCGCCGTCGCCGCTGGTGGTGGTGCTGTTGGAATACCTCGGGCTGGCCATGGACGCACTGCTTTTACAATTAGGAACAAGGCCTGAAATGTAGAGTCCATGTTGGCGTATTGGTGGAGTGGACAATGACGTGTATTATACACGTGGAATTTTTTTAATTTTAAAATTGTCATGTCAGCCGGCCGTTACTCCTCTAACGGAGAATGACGGCAAAGTGACTAAAATAAAACAGATTATAAACGTAAGGGACCACAATAAGCTGTTTTGAAATCTGGTGACCAAACTAGAACAAACACTAAACGAAAGGGACTGTTTGTGAACATTACCCTTATTTTATTTAAACTTTCGAATTATTATTTTATGATTTGGGACATTTATGTAAACGAATTTTTGGACATTAAAATATTTTGGGTTATATATTTTTGCATGCATTTTCGGATTTTAATTTAGATAATTTGTTAAACAATCAGAATATGTTTAACAATCTAATTTCATTTATAATTTCGATATTTTACGGTAACCATTATGATTTAATAACAATTTTTGTATTTTAAACTATTTCAACCTAAGATTTTTAACTTGAGGAACAAGTTTTCAAACCTAACTTCCTAGAATTGGCCCATTTCTTTTGGGTCGGGTTTAGGGGGTTACATTTAGTGGTATTAGAGCCAGGTTCAATCCTCGAACTGTGAGGTTCGCAAAAGTTGTTTTCAAAATGTTTTCAACTTCTACATACATCTGAAATATTTTTGGGTAAATGGGAGTTTTCAGAAAATTTTGCTATAGATTCATTTGTTTTTTATTTATTGAATTACTCTCTATGTAACAATCTAGGGACAAAAATCCTCTCTCACTTTTAGGTGTTCATTTCTATGTCCAACTCTAAAAAATAAAATTTTAAGCCCTAACTCTAAATTTTATACCATAGACTTTAAACCTTAAATCCTAACAAATGCATCTTACTCCAAATTCTCTAAACTTTATTCCTAAACCTTAACCTTAAACCTTAACCCTAATCCTATTTTTATTGTGAGGCATAAATAGGAGCACCAAAAATGGCAGATGATTTATATTCGACAATCTAGTAAGTTAATGGTTGTACCTTATTTTTTATTTTATTTATAGTGTTCTCTTACCAAAGCAATAATATAATGTGTTTGATAAATTTTAATCATGTTTCTAATCATTAAAATATTAAATTAATTATGTAAAGTAATGAAACATATTTTTGTTCTGTAGCCCTATTTCTGAGTTTTTGTTCTAAGACCTCGAAAAATGCATAAGTCAGCTATGAGGAAAAGGCAGTGTCAGCGGGATGATACCTTGGCAAGAATAGCTCTTGAAAAAGTTTTACTGTCAACCTCATCTGCACCTGTAAGCCATACATGCTGCCTCTTTGCATATGTCTTTCCTGGTAACCTACACAAACATAAAATATACATATAACATATGTGTGTGTTTGAAATACAATTGATACTTGATAGTCTATATGTATATATATGGCTAAGTTGTTTTCCATACCGAAACAACCAAGTTCAAAGAGTTTAGAACGTGATCATCCTTGCCATTAATTACAGAACACTAAGTATGTGCTACTGTGCTACCTAAGATTTCTTGTTCTAAGTAAGAAGAGGTCGCTTAGGTTGGTTTCAACTTTTCAAACTTTGAAGGCTTTTTTGGTTCTTTTCCTCCCCATTGTAGAAATAAATGCCATGACTGTCAACAACCTCTATTCATTTAAAACCCATTTTTTTGTTTAACTATCTGTATCCAACTCATTGACAGACTAATTCGGATCGGGATTTTGAAAAGAAAAGTATGACGGAATATAGTCCTCATCAGCCTCTATAGTTTTCCAATCAGATTTGTCGAAAGACAAATTGGAACTGCAAAGGAGAGAAAAAGAATCTCACTAGCCTCATAAACATGAAGAAGACAACGACATTAATGGCTCTCACCCACCCTCCCTCTTGTCAAGTGCACCATCAAACCTGAATGGATTGCTTTAATTTCTTTTCAGAACAAAACTCATTTGTAAATTTCTAGGAATTACTCTATTTTTGTCTTAAAATAACTGTTGTAATAACGAAATCCCCAACTGTCTCATTTTACTCTTTCCTACTTGTTTCTGTAATGTAATTTTCTCACCACTTACCATTCAACTCCATTAGCAAAATCTCTTCAAGTAGGAAGAAGAAGAAGCAAAATATTGAATTGTGTGCTGCATATGATAAATGTTGTAATATACTAATACCTTGGAATGGAAAGAAGAAAATAGCTAGGAATCATGACAAGGAGTTTACAACAAAAAAGATCATCCCACTGATAAGTTTCTTTTCTTCTTTTTTTCTACTTTTGCTAGAAGATTCCAGCACTGAGGTGGGAGGGTAGAAAAAGATAGAACTGAGAGAAAAAAATTAAATAGAGAAGAAGTTGAACTTAAACTTAACTTACCCTACTCCAGGAGGAAAAGAGAAGGAGACACACATCAAATAGAACCACTGGGACTAGGTTAAGTCCTCCGGCGACAACGCTGCGCATGGCCGCCGAACTGGCTGGTTTGTCTCGCCGGCCGACAATGAGTCGTATAGTTCTCTAAGTTGTTGGCTCCTTTGTAAGGATGCCTCTTCCGAAGTAACCTCCACTGGTTGCACTGTCTTCCGTGTCTTGATTGCTCCATTGTAGTATCCGTCTGACCATACTAAGATCCTATTTAAAAAGACTCGAATTGATCATTATATCCAAAGATACTGAACTATATAATCTGTATTTCAGAAATAGTAAAGACTAAAGAAGAAAGAAAATTCACCCTTGTTGAGGACAAATTTGCCAGAAAATACTGTACGTCCATTGAACTGATTGCACCGCCGCCTGCAAAATGTTCCGAAGCCTGTTACTAGGCTGCACAGCCATTCACTCCACTTTCAAATTTGAGCTGAATAAAAATATTAATGTCAGAAATGAGAAAAAGAAAGAAAAAACGACCCCTTCGGAAAGTTAAGAAAAACAGAAATCAGCAGACTCATCCTATCATGATCTATAGCTGAAAATCTGAAATCACAAAAACCCTTTAGTCCCTAACACAAAACCTCTAAAAAGAAGCAAAAAGCAAACAACAGAAAGGAAAAGGATGGGAAGGAAGAGAAGGGTGAGAGGGGAAAAAAGAGATCAGAACAGACAAATTTAGAAGAGATTTGTTTTTGTTGCTCAAGAAATAAGCCATACTTTTCTGATCAGAAAAGAAAAAACAAAAAAGAGTAGGAGTAGTAGCTAGGGTTATATTATTGGTGTATGGAGAACTGAAGAAAAATTGACTGGTGGGTCTACCAGACAGTTCGATGAAAGCTGACAAGATGTATTATGGGGTGATTGGCGTAAATTTTGTTAGGTGAAGCCTTGTCTTACGTGCGTGTGTTACCCGCTGTTTATAGCATTGGTGGATCTAAGTAAGACCCGCGCTATGATCAGGTGACCGAGACTGAGACTCAGACTGGGCGTTGGGATGAGAAACCACTCTTCTTCATTCATCCAACTCCTAAATTATCATTAAAGTTTATGAAAAGAACCGACGGTGACGTGACGGTGACAGTCAGATGAGTACAAAATGATTATTAAAAATCATATAAAATGTGTAAATTTACGCAAATTTGGTTTTTCAATTTTTTCTCAAATTATGGCACTCTCCACTTTATTTTTTAAAGTGATTGTTCATTGTAACAATCAGAAGTCTGAAGAAACATAATTTGATTTTGAACAATATTTATCCAAAAAAATACAATATAAAATTAGTGATATAGCTTGAAGACGAATCAAAGAGAGTTCGACTTTAAACAATGTTCATTATTTTTACTGTTTAAAGACGAATTACAAACAATCCAACTTTACTAGTTTAATATTAACATGTGAAAATATTGTTCAAAGACAAATTGAACATAATTCAACTTTTAATTTACTACGGTGAACAACCATACTTTAAAAAATAAAATAGAAAGTAACATTGTTTGAGAAAAAAATTGAAAAATTATATTTGGGTAAATTTACCTGTTAAAATGAGTGTATGTATATAATAATAACAACTGTATATATAGTATTATTTAAATTTCTAAGTGAATTTGTGACTTGAGTCGAATATTACTTTTAGAATGTTTTTATTTTTCTCATATTTATACAAATATTTAAATAAAAGAGTAAATTATAACGGAGGTCGCTTAATTATAGATAAGATTATATTTGGGTTATCCAATTATTAAAAGTTACATTATGTCACTTAGGGCCTGTTTTTTGTTGCTTTTAGCAACCTACAAGTACTTTAAAAAGTGCTTTTAGTTAAAATATGTTATTTTTGGTTGCTTTTAAAACTAGCTTTTTCACCCAAACTAAAAAGCTAGATTTTATAGCTTCTTGGGTGGAAAAGCTAGTTTGAAAATAAAATTATTTTTTTTTACTCTTGTTATTTAATTATAATTTATTGTTAAAATAATGTTTATGCATACATAATTGTAAAATAATATATATTTTATAATATTTATATTGAGAATAAAATTATTTTATTTGTAATTTATTTTATATTTATTATTAATTTGTAAGTGGTATGTCCGTATATAATCTACAATACACTTTATATTTTCAAATTCAATTTTTTCAAAAAATAAATTTTTTTATTATAATTGAAATTGATTTATTTCATATATCATAACATTAACTAATTTGAACATCACAAAAGCTTTATTTACTTTCAATATCATGTCTAAAATAGACATTTTATCTCCTCAAAATCACTTTTTGACATCAATGACAAACACTAACCAGCTTTTTAAAACTACTTTTCAACAACTAGTTTGAAAACCACTTTTTTCACCACACTTTTTAAAAGCAACCACAAACTAAGCCTTAATTATGGGTAAGGTTATATTTGGGTCACCCAATTATTAAATGTTACATTTGGGTCACTCAATTAGGGGTAAGATTACACTTGGGTCACCCTTCATATTTAAAAAAAGTATATTAATTTCTGTATTAGATTAATTAATGATTTTATATGAAGTACTCTAATGTTAACGATGGTATACAAGTTATTTAGAAGAAAAATGACTAAATTGATGTACTTTTTTAAATATGAAAGGTGACCCAAATGTAACTTTACCCATAACTGAGTGACCTAAATGTAACCTTTAATAATAGGGTGACCCAAACATAACTTTACCCATAATTGAGTGACCTAAATGTAACCTTTAATAATTGAGTGACCCAAATGTAACCTTACCCATAATTAAGTGACCTAAATGTAACTTACCCATAATTGAGTGACCCAAATATAACCTTACCCATAATTGAGTGACCTCCATTGTAGTTTACCCTAAATAAAATAACTAAAACTCATTGTTTAGGATTCAAATGTACCACTTAAATCTTTCGATTATAAGTTTTCTTTACCACTTCAACTAGGGACAGACGTAAAATTTTATGTTAGGAGGGCGAATCTATAGAATTCTAAGGAGCGAATTTATAAAATTTTAAGGGGTGAAAATAAATTTTCAATAAAAATATATAGAATTTTTCTTTTTAATTTCTTTAAATCATATAGAAATTTTAAAGCCCCTCTAAGTCATCTCTGACTTCAACTGCAATTATTGTTATATTTAAATTTTTATAATTTATTTTTAAATCATTTCACTTTACTTAATTAGTATTTCGAGTCAACTAAACAACAATTCAGTAATAACTAAGAGACATCATTTATTAAGTACAACAAATATTACTTTTAGGAGTGCTATTGTCTTTTTTTTTTTACATTTATACGGTTGCTGTTTTTCTTCTTCTTCAGAAATAATGTCTCTTGTAAAATACACATAGGCGAAGCCACATGGGGATGACCTTTTTCAGTCCCCAGTGGTCTATTTTAGTGGTAAAGTGTGTATAAAAAATTAAGTTTGTTTTACTTAAAGTGTGTACCGAAAAGTTAATTAAGCCCGTAAATTTTTTGTACTCAATTAAGCTCTTAAACCAAGAAAATGAATTAAATGACCAATTTTGACTATAAATATTGAAAATTGTTTTCTTTAGATATTACTGACACATGATACACTACAGTTCTATCATGTTGCATTATTACAGATTTCTTTAAAATGTAGTTTTTTTTATCTTTTATACGTTTTCTAGAATTTTTTGAACTTTTAAACAATTTTTTAAATAACTAAAATTTTTAAAAATGTCAAGTCGAGACATTGCGACACAACGTACTACACCAACAGATATAAAAAAAATTATCGAGATTTAATGGTCAAAATTAGTTCGAGTGCTTAAATAATTCAATTTCTTAATTCAAAGGCTTAATTGGGTGCATAGAATTTAGGAGCTTAATTGATATTTTTTCAAAAGTTTAAGGATATTTTATACCTTTAAATATTTTGGCCCCCTTAACTTTTAATTTCTGGCTTCGCCCCTGAAGTTACATGTATTGGCACAATCAAGATTAATATGTTCGATGAGATTGTTCGAACACTTGTGTGACCCCCTCGTCCCGGTCTGGTCGGATGACCGGTCCGAATGAGCCACACGGGGAAAACCAAAGCGAAACCCGTTAAGGTTCCTCCTCGGTTAACGACCTAGAAAATTTCTTTTAAAATTAATCTTCTCTAAATGCACATTTAATTCCTATGTGATCAGAGCAACGGAAGACAAGCATTCGCGAAACAATAACTCGAACAACCTAAGCAAAACAGCCCATTTTTATATAATTTAACAAGCCGTTTCGAAACACCCTCAAGGTGTATCGAAACACTTTGACATGGTCAACCCTTCAAAGCCCACACGAGGATGTCGTTTCGGAACGGGGTCTACCGTTTCGAAACACCCTCCCTGGTCAACTTCTCGTGGTCAACGAGAATTGACCGTTTCGGAACACCTTCATCTCGCCAATTTCTCAAAATTCCAGTAGCAAAAGTATACCGAAACAGCCCCTATCCGTTTCGAAACGCTCGGCCAAAAACAAAGGGACCGTATCGAAACAGGGTGACACGTTTCGAAACGCCCCCTGTCTGCAGACTGGTTTTGGCTGGTTTAAGGCACAAGGGTGCCCCTAAACCCCACCAAACCTCCTACAACACACTAACAAATAATCCTCAGGCAAACCAACATACAAGCATGCTTGAACATCATCAAAACAAGACTAACACTAAGGAACAACATCACAAACCATTCATCCATGCATAACATTAAAGGTGTTAAGCTTCAACATAGCCAACACTTAGACAAATCTAGGTAGCAAAATACTAACATGGTTTCAAGCATAGCATACATCCCAAAGGCCAATTTAACATGCACACACGAGGAGTCTAACATGCTCCTAAACAACAACCATAGCAACATGATCCAAAAACATCATAACACGATTACATGTCCCATTGCTTGACCATTACATCTTAATTTAAAAGTTCATACTTGGTAGCTAAACAAGCACCACAAGCACACTTGGAGGCCCCCTTCTTGCTCCTAGCAACCCACGAACTAAGGATCTGCATTGTCGAACAAAGAGAGAGCGTAAGCAATAAAGCTTAGTGAGGGTAAGCTCTTTAAAAACAAACCTCGACAATGCAGGGTCCAAGCACGATCTTAGCCAAGGTAAAAGCATAATTACAAAGAATCCTCAAGAGCCACAAGTTAAAGATGCATGAACAATATTCAATTATATGCCATGCTCAACAAGCTCTATTTCACAACATATGTAAACACATATAAGCATCCAAGTAGAAATCACATTCTACAACACATTGATATACATATCAATCAATATTGGCACCTAGCTATGACCCGAATACGCAGATAAACCCGTTGGGACTCACATCCAACAACCACTTTACCTCACGGTGGGATTACACTCATCATCGGTCTCGCGAAGGGGATTCCACTCATCCTCACGCCCCGTCGATGGGATTCCACTTATCATCGACTATATATAAATATCATTTTCGGGCGAACCCGTACTCCTCCTTGGTGACTCAACGCCACCAAGGCCACGCGCGACTTTAGACTCATGTGTGCACACTAACATCCTAATGATTGATCATTTGTACTCAAGCATACTAGTGCCAACATTTAACTCATTCCACATTATTCGCTTCAATTAATTCCGTGCTTAGCACGTACTCACCATGATCTCAATCATGAACCATTTCCATGCATGCCATAAGCATCACAAATCATGCCTCATCTCCATGTATATCACATTATACATAAATCAATCATATCACAAGTCATACGAGGCATAAACATCCAAATGCAAGTTCATCCAATGGCTCTAGATCAAGTTTAGGATTAGGCTACCACCCAAATCCTAACTCTAGGTGGGTCTACCAAGCCCGACCTAGTCCACATACTCGAACCAACCATTTAAAAACCACGTAAAACATTTAACCACTCACCTAAGCTTCCAAGCTCCAAGCCAAGCAAGCAACCACCTCAAGTTTCCGGATTTCTTCCCGAAGCTTCTCTGACGCAAGTTCTTGCTTCTAAACAACCTCAATACAATTCAAACAATCTCAAATCATCCCAACATCAAAATACTAACCCGGAACACAATTCAAACACAATTCACACAATTTCAAGCCATGAACAAACCCCATATTTTGCAAACTCGGGCAACCCCAATACCTCTTCCAAAATCCATGTTTCCAACACCTATTGTACCCACAAATGATCCTAAATCAACCCCTATCCATAGTACTAACATTGGGCCATCAATTCTCACCTAAAACAACCCCCAAAACTCACCCAAAACCCCATTTATACCCAAATTCGGGAATTGCTCAAAATCAAGCAAAATTCACATATGTTGTACCATTTGACTCCCATACTTCATAACTAACCATATTAAATCAAAATATTAAGTTTAGCTACACAAAGGCATTATTTTTAATCAAATCTTTTGAAATCCCCATTTTTAAAACTTCAATGAAAATAAAAACTAATGGTACTTTTAAAGAGAGGGAGTTGAGGATAAGTCAAAAACGATGTTACCTTTCAAAAATGAGTTGAAATGGATGAGCTTTTTGATGGAATAGTGACTTGTAGGGAGAGAGCTATTTTCACGTTGGGTATGAAGAAGAAGAGAGTGAATAGTGAAAGGATGATAGGAAAGGGGATTTAAAATTAAAAGATGGGCAAATTACCAAAAGGCCATTAATGAATGGCTATCCCCTTTATTCTTTAAAAACTCTTCAATTTGCAACTTATTCGATTTGGTCCAATTTCAAATATTTATTTTTGAAACCCAAAACTTAAAGGATTATTTTAATTATAAACTCGAGCCCAAATAATATTAAAATATTATTTTCACCTAACCCTAAACCCGGGTGTTACAACTTGGTAATGTGAGACATGTTTTAGATTTGAGAACAAATCTACTTTTTGTTAGGTATTTTGGATTCAGAATGGTATAGATACTCCAATAAAAGTGGAGCTATGACAATTTGCAAAAGCTCTCTCATTGTGATAAAAGGGCATAAAATGGCAACCAATTTTTATGTTATGCAAGGTTCAACTATTTTAGGTGAAGCATCCATTGTTTCTTTCTTCGTGTCAAATGACGATGTTATTAGTAAAGTTGTTTTGACTGAATCAAGTAAAAAAGAACTTTGTGTTGAACATGACAACCGTATGCATAACAATTTTAATATGCAAAAAGAAGTTCAATTTTGTGGGTATAACAAATTTAAAAAGAAAAATAAAGCTGAATTCCGCAAGCACAACGGATTTGAGAAACTTAAGAGAGTTTGATTTGCTACAAGGATAAATAATGAGAAAGATAGTATTGCCATTGATGATTGGTGTCGTGTTATGCATGATAATTCTTGTGGTGATATGTTGTAGCAAAGTTGGCACTAATGTTGATCTTTTTTATCAGCAATGTTGATCTGACTGATGTGAAGATTAAATTACCTTGTACATCCAAGCTTGGGAAAGGCTTAGATTCGGTCGGTGTTTATTGTTGAAGACTACCTCTTGAAGGGGTTGCGTGAAAAGGTGGTGATATTGTTCGACAAGAATTTGTCTAAAGGTGGAGATTTGTTAGAGTTGTGATCAAAATTCTTTTTGAATTTGGTTTAAAGTTAGAATCCTAATTTTAGTATATCATGTTTACTTTATATAAATTAAAAATAGATAACTCAATTTGAGTGGAATTTGTTTCTATGCAATTTTCCTTTGTCAACAAGAAATCTATTCTTATAAATAGATACTAGGGATTAGGGGTTTAGACACAACAATAGAAATCAGTTATAATCTCTTTCTCCATCATATTGAAAGTTTTCATCCTTTGCCCGTGGTTTTTTCCTTTTAGGTTTTAAGTAAATTTTTGGTGTTATTTTTTTGTGTTTGCATTTATTTACTTATCTCGTTATTATCGTCCCGGTAATATAAAAACAATTTTTTTAAAAAATATTTTTATGATTTTAATATTTAATTATGTAGAAACAAATAGTTATGAATATATGAATGCAGACTTAACTATATAAATAATGTGATAATTAATTGTAAAGAAATATATGGTTAATTTGAATGTAAAATCACATGTCACTAATTTTTAATGGATAAAATTTTTCGCTAGTTAGAGCGATTTTCAAACTAAGATTTCGAAGCTAAATTTCTCGTGAAGACGGTATATCTATTGATAAAATGATAAAATTGCTAAATCTCCTCCACTTCCGAATAAAGGCAAGTAAAAGAAAAAGACAAAAAGAGAAATTAAAATTGAAGTGTATGTAGTGTGGTATTCAAACATTGAACATCAATCACTACAATAAAATAATTTTTAACAACGTTTTTTCTCTTAAGCGCCGTTAAAAACTTTGCCACGCTAGGAAAAGTGCACAAGAAGTACCGCTAAATCTAACGCTGCAACAATTAGCTACATTTTTTTAATAAAAACGTCGCAGAAGGTTGAGTTTTATAGTGGTGCTTAAAATGCAAAACGCCACTAAAAAATGCCGCTAAATACCCTATTTTTAGTGACATTTTTATTTTAAAACGCCGATAAATGTTGAGTTATAGTGGCGTTTTTTCACTAAAATGTTGCTAAATGTTACGGGATATTGCGATATTTAGTGGGACTTTTGCCACAAATGCTGCGAATTTGCTTTTTTAACAATTATTATTTCAAAATGACATAGTAGAAAATTTTAACACCATTAAAAATTAAAATTGAATTCTTAAATCTGAAATGTAAAAGAACTAAAATTTGAATGTACAAAAAGTTGAAATATATTTTAACTGATTGCCAAATAGTAAAACAATCATCAGTCAAGTGATTTTTTTATTCTAAGATTTGAGTTTTATGGATACCGAAAAAACAAAATTGGAGTATGGCAGCAAGAAACGATACAATGGCAACAACAAATTTTTTTTATAACAATTATGATTGTGACATGCTCAATGTTCAGAGCCTATTCATCTACATCAACTCTTGGTTGGCTGCATCGCATAATTGCTGAACCTTTTCTGAATCAAGTCCTATATACTGACCACATCACTCTTAGCAGCATCTGCAGCTTTCTAAAAGCAGAAAGAATGACGATTATCAACGAAAATTATAAATTTCTTACACACCAGTTAAAAAACTAAATTGAAATCCCAACAAACAACACCTTCAATGAAAGCATGTTAGCAACATGGAAGCCAAATTGAACTGAAAGGAAGCTAAAGCAATAAATTTTGAGTGTGTGTATTTTAAAAAATATTTTTTTGATATAAAAAATGGACATACACTTAAGAGATTTTTTAAGCCTTACGAATCAACAAAATCTATATTTGCATTTAAAGATAGTTTTAAGAATATAGCTCGACTTACTCATCTTTTTGATAAAAACCCTAGCACCCTTCACCAAGATAGAACTGTGTAGATCTTTTTGCTCTTGAAGATGAAAGGATGGAAAGTCCACTGCACATGGAGAAATTCACATGTTAGAAGAGGAGACATAAAAGATGTTAATAAAGAAGAAATAAAAGAACTGCGGTCTCGTACACTAAAAATGTGAGAACCGAACAAAACTAATAAAATCAATAAAGTAAGTAACAAAAGAAAAGCCAACAACATAAGAATAACTTTACCAATAAAAATGATAAAAAGACACAACTGAACAATGTCTCACTGATATAGCCTTTATCTTGTCCGAGCTCCTAAATTTAAACGAAAATTAGATATAAGACATTTCACCAAATTGGCATGAAATAGAGATAAACAAAGAGGAAAATTAAACCAAAGGTGAACTTACTGGAAGAATAAAGAATCCAAGACCCTGAAGTGTCGGACATGGCCGGTGTAAATAATGAACTCCTCGGGCAGCTACACCATGAATATACTGTAGAGACAAAACCAAACCTTCTCAATGTTCTAATTAAGCATACTTGAAGTTTGGAAAATACAAACACTAAACAAGCTCACCCAAAACTCTTTGAGAAGCAATGAAATGTATCATACTAAAGCTTATGCAGTCGACAATGGCATTCATTTAGGTAAAAATGTTCATCGGTAGAGCAATGTTATATATATGAACAAGTTACAATGTACTGGATCTTACTTTGTAAAACTTTGTTTTCGAGAAAGATGCTAACTTTGTCGCTCCACAATTACTACTTAAAATGTTAAACACAACATATCAAAAAACAATATGGGTTTAATCTGAAACAGAATAAAACTTGAAAAACTAGGCCGGCAAGAAGGTATTTCCAATTGTCAGGAAGAAGGTTGATTTCTGTACTTGTCTCTGAACAAATCCTCTTCCACAACTACAAAAAAACGAATCAAACATCAAATTAAAATCCTTAAAATTCCCATTTGTAGAACACAAAGAAGGGGGAAAGAAACCTTAGAAGCTTCGCGAAAATTGTAAAACGTCGTCTTGTTGTCGTGTAAAAACCAGTTCCATAGTACTTCAAAGTGCACCGATTGCGGTCAACATCTCGAAAATACCAACAAGTGAGAAGGGAGATAACCGAGAAGTAAACTATGGTGCAACAATACCTTTATCAGACCATACGCGTTTGGGAAGATAGTGATGACGGAGAGAAGGGCAACGAAATATCACCGACGATGTCGTCTGACCGGTGGAGATGAGGGAGTGAGAGGCGATTGGAGGCTGGAGAAAATTAGGGATTGGGTTTGATTTGGGGAACGATGTGAGTGGGTTATTCAGAAGTGAGCGTGTGTTTTATTAAAACATATAGTGACGTTTTTTATACAAACACTACTATACATAAACCTATTGCTGCGTTTTAATACAAACACCACTATACATAAACTTATTGTGACACTTTTATTTACAAACGCTACTATAGTACAGTTCTGACATTTTTTGTACAAATTACTCCACTAAAGTACAAGCATTTGTGGCATTTTTCAAGTAAATGCCGTGAATTTTATCGGTCTGTGGCGTTCCTTCTATAAACGCCGCGATATGTTTAAAATTAGCCGCGTTTACTTAAGAAAATGTCGCTAAAAGTACCGCAATATATCAAGCTTGATATAGTGGATGCGATTGTACAAAAAAATCATGTCGAAAAGTGGAAATGTTGGAATCCATACAATCTATGAATTCATAAATTGCGGTTTATAATTTTTTAAAGTGAATTTATATTTCATAATTTAAAGTGTTAGAAGATTTACTGTGAAAATTATATTAGAAAAATCAGACCGACAAAATTAATTTATATTTGATCATAGAATTAAATACTTCTTTATACAGTCAAAGTTCACTTCGTTTTTCTAACTTCGATAATGTGAATATATGATTTATTTATGATACATAATTTTTTATGTTATTAGTGCATCAAATACAAAATCATATAAAATCTATAAAAACGTCACAATTTAAAATATAATGAATTAATGATTTTATTTTACGTTTAGTATGTTATAATGCTATGTGGCAACATTCAACGCATATTTATTTGTGAAGTTTTCTTTTTCTTTCTTCAAAAATCGATTTAGACATAAGAAGTATTTAAATTTAAAAAAAATGTGTTAGTACCAATGAATTATAAACCTGCGAACACCTAATTAACAGACTACATGCGAACGTACTAGCAGATCATGACCGTGCGAATAAGCCGGCTATAACCCATCACGAACTCGACATGCAAATACTATTCAAGACACATGTTCTCTTTAGTTGACACGTGTCCGCACGCCCTTTCAGTCCTTTATAAGGGATCATTCACCTCTAAATCAAGGAAGAGTCTTCCCCACTACTCAAGAAAGACTATAACCCCAACCTAAGCTCTCAACTCGACCACCTGAGCAACCTTACACAACCATCTCCACCATTCAAATGACCATGAACCACCATCTAAGAGTGTTGCACACCTTTATAATCAACAAAATGATTGTATTTAAATTTGTCTAAATTTAAAATTGGTGGTCCTAAAAAATAATTTAACTTTAAAATTAGAATCATGTTTTAGTTTCATTGATTTCATAACTATTAAAAGATTAAACGTAATTACACCAAAAAAATGGAGGGTCGGAACCCATCTTACCATTGGAGTTTTTAAACGAATGAATATGAGCACGTATATATTTTTTTTAAATTTATAACACAACACAATTTTGAAAGTCTTACTAAACACAAATCAAACATGAACAAATTTAAAAAATAAACAAATAAATATGAAATATATTTATTCATTCAAATCTGAATCATTTACAATCCGATTTACCATCAACATAGTTTTGTTCTATTAATTGATCATATATAAAATAAGTATCCTTCTTATATTTAAAAATATGAAGAAAAAAAATTTGAGTGGATAACACATAAGCTTTGCTTGGCAGTGAGAAAAGAAAAATGAAAGGATAGAAAATCAGAGTGATAGAAAAATTAAAGGGTAAATGTAATTTTTCTTTCCATTGACGTGCTTGGTTGAGAGGACAAAAAATTAGAAGGAAATTAAGTTTATTTCCTATCTATAGCTTGGTACAATGAAAAAGTGAGAGGAAAGAAAATTAAGTTTTGAAAATTATAAATTATTTTTTTTATTTTTATGATGTAATCCAATATTTTTAAAATGATCATTTTAATTCATTTTAGTCCCTACTTTTTTATTTAATCTAAAATTGATCCCTATTTGTTTCTAATTTTTATAATTTAATCTAATATTTTTAATATATTTTTATTTTTGTTCAATTTAATTCCTAAAATTTTCTTTAATTCAAAATTATCCCATATGTATTTCTATTTTTTTATAATTTAGTCCAATATTTTTAATATGTTTTTATTTTTATACAATTAGTCTATAAATTTTTTATTTAATCCAAAATTGACCTATATTTATTTCCATTTTTTATCATTTAGACTAATATTTGTATAATTTAATCTTGACAGTTTGACTGACAATGTAACACCTAATACCCGGTTATATACGAATCTAGCTCGAATATCAAATGTTACAAATGGCCCATTTGCTGCCTAAAACAATTTTTTTAAAAAATAAGCATATTTGGTTACATGAAAGTAAACAACCAACATATAAATAAAACAAAAACAATTAACTAAAGTCACATGATAAAATAAACCTTAAAAACTTTAGAAATTAAACTTTTTAACTAAAAGGCATTTAATTTTACAAAATTTAAATCCAAAAAACATCTTATATCTATGTTTAGCTAAAATGAAGTTCAAATCAAAGTAAATTTAACCGAATCAAGGTTTATGGATTAAAATGTAAATAATTCATAAGTTGGATTTTAAGTTAAAAACTCAGTTTCAGTTTCATTTTAGAATCATTAATTCCAATTAGATTTAATGGTAATTTCATGTTGAAATCATATTTTATATAGAGTGTTAATTGCAAAAATAAGTAGTTTATCGACCATTTTGAAAACATTCATAAAATATAGGGGAAAGTTTTTAAAAAGTGAGATTAAACCTTCCTTTATAAAACCAATATCATCATTGACACATAGACCCTGTTTCAAGTTAATCTGAGCTAAAACGAGTCCTTAATTACAATTATAAAAGTAGTGACTAAAACATAAAATTTGCAATTATAATATATTTTACTAAATTATAAAATAGAAATAAATAGAGGTAAACTCCAAATTAAAAAAAAAATTGAGGGATTAAATTGAACAAAAGTAAAACCATAGTAAAAATATTAGATAAAATTATAAAAATTAGAAAAAAAAATAGGGGTCAATTTTGGATTAAATAAATATTTTAAGGACTAAAGTGAAAAAATAGTATTATATTAATAATATTGAATTTAATAATAAAATTAAAAACAAATAATGAAAAATTTCATACTAAATAAAATTTTTAGGGACTAAAGCAAACAAAAATAAAATTATAATAAAAATATTTGATGAAAATATAAAATATAATTATAAATATGGTGAAAATAAAAGTAGATTTTTTTTAAAACATAATTTGATAATTTTACTATTAGAGTATGATAGCTTTCACTTTTCTTTTCTATTTCCACCCTATTTTGGAGAGAAAACTATTTGTATAAGAGCAAGGAAAACTATCTCCCCTCTTATTTTCTTTCCTTCCAATTTTCACTCTATCAAGCAACCTTTAATTTCATTTTTTTCCAATTTTCTCTTCCCAATTACTTCCCTTCCAGTTTCCACTAAACCAAGCAAAGTCTTATGTTTTTCTTGATAGAGAGGAAAGAAAATGGGAAAGATGAAAATATGGAAGGATGGAAAATATATATTTTTTTCTTTCCATTGGTGTGCTTGGTTGAAAGGATTGAAAATTAAAAAGAAAATAAGTCTCTTCCCTCCCTATTGCTTGGAATAATGGAAAAGTGAGAGGAAAGAAAACTAAGCTTTGAAAACTATAAATTATTTTTTTTTATTTTTATAATTTAGTCCAATATTTTTCAAAGGTCTATTTTTATTCAATTTAGTCCCTATAATTTTTATTTAATCTAAAATTGACCCCTATTTGTTTCTAATTTTTATAATTTAACATAATATTTTTCAGATAGTTTTATTTTTGTTCAATTTAATTTCTAAATTTTTTCTTTAATTCTAAATTGTCCCAGATGTATTTCTATTTTTTTATAATTGAGTCCAATATTTTAAATATGGTTTTATTTTTGTTCAATTTAGTCCATAAAATATTTGTTTAACCCAAAATTGATCTCTATTTATTTCTAGTTTTTATAATTTCGTCTAATATTTGTATAATTTAATCATGAAAGTTTGACTATCAGTGTAACACCTAATACCCGGTCCAAACGAATCCACCTCGAATATCTAATGTTACAAATGGCCCATTTGTGGACAAATTAAAAAAACAAGCATATTCAATTACAAGAAAGTAAACAACCAACATGAAAAATAAAACGGAAACAATAACTAAAGTCACCTTAGAAAATAAACCTTTAAAAACTTTAGAAAATATATGATTTAATAAAAGGGCATTTTGGTAATTTTATAAAATTGAAATCCAAAAAAAAATCAAAACTTAAAATACAAGTTTGATATAAGTAGAAACATCTTATACCTCTATTTAGCTAAAAAAAAAAGAAGTTCAAATCGATGTAAATTGAACAAAATCGAGGTTTAGGGACTAAAATGTAAATAATTCATAGTTGAATTTTAAGTTAAAAACTCAGTTTCAATTCTGTTTTAAATTTATTAATTTCAATTAGACTTAATGGTAAATTCTTGTTAAAATCGAATTTGAAATAGAGTGTTAATTGCAAAAATAAGTAGTTATCCCATTTTGAAAACATTCATAAAATATAGGGGCAAGTTTTTAAAAAGTGAAATTAAACCTTCCCTCATGAAATCAATATCATCATTGACATATAGACCATGTTTCAGGCTAATACGGGCTAAAATGGGTCCTTAATTACCATTATAAAAGTAGTGACTAGAACATAAAGTTTACAATTATAAAATATAGGACTAAATTATAAAATAGGGATAAATATAGTTCAATTCCAAATTAAATAAAACTTGAGGGATTAAATTGAACAAAAATAAAATTATAGTAAAATATTAGATAAAAAAATATAAAAATTAGAAACAAATAGGGGTCAATTTCGTATTAAATAAATATTTTAGGGACTAAACTGAAAAAATATTATTATGTTAATAATATTAATTTAATAATAATATAAAAATAAATAATGGTAAATTTTAGATTAAATGAAAATTTTAGGGACTAAGGTGAACTAAAATAAAATCATAATAAAAATATTGGATGGAATTATAAAAATTAATTATAAATGTTGTGAAAATAAAATTAGAATTTTATAAACATAATTTGATGATTTTATTATTAAATAATGATAGATTTCACTTTTTATTCCTATTTTACATCGAATTTTGGAGAGAAAACCATTTGTATAGGAACAAGGAAAATTACCCCTTTTAGTTTCTTTCCATCCAATTTTCACTCTACCAAACAACCCTTAAATTCATTATCTTTCTAATTTTCTCTCCCCTCTTTCATCCCTCCACTTTTTCACCCAACCAAGCAAAGCCACAATGTCAAACATATAATTAATGCATTTATATTTAATACAATCTATAACCCCTAGACCCGTCTATGCGTTACCACGGATCCTAAGAAATCACATTAGGGTCACGAGAGCTTTAAGTAACATGCATGAATACGATCGAGCACGAAGTTATCATGGTATTCCGTGAACCAAGTTACAAAATTTACGGCTCATTATTTCAAATATATGCTATATCTGAAGATAACAAAGTTGTTCTTTATTTGATAATCGAGTAAGAGGGGAGGAGCATATAGATTGTATAATCAAAAGAGATAGATAGATTACGGTAGTTGAATTCAGAGAGTTAGTGTGTGTTCCAACAATGCAAAGTTAACACATACAAAGTAACAATGCAGTGAACATTTATTTCTCAGTTCTGAAATACGAGATATTATCCTCCAACACCCCATAAATTCACCTAAAACATACCTATCGAAGCTTTGAATGTTGCCTTGCAAAGCCTACCATGATGACTTCCATAGGGGTCTTTAGGTAACTTTTTTGTCGTGTTAGGATGCCATGCTTGCTGCATTTTTATCATCACCGTAACATACATGTGTTTATCTATCAGACGGCGTGACCACCTTTCTTTCACGCATTTGAAAAACGCTCGAAATCTTGCCTTCAAAAGCCTACCATATGCTCGAATGAGCAAGAAATGATAGGTGCAACTTGCTTGCCGTGAGAGTAAGACGAGTTGCACCTATCATTTCTTGCTCAACTTTATTGGGCAGCTTTCAGGCGAATATATGCATCTCCTATAAATACTCGTGACAAATAATGTTCGAGTATACAAATTTTATTTTTCTAAAAAACTTAAATCTTCTATTTCATACCACACAAAATGCTACACTATTTTATATGAGAATTTTCTTCCGATGTGATGATTTATAAACTTATTTTTTCAACAAAAAGTCATAAGTATATCTTTCAAACTTTCAAAGTTCTTCTTACAACATGATTTACGCTTAAAAATCATCCTCATAGCTCCTGAAAAAATCTTTTGTACATTAAGGAGAAATCACTTCGCACAAAGCAAAAAAAAAAAAAAAAAGTCCCTGGAGGAAGTTGATCATGTTCCCATCACTATTAGAAACATGTATTTCTTATACAACTTGTATATTGAATGTTGGCTGCGAAACTTCAGAACTAACAATATCATTAGTTCCGCTAACGAATCTCTCCTTACAACATTTGGTATGTTGAGTAATTCTCAGCGCAAAGATTTCAATGTTTGTATCGACTTGGTCTTTTTATCGGGATGGAGTAGTACACTGATGCTCTCGTATGTGCACCGCTGTCTCATTTTATTTTAAACGAGGCTAAAATAAACCATATTTTCAAGCTTAATTGTACATTCAAGCTCTGTTCATTTACACTTGTATAAATAGCCCCCCTTTACATCCTCAATACATGTTAGTCCTTTGATTTCATACTAATTCCCTCTATAGTTATCTTGGTCAATTTTGTACTAATTCGCTCTATAATGGTTAGAAACATAGACGGTTTCTCATCTACAGGGAGACAGGCATGCGATGTTGCAGTCGATATTGACGGTGAACTACGAGTTGGAATGATTTTCACGAAAAAGAAAATCGAGGAGGATGCAATTAAGAACTACAACATACGCCGCTCAGTTTTGTCGACAGTGAAGAAAACGAATGTGGACAACTATATTGTATAGTGTGTAGAAAAGGAACACAAATGTAACTGGAGGATCTGTGTATAATGAATCAAGAGGGTGAACAACGTGTGGCAAATAACAAGATACGATGGATCTCATACATGCTAGTTTTTCCAATGTATTTGGGTGATTCTTACGCTTTTTTAATGAAATCTTTTGTCAATGTCAACGAATTGAATACACGTTCACGAACATTTATTTATAAACAAACACGAGCACTCTAGCAAGTGATAACATGGCTAGATAGTTTTTAACGCGATTTTTACTCCCTTTATGACGCCTTATGTGCATCGATATTTACACTGTTTTCAACAAATGTTTCAGTAGTATGAAGAGAAAGTTCAAAAATATGAAATATTATGCCCCAACACCTCATAAATTCACTTAAAACATGCCTATTGAAGCACCGAATCTTGCCTTCAAAACCCTATCATGCTGACTTCCATAGGGGTCTTTAAGCAACGTTTTTGCCGTGTTAGGATGTTTTTTCGTCGTATTTTTATTGTCACCGTAGCGTCCATGTGTTTAACTATTGGATGGTATGACTGCCTCTCTTTTGTGCAATTGAAAAACGCTCGAAATCTTGCCTTCAAAAGCCTACCATGTGTTCGAATGAGCAAGAAATGATAGGTGCAACTCGCCTTACACTCACGAGTTGCACCTATCATTTCTTTTCCAGGCAAATTTATGCAACTCTCAAACGAATCTGTGCATCTCCTATAAATACTCGTGAGAAATAATGTTCGAGTATACAAACTTTATTTTCCAAAAAAACTTAAATCTTCTATTGTCATTTTACACCAAGCACTCGACTATTTTATATGTGGATTTTCTTCCAATGTGATGATCTATTTACTTATTTTTGAACAAAAAGTCAAAACTATATCTTTCAAATTTTCAAAGTTCTTCTTACAACATGATCTACACTTCACAAGTCATCCTCATAGCTCTTGCGTTAAGAGCACGGTCCCTTCACTAACTGAAACCAATGTTTCTTTTGCAGCTTGTTTATTGGACTCCGACAAACTTCTGAACTAACAATATCATGAGTTCCACCAACGAAGCTCTCCTTACAACATTGGGTATGTTGAGTAAGTCTCAGCGTAGATATTTCAATGTGAGCCTTGACATGGTCTTCTTGTCGGAATGAAGCACCACACTGATGCTCTCGTACGTGCACTGCCGCCTCATTCTTTTTTAAATGGGGCTGAAAGAAACCATACTAGCAAGTGATGAATAGTCGAACAACTGTGCAACATGAATTACGAACGCAAAATTCTACAAAATATTATTTACGAGTTTGATGGAACTCGCCGTGAGTGCATGGTAGAGTATTTGCATAAATGTATTACAAATATATTTAGTTCCATTTTACAGTTCTTCTTACAACAATAAGAAATCAATATTTAAAAACTTTCCATTAAATTTTTCCATAACTAATTGAAATAAAAAAACAAGTACTGAAAAATTAATTTATTAAAAACAAGAGAACAAATCTATCTTCATGTCCTCTTCCTCTATTCGGCCTTAGGATTTGTCGGTGTCCCGAGTGCATCTGGTCATACAAACGCGGCCCCCGTCGAATTCTCGGCTGAATTGCAGTTTTTTCATCATCGTCGAAGTCATCATTATCATCGAAACGTCCTCCTCTAACATCCTCACTCTCCTCCTTGTCTGTCTCAACTCCATGGTCTGGAGTCATACGACGCGGTTGAGTAAACATACTCAGAACTACTCCCCTCAAATCGCCGGAATGTATAGGACCTGATATGAACGTCACTGAAAATTATGTTGTCATTGAATCCACACCATGATGCTGTATTTCATGATACTAAGCTTGCGGGACCACAAACTCGGGCACATAAACTTCTTCAGAAAAATTACATGTAAAACCTTGCACCTGTGATGCATATCCTTCCCCTTGACTCGCGGAATTACCAGGCATACCTCTCCACACGCCTACTTCATATGGAATATGCAAATTCCATGACCCTTGTGTCATGGAAACAACTTGATCCCAACTTGGGGACCCATATGACGGTTGAAAACTGGTAGCATCAAATGGCTGTAATGTTGGTTTTGGTTCTGGTTCAGCTTGTCTTTTGCCGCGTCTACCTCCATATGTACCTCTCCTTCTCCCGAATTTGCCTCATGATGACCCCACACCAAATGCCGATGCTTCGTGCGCTTGTCGGATTAAAACAACATCATCTCGTTCGACTTGGGTCGTTAGGTACAATTTGTTGTTTGCGGCAAACCACTGATGGTACTCAAAAATAGGAAAATTGAAACCATCTGCTCGAATAGATTCGAAATAAGGCAACGTGTTTTCCCTTCCATGCTACTCTCCTATGTACGTCGAATGTTTGGTTGGTTGGACCTTTTCACTCTTACCACGTCCATCCAAGTCTTCCAATTCATCCAAGATGAGCGGATCAACCGGCATTGACTGATGGAATTCAAACTGCCTAAGGACCCGGTTGCTGTAAAACATCTCAACAATTGTGAAATGTAGTAACGACATTACGAAAAACCAATTGTAGGCATCATCGTACGCAATGTCTTGAATCACGACTTCAGAATCAACATCCAAATATGGCATCCATATGAACTGTAACAATTTGTCCATTAAAGATAATCATTCGCATATAAATTAACATAATTTTGCAACTACCAACGAAAACCATATATGAGATACAAATTTAAAATTACAAATTTGCATTTCCTAATCTTGGCAGTAGAAGTCATATTCGCCCTCACTTCGAGGATTAATTTTGTATGGTACACGTCGTTTTCGTTGTTTTGTTTCCATCTGCATAATACAAATAAATACATACATCATGGTTTCCTTAAAAAATATTAAAATTAATTATGAGAATGAACATTATTAGCTTGTAACGAGTGAGAATTCATAATGCGCATTGGAAATAGGAGCCATGAAAGGAAGCCTGAACCAGGCCCATGACTGAAGCAGCACCAAACACCCATTGATATCGGCATGCACGAATCTCTCGTTGACGAATGTCTAGGTCGCTGCCTTGCACAACTCTCAATACAGGAAAGCTAATATTGTAGATCCCAAATTGATTCTTCTTACTTCGTGCGCAGTATTCAAGAATGGGAGGTACTGTGTGTGCACGTGGGAAGTCGATTTGTCTGGCATTAGCATCCCACCGAGAAGGCGCAATATATACGCCCGAGCAGTATTTGCAATTTCTGGCGCTGTGGAATTTCGATTCACTTGAAACTCACTCTTGAGCCATGTTATCCTCACTCGTTTGCCATTTATTTCTCGCCCTATTGGTGCCTTCCTCAAATGTTGCACACAAAGAGGTTATGGAATATAGTTGTTGCAAGCAATGACTGGAAATCCCAAAATTGGGACGCCGAGATGCATAGCAACATCTTGAAGGGTGATTGTGCACTCCCCGCACGACATGTGGAAGGTGTGCATCTCCGGTCTCCAACGCTCCACCAACGCATTAATCACATGCGGCACGATGTCAAAATCACGAATCTTCATCGCGTAATTAAATTCGGCTGTCTCTAGAAATACACAAATTTCTGGGCATGGCGGCTCGTTCCATAAAATCCGGGACCGATTTTTTTCTTCTCCCTCTAGAAACATAAGATTTAAATTAAATTACTAACATACCTTTTAAAAACTACAAATGAAAATTAAAAAAAGCAATTAATCAAGTATTACCAATTAGTCCATATTGTTCGTGATGTGATCCTCTTCTCTTCTTAACAACGTTATTTTTGTTCTAATAATTCTCCGCCAAAAAACGTTAAACCGTAAAAACACAACCGAGTAACAAATATTTTTATCAAATAAACTTGGAAACCCCACAATAAAAGAATAAAAAAACTGTTACCTTTAATCTTCCAAAAAAAAATTGTGTGCTTAATTATAGGGCTCTACGAAATTCACACGGCTCAACAACATTATCACTTTCTTTTATCGAACTAAAGATGTTGAAGAATATTTAGGTGTTCAACACTCTACACTAAACATCCTATTTATACTACACCACATAAAACTCTAACTTGAAAAAATTGACCGTTGGGCAACGGTTAAAAAAGAAACTCTTCATGGCTCAACGACGAGTTCCATTTTCTATCCGTTATCCAACGATCATTTTTTCCAAGTTATGGCGTGTAACACTCGGGTTTAGGGGTTTGTGTTAGGAGAGTTAAATCAGGTTCGAGTCGTGGGCTCGTTTTAATTTAATTTGGGCTTGGTTTTAATTAAAAAAGGCCATGAGTTTTCATTAAGGGCAAAAAGGTAATTTTTAAAATAAAGGAAAAAGATGAGTAAAACGGGGCTTTTGAAATGTCTTCATCATTTTCTTCCTTAAGCTTTTTCACGACATTAAAACCTCCCCAAACTCCAAGTTACTATTCCATCAAATTTCTTCACGTTTTCAACTGCTTTCAACAAGGTAAGAGCGTTTTTGACTTCTCCTTGTCGTTCTTACCATTTCCATGGTTTTAGATTCTAATAAACACCATTTTTATAGCTCTTCAAGTTTTCAAAATTCATGAAAAAGGAGGAAGCTTTGATAGGTTTTTATGTGGGTTTTGATTTGCAAAGTTAAAATATGTTTTAATCTTGCTCTTAAGTGTATTATATGTGAAAATGGTGGGATTTTGATGAAAATCCTGAAATGGGTTTTGTGGGTGTTTTAAAGGGTTAAAAACTTGGGTTTTTGAGGTAGTTTGGTGTAGGAGAGTTGGGCTGATGATATAGTAATGCTTGAAGGTTGTTTTGAAGGTGTTTAATGATGATTTGGGTGTGGGTTTTGATGGATTTCTGTTGGGTTGAATGTAAGTTCGAAAATGAGGATTTTTGTGTTAGTTTTGGCTTGGAAATGTAGAGAAATAGCCTTGTGTTTGTAACCTGATTTGTGACAGTGGTTTTGAGGATGATATGTTGAGTAATGTGTTGTTTTTGATTGATTAGAATCAAGGGAAATCGTTGGAGAAGCTTCAGGCTCGATTCTGGGAAATTTGGAGGCTTGATCGGCTTTCTCTGTTTTCTTTAAGGGTGTTCGGTGAGTGGAATATTTAAAACGGTTTTAAATTGGTTCAAGTGTGTAGTTGAGGTGTTGGATTGTGCTTGGTAGGCCAATCCAAGGTGGAGATTAAGTTGGTAGCTTATTCTCTTGTTTGCTATATAAGTTCATGCTTAATGTGCATAAATGTGGACTTGTGTATTATGTGTTCCCTATGCATGTTGATGTATATATATATATTGATGATGTATATGGTGATGATATGTTGTGTGCATGATTGTGAAATCATGGTGAGACTTGTATAGTATGATTGGCACTAATTATAATTATGGGATATAAATGATCGATCATTAGGATGAGTGTGCACACGGTAAGAGTCAAATTCGCGCGTGGCCTTAGTGACGTGTAGTCATCAAGAAGGAGTACGGTGAGGTAATATTCCACCGGAAAATGTTACCATGTGATGATGAGTGTAATCCCATCCATGAGGGAAAACGATGATGTGTGTAATCCCACCGAAAGGTAATTGTTGTTGAGTACGTTGCGGCGAAAATCCCAACGGAAGTTATCCGCATATCCGAGTAGTATATAGTTGCCGATATACTTGTTCATGTGTGGTTGTTGTGTAAGATATTTGTTATATCTTTGTTTAGCTTAACATGAGGTAAGATGCCATGTTCATTCATTCTCTTAACGTTTGGCTATGTTGCTATGTTAACATAAATGTATGCCTTGTGAATGTTTTGTGGATGTCATGCTTGAACCCTGCATTGTCGATGTTTTGATTTGAGCTCCCTCACTAAGCTTCTAGCTTACGCTCTCGTTTTCGATAATGCAGATCATTAGTGTGGAGTTAGCAAGGAAAGGGCATCCAAACGCGTTTGTGGTTGCTCAAGTATGGTTTTATGGAATATTTTAGTAGTTAGCAATGGGGATGCTACGTGTTGTAGGAGCATGTGTTAGACTCCTATTTTGTTAATGCTTTTATGTTTTGGACTTGTAAACCATGTTTATGTTGATGCCTAAGTGTTTGTATTGAAGTCTTATAACCATGTTTTATGAATGCTTATGTGTTGCTTTGAAAGCATGTAAACCTTGTTATACAATGCTCATGTGGATGTATGTCTCCTTTGAATGAAATGGACATGTTATGTGTTTGATCATGTTTGTAGTAGGATGAAATGCCTTTGGATTATGTGTATTAATGTTGTTTCTTGAATCCTGTTGTTTTGGGGTATGTTTGGGATCATTTGGAGATGCAAAAAACTGTTTTCAAGGTCACACACAGTGCAGGCGTTTTGAAACGCTCGTGGTTGTTTCGAAATGGGTGTAGCTCTAGGGATACTCGTATCGAAACGAGGGAGGTGCCGCTTCGATACGAATATACACTGTGAGTACCCATTTTGGTACGCGTTTCGATACGGTTTGCCTCTGTGAGTGCCCGTTTCGGAACATGTTCTGGAATGTTTTGTTACTGGAGACCCCCGTATCGAAACGGAGTGGACCGTATCGGTACGACCTGGTCTGGCTTTTGAACTGGAGCCCGCGTATCGAAACGGGCAAGCCTGTTTCGAAACTCAGGCTCGTATTTGGGTTTTTAGCATCTTCAAAGGTTCTCGGATGCCGTGTTTTAGTCTCGTTGGTTGTATGTTTCCTTGTTAAGTTTTTATGCATCGTATGTATATGGTATTGGGTTCCTAAGCATGCAAATGGATTAATATGTCACTTGGTAAATTTAAGTTACCTTACGTTCTGCTTGCATCATCTCGTTACCGTTTTCCGCTGTCGTTTTTACACTTAGGACTAAATGTAGCATTTAGACAAGAATTAATGAAAAATCTTTCTAGGGTTGTTAATCGAAGTGGAGCCTTAACGGGTTTCGCTTCAGTTTTCCCCGTGTAACTTGTTCGGACCGGTCTGTCGTCTAGCCCGGGACGAGGGGGTTACACAGCGTTTGGTTGAGACGTTTGACGGTCGTTAACCCATTCGAAACTTGCCATACCCATGTGGCAAGTTTGGTTTAGTATTTCTTTAACCACCAGATTAAGATTTAAACAGGATTATAAATTTTGGAGAAAAAATGGAACTCGCCCGGGTGATACCCCGAGTTTGAATAAAAATATAATGTTTTTTTAGAACTCGCCACTGTGGTGCGACGAGTTTACTGTAAGGGTTCTATATAGGGCATTTTACGATTCTGGGTGGCACATTGGTCATAATAGGATTTAAAGATCCTATATATGATCTTACCTCGTGGCATATGCACACAACCCTGGTAAGGTGCATTCGCATCCCCATTTTCGATTTTTTAAAATAGGTTTAATTTAGTGTTATTTTTTTCTGGAAAAACATTTTGTATAGCATGTAGAGGAAAATTTTCTTTTTACATACCCATTTGAGAAAGGAAAATATTTTGGACCCCCATTTTTAAATTTTTAGATCATCCACTACGACGGGGCAGTGGCAGATGCACCTAGCACTGGTGGGGTGCATCTGCATCCCCATTTTCGATTTTTTTTTAAAAAAATAGGTTTAATTTTGTGTTATTTTTTTGAAAAAAAATAATTTTGTATAGCATGTGGAGGAATATTTTATTTTTACATACCCACTTGAGAATAAAATATTTTAGACCCCAATTTTTAAATTTTTAAATCCACCATTGTTTTACATCCATATTTTCCCTGAAAGAAACTTGCATTTTCAAACTCTATGATTATGAAATGTTTATTCACCATTCGACTTTATTAAGCAGAGGCAAGCTGCTCAATGTATGGCCCGAGTTATCCGTTCAAAGGCAGATTATGGGATGATGATATTGACAAGTGCCGAAATTGTCAAATAAACATATTCCTAATCTCTAATAATGACTTATGGAAAGTAGTATAGAGAAATAGAATCGATCCACAGGGACTAAGAAAATTTCAATGTCCTTCCTTGATTTAACTGCAAAATAAAAATGAGGGGGTTTAGAATAAATAATTAAGTAAATATAAGAGCTGAATAAAAGAAGTAAATTGTAAATAAAGAATTCAGTAATGATGAGATAGCTCTAAGCTTTGCTAGCCTCAATTTCGATCGATATCGAAATAATTCCCTTCTAGATAGTATGTTTATTACAGTCAACAGGGCCCAACCCTTACAGCTAACTCTTCTCTTCGGTTAACCGAGATTTCTACGTCTATCTCCGAAATTCGTTTCTTGTTGGTCTAACGAACCACGTCTATCGTCGTTAGCACCAAAACAACTTTAAATTCTAGAAGAGCACAATTCGAGTTATAGCGTCTCACAGATAATCAAACTCGGTCTTGATTCCCTTTAGCAGACCGCCGCTAAGTTTGTTCACAAGAAGCCGAATTACGACTAATCGATTCGACTCCCAAACCGCAAGCCAAAATAACTTTCAAATCAACGTCCACTTTTTGAGTTGAAGATGTAGTAACTTTTAAAGGAATGGTCAATTGCCACTCCTAGTTTCCAGAGAATCGGAGAATACTTTCCGAAGTTGTGATGCGTAACTCAATTCTCATAATTAGAATCGAGCCATCGCAAAACTTTAGGATAAATGGAAGTTTAGCTAAGCATGGACTGGATCATGCTTAGCATTTTGTATGGAAGAATAAAAAGAGAAGAAAGTAAAAAGATGGAAAGGAAATAGAGATTCAATAGAAATAATAAGGAAATTACAAATTTCAATATGCAGATTAAATTAGCCTAAGGGAGTATTTATACACAAGGATTTTAGAATTTAAGATTCAAAACATATAAGATAAATATCCTAAATTCAAGATAAATCATCCAATGATCATCTTAAATTTGAATTCAAAATAATCAAGATAAATTATCCTAAATTTAATATTCAAGATAAAATATCTAATAATCTTGAATTTAAAATCCAAAGCATCCAAGATAAGGGATCGCGTTTGAACAAGTGGTCATATTTAAATTCTGTCATATCCTGACCAAAAAAATTCTGCTGAAAACGAATTTAACTGCGTCGTGCTCACGTCTCTTGTCATGACATCCGAAATCTTCCAGATTCCACTTTTAATCGTGAGTTCTAGGCTAACATATTCCAATTGAATCCCTAGCCAAAATTAAGCTAAAAAGCAATGGATCGGTAGTATTTAGGCAAAATATGGGCTTAGAAACAAAACAATTAGATGCGTTATTTTACACATATCATATATTTGCTTATAGGAGGTGGGATATGAGATAGGTTCCTCTTACACTATGTAAAACTTGAAAGTTTTACACTTTTTTAGATCATTGGATGAAAATAAATGGATGATTGAAATTAACAGTAGAAAATATGAAGATTATCACAATAAAAAAGTAGATCATAACTAGGAGCCCATAACCTGGGTTCTGTAAATAAACGTTAAAGACATTTTAGACTGCACACGGTAATATTTACATCTTACTATTTTTAATATTTTTTTTGTTTATTGGTGATGCGGACGCCGGTTCTTCCAATGCTTCTAACTAGTTTGCAATTTAAATTTTATTTTTGTTTTTGGTGCAATGTCATTTGTAGTTTGAATTGTTTTCTTGTCAAATTTATCTTGTTCGCTTTGTAAATATCATTATGGGCATTTTTCTTCCCCCAATTAAGATTAGAAAATGTTTAACGGGGTCTACGGTGATATCCCTTTTATTAAAAAAAATAAAATCGTGAAAGATTTACTTGTCTTTTGAGTTAGTAGATGAATGCATGTATAGCCGACATGACAAGCGCTCCAAACTACCAAGTTGGATCCTGTCTCGCTTACACGAGAAGTGAACCTGAATTTGAGCACTGTCATGGCTCTACATATAGCAAAAGAGGAGTGCCTTGTTTATCGTTCAATATTTTATTTGCACTTGGGAGAATGATAAATATCTTCTAGATTATAATATAGTTGTTGTTATGAATATTTATCTATGTGGATGTCTATCATGATTAGAACTTTATCTAAGGAGATTGATTTACTTTATCATTAGGAATATTATCTCATTTAATTAGAGTTCAATGTAATATATACTTCTTATGCCTATAAATAGATTACTTGATGAAGTCATTGTACACAAGTCTATTTTGAGAATAATACAAATCTCCATCTTTCTCTCATCTCTTTGTTCTTCCATTCTTGTTCTTTGTTCTTATTATTGTTCTTCTTTATTTTATTCACAACACGTTATCAGCACGATTGTGCTCAATCACTATTATTTTTGAAACGTGAAGGCCCAACGATAGGACGTAGGGATGAGTGATGGTTCGTTGAATCTATTTGGGTGCAAATCAGTCGGGAAGCCAAACCTTTTCCAAATGGTTTGCTGCAAATGAGTTTGTAAGTTTATTTCTTTTTCTATTTATATATATTGATATAATGATTGAACTTAAAAAATGATTGGTTAATCATCTCTAATGTATTTCAACTCATTATTTGGTTATTTTTTTATATACTGATATTTTATTCTAATGATGAAATTTAATATTTTTAACCGTGTTTTGAGTTTTACATGTCTTTAAATGAGTTGGAAAGAAGCATGATGTAAAAAGATTATGAGAAGCTGTCTTGGCCGTTTGCTATGTCTCCATCGTCCTCGAGAGGAAACACAATATTGGTAAACTCTATTTTTATTTTTATCCTTTAAAATATGGTTTTAAAGTGCGATAAATCATGATGATTTTGAATTTACAAGAAGAATATTATAAAGTCTATATTTTCTCGAAAGCAATATTTTTTCTTCGTCGAAAAACTCGACCATAGACTTCTCCCAATTTCAAGTTACGAAAATTCGTCTTGATCCAAAAAGTTTTATGGGAGGCATTCCCTAAAGTGAATGCAAAGCATGATGTTTATTCCATGTGATTATCAATGATGGGCATTCCCTAAAGTGAATGCAAGCATGATGTTTATTCCATGCGATTATTGGAACTGTTTCATTCACTGAAGTGAATGCAAACATGATAAATCATTATTCAATTAGAGACATACTTTCGATATAATCCAAGTATATTGGCTGGACATCCCGTTCTGCGAGGCTACTGGTCTTAAAGGAGGTTTTTAAAGAACCTTGTGGACAGGTTTAACAAAGTCGCGTACGAGGATTAAATCTTTGTTCTATGTGATAAGGATATGTGAAAAGGTTTCAAAGGCCCATTGGCTCTACTCCATTCCCTGAAGTGAATGTGAGATTATATTATGGAAGGAATAAAAACCACATTAGAAGTTGTGGTCGTGGTCGAGGCTATGAATATACACATGAAAAATATGGTCATTTTAAAAATACTTCTACCCACTAGTAGTGAGGTTATAAGGATGACAAGAGCGATAAAGATCATTTTAAGAAAGTGAAATCTTATTTTATTACCAATGTGATGTTATAAACCATTGGTCTCGTACTTATCGTATGTTGAAAAAATCAACAATGATTGAATGATAAAGGAAAGGAAATAAAAGCAAATTATGTTTGCGAAAAATGACAAAGATGATATTGGTCCAACTTATTTGGACATTGTCAATCCAACTCATTTGGACGTTGTTGATTTCTTTATAACCCTCGAATGGAATAAATCATCTCCTAATTATTCTCATAACTTTGAAGAGAATTAATTATCTTTTTATTTATTTTACTTTATGTTTATTTACTTTATACATTAATTATTTACATTTTATATTTATATTCATGTTAATATTTATATTTATATATTATCCTATTTATTTATTTTGTTTAACATTATTACTTGTCAAATACAATCTATGGTGACGATTTATGCTCAACATAAGCATAAGATATATTTTCTCATTTAAATGTAAGGGAAAATGTGAGTACTATATCTCAAAGTACTAAAAGTATTGATGCTCCAGAAGAGCAATAAGTTCTTGAGAGAAAATACATTATGAAAAGTGCATAATTGTGAATATTGCAATAATTACCGTTAATGGTAATAATATCGTCACCACTAGAAGTGGAAATTTTAAGAGAGCAATATGAGTTCGCAAAATATTCTTTTTGGAATTATAGATAACATATGTTATCAATTGCATTTGAAATAAATCAATATGGATATAAGTTCTGGTAGCCAAAAAGTCAGTTGAAAGCTCTAGAAGAGCTATATATTGCTACCAAAAGATAATTTAATTGAAAGCTCCGAAAGAGCTAAATATATTTCTATTTAAAAGAATAATTTTAATGGTCGTACTAGACATGTACAAGTGAGATTGAATTACATGTTATGGTAAACAAGAAGTTTACAAATTCAGAGATATATACACACATATATATAGTTGGCATGATCGGTTAGACCATCCTGATCAATAATGGTGCAGAAATTATTGAGATTTACATACACATGTATTAAAAGAACCAGTAGTTCTTGTGGTGCTTATTCTCAAATGAATTGATTAAATTCCACTTATTAAAGAACATGAAGTTCTTGTGTTGCTTAATGGAATTGATTAAATTCCACTTACTAAAAGAACTTGAAGTTCTTGTGTTGTTTGTTCTCAAATGATATAGTTAATCCCACTTACCAAAAGAATTAGAACTTGAAGTTCTTGTGCTGAAGTTGAGACTGCATGTCTTGCATATCTGAACAAAATATGAGCCCATATATCCACAAATGTGGAAAGTTTTATATGAGTTTAGTAGATACATCTACATTGTTTTATCAACTTACAACCAGAAGTTTGTGAGATTGATTCTAAAAGGATTCAGATTATGCAATTAGACTATTTGTTTTGCAAAAGCTTGTGGGTTTATATTTTAGGCTATATCAGTTGTTACAAAGCCTATTGATTATGAAAAATACGGTTTAACAGGTTTTTAATTGGTTGCCTCCTATTTAATAGCTAAACTGTGAGAACAAAACATCTATTATTTATATGGTATTTCCATATATCAACACTTATACGCATCAAGCCAACGAGTTATAATAAACTCCTCATTATGATTTGACTTTTGGTCAGAAGTCATATTTCCCATTTTTGAATTTTTGAATGTGCGATATATAGTTGAATTGCTCCACCATAACGCACAAAATGAGCAAATAAAAAGGGTTGAGAATATATATTGAGTACGAGTCTCATTTTATGTTTAAATTCTAAACATTAATTGAATAATCATTTATTAGATGATTTTTCTCAACATCATGGGGAGAATAATCATCTAGATAAAGAAGGAAATGAATTATCATTATCTAGATTCTCGAATATGAACTAAAAGTTCATAAGATAATTCATGTTATTTCATGTCAACTGCCAAATATATTTACTGACCCAATGAGAGTAATTAAGTCTCATATACCGGCTGAAATGCTTTAAGTTTAAATTACATGCTTTAATTAGAGTTCAATGTAATATGTACTTCTTATGCCTATAAATAGATGACTTGATGAAAGCATTGTACACAAGTCTATTTTGAGAATAATACAAATCTTCCTCTTCCTCTTTCTCTCTTCTCTTTGTTCTTTCATTCTTGTTCTTTGTTCTTATTATTGTTCTTCTTTATTTTATTCACAACAGTTGCATATATTAATTATTTGAGATTTGCTCTGATGTAGTTCGTATATGATTGAGCTAAACCAAAGTATTTAATAATGAGATGGAGTTGTTTTAGACATTTTAAGTAATTTGAAATCCTTTTAAAAAAAAATAAATAGTAGTCAAGGCATGTTGGACTATTATTTGTATCTTCAGTAGGTGGCTTTTAATAATGATCTTGTGGATAAAAATCTTTTACCTCTTTTCGGTGCCTTTACTTATGTCCCAACACTAAAAAATATTATAAAATTAAATTTCAAGTTCTAACCCTAAATTTTAAATCTTAAACTCTACACCTTATACCCTAAAAAATACACCATACCCTAAATTCTCTAAACTTTAACCATAAACCCTAACCTAAAACCCTAAACTTTATACCCTAAATTTACTTTTGAGCGTGTGACACAAGTAGGAACACCAAAAATGGGAGAGGATTTCCATCCCGAACTTGTCTGCTTGGATTGAAATTGTATAGAGATCCCAGAGCCGTAGAGAAGGTTGAAATCTCTTTGAGGGCGCAGTTCCTTCGAAAAATGGCTCGACCGCATGATAAGATCGGTGGCAGTGGTAGGCAGACTCTACTATCACAAGAAGATTTGGAGAAGATGGGAGATGGAAGCATGCATGAAATGTTGTATTAACTCTCCGCTTATTCAAACTAGAAAACAAAGGGATATATCTGCCATGAACAAGTTGAGTCCACAATGTATGTCTTAATTACCAGGTCCTCCAAGTTTTGTAAAAATTCTGGAATACTGTCATTAGGAAGATCTTTGAATGCTTAATGACACAGTTGTTGTAAGCCGTTTTGTGTTATGCTACTAACCTCGTACATGGGATTTGAACATTGTACATGAATAGGATTGTACATGAATAGCATTTCTTTAATTTTTATGTTTGCAGTTAAAAGGAATCACTGCAGCTTAACCACATAATATACTTCTAAGAGGTTGTTTGGTTCACGGAATGTAAGATTACCTTTGGGAATGAAATTACCGGAATGTTACATTACCTAACATATTACCCGGAATATTGTATTACCTTGTTTGATTTGTTTGGCGGGAATGTAAGATTACATTGTTTGGTTGAAGGAATATAAGATAGGAAAAATGCATGTTTTACCAAATTGTCCTTGAAATATATTTTCTTTTTTAACCAACTGAAGTTTTAAGATTAAAGTCAAAATATTTACATAAAAGTTCATAGAAAATATAAAAAAATATAATATGAAAATTTTTTTATGAAAATTAATCTAAATAATAAATGTAATAAAATACATACCAATAATAAAATTTGAATCAAACACATATATAAAAAAATCGAAATAAAATAAAATCTGATATATTTTTATTTTATATGCATCATATTATTTTATAATAAGTATTAAAACCCTAAACAACTAAAAAATAAAATAGATTTATACTTGTGTAATTATATACAAAAATGAAAGATCATTTTAAAATAACTATATTTTTTAGGGATATTCTTGTCCAAAGGGGAGGGAATTGTCTAATACCTAAGAAAAGGGAGGGAATGACATTCCCAGGAAAAGAGCCAAAAATAACTACTGTTGGGAATATTTCATTACCCCTGGAAAGGAATGCTTTTGAACCAAACGTGGGTATGTGGTTCCGGAAAAGATTATCCCCAGTGGTAATGATCTTTTCCGCGAACCAAACGCCCCCTAAAGTTAAGAACAAAAATTCTATTCCACTAAACATGCTTCCTTCTATGCCCACACTAAAAAACACTTAAAAATTAAATTTTAAACCCTAACTTTAATTTTTACATCCTAAACCCTACACCATACCCATAATTCTCTAAATCCTAACCATAAACTCTAAACTCTAAACCCAAAACTTACTGTTTTAAAGTGGGGCATAGAATGGGGCATGATAAGAGTCATACTATTTCCATCCAAAGTGAAGATGATTTGTACGAATGGAAATCGTCTGCCTCAACTTTAAAAGAGTGGGTTTAGAGTTTAGGGTTTAAGGTTAGTGGTTGTGGATAAGGTTTAGGGAATTAGGGGTAATGTGTATTTTTTAGGCCGTAAGATTTAGAGTTTAGGATGTGGAAATTAGGATTATGGTTTAGAATTTAATGTTTAAGTGATTTTTAGTGTGGGGCATAAAAGGGATTATAATTAGGGGAAGGAAATTTTTTATCTGATTTGTAAACTGTTCTGTTATATTACCTATATTATTAAATCAATAATCAGATTTGGATAAACATAATTGGACTTGAGAAATGGATCCTTTAGAATGACTGTATAATTTGATTTATGGCCCTCTTCACCTCCGTTATGCTATTTTAAAGTAGAGGCATCAATGGGGCATAATTAGGGGTAGACAATTTCCATTCGCTTTTAATAATGATCTTGTAGATAAAAATCATTTACCTCTTTTCGGTGCCCTTACTTATGTCCTAACACTAAAAATTATTACAAAATTAAATTTAAGTTTTAACCCTAAATTCTAAATCCTAAACCCTACACCTTATACCCTAAAAATACACCTTACACTAAATTCCCTAAACTCTAACCATAAACCCTAACCTAAAACCCTAAACTCTATAACCTAAATCTACTTTTGAGCATGGGGCACAAATAGGGATACCAAAAAAAAAATGGGAGAGAATTTCCATCCCGAACTTGTCTACTTGGATTGAAATTGTATAGAGATCCCAGAGCCGTAGAGAAGGTTGAAATCTCTTTGATGGCGCAGTTCCTTCGAAAAATGGCTCGACCGCATGATAAGATCGGTGGCAGTGGTAGGCAGACTCTACTATCACAAGAAGATTTGGAGAAGATGGGAGATGGAAGCATGCATGAAATGTTGTATTAACTCTCCGCTTATTCAAACTAGAAAACAAAGAGATATATCTGCCATGAACAAGTTGAGTCCACAATGTATGTCTTAATTACCAGGTCTTCCAAGTTTTGTAAAAATTCTGGAATACTGTCATTAGGAAGATCTTTGAATGCTTAATGACACAATTGTTGTAAGCCGTTTTGTGTTATGCTACTAACCTCGTACATGGGATTTGAACATTGTACATGAATAGCATTGTTTCCCTCGGCAGCATTTCTTTTATTTTTATGCTTGCAGTTAAAAGGAATCACTGCAGCTTAACCACATAATATACTTCTAAAGTTAAGGAACAAAATTCCTCCTCCACTAAACATGCCTCCTTCTATGTCTCACACTAAAGAAAACACTTAAAAATTAAATTCTAGACCCTAACTTTAATTTCCACATCCTAAACCCTACATCCTACCCATAATTCTCCAAATCCTAATCATAAATTCTAAACTCTAAACCCAAAACTTACTATTTTAAAGTGGGGTATAGAAGGGGCATGATAAGAGTCAGACTATTTCCATCCAAAGTGAAGATGATTTATACGGATGGAAATCGTCTGCCCCAACTTTAAAATGGTAGGTTTAGAGTTTAGGGTTTAAGATTAGGGGTTGTGGATAAGGTTTATGGAATTAGGGGTAATGTATATTTTTTAGGTTGCAAGGTTTAGGGTTTATGATGTGGAATTAGGGTTATGGTTTAGAATTTAATTTAAGTGATTTTTAGTGTGGTACATAAAAGGGGTCATAATTAAGGGAAGGGAATTTTTATCTGATTTGTAAACTGTTCTGTTATATTACCTATATTATTAAATCAATAATCAGATTTGGATAAACATAATTGGACTTGAGAAATGGATCCTTTAGAATGACTGTATTATTTGATTTATGGCCTTCTTCACCTCCGTTATGCTTACTTTCTTTCCATTTACATTATCCTTCACCTGCCAATCCAATTACCATTCACAAAACATTACTGTCACAGTAAATTCTCAAAAGAAAATAGAAATCGTTAGCAGTTATCATATGGAGTATTTACCTTGGCTCTCATCTCGGCTAAAACCACCCCATTATTCAAACAAGACTGAACCGTTGTTATCTCGATCCGAAGCTCTTCCCTTAACATCTTCATTATATCAAGCAACAACCCTTCCCTATACCCGCATTGCAACTCCAACAACGCATCACTCTCTATTATCGACACCTCCACCGCCGTCTCCTGCTGTGTCGAATCGACCGTCTTCGGCCTAGATTCACTTCCACTCCCTTGAACTATCCTGATCATCTGCCTTTTATCTCGCCCAGGTGACCCCAATGATCGTGCCCTCTTCGACACTGTTACCCCACTTCTCAGTTCCTTCAAACTACTCGTTCTGTTTAGCGAATATGCCGATCTCGACTGCTTGTTGTCGGCCTCTGCTTCGAGTTCTTGAACCTTGTTACGTAAATGTTTCAAGTACTCGATGGTGTCCCCGAGTATTGAAGCTTTATCCGTTTTGGTGACGAATGGAACTAACGACCTTAATATAATGAACCGTTCGTTCAGCTTCTCGCGTCGCCTCCTCTCCGCTAGTACATGGTTGGCGCTGGGCTCCTCCTGCGGGATCCCCTTGCGGAACCTGCCGTCGGGGTCGGGGTCACGTATCTTGGGAGAGTTCTTGTCTCGATACTTTCTGTGGAAGTACGGTACACTAAACAGAATGTACTTGAGGAGACACTGGGACGTGCCTTCGACGACCACATGGAATTGGTGATTGTCTGAATGAATTGTCCACTTGGAAAACGCAGATTGGGTTGAGCTGGTTGGGCAACCGGTTGACGGTGAGTCACCCCAAAGAGTTGGTTGGCCTTGAAGGATGGCGGAGACGGTCTGAGAGTAGTGGGTGTTTTCTTGTTGTAGTCCATCCAATAACTCTAGCCCTACAAAATACATTATAAAATCCAAGTTGAAATGATAATCTTATTAGCATAAACTAAAAGAAAAACACTCCAAATCAAATTCAACAAATCTATTCCACTCATTGGTTAGACTAATTTGAGATGATTCTCTAACACAATATTTTTTCATTCACAACGCCAAGATTCGTGCTTGAAGGACCTAGCGTCTCATCCCATAAATCAACTAGTTGTTAGTAACAAACCTTTTAATTGATTTCCGGGGAATCTACTTGGAATAAAAAGTTTCTGTATAAAAACTCAAAATGTATCCATTTGCTATGTAAATAGTGATTTCAAGGCAGCTTGCAGACCATAAAGGCAGATTGAGGAGAAGATTGATTAGAGGTAGGCATCATGGAGTATATTGGAAACACAGTTTGAAATTATTATCCCAACTCTACAGCTAAGATTTTGTACTAGATTTCTATTTATTGGCTCACGATTTTTCTTTTAAAAAAAAACAATGGAGCCTGTAAAGGCAAAACTGTTTTTTACCTGAAAAACGTGAGTGAAAGCAACTGTTTGTTGGTTCTTGTAGCATTTGCCACTTCCGACTCGACTCTGCTATAAACGAATCCGAAGCAACGGCTTGGTGGTTACCACTTTGACTTACGGCCATCATGTGAAAATCTATGTCCAAGTTATTTGATGCATCGTCTGGTGATCCTAGCCGGATATCTTCTGACATTTCCAACTGTATCAACTCGCTTGCCTCAGCCTCCGCAACTGCTACCGTTTGCGTATTTCTATCTCGATCCGTTTCCGCAGAGTCCGATTCGGGTTCTTCTCCGTCATCGTCGTCATCATTCTCTTCTTCTTCATCATCATCATCATTATCGTCCTCTAGGTTAGGGTTTAGGACTGCGTGCATAGGAGGAAGGACAGGAGAATGGAAGCGAGTGTAGGCGGAGGAGTTGGTGGCGGGGTTCGAGGTGGAGTGTTCGGAGAGAGCCGGTTTTGGTGGGGGAGGATTCGGATTCTGAATCAGATTATGATCAGTGAAGAAGGTTTTGACATGCCGGACTAGCTCTAGATCCTCTTGAACCTGAAATGCAATTCATTTCATGAATAGAATCCCTTGGTTATCATTTTCATTTTCTAGTGAAACAAACAGCAGGCCACTTTGATTACCTTTTCCGTAGTTCCAAGTTCAAGAACACCATCAATCACAGGAATGCAAAGCACAGTCTACAACAATAAAACAGAAACGAAACACTTCATTACCAATCCAAAACTAAATTAATTAACAAGAAACGGATGAAAGATGCATTTAATCTGCATGCATGGATTCAACTGTAGAAATACCTGTATACGAGCACTCTATTGCAACCGTACAGCACCATTTTTATTCATGTTGACAAACAGGAAGATACACCATGGTTAGTGTACTGAAGTACTAGAAAAAGCAGTAGTGTCTGGCAAGGGGAGCAGTAGCATGGGCGTCCGTTCAGGGCTTCACCTTCTACTTTTTATAATTTCACAGATTTCTCAAGTAACAATCTAGGGACAAAAATCATTTGTGACTTTTAAGTGCCCATTTCTATGTCCAACGCTAAAAAATAAAATTTTAAGCCCTAACCTTAAATTTTAAACCATAGACTTTAGACCCTAAATCCTAAAAAATACATCTTACTCCAAATTCCCTAAACTCTATTCCTAAACTTTAACCTTAAACCTTAAACCTAATCCTATTTTTTATTGTGGGGCATAAATAGGGGCACCAAAAAGGGCAAATGATTTCTATTCGACAATCTAGTAAGTTAATGGTTGTACCTTTTTTTTTACTTTTATTTATAGTGTTTTCTCACCAAAACAATGAAAATAATGTACTTGATAAATTTTAATCATGCTTCTATGTTTTATCATTGAAATATTAAATTAATTATTTAAAGTAATGAAATATATTTTCGTTTTATAGGGCCTATTTCTGAGTTTTTGTTCAAGACCTCGAAAAATGTCTAAGACAGCTATGAGTAAAAGGCATGGTCAGCAGGATGATTTTAACACCCCAAAATTTCCCCCAAAAACCCTAATTTAAAATTTGAGATTAAATAGAATTTTGGTAATGATTTCGGTGACCTAAGTAAGTTAATTCGAAACACTGGTGCGCAATTTGAAAACCGGTAAAATTTATGGACCCTTCCCTTGTGATTTACCCTCCTTAACATGATATTTACCTTTTGTTCATCCCTAATCACTATTTCAACTCCCACTTTTGACTATCAGCAGCCGCACTCACCTCTCTCATTACCCATTATCTCGGTTTTCATCTCACCATCACCCTCACTCCTTTGCACCTCCGATCAGTCTCCGACTATCGTTGTTTTCATGAATCGACAACACCTCATCCGTCATTGACTCACGAACAAGCCTTAGCCATAAGATCATTTTTGCAAACCGCCATTTGTGAGAACCTTTCGGTTCTCGTTTTCCTTTCACCGTTCGCTCAGAAATCGTGAAGAACCCCTCAGATTCTTTTTAGCGCCACCGTCCTCTCTGCCCCCTTCTTCGTTTGGTTTTCAGGTTGCTACCGCGTGTTCTTCTCCTCCTTCGAACTTAAGTGTAGGTAAGCTAATCACTCATGGATCTTTCTTGTGTCGATGTTACCGTTTGGGATGTGGACTGACTGTGTTTTTAACCTTGTTTTTGCATGTCATGGTCGTCTCCTTCGGCCAGTGCTGGTATCGACTTCGAGATCGACGAGTTACCGTATCATGTTCATACCGATCGGGCACGTTCTTCGAGATCCTTACATTCTGGTTTAGCTAGTTGTGAGTGTGAGACGTGCTTTTCTCGGCATTAGAGCTACTGTTGTTTAAGGTGTGTCTCTTCTTGTGCTATAAATTTATGTTTTCTTTGGTGCTTTAAATAAATGTTTGTATACACTTTGTGTGCATTATTCAGTTATGATTGTTGAAAGTTTTCAGACATCATGCATAACATATCGATTGGGTTTTAACTAACAATCGGATTTATCAACTATGAGATATCATATTTCCAAAATATGAAACTTCAAATTTACAGATTTATGCAACTTGAATTTTTAACAATTCACGTTTCGGATGAAACTCGGATTTTAAAATCAACCTCATTTAATTGAGTGTACATGGATTGAGATTTGTTCGAGGAAGTTTAGTGGTTTCATCTTTCGGGCTGAATTCCGCTTCAGATTAGTGGTTCCACCCTTCGGGCTGAGTTTCACTTTGGATGGTAACAATGGAGAGAGTAGGTTCAAGGGAACCTTACTCTTCGGGCAGTGTATCAGAGATTAGGTATTGAGTCTACATAAGCATCGGACATATCATTATGATTCAGATTTAATGTGTTTTCAAAAATATTTATGAGAAAAATAAAAACATTATTTTGTTTTGTGATTACTTGCACTTTAGAGACACACTAAGCTCTTTAGCTTACACACTCATAGTTTCTCTTTCAGATATACTCAGACTCTCAGGCGACTTGGTATTGGGAGCATCTCGCTTTTATTCAGACAATTTTTATCATTCAATATGAATTATTTTATGGGTAATGTTCACAAACAGTCCCTTTCGTTTGGTGTTTGTTCTAGTTTGGTCACCATATTTTAAAACAGCGTATTGTGGTCCCTTACGTTTATAATCTGTTTTATTTTAGCCACTCTTCCGTCATTCTCCGTTAGAGGAGTAACGACCAGCTGACATGGCAATTTGAAAATTAAAAAATTCCACGTGTATAATACACGTGTATTATGTTTGAAAAGGGCAAAATGAAACATTCCTTATTCCGTTTATTTTTGGCTTCCCAAAGCAGCAGCAAGTAAAGCACGTATCCGAGTGTTTGAAGAACCTGTAAACAACACGTAGGTCGACGGGGAAGTAGCGTAGAAAAACTTCAATGGCTCCAGCCCAGTGACGAGGGAAGTGAGGTAGAGGATTGAGAAGTAAATCGAGAGGTAAATTTGGATGAAAATGAGGATCTTCTGGAGTGAAAAGTATGTTTTGATGCGGTTAAAAATGAGGGAAACCAACAGTAACGAGATTAAAAGGAAAGCACAAGAGATTACGGTGGCAATGGTGGGGGCATGTTTGTTGCCGACATAGGGTTTGAACTGTTTCGTGAATTGTTTGTTGTATTTGGCGATGTAAGATTTCGAGGTTGTCGAGATTCTCTCAAGGTCTGGGATAAGGGTTTCCTAGAACTTGGTCGGGAGATCTCGGAACTCAGCCACTAAGTCGAATCATCTTCCTCGTCGATCCAACTGGGTTGCTTCCTCTGTTGTTTCTGAATCTGGGTTGTCGGTTTCTTCCCTTGGATTGAGTTCTTTTGAGTTTTTAAAGATGGAGCAGTATTGTCGGTCAGTGTTTTCATGGTGGTTTTGTTCTTGGGTAGGCTTAGTTTGAGTAGATCCGAGGTTTTGGTGGAACTGGAGGCTTTTGATGTTGTGGAGTTTAGTTTCTTGAGCTTGGCAGTTGAATTGAACTGCTTATTGGAAGTAGAAAGGCTATTGGACAGTGTAGTTTTGGTTGAATTGGTAGATTTGGAAAGCTTGGTTTGGTTCTTGGGCGACAAAATTGATGGTTTTAGGAGTTTGGTTTGGTTTTTGGTGGATATATTGGATGGTTTGAGAAGCTTGGTTTGATTTTTGGCAATCATCTTAGCAGTTTTAAACAAGTTTTTGTTACATTGAGTTTAACATATACATAACCAACATGAACATTGGGTTTTCTTTCTTATTTGATTTCTAGTACAAATCTGGGATGTTTTTTAAGGTGCAGAAAAATAGCTTGACAGGAAAGCTTAATCCTTAACCAAGCTATCAACTCAACGAAGCTCACAAATGGAAGAAGACGTAAAACTCATGAAGTTCCGGGAACTCCATTCACAACAGCAAACATCAGCATCGATGGTTCTATCTGGGCGGAACATGAATCTTCTTGTAACTTGATTTCATGGCTCTCATGGTTATTATTAGTTAGAAAAAGCCATGTCGACGGTTATTGCGCGGAAATTTGATGTATGGAGAAGCCTGGTTCCATGGTGACATGATATAAGGAGAACCATCGTCGTCGTCGCTGGTGGTGGTGCTGTTGGAATACCTCGGGCTGGCCATGGACGCACTGCTTTTACAATTAGGAACAAGGCCTGAAATGTAGAGTCCATGTTGGCGTATTGGTGGAGTGGACAATGACGTGTATTATACACGTGGAATTTTTTTAATTTTAAAATTGTCATGTCAGCCGGCCGTTACTCCTCTAACGGAGAATGACGGCAAAGTGACTAAAATAAAACAGATTATAAACGTAAGGGACCACAATAAGCTGTTTTGAAATCTGGTGACCAAACTAGAACAAACACTAAACGAAAGGGACTGTTTGTGAACATTACCCTTATTTTATTTAAACTTTCGAATTATTATTTTATGATTTGGGACATTTATGTAAACGAATTTTTGGACATTAAAATATTTTGGGTTATATATTTTTGCATGCATTTTCGGATTTTAATTTAGATAATTTGTTAAACAATCAGAATATGTTTAACAATCTAATTTCATTTATAATTTCGATATTTTACGGTAACCATTATGATTTAATAACAATTTTTGTATTTTAAACTATTTCAACCTAAGATTTTTAACTTGAGGAACAAGTTTTCAAACCTAACTTCCTAGAATTGGCCCATTTCTTTTGGGTCGGGTTTAGGGGGTTACATTTAGTGGTATTAGAGCCAGGTTCAATCCTCGAACTGTGAGGTTCGCAAAAGTTGTTTTCAAAATGTTTTCAACTTCTACATACATCTGAAATATTTTTGGGTAAATGGGAGTTTTCAGAAAATTTTGCTATAGATTCATTTGTTTTTTATTTATTGAATTACTCTCTATGTAACAATCTAGGGACAAAAATCCTCTCTCACTTTTAGGTGTTCATTTCTATGTCCAACTCTAAAAAATAAAATTTTAAGCCCTAACTCTAAATTTTATACCATAGACTTTAAACCTTAAATCCTAACAAATGCATCTTACTCCAAATTCTCTAAACTTTATTCCTAAACCTTAACCTTAAACCTTAACCCTAATCCTATTTTTATTGTGAGGCATAAATAGGAGCACCAAAAATGGCAGATGATTTATATTCGACAATCTAGTAAGTTAATGGTTGTACCTTATTTTTTATTTTATTTATAGTGTTCTCTTACCAAAGCAATAATATAATGTGTTTGATAAATTTTAATCATGTTTCTAATCATTAAAATATTAAATTAATTATGTAAAGTAATGAAACATATTTTTGTTCTGTAGCCCTATTTCTGAGTTTTTGTTCTAAGACCTCGAAAAATGCATAAGTCAGCTATGAGGAAAAGGCAGTGTCAGCGGGATGATACCTTGGCAAGAATAGCTCTTGAAAAAGTTTTACTGTCAACCTCATCTGCACCTGTAAGCCATACATGCTGCCTCTTTGCATATGTCTTTCCTGGTAACCTACACAAACATAAAATATACATATAACATATGTGTGTGTTTGAAATACAATTGATACTTGATAGTCTATATGTATATATATGGCTAAGTTGTTTTCCATACCGAAACAACCAAGTTCAAAGAGTTTAGAACGTGATCATCCTTGCCATTAATTACAGAACACTAAGTATGTGCTACTGTGCTACCTAAGATTTCTTGTTCTAAGTAAGAAGAGGTCGCTTAGGTTGGTTTCAACTTTTCAAACTTTGAAGGCTTTTTTGGTTCTTTTCCTCCCCATTGTAGAAATAAATGCCATGACTGTCAACAACCTCTATTCATTTAAAACCCATTTTTTTGTTTAACTATCTGTATCCAACTCATTGACAGACTAATTCGGATCGGGATTTTGAAAAGAAAAGTATGACGGAATATAGTCCTCATCAGCCTCTATAGTTTTCCAATCAGATTTGTCGAAAGACAAATTGGAACTGCAAAGGAGAGAAAAAGAATCTCACTAGCCTAATAAACATGAAGAAGACAACGACATTAATGGCTCTCACCCACCCTCCCTCTTGTCAAGTGCACCATCAAACCTGAATGGATTGCTTTAATTTCTTTTCAGAACAAAACTCATTTGTAAATTTCTAGGAATTACTCTATTTTTGTCTTAAAATAACTGTTGTAATAACGAAATCCCCAACTGTCTCATTTTACTCTTTCCTACTTGTTTCTGTAATGTAATTTTCTCACCACTTACCATTCAACTCCATTAGCAAAATCTCTTCAAGTAGGAAGAAGAAGAAGCAAAATATTGAATTGTGTGCTGCATATGATAAATGTTGTAATATACTAATACCTTGGAATGGAAAGAAGAAAATAGCTAGGAATCATGACAAGGAGTTTACAACAAAAAAGATCATCCCACTGATAAGTTTCTTTTCTTCTTTTTTTCTACTTTTGCTAGAAGATTCCAGCACTGAGGTGGGAGGGTAGAAAAAGATAGAACTGAGAGAAAAAAATTAAATAGAGAAGAAGTTGAACTTAAACTTAACTTACCCTACTCCAGGAGGAAAAGAGAAGGAGACACACATCAAATAGAACCACTGGGACTAGGTTAAGTCCTCCGGCGACAACGCTGCGCATGGCCGCCGAACTGGCTGGTTTGTCTCGCCGGCCGACAATGAGTCGTATAGTTCTCTAAGTTGTTGGCTCCTTTGTAAGGATGCCTCTTCCGAAGTAACCTCCACTGGTTGCACTGTCTTCCGTGTCTTGATTGCTCCATTGTAGTATCCGTCTGACCATACTAAGATCCTATTTAAAAAGACTCGAATTGATCATTATATCCAAAGATACTGAACTATATAATCTGTATTTCAGAAATAGTAAAGACTAAAGAAGAAAGAAAATTCACCCTTGTTGAGGACAAATTTGCCAGAAAATACTGTACGTCCATTGAACTGATTGCACCGCCGCCTGCAAAATGTTCCGAAGCCTGTTACTAGGCTGCACAGCCATTCACTCCACTTTCAAATTTGAGCTGAATAAAAATATTAATGTCAGAAATGAGAAAAAGAAAGAAAAAACGACCCCTTCGGAAAGTTAAGAAAAACAGAAATCAGCAGACTCATCCTATCATGATCTATAGCTGAAAATCTGAAATCACAAAAACCCTTTAGTCCCTAACACAAAACCTCTAAAAAGAAGCAAAAAGCAAACAACAGAAAGGAAAAGGATGGGAAGGAAGAGAAGGGTGAGAGGGGAAAAAAGAGATCAGAACAGACAAATTTAGAAGAGATTTGTTTTTGTTGCTCAAGAAATAAGCCATACTTTTCTGATCAGAAAAGAAAAAACAAAAAAGAGTAGGAGTAGTAGCTAGGGTTATATTATTGGTGTATGGAGAACTGAAGAAAAATTGACTGGTGGGTCTACCAGACAGTTCGATGAAAGCTGACAAGATGTATTATGGGGTGATTGGCGTAAATTTTGTTAGGTGAAGCCTTGTCTTACGTGCGTGTGTTACCCGCTGTTTATAGCATTGGTGGATCTAAGTAAGACCCGCGCTATGATCAGGTGACCGAGACTGAGACTCAGACTGGGCGTTGGGATGAGAAACCACTCTTCTTCATTCATCCAACTCCTAAATTATCATTAAAGTTTATGAAAAGAACCGACGGTGACGTGACGGTGACAGTCAGATGAGTACAAAATGATTATTAAAAATCATATAAAATGTGTAAATTTACGCAAATTTGGTTTTTCAATTTTTTCTCAAATTATGGCACTCTCCACTTTATTTTTTAAAGTGATTGTTCATTGTAACAATCAGAAGTCTGAAGAAACATAATTTGATTTTGAACAATATTTATCCAAAAAAATACAATATAAAATTAGTGATATAGCTTGAAGACGAATCAAAGAGAGTTCGACTTTAAACAATGTTCATTATTTTTACTGTTTAAAGACGAATTACAAACAATCCAACTTTACTAGTTTAATATTAACATGTGAAAATATTGTTCAAAGACAAATTGAACATAATTCAACTTTTAATTTACTACGGTGAACAACCATACTTTAAAAAATAAAATAGAAAGTAACATTGTTTGAGAAAAAAATTGAAAAATTATATTTGGGTAAATTTACCTGTTAAAATGAGTGTATGTATATAATAATAACAACTGTATATATAGTATTATTTAAATTTCTAAGTGAATTTGTGACTTGAGTCGAATATTACTTTTAGAATGTTTTTATTTTTCTCATATTTATACAAATATTTAAATAAAAGAGTAAATTATAACGGAGGTCGCTTAATTATAGATAAGATTATATTTGGGTTATCCAATTATTAAAAGTTACATTATGTCACTTAGGGCCTGTTTTTTGTTGCTTTTAGCAACCTACAAGTACTTTAAAAAGTGCTTTTAGTTAAAATATGTTATTTTTGGTTGCTTTTAAAACTAGCTTTTTCACCCAAACTAAAAAGCTAGATTTTATAGCTTCTTGGGTGGAAAAGCTAGTTTGAAAATAAAATTATTTTTTTTTACTCTTGTTATTTAATTATAATTTATTGTTAAAATAATGTTTATGCATACATAATTGTAAAATAATATATATTTTATAATATTTATATTGAGAATAAAATTATTTTATTTGTAATTTATTTTATATTTATTATTAATTTGTAAGTGGTATGTCCGTATATAATCTACAATACACTTTATATTTTCAAATTCAATTTTTTCAAAAAATAAATTTTTTTATTATAATTGAAATTGATTTATTTCATATATCATAACATTAACTAATTTGAACATCACAAAAGCTTTATTTACTTTCAATATCATGTCTAAAATAGACATTTTATCTCCTCAAAATCACTTTTTGACATCAATGACAAACACTAACCAGCTTTTTAAAACTACTTTTCAACAACTAGTTTGAAAACCACTTTTTTCACCACACTTTTTAAAAGCAACCACAAACTAAGCCTTAATTATGGGTAAGGTTATATTTGGGTCACCCAATTATTAAATGTTACATTTGGGTCACTCAATTAGGGGTAAGATTACACTTGGGTCACCCTTCATATTTAAAAAAAGTATATTAATTTCTGTATTAGATTAATTAATGATTTTATATGAAGTACTCTAATGTTAACGATGGTATACAAGTTATTTAGAAGAAAAATGACTAAATTGATGTACTTTTTTAAATATGAAAGGTGACCCAAATGTAACTTTACCCATAACTGAGTGACCTAAATGTAACCTTTAATAATTGGGTGACCCAAACATAACTTTACCCATAATTGAGTGACCTAAATGTAACCTTTAATAATTGAGTGACCCAAATGTAACCTTACCCATAATTAAGTGACCTAAATGTAACTTACCCATAATTGAGTGACCCAAATATAACCTTACCCATAATTGAGTGACCTCCATTGTAGTTTACCCTAAATAAAATAACTAAAACTCATTGTTTAGGATTCAAATGTACCACTTAAATCTTTCGATTATAAGTTTTCTTTACCACTTCAACTAGGGACAGACGTAAAATTTTATGTTAGGAGGACGAATCTATAGAATTCTAAGGAGCGAATTTATAAAATTTTAAGGGGTGAAAATAAATTTTCAATAAAAATATATAGAATTTTTCTTTTTAATTTATTTAAATCATATAGAAATTTTAAAGCCCCTCTAAGTCATCTCTGACTTCAACTGCAATTATTGTTATATTTAAATTTTTATAATTTATTTTTAAATCATTTCACTTTACTTAATTAGTATTTCGAGTCAACTAAACAACAATTCAGTAATAACTAAGAGACATCATTTATTAAGTACAACAAATATTACTTTTAGGAGTGCTATTGTCTTTTTTTTTTTTTACATTTATACAGTTGCTGTTTTTCTTCTTCTTCAGAAATAATGTCTCTTGTAAAATACACATAGGCGAAGCCACATGGGGATGACCTTTTTCAGTCCCCAGTGGTCTATTTTAGTGGTAAAGTGTGTATAAAAAATTAAGTTTGTTTTACTTAAAGTGTGTACCGAAAAGTTAATTAAGCCCGTAAATTTTTTGTACTCAATTAAGCTCTTAAACCAAGAAAATGAATTAAATGACCAATTTTGACTATAAATATTGAAAATTGTTTTCTTTAGATATTACTGACACATGATACACTACAGTTCTATCATGTTGCATTATTACAGATTTCTTTAAAATGTAGTTTTTTTTATCTTTTATACGTTTTCTAGAATTTTTTGAACTTTTAAACAATTTTTTAAATAACTAAAATTTTTAAAAATGTCAAGTCGAGACATTGCGACACAACGTACTACACCAACAGATATAAAAAAAATTATCGAGATTTAATGGTCAAAATTAGTTCGAGTGCTTAAATAATTCAATTTCTTAATTCAAAGGCTTAATTGGGTGCATAGAATTTAGGAGCTTAATTGATATTTTTTCAAAAGTTTAAGGATATTTTATACCTTTAAATATTTTGGCCCCCTTAACTTTTAATTTCTGGCTTCGCCCCTGAAGTTACATGTATTGGCACAATCAAGATTAATATGTTCGATGAGATTGTTCGAACACTTGTGTGACCCCCTCGTCCCGGTCTGGTCGGATGACCGGTCCGAATGAGCCACACGGGGAAAACCAAAGCGAAACCCGTTAAGGTTCCTCCTCGGTTAACGACCTAGAAAATTTCTTTTAAAATTAATCTTCTCTAAATGCACATTTAATTCCTATGTGATCAGAGCAACGGAAGACAAGCATTCGCGAAACAATAACTCGAACAACCTAAGCAAAACAGCCCATTTTTATATAATTTAACAAGCCGTTTCGAAACACCCTCAAGGTGTATCGAAACACTTTGACATGGTCAACCCTTCAAAGCCCACACGAGGATGTCGTTTCGGAACGGGGTCTACCGTTTCGAAACACCCTCCCTGGTCAACTTCTCGTGGTCAACGAGAATTGACCGTTTCGGAACACCTTCATCTCGCCAATTTCTCAAAATTCCAGTAGCAAAAGTATACCGAAACAGCCCCTATCCGTTTCGAAACGCTCGGCCAAAAACAAAGGGACCGTATCGAAACAGGGTGACACGTTTCGAAACGCCCCCTGTCTGCAGACTGGTTTTGGCTGGTTTAAGGCACAAGGGTGCCCCTAAACCCCACCAAACCTCCTACAACACACTAACAAATAATCCTCAGGCAAACCAACATACAAGCATGCTTGAACATCATCAAAACAAGACTAACACTAAGGAACAACATCACAAACCATTCATCCATGCATAACATTAAAGGTGTTAAGCTTCAACATAGCCAACACTTAGACAAATCTAGGTAGCAAAATACTAACATGGTTTCAAGCATAGCATACATCCCAAAGGCCAATTTAACATGCACACACGAGGAGTCTAACATGCTCCTAAACAACAACCATAGCAACATGATCCAAAAACATCATAACACGATTACATGTCCCATTGCTTGACCATTACATCTTAATTTAAAAGTTCATACTTGGTAGCTAAACAAGCACCACAAGCACACTTGGAGGCCCCCTTCTTGCTCCTAGCAACCCACGAACTAAGGATCTGCATTGTCGAACAAAGAGAGAGCGTAAGCAATAAAGCTTAGTGAGGGTAAGCTCTTTAAAAACAAACCTCGACAATGCAGGGTCCAAGCACGATCTTAGCCAAGGTAAAAGCATAATTACAAAGAATCCTCAAGAGCCACAAGTTAAAGATGCATGAACAATATTCAATTATATGCCATGCTCAACAAGCTCTATTTCACAACATATGTAAACACATATAAGCATCCAAGTAGAAATCACATTCTACAACACATTGATATACATATCAATCAATATTGGCACCTAGCTATGACCCGAATACGCAGATAAACCCGTTGGGACTCACATCCAACAACCACTTTACCTCACGGTGGGATTACACTCATCATCGGTCTCGCGAAGGGGATTCCACTCATCCTCACGCCCCGTCGATGGGATTCCACTTATCATCGACTATATATAAATATCATTTTCGGGCGAACCCGTACTCCTCCTTGGTGACTCAACGCCACCAAGGCCACGCGCGACTTTAGACTCATGTGTGCACACTAACATCCTAATGATCGATCATTTGTACTCAAGCATACTAGTGCCAACATTTAACTCATTCCACATTATTCGCTTCAATTAATTCCGTGCTTAGCACGTACTCACCATGATCTCAATCATGAACCATTTCCATGCATGCCATAAGCATCACAAATCATGCCTCATCTCCATGTATATCACATTATACATAAATCAATCATATCACAAGTCATACGAGGCATAAACATCCAAATGCAAGTTCATCCAATGGCTCTAGATCAAGTTTAGGATTAGGCTACCACCCAAATCCTAACTCTAGGTGGGTCTACCAAGCCCGACCTAGTCCACATACTCGAACCAACCATTTAAAAACCACGTAAAACATTTAACCACTCACCTAAGCTTCCAAGCTCCAAGCCAAGCAAGCAACCACCTCAAGTTTCCGGATTTCTTCCCGAAGCTTCTCTGACGCAAGTTCTTGCTTCTAAACAACCTCAATACAATTCAAACAATCTCAAATCATCCCAACATCAAAATACTAACCCGGAACACAATTCAAACACAATTCACACAATTTCAAGCCATGAACAAACCCCATATTTTGCAAACTCGGGCAACCCCAATACCTCTTCCAAAATCCATGTTTCCAACACCTATTGTACCCACAAATGATCCTAAATCAACCCCTATCCATAGTACTAACATTGGGCCATCAATTCTCACCTAAAACAACCCCCAAAACTCACCCAAAACCCCATTTATACCCAAATTCGGGAATTGCTCAAAATCAAGCAAAATTCACATATGTTGTACCATTTGACTCCCATACTTCATAACTAACCATATTAAATCAAAATATTAAGTTTAGCTACACAAAGGCATTATTTTTAATCAAATCTTTTGAAATCCCCATTTTTAAAACTTCAATGAAAATAAAAACTAATGGTACTTTTAAAGAGAGGGAGTTGAGGATAAGTCAAAAACGATGTTACCTTTCAAAAATGAGTTGAAATGGATGAGCTTTTTGATGGAATAGTGACTTGTAGGGAGAGAGCTCTTTTCACGTTGGGTATGAAGAAGAAGAGAGTGAATAGTGAAAGGATGATAGGAAAGGGGATTTAAAATTAAAAGATGGGCAAATTACCAAAAGGCCATTAATGAATGGCTATCCCCTTTATTCTTTAAAAACTCTTCAATTTGCAACTTATTCGATTTGGTCCAATTTCAAATATTTATTTTTGAAACCTAAAACTTAAAGGATTATTTTAATTATAAACTCGAGCCCAAATAATATTAAAATATTATTTTCACCTAACCCTAAACCCGGGTGTTACAACTTGGTAATGTGAGACATGTTTTAGATTTGAGAACAAATCTACTTTTTGTTAGGTATTTTGGATTCAGAATGGTATAGATACTCCAATAAAAGTGGAGCTATGACAATTTGCAAAAGCTCTCTCATTGTGATAAAAGGGCATAAAATGGCAACCAATTTTTATGTTATGCAAGGTTCAACTATTTTAGGTGAAGCATCCATTGTTTCTTTCTTCGTGTCAAATGACGATGTTATTAGTAAAGTTGTTTTGACTGAATCAAGTAAAAAAGAACTTTGTGTTGAACATGACAACCGTATGCATAACAATTTTAATATGCAAAAAGAAGTTCAATTTTGTGGGTATAACAAATTTAAAAAGAAAAATAAAGCTGAATTCCGCAAGCACAACGGATTTGAGAAACTTAAGAGAGTTTGATTTGCTACAAGGATAAATAATGAGAAAGATAGTATTGCCATTGATGATTGGTGTCGTGTTATGCATGATAATTCTTGTGGTGATATGTTGTAGCAAAGTTGGCACTAATGTTGATCTTTTTTATCAGCAATGTTGATCTGACTGATGTGAAGATTAAATTACCTTGTACATCCAAGCTTGGGAAAGACTTAGATTCGGTCGGTGTTTATTGTTGAAGACTACCTCTTGAAGGGGTTGCGTGAAAAGGTGGTGATATTGTTCGACAAGAATTTGTCTAAAGGTGGAGATTTGTTAGAGTTGTGATCAAAATTCTTTTTGAATTTGGTTTAAAGTTAGAATCCTAATTTTAGTATATCATGTTTACTTTATATAAATTAAAAATAGATAACTCAATTTGAGTGGAATTTGTTTCTATGCAATTTTCCTTTGTCAACAAGAAATCTATTCTTATAAATAGATACTAGGGATTAGGGGTTTAGACACAACAATAGAAATCAGTTATAATCTCTTTCTCCATCATATTGAAAGTTTTCATCCTTTGCCCGTGGTTTTTTCCTTTTAGGTTTTAAGTAAATTTTTGGTGTTATTTTTTTGTGTTTGCATTTATTTACTTATCTCGTTATTATCGTCCCGGTAATATAAAAACAATTTTTTTAAAAAATATTTTTATGATTTTAATATTTAATTATGTAGAAACAAATAGTTATGAATATATGAATGCAGACTTAACTATATAAATAATGTGATAATTAATTGTAAAGAAATATATGGTTAATTTGAATGTAAAATCACATGTCACTAATTTTTAATGGATAAAATTTTTCGCTAGTTAGAGCGATTTTCAAACTAAGATTTCGAAGCTAAATTTCTCGTGAAGACGGTATATCTATTGATAAAATGATAAAATTGCTAAATCTCCTCCACTTCCGAATAAAGGCAAGTAAAAGAAAAAGACAAAAAGAGAAATTAAAATTGAAGTGTATGTAGTGTGGTATTCAAACATTGAACATCAATCACTACAATAAAATAATTTTTAACAACGTTTTTTCTCTTAAGCGCCGTTAAAAACTTTGCCACGCTAGGAAAAGTGCACAAGAAGTACCGCTAAATCTAACGCTGCAACAATTAGCTACATTTTTTAATAAAAACGTCGCAGAAGGTTGAGTTTTATAGTGGTGCTTAAAATGCAAAACGCCACTAAAAAATGCCGCTAAATACCCTATTTTTAGTGACATTTTTATTTTAAAACGCCGATAAATGTTGAGTTATAGTGGCGTTTTTTCACTAAAATGTTGCTAAATGTTACGGGATATTGCGATATTTAGTGGGACTTTTGCCACAAATGCTGCAAATTTGCTTTTTTAACAATTATTATTTCAAAATGACATAGTAGAAAATTTTAACACCATTAAAAATTAAAATCGAATTCTTAAATCTGAAATGTAAAAGAACTAAAATTTGAATGTACAAAAAGTTGAAATATATTTTAACTGATTGCCAAATAGTAAAACAATCATCAGTCAAGTGATTTTTTTATTCTAAGATTTGAGTTTTATGGATACCGAAAAAACAAAATTGGAGTATGGCAGCAAGAAACGATACAATGGCAACAACAAATTTTTTTTATAACAATTATGATTGTGACATGCTCAATGTTCAGAGCCTATTCATCTACATCAACTCTTGGTTGGCTGCATCGCATAATTGCTGAACCTTTTCTGAATCAAGTCCTATATACTGACCACATCACTCTTAGCAGCATCTGCAGCTTTCTAAAAGCAGAAAGAATGACGATTATCAACGAAAATTATAAATTTCTTACACACCAGTTAAAAAACTAAATTGAAATCCCAACAAACAACACCTTCAATGAAAGCATGTTAGCAACATGGAAGCCAAATTGAACTGAAAGGAAGCTAAAGCAATAAATTTTGAGTGTGTGTATTTTAAAAAATATTTTTTTGATATAAAAAATGGACATACACTTAAGAGATTTTTTAAGCCTTACGAATCAACAAAATCTATATTTGCATTTAAAGATAGTTTTAAGAATATAGCTCGACTTACTCATCTTTTTGATAAAAACCCTAGCACCCTTCACCAAGATAGAACTGTGTAGATCTTTTTGCTCTTGAAGATGAAAGGATGGAAAGTCCACTGCACATGGAGAAATTCACATGTTAGAAGAGGAGACATAAAAGATGTTAATAAAGAAGAAATAAAAGAACTGCGGTCTCGTACACTAAAAATGTGAGAACCGAACAAAACTAATAAAATCAATAAAGTAAGTAACAAAAGAAAAGCCAACAACATAAGAATAACTTTACCAATAAAAATGATAAAAAGACACAACTGAACAATGTCTCACTGATATAGCCTTTATCTTGTCCGAGCTCCTAAATTTAAACGAAAATTAGATATAAGACATTTCACCAAATTGGCATGAAATAGAGATAAACAAAGAGGAAAATTAAACCAAAGGTGAACTTACTGGAAGAATAAAGAATCCAAGACCCTGAAGTGTCGGACATGGCCGGTGTAAATAATGAACTCCTCGGGCAGCTACACCATGAATATACTGTAGAGACAAAACCAAACCTTCTCAATGTTCTAATTAAGCATACTTGAAGTTTGGAAAATACAAACACTAAACAAGCTCACCCAAAACTCTTTGAGAAGCAATGAAATGTATCATACTAAAGCTTATGCAGTCGACAATGGCATTCATTTAGGTAAAAATGTTCATCGGTAGAGCAATGTTATATATATGAACAAGTTACAATGTACTGGATCTTACTTTGTAAAACTTTGTTTTCGAGAAAGATGCTAACTTTGTCGCTCCACAATTACTACTTAAAATGTTAAACACAACATATCAAAAAACAATATGGGTTTAATCTGAAACAGAATAAAACTTGAAAAACTAGGCCGGCAAGAAGGTATTTCCAATTGTCAGGAAGAAGGTTGATTTCTGTACTTGTCTCTGAACAAATCCTCTTCCACAACTACAAAAAAACGAATCAAACATCAAATTAAAATCCTTAAAATTCCCATTTGTAGAACACAAAGAAGGGGGAAAGAAACCTTAGAAGCTTCGCGAAAATTGTAAAACGTCGTCTTGTTGTCGTGTAAAAACCAGTTCCATAGTACTTCAAAGTGCACCGATTGCGGTCAACATCTCGAAAATACCAACAAGTGAGAAGGGAGATAACCGAGAAGTAAACTATGGTGCAACAATACCTTTATCAGACCATACGCGTTTGGGAAGATAGTGATGACGGAGAGAAGGGCAACGAAATATCACCGACGATGTCGTCTGACCGGTGGAGATGAGGGAGTGAGAGGCGATTGGAGGCTGGAGAAAATTAGGGATTGGGTTTGATTTGGGGAACGATGTGAGTGGGTTATTCAGAAGTGAGCGTGTGTTTTATTAAAACATATAGTGACGTTTTTTATACAAACACTACTATACATAAACCTATTGCGGCGTTTTAATACAAACACCACTATACATAAACTTATTGTGACACTTTTATTTACAAACGCTACTATAGTACAGTTCTGACATTTTTTGTACAAATTACTCCACTAAAGTACAAGCATTTGTGGCATTTTTCAAGTAAATGCCGTGAATTTTATCGGTCTGTGGCGTTCTTTCTATAAACGCCGCGATATGTTTAAAATTAGCCGCGTTTACTTAAGAAAATGTCGCTAAAAGTACCGCAATATATCAAGCTTGATATAGTGGATGCGATTGTACAAAAAAATCATGTCGAAAAGTGGAAATGTTGGAATCCATACAATCTATGAATTCATAAATTGCGGTTTATAATTTTTTAAAGTGAATTTATATTTCATAATTTAAAGTGTTAGAAGATTTACTGTGAAAATTATATTAGAAAAATCAGACCGACAAAATTAATTTATATTTGATCATAGAATTAAATACTTCTTTATACAGTCAAAGTTCACTTCGTTTTTCTAACTTCGATAATGTGAATATATGATTTATTTATGATACATAATTTTTTATGTTATTAGTGCATCAAATACAAAATCATATAAAATCTATAAAAACGTCACAATTTAAAATATAATGAATTAATGATTTTATTTTACGTTTAGTATGTTATAATGCTATGTGGCAACATTCAACGCATATTTATTTGTGAAGTTTTCTTTTTCTTTCTTCAAAAATCGATTTAGACATAAGAAGTATTTAAATTTAAAAAAAATGTGTTAGTACCAATGAATTATAAACGTGCGAACACCTAATTAACAGACTACATGCGGACGTACTAGCAGATCATGACCGTGCGAATAAGCCGGCTATAACCCATCACGAACTCGACATGCAAATACTATTCAAGACACATGTTCTCTTTAGTTGACACGTGTCCGCACGCCCTTTCAGTCCTTTATAAGGGATCATTCACCTCTAAATCAAGGAAGAGTCTTCCCCACTACTCAAGAAAGACTATAACCCCAACCTAAGCTCTCAACTCGACCACCTGAGCAACCTTACACAACCATCTCCACCATTCAAATGACCATGAACCACCATCTAAGAGTGTTGCACACCTTTATAATCAACAAAATGATTGTATTTAAATTTGTCTAAATTTAAAATTGGTGGTCCTAAAAAATAATTTAACTTTAAAATTAGAATCATGTTTTAGTTTCATTGATTTCATAACTATTAAAAGATTAAACGTAATTACACCAAAAAAATGGAGGGTCGGAACCCATCTTACCATTGGAGTTTTTAAACGAATGAATATGAGCACGTATATATTTTTTTTAAATTTATAACACAACACAATTTTGAAAGTCTTACTAAACACAAATCAAACATGAACAAATTTAAAAAATAAACAAATAAATATGAAATATATTTATTCATTCAAATCTGAATCATTTACAATCCGATTTACCATCAACATAGTTTTGTTCTATTAATTGATCATATATAAAATAAGTATCCTTCTTATATTTAAAAATATGAAGAAAAAAAATTTGAGTGGATAACACATAAGCTTTGCTTGGCAGTGAGAAAAGAAAAATGAAAGGATAGAAAATCAGAGTGATAGAAAAATTAAAGGGTAAATGTAATTTTTCTTTCCATTGACGTGCTTGGTTGAGAGGACAAAAAATTAGAAGGAAATTAAGTTTATTTCCTATCTATAGCTTGGTACAATGAAAAAGTGAGAGGAAAGAAAATTAAGTTTTGAAAATTATAAATTATTTTTTTTATTTTTATGATGTAATCCAATATTTTTAAAATGATCATTTTAATTCATTTTAGTCCCTACTTTTTTATTTAATCTAAAATTGATCCCTATTTGTTTCTAATTTTTATAATTTAATCTAATATTTTTAATATATTTTTATTTTTGTTCAATTTAATTCCTAAAATTTTCTTTAATTCAAAATTATCCCATATGTATTTCTATTTTTTTATAATTTAGTCCAATATTTTTAATATATTTTTATTTTTATACAATTAGTCTATAAATTTTTTATTTAATCCAAAATTGACCTATATTTATTTCCATTTTTTATCATTTAGACTAATATTTGTATAATTTAATCTTGACAGTTTGACTGACAATGTAACACCTAATACCCGGTTATATACGAATCTAGCTCGAATATCAAATGTTACAAATGGCCCATTTGCTGCCTAAAACAATTTTTTTTAAAAATAAGCATATTTGGTTACATGAAAGTAAACAACCAACATATAAATAAAACAAAAACAATTAACTAAAGTCACATGATAAAATAAACCTTAAAAACTTTAGAAATTAAACTTTTTAACTAAAAGGCATTTAATTTTACAAAATTTAAATCCAAAAAACATCTTATATCTATGTTTAGCTAAAATGAAGTTCAAATCAAAGTAAATTTAACCGAATCAAGGTTTATGGATTAAAATGTAAATAATTCATAAGTTGGATTTTAAGTTAAAAACTCAGTTTCAGTTTCATTTTAGAATCATTAATTCCAATTAGATTTAATGGTAATTTCATGTTGAAATCATATTTTATATAGAGTGTTAATTGCAAAAATAAGTAGTTTATCGACCATTTTGAAAACATTCATAAAATATAGGGGAAAGTTTTTAAAAAGTGAGATTAAACCTTCCTTTATAAAACCAATATCATCATTGACACATAGACCCTGTTTCAAGTTAATCTGAGCTAAAACGAGTCCTTAATTACAATTATAAAAGTAGTGACTAAAACATAAAATTTGCAATTATAATATATTTTACTAAATTATAAAATAGAAATAAATAGAGGTAAACTCCAAATTAAAAAAAAAATTGAGGGATTAAATTGAACAAAAGTAAAACCATAGTAAAAATATTAGATAAAATTATAAAAATTAGAAAAAAAAAATAGGGGTCAATTTTGGATTAAATAAATATTTTAAGGACTAAAGTGAAAAAATAGTATTATATTAATAATATTGAATTTAATAATAAAATTAAAAACAAATAATGAAAAATTTCATACTAAATAAAATTTTTAGGGACTAAAGCAAACAAAAATAAAATTATAATAAAAATATTTGATGAAAATATAAAATATAATTATAAATATGGTGAAAATAAAAGTAGATTTTTTTTAAAACATAATTTGATAATTTTACTATTAGAGTATGATAGCTTTCACTTTTCTTTTCTATTTCCACCCTATTTTGGAGAGAAAACTATTTGTATAAGAGCAAGGAAAACTATCTCCCCTCTTATTTTCTTTCCTTCCAATTTTCACTCTATCAAGCAACCTTTAATTTCATTTTTTTCCAATTTTCTCTTCCCAATTACTTCCCTTCCAGTTTCCACTAAACCAAGCAAAGTCTTATGTTTTTCTTGATAGAGAGGAAAGAAAATGGGAAAGATGAAAATATGGAAGGATGGAAAATATATATTTTTTTCTTTCCATTGGTGTGCTTGGTTGAAAGGATTGAAAATTAAAAAGAAAATAAGTCTCTTCCCTCCCTATTGCTTGGAATAATGGAAAAGTGAGAGGAAAGAAAACTAAGCTTTGAAAACTATAAATTTTTTTTTTATTTTTATAATTTAGTCCAATATTTTTCAAAGGTCTATTTTTATTCAATTTAGTCCCTATAATTTTTATTTAATCTAAAATTGACCCCTATTTGTTTCTAATTTTTATAATTTAACATAATATTTTTCAGATAGTTTTATTTTTGTTCAATTTAATTTCTAAATTTTTTCTTTAATTCTAAATTGTCCCAGATGTATTTCTATTTTTTTATAATTGAGTCCAATATTTTAAATATGGTTTTATTTTTGTTCAATTTAGTCCATAAAATATTTGTTTAACCCAAAATTGATCTCTATTTATTTCTAGTTTTTATAATTTCGTCTAATATTTGTATAATTTAATCATGAAAGTTTGACTATCAGTGTAACACCTAATACCCGGTCCAAACGAATCCACCTCGAATATCTAATGTTACAAATGGCCCATTTGTGGACAAATTAAAAAAACAAGCATATTCAATTACAAGAAAGTAAACAACCAACATGAAAAATAAAACGGAAACAATAACTAAAGTCACCTTAGAAAATAAACCTTTAAAAACTTTAGAAAATATATGATTTAATAAAAGGGCATTTTGGTAATTTTATAAAATTGAAATCCAAAAAAAAAATCAAAACTTAAAATACAAGTTTGATATAAGTAGAAACATCTTATACCTCTATTTAGCTAAAAAAAAAGAAGTTCAAATCGATGTAAATTGAACAAAATCGAGGTTTAGGGACTAAAATGTAAATAATTCATAGTTGAATTTTAAGTTAAAAACTCAGTTTCAATTCTGTTTTAAATTTATTAATTTCAATTAGACTTAATGGTAAATTCTTGTTAAAATCGAATTTGAAATAGAGTGTTAATTGCAAAAATAAGTAGTTATCCCATTTTGAAAACATTCATAAAATATAGGGGCAAGTTTTTAAAAAGTGAAATTAAACCTTCCCTCATGAAATCAATATCATCATTGACATATAGACCATGTTTCAGGCTAATACGGGCTAAAATGGGTCCTTAATTACCATTATAAAAGTAGTGACTAGAACATAAAGTTTACAATTATAAAATATAGGACTAAATTATAAAATAGGGATAAATATAGTTCAATTCCAAATTAAATAAAACTTGAGGGATTAAATTGAACAAAAATAAAATTATAGTAAAATATTAGATAAAAAAATATAAAAATTAGAAACAAATAGGGGTCAATTTCGTATTAAATAAATATTTTAGGGACTAAACTGAAAAAATATTATTATGTTAATAATATTAATTTAATAATAATATAAAAATAAATAATGGTAAATTTTAGATTAAATGAAAATTTTAGGGACTAAGGTGAACTAAAATAAAATCATAATAAAAATATTGGATGGAATTATAAAAATTAATTATAAATGTTGTGAAAATAAAATTAGAATTTTATAAACATAATTTGATGATTTTATTATTAAATAATGATAGATTTCACTTTTTATTCCTATTTTACATCGAATTTTGGAGAGAAAACCATTTGTATAGGAACAAGGAAAATTACCCCTTTTAGTTTCTTTCCATCCAATTTTCACTCTACCAAACAACCCTTAAATTCATTATCTTTCTAATTTTCTCTCCCCTCTTTCATCCCTCCACTTTTTCACCCAACCAAGCAAAGCCACAATGTCAAACATATAATTAATGCATTTATATTTAATACAATCTATAACCCCTAGACCCGTCTATGCGTTACCACGGATCCTAAGAAATCACATTAGGGTCACGAGAGCTTTAAGTAACATGCATGAATACGGTCGAGCACGAAGTTATCATGGTATTCCGTGAACCAAGTTACAAAATTTACGGCTCATTATTTCAAATATATGCTATATCTGAAGATAACAAAGTTGTTCTTTATTTGATAATCGAGTAAGAGGGGAGGAGCATATAGATTGTATAATCAAAAGAGAGAGATAGATTACGGTAGTTGAATTCAGAGAGTTAGTGTGTGTTCCAACAATGCAAAGTTAACACATACAAAGTAACAATGCAGTGAACATTTATTTCTCAGTTCTGAAATACGAGATATTATCCTCCAACACCCCATAAATTCACCTAAAACATACCTATCGAAGCTTTGAATGTTGCCTTGCAAAGCCTACCATGATGACTTCCATAGGGGTCTTTAGGTAACTTTTTTGTCGTGTTAGGATGCCATGCTTGCTGCATTTTTATCATCACCGTAACATACATGTGTTTATCTATCAGACGGCGTGACCACCTTTCTTTCACGCATTTGAAAAACGCTCGAAATCTTGCCTTCAAAAGCCTACCATATGCTCGAATGAGCAAGAAATGATAGGTGCAACTTGCTTGCCGTGAGAGTAAGACGAGTTGCACCTATCATTTCTTGCTCAACTTTATTGGGCAGCTTTCAGGCGAATATATGCATCTCCTATAAATACTCGTGACAAATAATGTTCGAGTATACAAATTTTATTTTTCTAAAAAACTTAAATCTTCTATTTCATACCACACAAAATGCTACACTATTTTATATGAGAATTTTCTTCCGATGTGATGATTTATAAACTTATTTTTTCAACAAAAAGTCATAAGTATATCTTTCAAACTTTCAAAGTTCTTCTTACAACATGATTTACGCTTAAAAATCATCCTCATAGCTCCTGAAAAAATCTTTTGTACATTAAGGAGAAATCACTTCGCACAAAGCAAAAAAAAAAAAAAAAAAAAAGTCCCTGGAGGAAGTTGATCATGTTCCCATCACTATTAGAAACATGTATTTCTTATACAACTTGTATATTGAATGTTGGCTGCGAAACTTCAGAACTAACAATATCATTAGTTCCGCTAACGAATCTCTCCTTACAACATTTGGTATGTTGAGTAATTCTCAGCGCAAAGATTTCAATGTTTGTATCGACTTGGTCTTTTTATCGGGATGGAGTAGTACACTGATGCTCTCGTATGTGCACCGCTGTCTCATTTTATTTTAAACGAGGCTAAAATAAACCATATTTTCAAGCTTAATTGTACATTCAAGCTCTGTTCATTTACACTTGTATAAATAGCCCCCCTTTACATCCTCAATACATGTTAGTCCTTTGATTTCATACTAATTCCCTCTATAGTTATCTTGGTCAATTTTGTACTAATTCGCTCTATAATGGTTAGAAACATAGACGGTTTCTCATCTATAGGGAGACAGGCATGCGATGTTGCAGTCGATATTGACGGTGAACTACGAGTTGGAATGATTTTCACGAAAAAGAAAATCGAGGAGGATGCAATTAAGAACTACAACATACGCCGCTCAGTTTTGTCGACAGTGAAGAAAACGAATGTGGACAACTATATTGTATAGTGTGTAGAAAAGGAACACAAATGTAACTGGAGGATCTGTGTATAATGAATCAAGAGGGTGAACAACGTGTGGCAAATAACAAGATACGATGGATCTCATACATGCTAGTTTTTCCAATGTATTTGGGTGATTCTTACGCTTTTTTAATGAAATCTTTTGTCAATGTCAACGAATTGAATACACGTTCACGAACATTTATTTATAAACAAACACGAGCACTCTAGCAAGTGATAACATGGCTAGATAGTTTTTTTAACGCGATTTTTACTCCCTTTATGACGCCTTATGTGCATCGATATTTACACTGTTTTCAACAAATGTTTCAGTAGTATGAAGAGAAAGTTCAAAAATATGAAATATTATGCCCCAACACCTCATAAATTCACTTAAAACATGCCTATTGAAGCACCGAATCTTGCCTTCAAAACCCTATCATGCTGACTTCCATAGGGGTCTTTAAGCAACGTTTTTGCCGTGTTAGGATGTTTTTTCGTCGTATTTTTATTGTCACCGTAGCGTCCATGTGTTTAACTATTGGATGGTATGACTGCCTCTCTTTTGTGCAATTGAAAAACGCTCGAAATCTTGCCTTCAAAAGCCTACCATGTGTTCGAATGAGCAAGAAATGATAGGTGCAACTCGCCTTACACTCACGAGTTGCACCTATCATTTCTTTTCCAGGCAAATTTATGCAACTCTCAAACGAATCTGTGCATCTCCTATAAATACTCGTGAGAAATAATGTTCGAGTATACAAACTTTATTTTCCAAAAAAACTTAAATCTTCTATAGTCATTTTACACCAAGCACTCGACTATTTTATATGTGGATTTTCTTCCAATGTGATGATCTATTTACTTATTTTTGAACAAAAAGTCAAAACTATATCTTTCAAATTTTCAAAGTTCTTCTTACAACATGATCTACACTTCACAAGTCATCCTCATAGCTCTTGCGTTAAGAGCACGGTCCCTTCACTAACTGAAACCAATGTTTCTTTTGCAGCTTGTTTATTGGACTCCGACAAACTTCTGAACTAACAATATCATGAGTTCCACCAACGAAGCTCTCCTTACAACATTGGGTATGTTGAGTAAGTCTCAGCGTAGATATTTCAATGTGAGCCTTGACATGGTCTTCTTGTCGGAATGAAGCACCACACTGATGCTCTCGTACGTGCACTGCCGCCTCATTCTCTTTTAAATGGGGCTGAAAGAAACCATACTAGCAAGTGATGAATAGTCGAACAACTGTGCAACATGAATTACGAACGCAAAATTCTACAAAATATTATTTACGAGTTTGATGGAACTCGCCGTGAGTGCATGGTAGAGTATTTGCATAAATGTATTACAAATATATTTAGTTCCATTTTACAGTTCTTCTTACAACAATAAGAAATCAATATTTAAAAACTTTCCATTAAATTTTTCCATAACTAATTGAAATAAAAAAACAAGTACTGAAAAATTAATTTATTAAAAACAAGAGAACAAATCTATCTTCATGTCCTCTTCCTCTATTCGGCCTTAGGATTTGTCGGTGTCCCGAGTGCATCTGGTCATACAAACGCGGCCCCCGTCGAATTCTCGGCTGAATTGCAGTTTTTTCATCATCATCGAAGTCATCATTATCATCGAAACGTCCTCCTCTAACATCCTCACTCTCCTCCTTGTCTGTCTCAACTCCATGGTCTGGAGTCATACGACGCGGTTGAGTAAACATACTCAGAACTACTCCCCTCAAATCGCCGGAATGTATAGGACCTGATATGAACGTCACTGAAAATTATGTTGTCATTGAATCCACACCATGATGCTGTATTTCATGATACTAAGCTTGCGGGACCACAAACTCGGGCACATAAACTTCTTCAGAAAAATTACATGTAAAACCTTGCACCTGTGATGCATATCCTTCCCCTTGACTCGCGGAATTACCAGGCATACCTCTCCACACGCCTACTTCATATGGAATATGCAAATTCCATGACCCTTGTGTCATGGAAACAACTTGATCCCAACTTGGGGACCCATATGACGGTTGAAAACTGGTAGCATCAAATGGCTGTAATGTTGGTTTTGGTTCTGGTTCAGCTTGTCTTTTGCCGCGTATACCTCCATATGTACCTCTCCTTCTCCCGAATTTGCCTCATGATGACCCCACACCAAATGCCGATGCTTCGTGCGCTTGTCGGATTAAAACAACATCATCTCGTTCGACTTGGGTCGTTAGGTACAATTTGTTGTTTGCGGCAAACCACTGATGGTACTCAAAAATAGGAAAATTGAAACCATCTGCTCGAATAGATTCGAAATAAGGCAACGTGTTTTCCCTTCCATGCTACTCTCCTATGTACGTCGAATGTTTGGTTGGTTGGACCTTTTCACTCTTACCACGTCCATCCAAGTCTTCCAATTCATCCAAGATGAGCGGATCAACCGGCATTGACTGATGGAATTCAAACTGCCTAAGGACCCGGTTGCTGTAAAACATCTCAACAATTGTGAAATGTAGTAACGACATTACGAAAAACCAATTGTAGGCATCATCGTACGCAATGTCTTGAATCACGACTTCAGAATCAACATCCAAATATGGCATCCATATGAACTGTAACAATTTGTCCATTAAAGATAATCATTCGCATATAAATTAACATAATTTTGCAACTACCAACGAAAACCATATATGAGATACAAATTTAAAATTACAAATTTGCATTTCCTAATCTTGGCAGTAGAAGTCATATTCGCCCTCACTTCGAGGATTAATTTTGTATGGTACACGTCGTTTTCGTTGTTTTGTTTCCATCTGCATAATACAAATAAATACATACATCATGGTTTCCTTAAAAAATATTAAAATTAATTATGAGAATGAACATTATTAGCTTGTAACGAGTGAGAATTCATAATGCGCATTGGAAATAGGAGCCATGAAAGGAAGCCTGAACCAGGCCCATGACTGAAGCAGCACCAAACACCCATTGATATCGGCATGCACGAATCTCTCGTTGACGAATGTCTAGGTCGCTGCCTTGCACAACTCTCAATACAGGAAAGCTAATATTGTAGATCCCAAATTGATTCTTCTTACTTCGTGCGCAGTATTCAAGAATGGGAGGTACTGTGTGTGCACGTGGGAAGTCGATTTGTCTGGCATTAGCATCCCACCGAGAAGGCGCAATATATACGCCCGAGCAGTATTTGCAATTTCTGGCGCTGTGGAATTTCGATTCACTTGAAACTCACTCTTGAGCCATGTTATCCTCACTCGTTTGCCATTTATTTCTCGCCCTATTGGTGCCTTCCTCAAATGTTGCACACAAAGAGGTTATGGAATATAGTTGTTGCAAGCAATGACTGGAAATCCCAAAATTGGGACGCCGAGATGCATAGCAACATCTTGAAGGGTGATTGTGCACTCCCCGCACGACATGTGGAAGGTGTGCATCTCCGGTCTCCAACGCTCCACCAACGCATTAATCACATGCGGCACGATGTCAAAATCACGAATCTTCATCGCGTAATTAAATTCGGCTGTCTCTAGAAATACACAAATTTCTGGGCATGGCGGCTCGTTCCATAAAATCCGGGACCGATTTTTTTCTTCTCCCTCTAGAAACATAAGATTTAAATTAAATTACTAACATACCTTTTAAAAACTACAAATGAAAATTAAAAAAAGCAATTAATCAAGTATTACCAATTAGTCCATATTGTTCGTGATGTGATCCTCTTCTCTTCTTAACAACGTTATTTTTGTTCTAATAATTCTCCGCCAAAAAACGTTAAACCGTAAAAACACAACCGAGTAACAAATATTTTTATCAAATAAACTTGGAAACCCCACAATAAAAGAATAAAAAAACTGTTACCTTTAATCTTCCAAAAAAAAATTGTGTGCTTAATTATAGGGCTCTACGAAATTCACACGGCTCAACAACATTATCACTTTCTTTTATCGAACTAAAGATGTTGAAGAATATTTAGGTGTTCAACACTCTACACTAAACATCCTATTTATACTACACCACATAAAACTCTAACTTGAAAAAATTGACCGTTGGGCAACGGTTAAAAAAGAAACTCTTCATGGCTCAACGACGAGTTCCATTTTCTATCCGTTATCCAACGATCATTTTTTCCAAGTTATGGCGTGTAACACTCGGGTTTAGGGGTTTGTGTTAGGAGAGTTAAATCAGGTTCGAGTCGTGGGCTCGTTTTAATTTAATTTGGGCTTGGTTTTAATTAAAAAAGGCCATGAGTTTTCATTAAGGGCAAAAAGGTAATTTTTAAAATAAAGGAAAAAGATGAGTAAAAAGGGGCTTTTGAAATGTCTTCATCATTTTCTTCCTTAAGCTTTTTCACGACATTAAAACCTCCCCAAACTCCAAGTTACTATTCTATCAAATTTCTTCACGTTTTCAACTGCTTTCAACAAGGTAAGAGCGTTTTTGACTTCTCCTTGTCGTTCTTACCATTTCCATGGTTTTAGATTCTAATAAACACCATTTTTATAGCTCTTCAAGTTTTCAAAATTCATGAAAAAGGAGGAAGCTTTGATAGGTTTTTATGTGGGTTTTGATTTGCAAAGTTAAAATATGTTTTAATCTTGCTCTTAAGTGTATTATATGTGAAAATGGTGGGATTTTGATGAAAATCCTGAAATGGGTTTTGTGGGTGTTTTAAAGGGTTAAAAACTTGGGTTTTTGAGGTAGTTTGGTGTAGGAGAGTTGGGCTGATGATATAGTAATGCTTGAAGGTTGTTTTGAAGGTGTTTAATGATGATTTGGGTGTGGGTTTTGATGGATTTCTGTTGGGTTGAATGTAAGTTCGAAAATGAGGATTTTTGTGTTAGTTTTGGCTTGGAAATGTAGAGAAATAGCCTTGTGTTTGTAACCTGATTTGTGACAGTGGTTTTGAGGATGATATGTTGAGTAATGTGTTGTTTTTGATTGATTAGAATCAAGGGAAATCGTTGGAGAAGCTTCAGGCTCGATTCTGGGAAATTTGGAGGCTTGATCGGCTTTCTCTGTTTTCTTTAAGGGTGTTCGGTGAGTGGAATATTTAAAACGGTTTTAAATTGGTTCAAGTGTGTAGTTGAGGTGTTGGATTGTGCTTGGTAGGCCAATCCAAGGTGGAGATTAAGTTGGTAGCTTATTCTCTTGTTTGCTATATAAGTTCATGCTTAATGTGCATAAATGTGGACTTGTGTATTATGTGTTCCCTATGCATGTTGATGTATATATATATATTGATGATGTATATGGTGATGATATGTTGTGTGCATGATTGTGAAATCATGGTGAGACTTGTATAGTATGATTGGCACTAATTATAATTATGGGATATAAATGATCGATCATTAGGATGAGTGTGCACACGGTAAGAGTCAAATTCGCGCGTGGCCTTAGTGACGTGTAGTCATCAAGAAGGAGTACGGTGAGGTAATATTCCACCGGAAAATGTTACCATGTGATGATGAGTGTAATCCCATCCATGAGGGAAAACGATGATGTGTGTAATCCCACCGAAAGGTAATTGTTGTTGAGTACGTTGCGGCGAAAATCCCAACGGAAGTTATCCGCATATCCGAGTAGTATATAGTTGCCGATATACTTGTTCATGTGTGGTTGTTGTGTAAGATATTTGTTATATCTTTGTTTAGCTTAACATGAGGTAAGATGCCATGTTCATGCATTCTCTTAACGTTTGGCTATGTTGCTATGTTAACATAAATGTATGCCTTGTGAATGTTTTGTGGATGTCATGCTTGAACCCTGCATTGTCGATGTTTTGATTTGAGCTCCCTCACTAAGCTTCTAGCTTACGCTCTCGTTTTCGATAATGCAGATCATTAGTGTGGAGTTAGCAAGGAAAGGGCATCCAAACGCGTTTGTGGTTGCTCAAGTATGGTTTTATGGAATATTTTAGTAGTTAGCAATGGGGATGCTACGTGTTGTAGGAGCATGTGTTAGACTCCTATTTTGTTAATGCTTTTATGTTTTGGACTTGTAAACCATGTTTATGTTGATGCCTAAGTGTTTGTATTGAAGTCTTATAACCATGTTTTATGAATGCTTATGTGTTGCTTTGAAAGCATGTAAACCTTGTTATACAATGCTCATGTGGATGTATGTCTCCTTTGAATGAAATGGACATGTTATGTGTTTGATCATGTTTGTAGTAGGATGAAATGCCTTTGGATTATGTGTATTAATGTTGTTTCTTGAATCCTGTTGTTTTGGGGTATGTTTGGGATCATTTGGAGATGCAAAAAACTGTTTTCAGGGTCACACACAGTGCAGGCGTTTTGAAACGCTCGTGGTTGTTTCGAAATGGGTGTAGCTCTAGGGATACTCGTATCGAAACGAGGGAGGTGCCGCTTCGATACGAATATACACTGTGAGTACCCATTTTGGTACGCGTTTCGATACGGTTTGCCTCTGTGAGTGCCCGTTTCGGAACATGTTCTGGAATGTTTTGTTACTGGAGACCCCCGTATCGAAACGGAGTGGACCGTATCGGTACGACCTGGTCTGGCTTTTGAACTGGAGCCCGCGTATCGAAACGGGCAAGCCTGTTTCGAAACTCAGGCTCGTATTTGGGTTTTTAGCATCTTCAAAGGTTCTCGGATGCCGTGTTTTAGTCTCGTTGGTTGTATGTTTCCTTGTTAAGTTTTTATGCATCGTATGTATATGGTATTGGGTTCCTAAGCATGCAAATGGATTAATATGTCACTTGGTAAATTTAAGTTACCTTACGTTCTGCTTGCATCATCTCGTTACCGTTTTCCGCTGTCGTTTTTACACTTAGGACTAAATGTAGCATTTAGACAAGAATTAATGAAAAATATTTCTAGGGTTGTTAATCGAAGTGGAGCCTTAACGGGTTTCGCTTCAGTTTTCCCCGTGTAACTTGTTCGGACCGGTCTGTCGTCTAGCCCGGGACGAGGGGGTTACACAGCGTTTGGTTGAGACGTTTGACGGTCGTTAACCCATTCGAAACTTGCCATACCCATGTGGCAAGTTTGGTTTAGTATTTCTTTAACCACCAGATTAAGATTTAAACAGGATTATAAATTTTGGAGAAAAAATGGAACTCGCCCGGGTGATACCCCGAGTTTGAATAAAAATATAATGTTTTTTTAGAACTCGCCACTGTGGTGCGACGAGTTTACTGTAAGGGTTCTATATAGGGCATTTTACGATTCTGGGTGGCACATCGGTCATAATAGGATTTAAAGATCCTATATATGATCTTACCTCGTGGCATATGCACACAACCCTGGTAAGGTGCATTCGCATCCCCATTTTCGATTTTTTAAAATAGGTTTAATTTAGTGTTATTTTTTTCTGGAAAAACATTTTGTATAGCATGTAGAGGAAAATTTTCTTTTTACATACCCATTTGAGAAAGGAAAATATTTTGGACCCCCATTTTTAAATTTCTAGATCATCCACTACGACGGGGCAGTGGCAGATGCACCTAGCACTGGTGGGGTGCATCTGCATCCCCATTTTCGATTTTTTTTTTAAAAAATAGGTTTAATTTTGTGTTATTTTTTTGAAAAAAAATAATTTTGTATAGCATGTGGAGGAATATTTTATTTTTACATACCCACTTGAGAATAAAATATTTTAGACCCCAATTTTTAAATTTTTAAATCCACCATTGTTTTACATCCATATTTTCCCTGAAAGAAACTTGCATTTTCAAACTCTATGATTATGAAATGTTTATTCACCATTCGACTTTATTAAGCAGAGGCAAGCTGCTCAATGTATGGCCCGAGTTATCCGTTCAAAGGCAGATTATGGGATGATGATATTGACAAGTGCCGAAATTGTCAAATAAACATATTCCTAATCTCTAATAATGACTTATGGAAAGTAGTATAGAGAAATAGAATCGATCCACAGGGACTAAGAAAATTTCAATGTCCTTCCTTGATTTAACTGCAAAATAAAAATGAGGGGGTTTAGAATAAATAATTAAGTAAATATAAGAGCTGAATAAAAGAAGTAAATTGTAAATAAAGAATTCAGTAATGATGAGATAGCTCTAAGCTTTGCTAGCCTCAATTTCGATCGATATCGAAATAATTCCCTTCTAGATAGTATGTTTATTACAGTCAACAGGGCCTAACCCTTACAGCTAACTCTTCTCTTCGGTTAACCGAGATTTCTACGTCTATCTCCGAAATTCGATTCTTGTTGGTCTAACGAACCACGTCTATCGTCGTTAGCACCAAAACAACTTTAAATTCTAGAAGAGCACAATTCGAGTTATAGCGTCTCACAGATAATCAAACTCGGTCTTGATTCCCTTTAGCAGACCGCCGCTAAGTTTGTTCACAAGAAGCCGAATTACGACTAATCGATTCGACTCCCAAACCGCAAGCCAAAATAACTTTCAAATCAACGTCCACTTTTTGAGTTGAAGATGTAGTAACTTTTAAAGGAATGGTCAATTGCCACTCCTAGTTTCCAGAGAATCGGAGAATACTTTCCGAAGTTGTGATGCGTAACTCAATTCTCATAATTAGAATCGAGCCATCGCAAAACTTTAGGATAAATGGAAGTTTAGCTAAGCATGGACTGGATCATGCTTAGCATTTTGTATGGAAGAATAAAAAGAGAAGAAAGTAAAAAGATGGAAAGGAAATAGAGATTCAATAGAAATAATAAGGAAATTACAAATTTCAATATGCAGATTAAATTAGCCTAAGGGAGTATTTATACACAAGGATTTTAGAATTTAAGATTCAAAACATATAAGATAAATATCCTAAATTCAAGATAAATCATCCAATGATCATCTTAAATTTGAATTCAAAATAATCAAGATAAATTATCCTAAATTTAATATTCAAGATAAAATATCTAATAATCTTGAATTTAAAATCCAAAGCATCCAAGATAAGGGATCGCGTTTGAACAAGTGGTCATATTTAAATTCTGTCATATCCTGACCAAAAAAATTCTGCTGAAAACGAATTTAACTGCGTCGTGCCCACGTCTCTTGTCATGACATCCGAAATCTTCCAGATTCCACTTTTAATCGTGAGTTCTAGGCTAACATATTCCAATTGAATCCCTAGCCAAAATTAAGCTAAAAAGCAATGGATCGGTAGTATTTAGGCAAAATATGGGCTTAGAAACAAAACAATTAGATGCGTTATTTTACACATATCATATATTTGCTTATAGGAGGTGGGATATGAGATAGGTTCCTCTTACACTATGTAAAACTTGAAAGTTTTACACTTTTTTAGATCATTGGATGAAAATAAATGGATGATTGAAATTAACAGTAGAAAATATGAAGATTATCACAATAAAAAAGTAGATCATAACTAGGAGCCCATAACCTGGGTTCTGTAAATAAACGTTAAAGACATTTTAGACTGCACACGGTAATATTTACATCTTACTATTTTTAATATTTTTTTTGTTTATTGGTGATGCGGACGCCGGTTCTTCCAATGCTTCTAACTAGTTTGCAATTTAAATTTTATTTTTGTTTTTGGTGCAATGTCATTTGTAGTTTGAATTGTTTTCTTGTCAAATTTATCTTGTTCGCTTTGTAAATATCATTATGGGCATTTTTCTTCCCCCAATTAAGATTAGAAAATGTTTAACGGGGTCTACGGTGATATCCCTTTTATTAAAAAAAATAAAATCGTGAAAGATTTACTTGTCTTTTGAGTTAGTAGATGAATGCATGTATAGCCGACATGACAAGCGCTCCAAACTACCAAGTTGGATCCTGTCTCGCTTACACGAGAAGTGAACCTGAATTTGAGCACTGTCATGGCTCTACATATAGCAAAAGAGGAGTGCCTTGTTTATCGTTCAATATTTTATTTGCACTTGGGAGAATGATAAATATCTTCTAGATTATAATATAGTTGTTGTTATGAATATTTATCTATGTGGATGTCTATCATGATTAGAACTTTATCTAAGGAGATTGATTTACTTTATCATTAGGAATATTATCTCATTTAATTAGAGTTCAATGTAATATATACTTCTTATGCCTATAAATAGATTACTTGATGAAGTCATTGTACACAAGTCTATTTTGAGAATAATACAAATCTCCATCTTTCTCTCATCTCTTTGTTCTTCCATTCTTGTTCTTTGTTCTTATTATTGTTCTTCTTTATTTTATTCACAACACGTTATCAGCACGATTGTGCTCAATCACTATTATTTTTGAAACGTGAAGGCCCAACGATAGGACGTAGGGATGAGTGATGGTTCGTTGAATCTATTTGGGTGCAAATCAGTCGGGAAGCCAAACCTTTTCCAAATGGTTTGCTGCAAATGAGTTTGTAAGTTTATTTCTTTTTCTATTTATATATATTGATATAATGATTGAACTTAAAAAATGATTGGTTAATCATCTCTAATGTATTTCAACTCATTATTTGGTTATTTTTTTATATACCGATATTTTATTCTAATGATGAAATTTAATATTTTTAACCGTGTTTTGAGTTTTACATGTCTTTAAATGAGTTGGAAAGAAGCATGATGTAAAAAGATTATGAGAAGCTGTCTTGGCCGTTTGCTATGTCTCCATCGTCCTCGAGAGGAAACACAATATTGGTAAACTCTATTTTTATTTTTATCCTTTAAAATATGGTTTTAAAGTGCGATAAATCATGATGATTTTGAATTTACAAGAAGAATATTATAAAGTCTATATTTTCTCGAAAGCAATATTTTTTCTTCGTCGAAAAACTCGACCATAGACTTCTCCCAATTTCAAGTTACGAAAATTCGTCTTGATCCAAAAAGTTTTATGGGAGGCATTCCCTAAAGTGAATGCAAAGCATGATGTTTATTCCATGTGATTATCAATGATGGGCATTCCCTAAAGTGAATGCAAGCATGATGTTTATTCCATGCGATTATTGGAACTGTTTCATTCACTGAAGTGAATGCAAACATGATAAATCATTATTCAATTAGAGACATACTTTCGATATAATCCAAGTATATTGGCTGGACATCCCGTTCTGCGAGGCTACTGGTCTTAAAGGAGGTTTTTAAAGAACCTTGTGGACAGGTTTAACAAAGTCGCGTACGAGGATTAAATCTTTGTTCTATGTGATAAGGATATGTGAAAAGGTTTCAAAGGCCCACTGGCTCTACTCCATTCCCTGAAGTGAATGTGAGATTATATTATGGAAGGAATAAAAACCACATTAGAAGTTGTGGTCGTGGTCGAGGCTATGAATATACACATGAAAAATATGGTCATTTTAAAAATACTTCTACCCACTAGTAGTGAGGTTATAAGGATGACAAGAGCGATAAAGATCATTTTAAGAAAGTGAAATCTTATTTTATTACCAATGTGATGTTATAAACCATTGGTCTCGTACTTATCGTATGTTGAAAAAATCAACAATGATTGAATGATAAAGGAAAGGAAATAAAAGCAAATTATGTTTGCGAAAAATGACAAAGATGATATTGGTCCAACTTATTTGGACATTGTCAATCCAACTCATTTGGACGTTGTTGATTTCTTTATAACCCTCGAATGGAATAAATCATCTCCTAATTATTCTCATAACTTTGAAGAGAATTAATTATCTTTTTATTTATTTTACTTTATGTTTATTTACTTTATACATTAATTATTTACATTTTATATTTATATTCATGTTAATATTTATATTTATATATTATCCTATTTATTTATTTTGTTTAACATTATTACTTGTCAAATACAATCTATGGTGACGATTTATGCTCAACATAAGCATAAGATATATTTTCTCATTTAAATGTAAGGGAAAATGTGAGTACTATATCTCAAAGTACTAAAAGTATTGATGCTCCAGAAGAGCAATAAGTTCTTGAGAGAAAATACATTATGAAAAGTGCATAATTGTGAATATTGCAATAATTACCGTTAATGGTAATAATATCGTCACCACTAGAAGTGGAAATTTTAAGAGAGCAATATGAGTTCGCAAAATATTCTTTTTGGAATTATAGATAACATATGTTATCAATTGCATTTGAAATAAATCAATATGGATATAAGTTCTGGTAGCCAAAAAGTCAGTTGAAAGCTCTAGAAGAGCTATATATTGCTACCAAAAGATAATTTAATTGAAAGCTCCGAAAGAGCTAAATATATTTCTATTTAAAATAATAATTTTAATGGTCGTACTAGACATGTACAAGTGAGATTGAATTACATGTTATGGTAAACAAGAAGTTTACAAATTCAGAGATATATACACACATATATATAGTTGGCATGATCGGTTAGACCATCCTGATCAATAATGGTGCAGAAATTATTGAGATTTACATACACATGTATTAAAAGAACCAGTAGTTCTTGTGGTGCTTATTCTCAAATGAATTGATTAAATTCCACTTATTAAAGAACATGAAGTTCTTGTGTTGCTTAATGGAATTGATTAAATTCCACTTACTAAAAGAACTTGAAGTTCTTGTGTTGTTTGTTCTCAAATGATATAGTTAATCCCACTTACCAAAAGAATTAGAACTTGAAGTTCTTGTGCTGAAGTTGAGACTGCATGTCTTGCATATCTGAACAAAATATGAGCCCATATATCCACAAATGTGGAAAGTTTTATATGAGTTTAGTAGATACATCTACATTGTTTTATCAACTTACAACCAGAAGTTTGTGAGATTGATTCTAAAAGGATTCAGATTATGCAATTAGACTATTTGTTTTGCAAAAGCTTGTGAGTTTATATTTTAGGCTATATCAGTTGTTACAAAGCCTATTGATTATGAAAAATACGGTTTAACAGGTTTTTAATTGGTTGCCTCCTATTTAATAGCTAAACTGTGAGAACAAAACATCTATTATTTATATGGTATTTCCATATATCAACACTTATACGCATCAAGCCAACGAGTTATAATAAACTCCTCATTATGATTTGACTTTTGGTCAGAAGTCATATTTCCCATTTTTGAATTTTTGAATGTGCGATATATAGTTGAATTGCTCCACCATAACGCACAAAATGAGCAAATAAAAAGGGTTGAGAATATATATTGAGTACGAGTCTCATTTTATGTTTAAATTCTAAACATTAATTGAATAATCATTTATTAGATGATTTTTCTCAACATCAGGGGGAGAATAATCATCTAGATAAAGAAGGAAATGAATTATCATTATCTAGATTCTCGAATATGAACTAAAAGTTCATAAGATAATTCATGTTATTTCATGTCAACTGCCAAACATATTTACTGACCCAATGAGAGTAATTAAGTCTCATATACCGGCTGAAATGCTTTAAGTTTAAATTACATGCTTTAATTAGAGTTCAATGTAATATGTACTTCTTATGCCTATAAATAGATGACTTGATGAAAGCATTGTACACAAGTCTATTTTGAGAATAATACAAATCTTCCTCTTCCTCTTTCTCTCTTCTCTTTGTTCTTTCATTCTTGTTCTTTGTTCTTATTATTGTTCTTCTTTATTTTATTCACAACAGTTGCATATATTAATTATTTGAGATTTGCTCTGATGTAGTTCGTATATGATTGAGCTAAACCAAAGTATTTAATAATGAGATGGAGTTGTTTTAGACATTTTAAGTAATTTGAAATCCTTTTAAAAAAAAATAAATAGTAGTCAAGGCATGTTGGACTATTATTTGTATCTTCAGTAGGTGGCTTTTAATAATGATCTTGTGGATAAAAATCTTTTACCTCTTTTCGGTGCCTTTACTTATGTCCCAACACTAAAAAATATTATAAAATTAAATTTCAAGTTCTAACCCTAAATTTTAAATCTTAAACTCTACACCTTATACCCTAAAAAATACACCATACCCTAAATTCTCTAAACTTTAACAATAAACCCTAACCTAAAACCCTAAACTTTATACCCTAAATTTACTTTTGAGCGTGTGACACAAGTAGGAACACCAAAAATGGGAGAGGATTTCCATCCCGAACTTGTCTGCTTGGATTGAAATTGTATAGAGATCCCAGAGCCGTAGAGAAGGTTGAAATCTCTTTGAGGGCGCAGTTCCTTCGAAAAATGGCTCGACCGCATGATAAGATCGGTGGCAGTGGTAGGCAGACTCTACTATCACAAGAAGATTTGGAGAAGATGGGAGATGGAAGCATGCATGAAATGTTGTATTAACTCTCCGCTTATTCAAACTAGAAAACAAAGGGATATATCTGCCATGAACAAGTTGAGTCCACAATGTATGTCTTAATTACCAGGTCCTCCAAGTTTTGTAAAAATTCTGGAATACTGTCATTAGGAAGATCTTTGAATGCTTAATGACACAGTTGTTGTAAGCCGTTTTGTGTTATGCTACTAACCTCGTACATGGGATTTGAACATTGTACATGAATAGGATTGTACATGAATAGCATTTCTTTAATTTTTATGTTTGCAGTTAAAAGGAATCACTGCAGCTTAACCACATAATATACTTCTAAGGGGTTGTTTGGTTCACGGAATGTAAGATTACCTTTGGGAATGAAATTACCGGAATGTTACATTACCTAACATATTACCCGGAATATTGTATTACCTTGTTTGATTTGTTTGGCGGGAATGTAAGATTACATTGTTTGGTTGAAGGAATATAAGATAGGAAAAATGCATGTTTTACCAAATTGTCCTTGAAATATATTTTCTTTTTTAACCAACTGAAGTTTTAAGATTAAAGTCAAAATATTTACATAAAAGTTCATAGAAAATATAAAAAAATATAATATGAAAATTTTTTTATGAAAATTAATCTAAATAATAAATGTAATAAAATACATACCAATAATAAAATTTGAATCAAACACATATATAAAAAAATCGAAATAAAATAAAATCTGATATATTTTTATTTTATATGCATCATATTATTTTATAATAAGTATTAAAACCCTAAACAACTAAAAAATAAAATAGATTTATACTTGTGTAATTATATACAAAAATGAAAGATCATTTTAAAATAACTATATTTTTTAGGGATATTCTTGTCCAAAGGGGAGGGAATTGTCTAATACCTAAGAAAAGGGAGGGAATGACATTCCCAGGAAAAGAGCCAAAAATAACTACTGTTGGGAATATTTCATTACCCCTGGAAAGGAATGCTTTTGAACCAAACGTGGGTATGTGATTCCGGAAAAGATTATTCCCAGTGGTAATGATCTTTTCCGCGAACCAAACGCCCCCTAAAGTTAAGAACAAAAATTCTATTCCACTAAACATGCTTCCTTCTATGCCCACACTAAAAAACACTTAAAAATTAAATTTTAAACCCTAACTTTAATTTTTACATCCTAAACCCTACACCATACCCATAATTCTCTAAATCCTAACCATAAACTCTAAACTCTAAACCCAAAACTTACTGTTTTAAAGTGGGGCATAGAATGGGGCATGATAAGAGTCATACTATTTCCATCCAAAGTGAAGATGATTTGTACGAATGGAAATCGTCTGCCTCAACTTTAAAAGAGTGGGTTTAGAGTTTAGGGTTTAAGGTTAGTGGTTGTGGATAAGGTTTAGGGAATTAGGGGTAATGTGTATTTTTTAGGCCGTAAGATTTAGAGTTTAGGATGTGGAAATTAGGATTATGGTTTAGAATTTAATGTTTAAGTGATTTTTAGTGTGGGGCATAAAAGGGATTATAATTAGGGGAAGGAAATTTTTTATCTGATTTGTAAACTGTTCTGTTATATTACCTATATTATTAAATCAATAATCAGATTTGGATAAACATAATTGGACTTGAGAAATGGATCCTTTAGAATGACTGTATAATTTGATTTATGGCCCTCTTCACCTCCGTTATGCTATTTTAAAGTAGAGGCATCAATGGGGCATAATTAGGGGTAGACAATTTCCATTCGCTTTTAATAATGATCTTGTAGATAAAAATCATTTACCTCTTTTCGGTGCCCTTACTTATGTCCTAACACTAAAAATTATTACAAAATTAAATTTAAGTTTTAACCCTAAATTCTAAATCCTAAACCCTACACCTTATACCCTAAAAATACACCTTACACTAAATTCCCTAAACTCTAACCATAAACCCTAACCTAAAACCCTAAACTCTATAACCTAAATCTACTTTTGAGCATGGGGCACAAGTAGGGATACCAAAAAAAAATGGGAGAGAATTTCCATCCCGAACTTGTCTACTTGGATTGAAATTGTATAGAGATCCCAGAGCCGTAGAGAAGGTTGAAATCTCTTTGATGGCGCAGTTCCTTCGAAAAATGGCTCGACCGCATGATAAGATCGGTGGCAGTGGTAGGCAGACTCTACTATCACAAGAAGATTTGGAGAAGATGGGAGATGGAAGCATGCATGAAATGTTGTATTAACTCTCCGCTTATTCAAACTAGAAAACAAAGAGATATATCTGTCATGAACAAGTTGAGTCCACAATGTATGTCTTAATTACCAGGTCCTCCAAGTTTTGTAAAAATTCTGGAATACTGTCATTAGGAAGATCTTTGAATGCTTAATGACACAATTGTTGTAAGCCGTTTTGTGTTATGCTACTAACCTCGTACATGGGATTTGAACATTGTACATGAATAGCATTGTTTCCCTCGGCAGCATTTCTTTTATTTTTATGCTTGCAGTTAAAAGGAATCACTGCAGCTTAACCACATAATATACTTCTAAAGTTAAGGAACAAAATTCCTCCTCCACTAAACATGCCTCCTTCTATGTCTCACACTAAAGAAAACACTTAAAAATTAAATTCTAGACCCTAACTTTAATTTCCACATCCTAAACCCTACATCCTACCCATAATTCTCCAAATCCTAATCATAAATTCTAAACTCTAAACCCAAAACTTACTATTTTAAAGTGGGGTATAGAAGGGGCATGATAAGAGTCAGACTATTTCCATCCAAAGTGAAGATGATTTATACGGATGGAAATCGTTTGCCCCAACTTTAAAATGGTAGGTTTAGAGTTTAGGGTTTAAGATTAGGGGTTGTGGATAAGGTTTATGGAATTAGGGGTAATGTATATTTTTTAGGTTGCAAGGTTTAGGGTTTATGATGTGGAATTAGGGTTATGGTTTAGAATTTAATTTAAGTGATTTTTAGTGTGGTACATAAAAGGGGTCATAATTAAGGGAAGGGAATTTTTATCTGATTTGTAAACTGTTCTGTTATATTACCTATATTATTAAATCAATAATCAGATTTGGATAAACATAATTGGACTTGAGAAATGGATCCTTTAGAATGACTGTATTATTTGATTTATGGCCTTCTTCACCTCCGTTATGCTTACTTTCTTTCCATTTACATTATCCTTCACCTGCCAATCCAATTACCATTCACAAAACATTACTGTCACAGTAAATTCTCAAAAGAAAATAGAAATCGTTAGCAGTTATCATATGGAGTATTTACCTTGGCTCTCATCTCGGCTAAAACCACCCCATTATTCAAACAAGACTGAACCGTTGTTATCTCGATCCGAAGCTCTTCCCTTAACATCTTCATTATATCAAGCAACAACCCTTCCCTATACCCGCATTGCAACTCCAACAACGCATCACTCTCTATTATCGACACCTCCACCGCCGTCTCCTGCTGTGTCGAATCGACCGTCTTCGGCCTAGATTCACTTCCACTCCCTTGAACTATCCTGATCATCTGCCTTTTATCTCGCCCAGGTGACCCCAATGATCGTGCCCTCTTCGACACTGTTACCCCACTTCTCAGTTCCTTCAAACTACTCGTTCTGTTTAGCGAATATGCCGATCTCGACTGCTTGTTGTCGGCCTCTGCTTCGAGTTCTTGAACCTTGTTACGTAAATGTTTCAAGTACTCGATGGTGTCCCCGAGTATTGAAGCTTTATCCGTTTTGGTGACGAATGGAACTAACGACCTTAATATAATGAACCGTTCGTTCAGCTTCTCGCGTCGCCTCCTCTCCGCTAGTACATGGTTGGCGCTGGGCTCCTCCTGCGGGATCCCCTTGCGGAACCTGCCGTCGGGGTCGGGGTCACGTATCTTGGGAGAGTTCTTGTCTCGATACTTTCTGTGGAAGTACGGTACACTAAACAGAATGTACTTGAGGAGACACTGGGACGTGCCTTCGACGACCACATGGAATTGGTGATTGTCTGAATGAATTGTCCACTTGGAAAACGCAGATTGGGTTGAGCTGGTTGGGCAACCGGTTGACGGTGAGTCACCCCAAAGAGTTGGTTGGCCTTGAAGGATGGCGGAGACGGTCTGAGAGTAGTGGGTGTTTTCTTGTTGTAGTCCATCCAATAACTCTAGCCCTACAAAATACATTATAAAATCCAAGTTGAAATGATAATCTTATTAGCATAAACTAAAAGAAAAACACTCCAAATCAAATTCAACAAATCTATTCCACTCATTGGTTAGACTAATTTGAGATGATTCTCTAACACAATATTTTTTCATTCACAACGCCAAGATTCGTGCTTGAAGGACCTAGCGTCTCATCCCATAAATCAACTAGTTGTTAGTAACAAACCTTTTAATTGATTTCCGGGGAATCTACTTGGAATAAAAAGTTTCTGTATAAAAACTCAAAATGTATCCATTTGCTATGTAAATAGTGATTTCAAGGCAGCTTGCAGACCATAAAGGCAGATTGAGGAGAAGATTGATTAGAGGTAGGCATCATGGAGTATATTGGAAACACAGTTTGAAATTATTATCCCAACTCTACAGCTAAGATTTTGTACTAGATTTCTATTTATTGGCTCACGATTTTTCTTTTAAAAAAAAACAATGGAGCCTGTAAAGGCAAAACTGTTTTTTACCTGAAAAACGTGAGTGAAAGCAACTGTTTGTTGGTTCTTGTAGCATTTGCCACTTCCGACTCGACTCTGCTATAAACGAATCCGAAGCAACGGCTTGGTGGTTACCACTTTGACTTACGGCCATCATGTGAAAATCTATGTCCAAGTTATTTGATGCATCGTCTGGTGATCCTAGCCGGATATCTTCTGACATTTCCAACTGTATCAACTCGCTTGCCTCAGCCTCCGCAACTGCTACCGTTTGCGTATTTCTATCTCGATCCGTTTCCGCAGAGTCCGATTCGGGTTCTTCTCCGTCATCGTCGTCATCATTCTCTTCTTCTTCATCATCATCATCATTATCGTCCTCTAGGTTAGGGTTTAGGACTGCGTGCATAGGAGGAAGGACAGGAGAATGGAAGCGAGTGTAGGCGGAGGAGTTGGTGGCGGGGTTCGAGGTGGAGTGTTCGGAGAGAGACGGTTTTGGTGGGGGAGGATTCGGATTCTGAATCAGATTATGATCAGTGAAGAAGGTTTTGACATGCCGGACTAGCTCTAGATCCTCTTGAACCTGAAATGCAATTCATTTCATGAATAGAATCCCTTGGTTATCATTTTCATTTTCTAGTGAAACAAACAGCAGGCCACTTTGATTACCTTTTCCGTAGTTCCAAGTTCAAGAACACCATCAATCACAGGAATGCAAAGCACAGTCTACAACAATAAAACAGAAACGAAACACTTCATTACCAATCCAAAACTAAATTAATTAACAAGAAACGGATGAAAGATGCATTTAATCTGCATGCATGGATTCAACTGTAGAAATACCTGTATACGAGCACTCTATTGCAACCGTACAGCACCATTTTTATTCATGTTGACAAACAGGAAGATACACCATGGTTAGTGTACTGAAGTACTAGAAAAAGCAGTAGTGTCTGGCAAGGGGAGCAGTAGCATGGGCGTCCGTTCAGGGCTTCACCTTCTACTTTTTATAATTTCACAGATTTCTCAAGTAACAATCTAGGGACAAAAATCATTTGTGACTTTTAAGTGCCCATTTCTATGTCCAACGCTAAAAAATAAAATTTTAAGCCCTAACCTTAAATTTTAAACCATAGACTTTAGACCCTAAATCCTAAAAAATACATCTTACTCCAAATTCCCTAAACTCTATTCCTAAACTTTAACCTTAAACCTTAAACCTAATCCTATTTTTTATTGTGGGGCATAAATAGGGGCACCAAAAAGGGCAAATGATTTCTATTCGACAATCTAGTAAGTTAATGGTTGTACCTTCTACTTTTATAATTTCACAGATTTTTCAAGTAACAATCTAGGGACAAAAATCTTGTCACTTTTAGGTGCTCATTTCTATGTCTAGCACTAAAAAAATAAAATTTTAAACCCTAACTCTAAATTTTAAACCATAAACTTTAAACCCTAAATCCTAACAAATACATCCTACTCCAAAATCCCTAAACTTTATTCCTAAACCTTAACCTTAAACCTTAACCCTAATTCTATTTTTTATTGTGGGGCATAAATAGGGGCACCAAAAAGTACAGATGATTTTTATTCAACAATCTAGTAAGTTAATGGTTGTACCTTTTTATTTATTTATAGTGTTCTCTTACCAAAGCAATAATAATAATGTGTGATAAATTTTAATCATGTTTCTAATCATTAAAATATTAAATTAATTATGTAAAGTAATGAAACATATTTTTGTTCTATAGGCCCTATTTCTGAGTTTTTGTTCTAAGACCTCGAAAAATGCATAAGACTTAGACAGCTATGAGGAAAAGGCAGTGTCAGCAGGATGATACCTTGGCAAGAATAGCTCTTGAAAAAGTTTTACTGTCAACCTCATCTGCACCTGTAAGCCATACATGCTGCCTCCTTGCATATGTCTTTCCTGGTAACCTACAACAAACATAAAATATACATATAACATATGTGTGTGTTTGAAATACAATTGATACTTGATAGTCTATATGTACATATATGGCTAAGTTGTTTTCCATACCGAAACAACCAAGTTCAAAGAGTTTAGAACGTGATCATCCTTGCTATTAATTACAGAACACTAAGTATGTGCTACTGTGCTACCTAAGATTTCTTGTTCTAAGTAAGAAGAGGTCGCTTAGGTTGGTTTCAACTTTTCAAACTTTGAAGGCTTTTTTGGTTCTTTTCCTCCCCATTGTAGAAATAAATGCCATGACTGTCAACAACCTCTATTCATTTAAAACCCATTTTCCATTTTTTTTGTTTAACTATCGGTATTCAATTCATTGACAGACTAATTTGAATCGGGATTTTGAAAAGAAAAGTATGACGGAATATAGTCCTCATCAGCCTCTATAGTTTTCCAATCAGATTTGTCGAAAGACAAATTGGAACTGCAAAGGAGAGAAAAAGAATCTCACTAGCCTCATAAACATGAAGAAGACAACGACATTAATGGCTCTCACCCACCCTCCCTCTTGTCAAGTGCACCATCAAACCTGAATGGATTGCTTTAATTTCTTTTCAGAACAAAACTCATTTGTAAATTTCTAGGAATTACTCTATTTTTGTCTTAAAATAACTGTTGTAATAACGAAATCCCCAACTGTCTCATTTTACTCTTTCCTACTTGTTTCTGTAATGTAATTTTCTCACCACTTACCATTCAACTCCATTAGCAAAATCTCTTCAAGTAGGAAGAAGAAGAAGCAAAATATTGAATTGTGTGCTGCATATGATAAATGTTGTAATATACTAATACCTTGGAATGGAAAGAAGAAAATAGCTAGGAATCATGACAAGGAGTTTACAACAAAAAAGATCATCCCACTGATAAGTTTCTTTTCTTCTTTTTTTCTACTTTTGCTAGAAGATTCCAGCACTGAGGTGGGAGGGTAGAAAAAGATAGAACTGAGAGAAAAAAATTAAATAGAGAAGAAGTTGAACTTAAACTTAACTTACCCTACTCCAGGAGGAAAAGAGAAGGAGACACACATCAAATAGAACCACTGGGACTAGGTTAAGTCCTCCGGCGACAACGCTGCGCATGGCCGCCGAACTGGCTGGTTTGTCTCGCCGGCCGACAATGAGTCGTATAGTTCTCTAAGTTGTTGGCTCCTTTGTAAGGATGCCTCTTCCGAAGTAACCTCCACTGGTTGCACTGTCTTCCGTGTCTTGATTGCTCCATTGTAGTATCCGTCTGACCATACTAAGATCCTATTTAAAAAGACTCGAATTGATCATTATATCCAAAGATACTGAACTATATAATCTGTATTTCAGAAATAGTAAAGACTAAAGAAGAAAGAAAATTCACCCTTGTTGAGGACAAATTTGCCAGAAAATACTGTACGTCCATTGAACTGATTGCACCGCCGCCTGCAAAATGTTCCGAAGCCTGTTACTAGGCTGCACAGCCATTCACTCCACTTTCAAATTTGAGCTGAATAAAAATATTAATGTCAGAAATGAGAAAAAGAAAGAAAAAACGACCCCTTCGGAAAGTTAAGAAAAACAGAAATCAGCAGACTCATCCTATCATGATCTATAGCTGAAAATCTGAAATCACAAAAACCCTTTAGTCCCTAACACAAAACCTCTAAAAAGAAGCAAAAAGCAAACAACAGAAAGGAAAAGGATGGGAAGGAAGAGAAGGGTGAGAGGGGAAAAAAGAGATCAGAACAGACAAATTTAGAAGAGATTTGTTTTTGTTGCTCAAGAAATAAGCCATACTTTTCTGATCAGAAAAGAAAAAACAAAAAAGAGTAGGAGTAGTAGCTAGGGTTATATTATTGGTGTATGGAGAACTGAAGAAAAATTGACTGGTGGGTCTACCAGACAGTTCGATGAAAGCTGACAAGATGTATTATGGGGTGATTGGCGTAAATTTTGTTAGGTGAAGCCTTGTCTTACGTGCGTGTGTTACCCGCTGTTTATAGCATTGGTGGATCTAAGTAAGACCCGCGCTATGATCAGGTGACCGAGACTCAGACTGAGACTGGGCGTTGGGATGAGAAACCACTCTTCATTCATCCAACTCCTAAATTATCATTAAAGTTTATGAAAAGAAGCGACGGTGACGTGACGGTGACAGTGACGCTGACGGTGAGATGAGTAGAAAATGATTATTAAAAATATCATATAAAATGGGTAAATTTACGCAAATATGGTTTTTAAATTTTTTCTCAAATTATGGTACTCTCCATTTTATTTTTCAAAATATGGTTGTTCATTGTAACAATCAGAAGTCGGAAGTAGGGGGTAAATGAACCGAGCTTAAACGAACAAGCTTATGTTCGTTTGTTTGTTTTTAAAGGTGTTCATATTCGGTTTATATTCGTTTAAATTTTTAATATTGAGTTCATGTTCGTTTATTTATTTTTGAAGGTGTTCGTGTTCGTTTGTTTAACGTTCATGAACGTGTTCGTTTAAGTGTTCGCGAACGTGTTCATTTAAGTGTTCGCGAATGTGTTTGTTTAAGTGTTCGCGAACATGATCGTTTATATTTTAAGAAATGTTAAATAAATAAATAAGCAACAAATTAAAACTTACATTTAAACATGAACTTAATATAATATTCTTATCAACAACAAAAATTAGTATTTAGATACATCCACTAGGATTTTCATCCTATAAACGAGCTTATAAACAAGCGTGTAAACAAACCTATAAACGAGCTTATAAACAAGCCTATAAAACAAACCTATAAACGAGCTTGTTTGTGAACATAAACGAGCAGAAGACACATTTATTCATGTTCGTTCGTTTATTAAACAAACATAAAAATTTTGTTCATACTCGTTTATTTAGCTTAATAAACGAACATAAACGAACGTTATATGAACGGTTCGTCGAACGCTCTGTTCATTTACACCCCTAGTAGGAAGGAACATAATTCGATTTTGAACAGTGTTTATCCAAAAAAAATACCATACAAAGTCAGTGATTTAGCTTGAAGACGGATCAAGAACAGTCCGACTTTGAACATTGTTCATTACTTTTATTATTTAAAGACGAATTACAAGCAGTCTGACTTTAGTAGTTTAATATTAACATGAGAAAACATTGTTCAAAGACAAATTGAACATAATCCAACTTCTAATTTACTACGGTGAACAACCATACTTTAAAAAATAAAATAGAAAGTACCATACTTTAAAAACCATATTTGGGTAAATTTACCTATTAAAATGAGTGTATGTATATAATAATAACTGTATATATAGTATTATTTAAATTTCTAAGTGAATTTGTGACTTGAGTCGAATATTACTTTTAGAATGTTTTTATTTTTCTCATATTTATACAAATATTTAAATAAAAGAGTAAACTATAACGGAGTTCACTCAATTATGAATAAGATTATATTTGGGTCATTCCATTATTAAAAGTTATATTTATGTCATTTAATTATGGGTAAGGTTACATTTGAGTCACCCAATTATTAAATGTTACATTTGGGTCACTCAATTAGGGGTAAGATTACACTTGGGTCACCTTTCATATTTAAAAAAAGTATATCAATTTGTGTATTAGATTAATTAATGATTTTATATGTACTCTAATGTTAACGATGGTATACAAGTTATTTGGAAGAAAAATGACTAAATTGATGTACTTTTTTAAATATGATGTAACACCCGAGTTTGGGGGTCGGGTGAAAATAATATATTGAGCTTCGGTTTTATAATTAAAATAATAATATATTATTTTAGGCTTCATATTTCTAAAACAAACATTTTGTGTTGGACCAAAATTGAATTGTTTCTCATTTTCCATGAAATTTGCAAACAAATGAAATTGCCATCTCATTAATGGCAAAACCGTAAATAAATGAACTTTCAAAATTAAAACCCCTTTTGTTAAAATAGACATGTGCCCATCTTCTTCCTTCTCCATATTTTCATTCCAACGACAAGGGAGAGCTTTTCTCTCCATTTCACTATTCCATCCCCTTTCACCTCCATCTTTGGAGCTTTTCAAAAGGTAATGACATTTTTGAGTTGATCTTGTCTTCCTTTACATTATGGTACCATTAGTTTTCATTAAAGCTATGTATTTCACATTTTGGGTTTTTCAAGGTTTTTGCTAAAGGTTGTAACTTTATGAGATTTTAACAAAGCTTTTGGTTTAATGTTGATAGATAAGTTGTTTTGAACCATAAAGTCCAACATATGTGAATTTTAAAGTGTTTTACCATGATTTTCGGATTTGGGTTTTAATGGGGGTTTTGAAGGGTTTAAAGGTTGGTTTTGGGTGTGTTTAATGTTGGAAATTGAGGGCTTTTGGTTGTATGTTGGTTAGGGATCGTTTTGGAAGCATTTAAGTGTGTTAAAGAGGTTGAAATCTTGAGTTTTGGACTAGGTTTCATGGCTGCTCGGGTTTGGAGTTTTGGGGTTGTTCTTGCCTTGAAAATCATGTGTTTTATGCTTGATTAGTGTTTCGGGTTTGCTACATTGATGTATGAACTGATTCGAGGTTGTTTTGTTTGTGTTGAGTTGATTAGAAGCAAGAGTTTGTGTTGGTGAAGCATCGGGAACGAATCTGGAATTGTTGGAAGCTTGATCGGCTAGTGTGTTGAGCTTGGAATAGTCGGTGAGTGGTTAAATGTTTTTAAATGATTTTCAAGTGTTGGTTCGAGCATGTGGACTAGGTTGGGCTTGGTAGACCCACCTAGAGTTGGGATTAGAGTGGTAGCCTAATCCCAAGCTTTAGTTGGAGACCTTGGTTGATCTTTAAATTGTTGATTTATGCCTCATGTTTAATTGTGATTATGGTGGTTACGTATATGTTGTTATACATGTATGTTGAGGCATGGTTTGATGCATTGTTACATATATGTTGAGGCATGGTTTGATGCATTGTTATATGCATGTTGATGATAGGTATGATGGGGATATACATATGTATGAGATATGGTGTGATATTTGTATTAATGATATACATGTAGTGTTGACATGTGAAATGATTTTATGAGGTGGTTGCATGATCCGAGGATAATGGTGAGTACATGCTAGGCATGGAAATGTGGTTTGTGCATGACAGTAAGTCATGGTGAGTACGTGCTAAGCATGGAAGTTGTTATGAAATGATATTGTGAAAGATTTATGAAATGTGTAGTATTGGCACTAGTATGCTTGGGTACAATGATCGATCATTAGGATGTTAGTGTGCACACGTGAGTCAAAATGCGCGCGTGGTCTTGATGATGGTAGTCATCAAGATGGAGTACGGGTTCGCCTAGAAATCTTCTTATATATGTTAGTCGGTGATGAGTGGAATCCCATCGACGGGCGTGAGGATGAGTGGAATCCCCTCCGCGTGAAACGATGATGAGTTTAATCCCACCGTAAGGTATTGGTTGTGTTGTTGGATGTGAATTCCAATGGTTATTCGTGTATTCGAGTCATAGCTAGGTGCCAATACGGATTGTGGTTTATGTTGCTCATATGTTGATTATATGTGTTTCCATATGTTGTGGTTATGGACTTGTTGAGCGTGACATGATTTTGATAATATGTTCATGCATCATCTTTTATTTTGGCTCATGTGGTTCGAAGGTAAGATCATGCATTCTACCTTGGTTGTATGCTCGTGCTTGGACCCTGCATTGTCGAGGTTTGTTTTATGAGCTTACCCTCACTAAGCTTTTATGCTTACGCTTTTTTTTGTTCGACAATGCAGATCAGTAGCTTGTGGGTGGCGAGGGCAAGGAAGGGCCTCCAAGTGTCACTTTTGGTTAGCTCAAGTATGAACTTTAAATTGAAAGATTGTAATACTCAAGCAATGGGATTTGAATGCTTTGGGTTTATGTTGATGTTGGTTTTGTTTAAGAGCATGTTAGACTCTTCTTTATCATGTTGGTGGTTGGCTTTTGGTTGCCTTGGATTGCTTGTAAACCATGTTTAAATTACCTACCTTAAATGTCTAAGTGTATACTCTTGTGAAGCATAAATTTTGAATGTCATGTATAATCTTTTAAATGGATGCCCATATCTTGTATCCTTATGTGTTTGAGTATGTTTGCAATAGGGTGCATGCCTCTAGAGTGTGTTTGTATGTTGTGTATGCTCCTTGGGGTCGTTAAGGGCGTTTGGGATCATTTAGAGATGTCTAAAATCGATTTTGGGAATTCACAGACCGCAGGTGTTTCGAAACGGGTTGTGCTGTTTCGGAACGAGTGTGGTTTCAGGGCCCCCGTATCGGAACGTGTTTCGGTACGGTTTGGCTACTGTGAGCCCATGTTCCAATACGAGTATCGAAACACTTTGGCTACTGGAATTGCTTGTTCCGAAACGGGTATCGGAACGCCTAGGCGAAATGGGACCCTGTTCCGAAACGGGGTGGATGCGTTTCGGTATGGGTGTCTAGCTTTTTAAACTGGAGCTCGTGTTTCGAAACGGGCGATGTCTGTTTCGAAACACAGACCTGAAAATGGGCTTTTTGACATCTCTAATGGGTCTCAAGGTTTGGGCTTAGGCCCGGTTCGCTGTTAGGCTTCTCATGAGCCTTGTTTCTGTTGTCGCTTCACACATAGGTTAAATTAACGCATCTAGACAAGATAATAAATGAAAAGATTTTCCTTGGGTCGGTAACCGAAGTGGAGCCTTAACGGGTTTCGCCTCGGTTATCCCCGTGTAGCCCACTCGGATCGGTCAAGCGTCCGGACCGGGACGAGGGGGTTACATATGAAGGGTGGCCCAAATGTAAGTTTACCCATAACTGGATGACCTAAATGTAACCTTTAATAATTGGGTGACCCAAACGTAACTTTACCCATAATTGAGTGACCTAAATGTAACCTTTAATAATTGGGTGACCCAAATGTAACCTTACCCATAATTAAGTGACCCAAATGTAACTTTTGATAATTGAGTGGCCCAAATATAACCTTACCCATAATTGAGTGACCTCCATTGTAGTTTACCGTAAATAAAATAACTAAAACTCATTGTTTAGGATTCAGATGTACGACTTAAATCTTTCGATTATAAGTTTTCTTTACCACTTCAGACGGACGTAGAATTTTATGTTATGAGAGTGAATCTATAGAATTTTAGAGAGCGAACTTATAAAATTTTAGGGGTGAAAATAAATTTTCAATAAAAAATACATAATTGTTTTTAATTTTTTTAAGGATTTTGCTATTGACAGCCCTAAGGGCTGTCAATAAGAACTCTATAAATTCTTATAATTAATGTTTGTTTTGCTTTGTAATTAATGTTTGTTTTACTTTATAATAAATGGTTGTTTTGCTTTGTAATGAAATCTAGTAAAATGTAATTAAATACATTCCTAAAAAATTATGTTTAATTAATTTTAAGTTGTTTAATGTAATTAATAGTCACTTAAAATAGTTTATTGTTTAAGGTTTGAGGGTTAGGGTTTAAGTTTTAGTGTTTGATGTTTGGGTTTAGGGTTTAGGGTTAGGGTTAGGGTTTAAGTTTTATGGTTTGATGTTTAGGGTTTAGGGTTTAGGGTTAGTGGTTTAAGTTTTAGGGTTTAGGGTTTGAGGTTAAAGTTTTATGGTTTGATGTTTAGTGTTTATGGTTTGGGTTTGAGGTTTATGATTTAGGGTTTAAGTTTAAGGTTTAGAGTTTGAATTTAAAGTTTTATTGTTTAATTAAATTAAAAAATTTAAATTAATGCAACATAACTTTTTAGGAATGTAATTAATAACATTATACTATATTTGTTTAAAAAAATTAAAACACATTAATTACAAGAATCTATAATGTTCTTATTGACTGCCCTTAGGACTGTCAATAGCATAATCTTTTTTTAAATCATATAGAAATTTTAAAGCCCCACTAAGTCATCTCTGACTTCAACTGCAATTATTGTTATATTTAATTTTTGTAACTTATTTTTAAATCATTTCACTTTACTTAATTGGTATTTCGAGTAACAACAATTCAATTGAGTAATAATGAAGAGACCTCATTTATTAAGTACAAAAAATATTACTTTTAGGAGTGTTATTGTTTTTTTTTTACATTTATACGGTTGTTGTTTTTTTTTCTTCAGAAATAATGTCTCTTGTAAAATTACACATGGGCGAAGCTACATGGGGGATGACCTCTATCAGTCCCCGGTAGTCTAGCTTTACGGTTCATTCTTTTTTAATTTGGCCTCGTAAAATTTTAAATTATATTTTATTTTATCTATTTTAATATTTTAGAGTGGGTGTTGTCTTAGTGGTAAAGTGTGTACAGAAAATTAAGTTTGTTTTACTTAAAGTGTGTGTAGAAAAATCAATTAAGGCCGTAAAATTTTTGTACTCAAATAAGCTCTTGAACCAAGAAAATGAATTAATGACCAATTTTGACCATAAATATTGAAAATTGTTTTCTTTAGATATTACTGGCACATGATACACTATAGTTCTATCATGTTGCATTATTACAGATTTCTTTAAAAATGTAGTTTTTTTTATCTTTTATATGTTTTCTAAATTTTTTTGAACTTTTAAACAATTTTTAAAATAAAATAAATTTTTTAAAAATGTCAAGTCGAGACATTGCAACACAACGTACTGCACCAACAGATCCAAAGAAAATTATCGAGCTTTAATGGTCAAAATTAATTCGAGAGCTTAATTAATTCAATTTCTTAATTCAAAGGCTTAATTGGGTGCATAAAATTTAGAAGCTTAATTGATTTTTTTTCAAAAGTTCAAAGATATTTTATACCTTTAAATATTTTGGCCCCCTTAACTTTTAATTTCTGGCTTCGCCCCTAAAGATACATGTATTGGCACAATCAAGATTAATATGTTCAATGAGATTGTTTGAACACTTGGTAATGTGGGACATGTTCTAGATTTGAGAAAAAAATTTAATTTTTGTTAGGTATTCTGGATTCAGAAGGGTATAGATACTCCAATGAAGGTGGAGCTATGACAATTTGAAAAAGCTCTCTCGTTGTGATAAAAGGGCATAAAATGGCAGCTAATTTTTATGTTATGCAAGGTTCAACTATTTTAGGGGAAGCATCCATTGTTTCTTCCTGCGTGTCAAATGACGATATTACTAATAAAGTTGTTTTGACTGAATCATGTAAAAGAGAATTTTGTGTTGAACATGAAAATCGTAGGCATAACAATTCTGGTATGTAAAAAGAAGTTCAATTTTTGTGGGTATAAAAAATTTGAAAAGAAAAATAAAGTTGAATTCCGCAAGCATAACGGTTTGAGAAACTTAAGAGAGTTTGATTTGCTACAAGGATAAATAATGAGAAATATAATATTGCCATTGATGATTGGTGTCGTGTTATGCATGATATTGCTGGTGGTGATATAGTTGTAGCAAAGCTGGCACTAATGTTGATCTTTTTTTATCAGCAATGTTGATCTTACTAATGTGAAGATTAAATTACCTTGTACATCTAAGCCTGGAAAATGCTTAGATTTGGTCGGTGTTTATTGTTGAAGACTACCTTTTGAAGGGGTTTCGTGGAAAGGTGGAGATTTTGTTCGACAAGAATTTGTTAAAGGTGGAGATTTGTTAGAGTTGTGATACAAATTCTTTTTAAATTTGGTTTAAAGTTAAAATCCTACTTTTAGTAGTTCATGTTTACTTTACATAAATTAAAGGTAGATAACTCAATTTGAGTGGAATTTGTTTATATGCAATTTTCCTTTGTCAACAAGAAATCTATTCTTATAAATAGATACTAGAGATTAGGGGTTTAGACACAACATTAGAAATCAGTTATAATCTCTTTCTCCATCATAGTGAAAGTTCTCATTCTTTGCCTGTGGTTTTTTTTCTTTTGGGTTTTTCACGTAAATTTTTGGTGTTATTTTTTTGTGTTTTCATTTATTTACTTATCTCATCATTATCGTCCCGGTAGTATAAAAACAATTTTTTAAAAATATATTTTTATGATTTTAGTATTTAATTATGTAGAAACAAATAGTTATGAATATATGAATGCAAACTTAACTATATAAATAATGTGATAATTAATTACAAAGAAATATATGGTTAATTTGAATGTAAAATCACATGTCACTAATTTTTAATGGATAAAATTTTTCGCTAGTTAGAGCGATTTTCAAACTAAGATTTTGAAGCTAAATTTCTCGTGAAGACGATATGTCTATTGATAAAATGACAAAAAGAGAAATTAAAATTGAAGTGTATGTAGTGTGTGTAAGGATTCACCGATCATAGCACTGATGAGATTCAGATGAATCGAAGAAAGAAGAAAAGAGAAGAGAAAAAATGGATCGAAAAAGAAGATGATGTAAAGAGTTGAAACGCTTTTAGCAAACGAGAGAAAAAAGAGTAAAGGAGAAAAGTCAGAATAGACTTTAACTTTTATTAAACTCACAAAAATACAAAAGCCTTATCAGATCCAATTACATGAAAAGTATTTATAGCCCAGAATATAACTTGGGCATGGAGTCCAGCTAGGATAACAAACTAATTGACTCTGTAACAATACTAACAGCTGGATTTAACCGAGTAACTAATACTCTAACATTCTCCTGATTTTCTTCTGTTGAGTACTTTGAATGGCTTCTTCAAAAGAAATAACTCCAAGTCTACGACACATGGAACTAAACACAGCAGGTGGAAGTGGCTTGGTGAGTATGTCTGCATATTGCTATGAGCTAGGCACATAATTGACCACAAGCTGCCCTGCAAGCACTCTTTCACGAACAAAATGTAGATCAATCTCTACATGTTTTATTTTTGCATGATGTGTAGGATTTGCAGCTACTGATACTGCAGAGGTGTTATCACACCAGACTACAGGCTTACTATCAAGAGAAACACCAAGATCAGTTAAAAGTTGCTGAATCCAGATCAGTTCTCAGACAGAGTTTGCCAAACTTCTATACTCAGCCTCACATGTCGAACGAGACACCACACTTTGCTTCTTGGAACACCAAGCAACGTGATTTCCTTCAAGATAGATACAATAACCTGTTGTAGGTCTCCTATCTTCAACAAATGCTGCCCAGTCAGCATCACTATAACAAACAAGGGAGAATATCTCTCATGGTGTAAAGAATAGACCATATGTCATAGTGCCTTTAAGACATCGTAAGATCTTTTTTACAACTTTCCAGTGGATCTCACTAGGGTTATTCATAAACTGACTAACCTTGTTCACTGCATAGGATATATCAGGGCGAGTAACACAGACATACTGAAGCCCTCCTACCAAACTCCTATAAAGGTGAATATCAGGAAAAGAATCACCCATAGTAGAAGTAAGAGCTGGAGACACAACCATAGGTGTACTAAGAGCAGAGGAATCAAAAGTGTCAGATCGTTGAAGCAGCTCAAGGATGTATTTCTTCTGATTGAGAAACAAACCATTACTGCACTGTTGAATTTCCATTCCCAAGAAAAAATTCAAATCTCCAAGATCTTTTAAGGAAAACTGAGAGTGAAGTTGCTGCAAAATACTGTCAATCTCAGTGGAATCATCTCCAGTAACTATAACATCATCAACATATACCATGAGAAAAACAGAGCAGTGACTAGTTTTTCTAATGAATAAGGATGTGTCTGCCTTAGACTCCTCAAAAAATAACTTAGTCAGTAGACAGGATTTCAAAGTATCAAACCAAGCTCTAGGGGCTTGACGAAGACCATACAAAACCTTTCTTAGATGACAAAATAGAACTTGACCATCAGGCCCTTTCTGTTCAAACTCAGGAGGTTGTCTCATGTAAATGTCCCTAGAGAGTTCTCCATTTAAAAAAGCATTATTGAAGTCTATTTGTCTAATTACCCAGTGTTTCATAACTGCAGTTGCTAAAACAGTTCTAATGGTAGTGGCTTTAACTACTGGACTAAAAGTTTCCTTAAAGTCACATCCAACAACCTGGGAGTACCCCTTGGCAACAAGCCGAGCAACCTCTCAACAGAACCATCAAGCTTTCTTTTGACCTTAAACAACCACTTGCACCCAACTGCTTGTCTAGAAGGAGGTAAAGAGGTGAGATTCCAGGTCTGATTATGAACAAGAGTATCAAATTCTTGATGAACAACAACTTTCCAAGCAGGATGTTGGAGAGCTTCCTGAACAAAACTAGGCTCCTGAACAACAGACTCCACAAGGTAGGTCTTAGGTTTAAAAATATCAGCCTTGCCCCTGGTGATCATAGGGTGTGCATTCTGAACTGAAGATGAGAAGGGAGCTGTCACAGTGGGTGACATTTGTGGTGATGGTGGTGAGAATGATGATGGTGATAGAGGTGAGAATGATGATGGTGATAGAGTTGTTGTCACAATGGGTGACATTTGTGGTGATGGAGGTGAGAATGATGATGATGATAGAGTTGTTGTCACGGTGGGTGACATTTGTGGTGATGGAGGTGAGAATGATGATGGTGATGGAGTTGTTGTCACAGTGGGTGACATTTTTGGTGATGGAGGTGAGAATGATTATGGTGATGGAGTTGTTGTCACAGTAGGTGACATTTGTGGTGATGAAGATGAAGATAATGATGGTGATAATGCAGGTGATGGTAATGCAGATGATTGTAATGCAGGTGACAAGGAAACTGTCACAGTGGGTGACAATTGAACAGAAGAGGGAAGAGTTTGAGATGGATGCGATGAAACAGGAGGAGAAGAAGTTAAAGACTGGAAAGTTGATGAAGAAGGAACAATCAGAGTAGGTGACTTTTGTGGAAGGAAAGAAGATGTAGGTATTGACACAGTGGGTGACAAAATAGGTGATGGAACACAAGGGGAAGATGAAGCAGAAGGGGAAAGAGGAAGACTAGTAGAAGATTGAAAACCAAACTTGAGACTAGGAATATCAGTAATGGAAGCAGAAGCATGTTTTGAACACTTTGAACACTTGGACTTAGGAGAATCATTAGAAGAGGCATTTAAAACACAAGGAAAAATAGTTTCATCAAAATTTACATGCCTAGATATGTAAATTCTACCAGCACTATCCATACATTTATATCCTTTATGAGTGAGAGAATACCCTAGAAAAATACACCTAGAAGCTCTAAACTGAAACTTATTCTTATTATATGGTCCTAAGAAGGGATAGCACAAACAACCAAAAGTCCTCATGAAACTATAATCAAGAACTAAATTAAACAATTTTTGATAAGGTGACACACCAGACAAAGCCTTAGTAGGAAGTCTATTAATAATGTAAACAACACTAGTAAAGGCATCATTCCAATAAGATAAAGGCATAGCTGCTTGAGCAAGAAGACACAAACCTACTTCAACTATTTGTCTATGTTTTCTCTCAACAGTACCATTTTGTTCAGAGGTATATGGACATGTAAATCTATGCATTATGCCTTGCTGTTTTAAGAAAGAAGTCAAAGCAAGGAACTCACCTCCTCCATCTGTTTGTAATGCTTTAAGTTTGCAATTAAATTGTCTTTCTGCAAGATGAAGAAACTGATTAAACACAACTGACACACATGACTTCAACTTTAAATAATAGACCCATGTATATCTAGAATAAGCATCAGTAAAAGCAACATAATATCTGAAACCATTAGAGAACATAGGGGCTGGACCCCACACATCAGCAAAAACAAGTTCCAAAGGATGAGAATAAGAAGTGTATGAATCAGCGAAAGGTAACTTGTGAGATTTACCAAACTGACAAGCAGAGCATAAGTGCACTTGTTCGTTATTTATGCAAGGAATATTACATTGTTTCAATACAGAATTCAAGACACTAAAGGCAGGATGCCCTAGTCTAGTATGCCAAACATGAGCAGAGACTTTATTAACAACAGCAAGATTACAAGAAACATGTAAAACATCAGAAACAAAAGCATTGTGAACAGCAGAAGTAGAAACAGCAGATTGCTTAGAAGAAGATGTAGTTTTATTGGGAATGTCTATTCTGTACAAGCCTCCATGTTCAGTGCCAGTAAGAAGCACCTCCTTGGTGTATAAGTCTCGAACTTGACAGAAAGTAGGATAAAACTCAACTAGAACTCTGTTTTCCTGTGTAAACTTTGAAACAGAAAGCAGATTCTTAGTTATACCAGGAGCAAATAATAAGTTCTTTAACCTAAGATGTCTATCAGAATTACCAACAATAACAGAATGCCCTACAGACTAAATTGGAAGACATTGACCATTACCAACACGAATGTTACCTGAACCAGGACTAGGATCTCCAACATTCAGGTTGTTGAAGTCATTGGTGAGATGATTTGTAGCACCAGAGTCAGGGTACCATGCATTGTCTCCAACCACTTCTGGAGTTATAATCATGGCTTGTGGTTGAGCTGAAGAAGGTAAAGTCTCTCTAGATTGAGAAGTCACATTAGATGCAGGATAAACAGACTGATAAACTGGATATGCAGATGGAAGAGTGCCAGGAGGATGCATATACACAGCAGGCTGATGCAATTGAGGAATGGAAGTATGTGAAGGTGTAAGAATAGAGGAGTGACTCATCACTTGATGTCTGACTTGAGGAACAAAATGTGAGTATACAGGAGCAGGAGAACTCAAAGAAGGAGCAACATAGTAAACATGATTGTAAGACAAAGGGACACCATTTCCAGGGCTGGAATAAGTACAAGCATTAGCCTGAGATACACCAGACTGAGAGTTACCAAAACCTCTGCCAAAAGATCCTTGTCCTGAACGAGAAGCCTCATTCTTAAAACTAGTGTCAAATCTGGAGTAACACCTCTCAGCAATGTGGCCTAGCTTGTTACACAACTAACACTGAGGTCTAGGTGATGAGTACCTACCTCTTCCTCTTCCTCTTCCTCTACCATTATAACTACCAGAGTTATAGACATTCTGATCAAAATTTTGTTCATTATCAACTATGTTTGTTTCACCAAAAGGAAGAGACTCAGACTGCTGTTGAACTGCAACATGAGCTGAAGCATTTACATGTCCTAATATAGCCTGTTGTCTAGCTTCTGCATCAATCAAAATAGTTCTGACAGCTTGAACATCTGACTGTGTTAGACTAGCAGTGATAACAGTGATGACAGACTCGAATTCTGGAGGAAGACCATTAAGGATGGCTGTAACATGCTCATGTGGTGAAATAATTTCATCACAACTAGCCAAACTATCACAGATATTTTTGACCTTGAGTAAGAAATCCTTCATAGACAGTTCACCTTTCTTCTGGAGTGAAGGATTCTCCTATAGGACATTAACCTAGATGTGGTTTTCTCACTGTACAACCTATGTAGAGTAGACCAGATGGAAACTGAGGTATTATGCCCAATTAGATTTGGAAGAACATCCTCACTAACTGAGGACAAGAGCCAGGATGCTAATGCTCCATCATGTTGCTCATAGAGCTCATAATCTGGATTGAGAGTCACATATCCATCTTTCCTAATGTACTGAGGAGGCCATGTAACATTAGGATCTATGTATTTCTGTAATCGATGAGTCTTAATAGCTAAAAGTATTTGTTTTTGCCACAGTAGATAGTTTGTGTCATCTAAAACAACATTTATTTTCTTAGTTGAAAAGAGCCTATTATTGTTTGAATTCTGAGTTTGAGAGACACTATTAGATCCATTTAAAAGAGTTTCACCAGACTGAACATCAGCATCAGGAGTATCAACAGGATTAGTCATCGAAGGCTAGATAATATCTTTTAGACAAACAGAATCACGAAGAATCACAGAAGAACTCAAAGCAGACTAGAAATCACTCAAAAACAGGATAAACACGATTCAATTCCAAGAGATGAGACTGATTACAGCAAAAAACACTATTAGAGCACATGCATCACCAGTTGAAGCACAAAATCTCTCAATCTTTAACAGATCAATACTCACAACAACCTCATTCAAATCGCAATAAGCAGGCATGAGCACAAACGGAAGCCAATCGCAAGAAGCATATCAGACCATAGAAGACAAAAGATAGGATATTACCAGAAATAGTAGAGAGAAAATTCACTGACAAACTGACTATCGACGAACAAATGCTATGGGCAACAGAAGAATCTTGCACGGCGGCTCTCCGATACCAATGACGGTGGTTCTGATACCATGTAAGGATTCACCGATCATAGCACTGATGAGATTCAGATGAATCGAAGAAAGAAGAGAAGAGAATAAATGGATCGAAAAAGAAGATGATGTAAAGAGTTGAAACGGTTTTAGCAAACAAGAGAAAAGAGAGTAAAGGAGAAAAGTCAAAATAGACTTTAACTTTTATTAAACTCACAAAAATACAAAAGCCTTATCAGATCCAATTACATAAGAAGTATTTATAGCCCAGAATATAACTTGGGCCTGGAGTCCAGCTAGAATAACAAACTAACTAACTTTGTAACAATACTAACAGCTGGATTTAACCGAGTAACTAATACTCTAACAGTGTGGTATTCAAACATTGAACATCAATCACTACAGTAAAATAAGTTTTTAACATCGTTTTTTTCTTTATAAAAGCATTTTAAGCGCCGTTAAAATTTTTGACACGCTAGGAAAAGCGCGCAAGAAGTGCCGCTAGATCTAACATTGCAACAATTACCTACATTTTTGAATAAAAACGTCACAAAAGGTTGAGTTTTATAGTGGTGCTTAAAATGCAAAACGCCACTAAAAACGCCGCTAAATACCCTATTTTTAGTGACATTTTTATTTTAAAACGCCGATAAATGTTGAGTTATAGTGGCGTTTTTCACTAAAACGTTGCTAAATGTGACGGGATATTGTGATATTTAGTGGGGTTTTTGCCACAAATATTTGCCTTTTTAACAATTATTATTTCAAAATGACATAGTAGAAAATTTTAACACCATTGAAAATTAAAATTGAATTCTTAAATCTGAAATGTAAAAGAACTAAAATTTAAATGTACAAAAATATAGAAAGTTGAAATATATTTTAACTGATTGCCAAATAGTAAAACAATGATCAGTCGAGTGATTTTTTTATTCTAAGATTTGAGTTTTAGGGATACCAAAAAATAGAATCGGAGTATGGCAGCCAGAAACGATACAATGGCAACAGCAAAAATTTTGATAACAATTATGATTGTGACATGCTCAATGTTCAGAGCCTATTCATCTACATCAACTTCTTGGTGGGCTGCATCACATAATTGCTGAACCTTTTCTAAATCAAGTCCTATAACACTGACCACAACACTCTTAGTAATATCTGCAGCTTTCTAAAGGCAGAAAGAATGACGATTATCAACGGAAATTATAAATTTCTTACACACCAGTTAAAAAACTAAAGTGAAATCCCAACAAACAACACCTTTAAGGAAAGCATGTTAGCAACATGGAAGCCAAATTGAACTGAAAGGAAGCTAAAACAATAAATCTTGGGTGTGTGTATTTTAAAAAGTATTTTTTTTATATAAAAAATGGACAAGCACTTAAGAGATTTTTTAAGCCTTACGAATCAACAAAATCTATATTTGCATTTAAAGATAGTTTTAAGAATATAGCTCGACATACTCATCTTTTTGCTAAAAAACCTAGCACCCTTCACCAAGCTAAAACTGTGTAGATCTTTTTGCTCTTGAAGATGAAAGGATGGAAAGTCCACTGCACATGGAGAAATTCACATGTTAGAAGAGGAGACATAAAAGATGTTAATAAAGAAGAAATAAAAGAACTACGGTCTCGTACACTAAAAATGTGAGAACCGAACAAAACTAAAATCAATAGAGTAAGTAACAAAAGAAAAGCCAACAACATAATAATAACTTTACCAATACAAATGATAAAAAGACACAACTGAACAATGTCTCACTGATATAGCCTTTATCTTGTCCGAGCTCCTAAATTTAAATGAAAATTAGATATAAGACATTTCACCAAATTGGCATGAAATAGAGATAAACAAAGGGGAAAATTAAACCAAAGGTGAACTTACTGGAAGAATAAAGAATCCAAGACCCTGAAGTGTCGGACCTGGCCAGTGTAAATAATGAACTCCTAGGCCAGCTACACCATGAATATTTTGTAGAGACAAAACCAAACCTTCTCAATGTTCTAATTAAGCATACTTGAAGTTTGGAAAATACAAACACTAAACAAGCTCACCCAAAACTCTTTGAGAAGCAATGAAATGTATCATACTAAAGCTTATGCAGTCGACAATGGCATTCATTTAGGTAAAAATGTTCATCGGTAGAGCAATGTTATATATATGAACAAGTTACAATGTACTGGATCTTACTTTGTAAAACTTTGTTTTCGAGAAAGATGCTAACTTTGTCGCTCCACAATTACTACTTAAAATGTTAAACACAACATATCAAAAAAAAATATGGGTATAATATGAAACAAAATAAAACCTGAAAAACTAGGCCGGCAAGAAGGTATTTCCAATTGTCAGGAAGAAGGTTGATTTCTGTACTTGTCTCTGAACAAATTCTCTTCCAGAACTACAAAAAAACAAATCAAACATCAAATTAAAATCATTAAAATTCTCATTTGTAGAACACAAAGAAGGGGAAAAAGAAACCTTAGAAGCTTCGCGACCAATGTAAAGCGTGGTCTTGTTGTCGTGTAAAAACCAGTTCCATAGCACTTCAAAGCGCACCGATTGCAGTCAACATCTCGAAAATACCAACAAGAGAGAAGGAAGATAACTGAGAAGTAAACTATGGTGCAACGGTGCCTTTATCAGATCAGACGCGTTTGGGCAGAGGGTGATGACGGAGAGAGGGGCAACGAAATATCACCGACGATGTCGTCTGATCGGTGAGGATGAAGGAGTGAAAGGCGATTGGAGGCTGGAGAAAATTAGAGATTGGATTTGATTTGGGATCAGGGTGAGGGAGAGTGAATGATAGTGAGTGGGTTATTTCGAAGTGAACGTGTGTTTTATTAAAACCTATAGCGGCGTTTTTTTATACAAACGCCACTATACATAAACCTATTGTAGTGTTTTTATACAAACACCACTATATATAAACTTATTGCGGCGTTCATATTTACAAACACGACTACAATACAGTTCTGGCATTTTTCGTACAAACTCCACTAAAGTAAAAGCATTTTTGGCGTTTTTCAAATAAATGCCGTAAATTTTATCGGTTTGTTGTGTTCCTTTTATAAATGTCGTGGTATGTTCAAAATTACCAGTGTTTACTTAAAAAACGCTGTTAAAAGTGCCGCAATATACCAAGCTTGGTATAGTGAATAGGGATGGGCACGGGTCGGGTTTTTGGCCCACCCGGACCTGACCCGAAAATAAACACCCTAAACCCGCACCCGACCCGACCCGACAACATTCTTTAAAAAATCCGACCTGACCCGACTCGAAAATAAATATACTAAATCCGACCCCGACCCGACTCGACCCGACCTATATAAAATAAATTAATTTTAGGTACCTAATTGTAAAAAATAATTTTAAGGGACTTAATTGTAAAAAAATCTAATTTAAAGGACTAAATTATAAATAAAATTTCAATTAAAAGACTTAATTATAAAATATATATAAAGAAGGGTATTATTATAAATATCCCTAAAAAATTTAGGGAAAAATTATAGTATTAGTCTCGGGTCGGGTCGGGTCGGATATTTTTTACCCTAAACCCGAACCCGACCCGAGTCTACCCTTAATAAAAACCTAACCCAAACCCAATTTTTTTATTAAAAAATTTGATCCAGTCGAACTGGGTTGGGTCAAAATCCGTCTCTCGACGGGTAAAATGCCCATCCCTAATAGTGAATGTGATTGTAAAAAAATCATGTCGAAACGTGGAAATGTTGGAATCCATACAATCTATGGATTCATAAATTGCGGTTTATAATTTTTTAAAGTGAATTTATATTTCATAATTTTAAAGTGTTAGAAGATTTACTGTGAAAATTATATTAGAAAAATCACTGACAAAATTAATTTATATTTGATCATAAAATTAAATAATTCTTTATACAGTCAAAGTTCACTTCGTTTTTTAACTTCGATAATGTGAATATATGATTTATTTATGATACATAATTTTTTATGTTATTAGTGCATCAAATATAAAATCATATAAAATCTATAAAAACGTCACAATATAAAAGATAATGAATAAATGATTTTATTTTATGTTTAGTATGATATAATGGTATGCGGCAACATTAGCGCATATTTATTTGTGAAGTTTTCTCTTTCTTTCTTCAAAATCGATTTAGACATAAGAAGTATTTAAATTAAAAAAATGTGTTAGTACCAACGAAATATAAACATGCGAACACTTAATCAACATACTACTTGTTGACGTATTAGTAGATCATGATCGTGCGAATAAACTGACTATGAACCATCGCGAACTCGACATGCGAATATTATTCAAAATACTTGTTCTCTTTAATTGATACGTGTCCGCACCATCTTCCAATCCTTTATAAGTGATCATTCACTTCTAAATCAAGGAAGAGTCTTTCCTAGTACTCAAAAGAGACTATAACCCAAACCTAAGCTCTCAACTCGACCACCTGAGCAATCTTACACCACCATCTCCACCATCCAAATGACCATGAATCACCATCTAAGAGTGTTGCACGCCTTTATAATCAACAAAATGATTGTATTTAAATTTGTCTAAATTTAAAATTGGTGGTCCTAAAAATAATTTAACTCTAAAATTAGAATCATGTTTTAGTTTCATTGATTTCATAACTATTAAAAGATTAAATGTAATTACACCAAAAAAAAATGGAGGGTCGGAACCTATCTTACCATTGGAGTTTGTAAACGAATGAATATGAGCACGTATATTATTTTTAAATTTATAACACAACACAATTTTAAAAGTCTTATTAAACACAATTGAACATGAACAAATTTAGAAAATAAACAAATAAATATGAAATATATTTATTCATTTAAATCTGAATCATTTACAATCGATTTACCATCAACATAGATTTGTCCTATTAATTGATCATATATAAAATAAGTATCCTTCTTATATCTAAAAATATGAAAAAATTAATTTAAATCAAATATCACTTCAGGATACCTTAAATTAAAAAAAACATTAGAAAACATCAAATCCCTGGCCGAATTAAGCTATGTTTAGAACCGAATTGTGCAAGGATTCAAAGTGATGCATTAAACTAAAATCTTAGAGTAATGAAAAAATAGAAAGATGAAAAATGTAATTTTTCTTTCCATCGATGTGCTTGGTTGAGAGGATGAAAAATTAAAAGGAAAATAAGTTTCTCTCCTCTCTATAGCTTGGTACAATGAAAAAGTGAGAGGAAAGAAAATTAAGCTTTGAAAATTATAAATTATTTTTTTTATTAATATGATCATTTTCATTCAGTTTAGTCCCTACTATTTTTATTTAATCTAAAATTGATCTCTATTTGTTTCTAATTTTTATAATTTAATTTATTATTTTTAATATAGTTTTATTTTTGTTCAATTTAATTCCTAAAATTTTTCTTTAATTCAAAATTGTCCCATATGTATTTCTATTTCTTTTATAATTCAATCCAATATTTTTAATATGGTTTTATATTTGTCCAATTTAGTCTATAAATTTTTTATTTAATCCAAAATTGACCTATATTTATTTTTATTTTTATCATTTAGTCTAATATTTGTATAATTTAATCTTGAAAGTTTGACTGCCAATGTAACACCTAATACCCGGTTATATACGAATCTAGCTCGAATATCAAATGTTACAAATGGCCCATTTGTGGCCTAAAACAAATTTTAAAAAATAAGCATATTTGGTTACATGAAAGTAAACAACCAATATATAAATAAAACGAAAACAATTAACTAAAGTCACATGAGAAAATAAACCTTAAAAAACTTTAGAAAATAAGTTGTAAAATCAATATTTGATTTTGATATAACAAGTAATTCAAGGACCAATTTGCAAAGTAAATAAATTTTTAAGTAATCAAAATATTCGATTTTGACAAGTACAATTTATACTTCAAATGTTTTCAAGTCAAAACTTAATCCCCATAAATTTTCTAAGTGTTTTTCAGGCCAAAATACAAAAAATCGTCCAGGCGTTTCGAAACACCGTCAAAGTGTTTCGATACATTTTGCCACTGGAGACATCTGTTTCGGAACAACTCAAACCTGTTTTGATACGACCTTCATCTGGACCTTTGATTTTTTAAGTATCGTTTCGGAACGACTAACACCCGTTTCGATACAAGGGTTAAGTAATTTTAAAATTGGGCATTTAATGAACAAGCCGTTATTTGTCAGAAACTGAATTTTAAAGATTTGGTTATGTGTTTCGATACACCCCCAAGCTGTTTCGAAACACCAAATTACAGTTTCAAAATGTTACGATACAACCCTTATCCGTTTCGATACGACCTCCTTTTTGCACTTGTTGTTTCGATACGACATATAACTGTTTCGATACAGACCCTATTTTACACATAACGACTCTTTCCTTTTTGAGTGTCTGTTTCGATACAGGGGTCTCGTGTTCCGATACGGGTAGTTGCAGAACTGCATTTATGGAGGGAAGAGAGAGCCCCAACGGCTCTATTGATGATCTCAACCACCCAAACGGCTAGAAATCAATGAGAATATATAAAAACAAGTCTCTAAAGCTACAACAACTATTGAGCCTTCAAGCAACATCAAAGCATTCAAATCCAAACCTTGTTCATTTTAGAGTCAAATCTTTGTACCCAACTCCATTTTGATTTTCATTATAGTTTTTATTGTGAGTTTGGGGAGTGCTTGATTGTAATTGGGTAAACAGTGTCCTTAGAGGAGCATTTATAAAGTTTACCAAAAACCATTCTTTGTAAGAGTGAGTGGATTAAGCTTTGGGTAGAAAGCTTAATCAAAATTGTAAGGTTTCCTCCCCATCCAAGAAAAAGGGAATAATCAATTAGTGAATTGGTTGAAAATCCTTAGTGAGAGCTAAGGTAGTGGGTGTAGAGTTCATTTAGGAACTTGAACCACTCTAATTGCCTTGTGTTCAAATTTTCATTCATCAAATTTTTCCCACCAAATTTTTAATTGCCAATTCACCCCCTCTTGGCCATTTGCAATTGTTTGATCAACTCAACAATTGGTATTAGAGCTACACTCATTGGAAGGATTACAACCCTCTTGAGTCGATTCTAGGAGAGTTTTGATCAGCAACAAGTCAAGCAATGGCATCCACCTCCATTTCCATCCTCTATGAGTCTCAATCCACCACTAAACCACCATTCTTTAATGGGGATAACTACCCATATTGGAAGAATATGATGCAACTCTTCATCAAATCTACCGACTACATGGTATGGGATGTAGTTGAAGAAGGGTCATACATTCCTATGAAGAGAGATGGTGAAAGAAGACTTGTCCTAAAGGTGAAAGCCGAAATGACCGAAGATGATAGAAGAAGGATGCAAGTCAATGATAAAGCCTTGCATGTCATCTTTTGTGCTCTTGGTCCGGATATCTACTCCAAGGTGTCTTCAATCGAGAATTCCAAGGAAGTTTGGGATACACTCGAGAGAACATATGAGGGAACTAGCAATGTCAAAGAGACAAAGATCGAGCTACTCAATCTAAGCTACAAAAACTTCAACATGGATCCCGACGAAAGTGTCTCCAAGATGTTTGATCGATTCTCGGTCATCATCAATGGATTAAAGGGTTTCGGTGAAATCATTCCCGAAGACAAGCTAGTGAGGAAGTTATTGTATTCTCTTTCGGAATCTTGGGATAGCAATAGAACGACCATTATTGAAGATAGAGATTTGAAGACTCTTAAGCTCGATTCTCTTGTTGGATCTCTACTTACCCATGAGATCATGAAAAAGGGAAGAGAAGAAGAAAAGAAGATGAAGGAGAAGAAAGTTGAGAAGAAGGAAGTTGAGATAAAGAAGATTGGAATTGTACTTAAAGCTTCATACCATGATAGCGATTCTAGTGAGGATGAAGATAAGGAGATGACCATGTTGGCCAAACGATTCACTCGTTTCATGAAGTCCAACTGAGGGAGAAAGTTCAATAGAAAATGAGACTTCAAGAACAAGAGTAAAGAAAAGAAGAACGACCAAATCATTTGTTATGAGTGCAAGAAATCTAGTCACATCCGTTCCGAGTGCCCTCAATTGAAAAATAAGAGTTTTGGGAAGAAGAACAAGCTCAAAGCTCAAGTGGCAACTTGGAGTGACAAGGAGTCATCCGAGGAGGAGAAGGAAGTGGCTAACCTTTGCCTCATGGCCATTGATGATGATCCATAGGTAAACCTCAACTCATCTAATTTCGATTTTACCTATGATAAGTTTCATGATGCATATGATGAGTTGCAAGAGGTCTATGATGAGTTAGTTGAAAAATATAAATAGTCAATTTTGAGAAATAAGAAAAATATTTCCGATTTGAAAAACCAAAATGAGTCTCTTTCAAAAACTAACTCCGAATTGGAAAAGAATGTTTTATATTTGATGAATCTTTCAAATGATCTCAAAAAGAAAAATGTTGATTTAGAAAAAACTTATTTCCGATTTTCAAGATTATCACACAAAGGAGGTGGATAATCTTAAAACTTCTATTACTATTGGGAGAAATAATTTTGAGAAAAGAAATTCTTCTAAAACTCAATATGTAAAAATAAAACCTTTTTATCCTAAACAAAGAAAATTTTCAAAGCAATCTAATAATAAAAGAATTATGAGTGTTTGGGTTCCCAAGGAACTCATTATTTATAATAATGTGAATGCTATTGCTTCTTGGATTCCTAAGGGAACCAAGGTTTTAAGGGCTAACACACATGGACCCCAAATGATTTGGGTACCAAAAACCAAAGCCTAATTTCTTTGTTTGTGTGGGGAGCGTTGCTACAGGGCCAAAGCTTCATGTCAAAACTCATGGTACCTTGATAGTGGATGCTCAAGACACATGACCATTGACAAGAGTAGATTCTTGGAACTCAAGCCAAAGAGTGGTGGAGTAGTGGCTTTCGGTGACAACTCCAAAGGCCACATTGAAGGAATTGGCTCCATTGGTATTCACTCTTCTATTTTTATTGAAAATGTTTTATATGTCAACGGTCTTAAGCATAATTTATTGAGCATTAGTCAATTATGTGATAAAGGTGTTAATATTCTTTTTTATAAAAATGGTTGCTAAATAATGAACATTAAAACAAATCAATTGATGCTCATAGGGCATAGGATAGGAAATATCTACATGGTGAATTTAGATGACATACATTCATCCCATGCATGTTTAGTTGCACATGATGAGAATGATGCATGATTGTGGCATAGAAAACTTGGGCATGCTAGCATAAGTGTTTTGGAAAAATTAGCTTCCCAAAATCTAGTTAGAGGTTTACCCAAACTAAAATTTTCATTAGATAAAATATGTGATGCTTGTGCTAAGGGTAAACAAAAGAGAACCTCATTTAAACCCATTAATGATGTTTCAACTAGTATGGTATTACAACTAGTTCACATGGATTTATTTGGGCCTATTAGAACTATGAACTTGGGTGGTAAGTTATATGCTTTTGTTTTGGTAGATGACTTTTCTAGATACACTTGGGTTCTATTCTTAAGTACTAAGGATGAGGCTTTAGAGAATTTTATTACTTTTACAAAAATTACCCAAAATGATCTTGATCATAAAATTTCACACATTAGAAGTGATCGTGGAACCAAATTTCAAAATATGGGTATTGAAGATTTTTGTAACGAAAATGGTATTAGCCATAATTTTCGGCTTCTCGTACTCCTCAACAAAATGGGGTAGTTGAGAGGAAAAATAGAACTTTAGAAGAAATGGCTAGGACTATGCTTTATGAAAACAACTTACCTAAGTATTTTTGGGCGGAAGCCACTAATACGACTTGTTACATTATAAATAGAGTAATGATTAGGCCTATTTTAAAGAAAACACCTTATGAGATTTTAAAATCCAAAAAGCCTAACATTAGCTATATCCACCCTTTTGGTTGTAAATGTTTTGTTTTGAACAATGGAAAAGACAACTTAGGTAAATTTGATGCTAAAAGTGATGAAGCAATATTTTTGAGTTATTCCCTAAACTTTAAAGCCTACCGTGTATTTAATAAGAGAACTTTGGTAGTAGAAGAGTCTATACATGTTGTTTTTGATGATAACCTCCTTCCGAGGAAGAATTCTTGTGATGATGATGATATAGGGATCATTGAAGCCATTGCTAGAGGACAAACATCAAAGGTGGATGAGATTCCAACCAAAAAGGAAGATGCACAAGATCCACCTCTTGAAGCCTTGAAGGACTTGGCTCTTGAGGAAAATGAGGTGACATACCCAAGAGAGTTCAACTATGTCAAAGATGGTGAAATCTTGGGTGATCCATCTAAGGGGGTAACTACTAGATCCTCTCTCAAATTAATGAACCATGTTGCATTTATTTTATGCATTGAGCCTAAAAATATTAAAGAAGCATTAAAAGATGATTTTTGGATTTTGGCCATGCAAGAAGAACTTAATCAATTTGAGAAAAGTAAAGTATGGACATTAGTTAAAAGGCCTAGTAATCAATCTACTATAGGAACTAAATGGGTCTTTAGGAATAAACTAGATGAGAGTGGTAACATAGTGAGAAACAAAGCTAGGCTTGTTGCTCAAGGTTACACTCAAGAAGAGGGAACTGATTTTGATGAAACATATGCACCCGTAGCTAGAATGAAAGCTATTAGGATGCTTCTAGCATTTGCATGTTACCATGATTTCAAGCCTTTTCAAATGGATGTAAAAAGTGCTTTCCTAAATGATTTTGTAGAACTAATGTTTTGCTATAATAATTGAAAAATAGTTTTGGACTAAATTGAAAAGATTTCAAAGATGCCTTTAAGTCTAAACAACTTGAAAATAAGTTTGTGGATGTTGTAAATGTTTTTAGCAATGTTTGAAACGTTTTTAAGTAGCCAAACCAGGGTTTTCAAGGTACCCATTTCGATATAGGGTAACTTGTTTCGAAACAGTTTGAAACTGCCAAAACTCGTACCAAAACAGGGCTTGCCCGTTTCGATACGAAGGGTTTCGGTTTTGAAACACCCCTTTGGTGTTTCGATACGCCCAATGGTCAAAACCTTCCCAACGGCTATTTTCCCAACGGCATTTTAAATTACAGCCCAACTGTCACTCATACCGAAACGGTTTGTAACCGTTTCGATACAGGTCATACCGTTTTGGTACAACCAGAGGCGTTTCAATACGGTTTGCTGCATCAGGCTTCAACGGCTTGTTCTGAAGAAGGTCGTTCCGATACAGGGTCGCCTGTTCCGAAACGGACATCACTAGAATTGCATTTATGGTGGGAAATAAAGTCTTCAACGGTTCTCAACGGCTACAAACTCAATTGAAAGTATAAAAGGGACCTCCAAGCATCAACGGAAGACTAATGCTTCAATTGTCAACAACACTATAATAAAGAAATTGTCTTAGAGATTTAATTGTAAATTCCTTGTATATACAACACTAGTGAGCTAAACATTGTCAAATTTGCTCAAGTGTTTAGGTTTGGGTGAGAGCTTTATAGTGCAAACAAATACCTATTAGAGGGATTTCAAGTTTGCTTAGAATTTCTCTTGTAAGAGAGTGCTTGATCAAGCTTTGGGTAGAAAGCTTGATCGGTGTAACAGTTTCCTCCTAATTCGAGAAAAGGGACAAAATTCTTAGTGAATTTGGTTGAAATCCTTAGTAGGGGAGCTAAGGTAGTGGATGTAGGTGCTGTTAGAAGGCCGAACCACTATAAATCATTGTGTCTTTTGTCTGTTTTTCACCTCCCACAAAATCACTCAAATATCCAACTTCTCCACCATTTGGGAGCTAGAACGGTTGAAGGAAATCGAGCACATAAAACTAAACATGTTTTATAAATGAAGAAGTGTATGTTGAACAACCATCGGGTTTTGAGGATCCTAAATTTCCAAATCATGTTTTTAGACTAACCAAAGCTCTCTATGGTTTAAAACAAGCTCCTAGAGCTTGATATGAAAGGCTTTCAAACTTTTTTATTGAAAAAGGCAAAGTGGACACTACACTCTTCATAAAAAAATATTTTAATGACATCTTAATAGTGCAAATTTATGTTGATGATATCATTTTTGGTTCTACTAATGAATGTTATTGCAAAGAATTTTCTAAGTTAATGCAAAGTGAGTTCGAGATGAGCATGATGGGGGAGCTCTCATTCTTTTTGGGGCTCCAAATCAAACAAAGGAAGGATGACACCTTCATCAATCAAGCAAAGTTTGTGAACGAAATGCTCAAGAAGTTCGGCTTGAAAAACGTGAAGCCTCAAGCCACTCCTATGAGTTCTTCTATAAAGCTTAACAAAGATGAAGGAGGTAAGTGTGTTGATTCTAAACTTTATAGATCTATGATAGGTTCTTTGCTTTACCTTACTGCAAGTAGACCAGATATTATGTTTAGTGTTTGCTTGTGTGCTAGGTTCCAAGCTAGTCCTAGAGAATCGCACTTAGTAGCCATTAAGAGAATTTTTAGATACCTTAGAGACACACCTAACTTAGGTCTTTGGCATCCTAAGGATTCTTCCTTTAGCCTTCATGCTTATTCAGATGCGGATTATGAGGGATGCAAGATAGATAGGAAAAGTACCTTCGGACTATGCCAATTCTTAGGTAGTATGCTCGTATCTTGGTTCTCTAAGAAAAAAAATAGCGTAGCCTTATCTTCCATCGAAGCGGAGTACATATCTTCAGGGAGTTGTTGTGCTCGAGTCCTTTGGATGAAGCAACAACTCTTAGATTAGGTGTTCAAGTAGAAGTTATATCCCTTAGGTGTGACAACACTAGTGCCATTTGTCTCACTAAGAATCTCATCCAACACTCTAGAACTGAACATATAGAAATTAGACATCATTTCATTAGAGACCATGTTTTGAAAAATGATGTTGTTCTAAAATATGTTGATACCTTGAACCAATTAGCGGATATATTTACCAAACCTTTAGATAAAGAGTGTTTTTGAACCCTTAGGAGAGAGTTAGGTTTAACCAGCCTTCCTTGACCCTTTTAGGTCCCAAATGGTCAAAATTTTGCTTGAAATTGGTTGATATTCATGCTTGTGTTAATTTGCATCATTTTGCTTTTATGCATGTTGTTAGGGGAATATGCATCAATTTTAGCCTTTAAATCTTGCTCGTATATCATTCACATGCATTTAGGCTCGATCTAAGTTGGTTCTTTGAACTTAAAACTGCCAAACTACAGTTTCTGGTAAGGGTGTATCGAAACAGCTAAATCTATTTCGATAGGGGCTTATATTGGGAAATTCCAGTAGCAAATTGTATCGAAACGACCTCTTCGTGTTTCGATACGGGTTCGTGGAGTCGTTCCGAAACAGGGTCAACACGTATCGAAACGAGTCTGGTACCGAAACAGTTCGACAACGTTTCAAAACGGGCGTTCTGATACGCCAAGTGGCGTATCGAAACACGTGTGTGCAGAACAACTTTAAATAAGCATCAAACTTTAATTAAAACACCAACTCTTTTTTTCCTTAAAACCCTAGCCGCAAAACCCTTATAAAAACCCTTCCAATCACTTGATTTTTCACATCAAAACCTAAATTTTTTTTAGGGTTTTCAATCTACACATCAAGGCTAGTGCTTTGCAAGTAATTTGTTGCATCAATCATCCTTCATTCATCCTCATCCAATATCAAGGTATAAAAACGTTTTCTCTTAATTTTTCTTTTTCGTTTAAATTTCTAGGTTGTTTTCAATTTCTTTTTGTATAAAACATATACCTATAACATAGTCTTTTAATCTTTTGCAAAAAAAAATCAAAAACTAATTTTTTTTATTCAAATATAAATTTTATATCGTATATTTTTTGTTTTTTTAATTCTTTTCACCAAAGATTCTTTTTATGTTTATGTATATTTTTAAAAACTATATTGTATAGTTTTTATTGATACCTTGATTATATGATTGTAACATGGATTGAATTTGGTTGATTTACGCATACACATATTCTTGTTTTGATTTCTTTCCAGATTTCAAACATGGCTTCTAGGAAAAGAGTTAGAACTAATGAGGCTGGTGGGAGCTCCACCGTTGATGACGATTCTACTTGTCCTAATCTCAATTCACTCTACCAAAGATCTCTTCGTACCAAGGATGCCTACACCAATTTTAAGCTTTTCCAAGATCATGCCATTAGACGTGAGCGTGTCGTTTCTCTTTTTTTTTTGGATTCTGAGCATTTTCAATTCCACTATCTTGATCTCTTAAGGCGTTGGAACTTAATGACCTTCTTGAGCTTACCCGATACCTTGTACTGTAACATGGTGCTTCTTTTTTATGCTAATGCTCATTGCATCTCTAATGTCGGTCAAGTGGTTGCTATCGAATCCTATCTCATGAGAAAGAAATTTAGAGTTGATTCGGAGGTCTTGTGCAACGTTTTTGGGTTTGAAGACGTGGGCATATCGGATGAGAACTCTTTGGGTCATACCCTTGGTGGCTCCGTCACGGTTCTTGATGCACATGATTGCATCCTCCATCTTATGGTATCGTGGTGGTTTCACCTTTTCGGTGGCAAGTTCTCTCACATACGGCAAGTCAATGATTTTTGGATTAGGTGCTTTCGTGAACAACATCGTTCGAATCTATGTCAGATTATGTTTGTTGAGATGGTGTACCATGTTCAAAATCACCGCACCGATCTTGTTACCTCTTTCACCTATGGCACGACATTGAACTATTTGTTTTCTAAGGTGGAATTGATTGCTCACTTGATTATACGGAGTCACTCAAAGATCCCATTGATGAGCGCACACTTCTTTGAAGCAAATTTCACTACATTAATGGAGAATGGACTCGTGTTGAGAATCCTCCTCCCGTCGTCGCCCTCGAATCTCAACCTCAAGTTACTCCACCAAACAATGAAGCCCTTATGACATTCATCACTGAGCAATTTAATGGAATGCGTACTCACATGGACTCAAGCTTCGCTACCATTGATCCTCGCCTCACTATCATGGATGGACGTATCCAAAATGTTGAGACTCGCCTCACCTCGGTTGAATCTCAACTAATTTCTATAGATATGTCATTCACCGGTTACTATGGCGAATGGAGGCAATTTCGTAGGAGCAATGCCAACGATGAAGATGACGAGGATGATGGGCCTTAGATCATTGCATTTCATTGCATCTCATTTAGCTTAGGATTTCCCTATTTTCATGCACCTATTTATGTTTTAAGTTTTAGACCTTTGCTTTTATGTTTGACATTATGGTTTGGATATTATATTTTGGATTTATGAACGTATTTTGCTTTGGTTTTAATGCTTAATGCCATTATGTTGCTATATTTTTGGTTTGGCTTATGGATTGGATATTATATTACCTCATTGATTTTGATCTAACAAAAATGGAGAGAAGGGTTAAGCTAAATTTTTAAACTCGTTTTCATAACCTAGCTTAAACTTAGGGAAGTTTACTTAAAATTTTACTTTGGTTTTGTTATATCAAAAAAGGGGAGATTGTAAAACCAATATTTGATTTTGATATAATAAGTAATTCAAGGACCAATTTGCAAAGTAAATAAATTTTTAAGTAATCAAAATATTCGATTTTGACAAGTACAAATTATACTTCAAATGCTTTCAAGTCAAAACTTAATCCCCATAAATTTTCTAAGTGTTTTTCAGGTCAAAATACACAAAATATCCTAGGCATTTCAAAACACCCTCAAAGTGTTTCGATACATTTTGCCACTGGAGACATCTGTTTCGGAACATCTCAAACATGTTTCGATACGGCCTTCATCTGGGCCTTTGATTTTTAAGCATCGTTTCGGAACGACTAACACTCGTTTCGATGTAGGGGTTAAGTAATTTTAAAATTGGGCATTTAATGAACTAGGCGTTATTTGTCAGAAACTGAATTTTAAAGATTTGTTGTGTTTCGATACACCCATAAGTTGTTTCGAAACACCAAATTACAGTTTCAAAATGTTTCGATATAACCCTTATATGTTTTGATACGGCCTCCTTTTTGCACTTGCTGTTTCGATGTGGCCTATAGTTGTTTCGATACGGGCCCTATTTTACACATAACAACTCTTTTCTTTTTGAGTGTCCGTTTCGATACAGGGGTCCCGTGTTCTGATACGGGCTCTATTTTACACATAACTGCATTTATGGAGGGAAGAGAGAGCCCTAACGGCTCTATTGATGATCTCAACCACCCAAACGACTATAAATCAATGAGAATGTATAAAAATAAGTCTCTAAAGCTACAACAACAACTATTGAGCCTTCAAGCAACATCAAAGCATTCAAATCCAAACCTTGTTCATTTTAGAGTCAAATCTTTGTACCCAACTCCATTGTGATTTTCATTGTAATTTTTATTGTGAGCTTGTGGAATGCTTGATTGTAATTGAGTAAACATTATCCTTAGAGAGGCATTTATAAAGTTTACCAAAAACCCTTCTTTGTAAGAGTGAGTGGATTAAGCTTTGGGTAGAAAGCTTAATCAAAATTGTAAGGTTTCCTCCTCATCCAAGAAAAGGGGAAGAATCAATTAGTGGATTGGTTGAAAATCCTTAGTGGGAGCTAAGGTAGTGGATGTAGAGTTCATTTAGGAATTTGAACCACTCTAATTGCCTTGTGTTCAAATTTTCATTCATCAAATTTTTCCCACCAAATTTTTAATTGCCAATTCACCCCCTCTTGGCCATTTGCAATTGTTTGATCAACTCAACATAAATGTTTTAACAAAAAGGCATTTAATTTTGCAAAATTTAAATAAAAAACATTCAAAACTTAAATACAAGTTTAATATTAGTAGAAACATCTTATATCTATGTTTATCTAAAAAAGAAGTTCAAATCGAAGTATATTTAACCGAATCAAGGTTTATGGATTAAAATGTAAATAATTCATAAGTTGGATTTTAAGTTAAAAACTCAGTTTCAGTTTTATTTTAGAATCATTAATTCCAATTAGATTTAATGGTAAATTCGTGTTGAAATCATATTTGATATAGAGTGTTTATTGCAAAAATAAGTAGTTTATCGGCCATTTTGAAAACATTCATAAAATATAGGGGAAAGTTTTTAAAAAGTGAAATTAAATCTTCCTTTATAAAAGCAATATCATCATTGACATATATACCATGTTTCAAGTTAATCTGAGCTAAAACGAGTCCTTAATTAAAATTATAAAATTAGTGACTAAAACATAAAATTTGCAATTATAAAATATTTTACTAAATTATAAAATAGAAATAAATAGAGGTCAACTCCAAATTAAATAAAATTTAACAAAAAATCATAGTAAAAATATTAGATAAAATTATAAAAAAATAGAAACAAATAGGGGTCAATTTTAGATTAAATAAATATTTTAAGGACTAAAGTGAAAAAATATTATTATATTAATAATATTAAATTTAATAATAAAATTAAAATCAAATAATGGTAAATTTCATACTAAATAAAATTTTTAGGGACTAAAATAAACAAAAATAAAATTATAATAAAAATATTTGATGAAAATATAAAAAATAATTATAAATATGGTGAAAATAAAATTAGATTTTTTTTAAAACATAATTTGATAATTTTACTATTAGAGTATGATAGCTTTCAATTTTCTTTCTTATTTTCTACCCTATTTTGGAGAGAAAATTATTTGTATAAGTGCAAGGAAAATTATCTCCCATCTTATTTTCTTTCCTTCCAATTTCCACTCTATCAAGCAATCTTTAATTTCATTTTGTTTCCAATTTTTTCTTCCCAATTACTTCCCTTCCAGTTTTCCACAAAAACAAGTAAAGCCTTAGGTTTTGCTTGGTAGAGGAAAGAAAATGGGAAAGATAGAAATATGAAAGGATGGAATTTTTTTTTCTTTTTTATTGGTGTGCTTGGTTGAGAGGATGAAAAATTAGAAAGAAAACAAGTTTCTTCCCTCCCTATTTCTTGGTACAAGAGAAAAGTGAGAGGAAAAAAAATTAAGCTTTAAAAACTTTCATTTTTTTATGATTTAGTTTAATATTTTTCAAAGGTTTATTTTTATTCAATTTAGTCCCTAAAATTTTTATTTAATCTAAAATTGACCCCTATTTGTTTCCAATTTTATAATTTAACATAATATTTTTAATATAGTTTTATTTTTGTTCAATTTAATTCCTAAATTTTTTCTTTAATTCAAAATTGTCCTAGATTTATTTCTATTTTTTATAATTGAGTCCAATATTTTAAATATGATTTTATTTTTGTCCAATTTAGTCCGTAAAATATTTGTTTATTCCAAAATTGACCTCTATTCATTTCTAGTTTTTATAATTTCGTCTAATATTTTTATAATTTAATCATGAAAGTTTGATTGTCAATGTAACACCTAATACTTGGTCCAAACGAATCCAACTCGAATATCTAATGTTACAAATGGCCCATTTGTGGCCTAAAACAAATTAAAAAACAAGCATATTCAATTACACGAAAGTAAACAACCAACATGAAAATAAAACGGAAACAATTAACTAAAGTCACCTAAGAAAATAAACCTTTAAAAACTTTAGAAAATATACGATTTAATAAAAAGGCATTTTGGTAATTTTATAAAATTTAAATCCAAAAAAATTCAAAACTTAAATACAAGTTTAATATAAGTAGAAACATATTATACCTCTATTTAGCTAAAAAAAGAAGTTCAAATCGAAGTAAATTGAACTGAATCAAGGTTTAGGGACTAAAATGTAAATAATTTATAGTTGGATTTTAAGTTAAAAAATCAGTTTCAATTCTGTTTTAAACTTATTAATTCCAATTAGACTTAATGGTAAATTCTTGTTGAAATCGAATTTGAAATAGAGTGTTATTTGCAAAAATAAGTAGTTGTGCCATTTTTGAAAACATTCATAAAATATAGGGGCAAGTTTTAAAAAAAGTGAAATTAAACCTTCCTTCATGAAATCAATATCATCATTGGCATATAGACCATGTTTCAGGTTAATCCGGACTCAAATGGGTCCTTAATTACCATTATAAAAGTAGTGACTAGAACATAAAGTTTACAATTATAAAATATCGCACTAAATTATAAAATAGGGATAAATAGAGTTCAATTCTAAATTAAATAAAACTTGAGGGATTAAATTGAACAAAAATAAAATTATAGTAAAATATTAGATAAAATTATAAAAATTAGAAACAAATAGGAGCCAATTTCGGATTAAATAAATATTTTAGGGACTAAAGTGAAAAAATATTATTATGTTAATAATATTAATTTAATAATAAAATTAAAAACAAATAATATTAAATTTTAGATTAAATAAAAATTTTAGGGGCTAAGGTGAACTAAAATAAAATCATAATAAAAATATTGGATAGAATTATAAAAAAATAATTATAAATATGGTGAAAATAAAATTAGAATTTTATAAACATAATTTGATTATTTTATTACTAAATAATGATAACTTTCACTTTTCTTTTCCTATTTTTCACCGAATTTTGGAGAGAAAATCATTCGTATAGGAGCAAGGAAAATTACCCCTCTTATTTTCTTTCCTTCTAATTTTCACTCTACCAAGCAACCCTTAAATTTATTGTCTTTCCAATTTTCTCTCCCCCCTTTCAACCCTCCACTTTTCTACCCAACCAAGCAAAGCCACAATGTCAAACATATAGTTAATACATTTATATTTAATACACTAACGGTAGAAACTAAAAATTCTCACGAAGTTATGAATTTAGTTTAGAGTTTAGAGGTTTAGAGGTTTAGAACTTAGGGCTTATGGTTACATTTTAGGTTTAAGTTTTAGGGTAATATGATGAGAGGTTTAAATTTTAACTTATAAACCTTAAATTCTAAATTATAAGTACTATCCATGAATATTAAAACCATAAATCTTATATCCTAAACTAAATTATTCAACTTAAAATTAAAGTACTTGTGAAAATTTTTAATTGTAATGCAGTACTCACGTTATATAAAATAATAACTCATAATTAATACCTAATAACATCAAGTCAAGACAACTAAAGACACTAATGATTTAAAATTTTGTCCTTTTATTTGGCTTTATCCTCCACCCCAAATTTGATTGTTCTTTTAACAACTTTTTCTACTATACCCCAAGGAATTTAATTTGTTGATTTATCGATGCATGAACGTAATTTCTATTGTTGGATAGGTTAACACGTCTACGTTTGAGCTTCATTCTAAAATCTAAGTAACTATCCATGCATTTAATTCTTTTCTTTCTAATAATTCACAATTTTTTTTAAAAAGCAGTGACTAATAATAATAATAATAATAATAATAATAATAATAATAATAATAATAATAATAATAATAATAATAATAATAATATACTCTTTGAAGAAAAATACATATTTAAATTTAAAATTTTGATAGTATTAAAAAATAATTATAAACCTCAATCATAAATGATGAAACGGACATAATGAAATTGTGGTGTGAATGAAAAGCAAATTGCAAGAGAAGTTCCTTACGGAAACCCTAGATTTCATGTCTTGAAACAAAAAGAAAAAACAATGTGTACAGGACGTAATCGATCCCTGCCCTACATCACTAAATCAAACCATCACGCTCCACATTGATTCGTCTTTCAGCTCGTCCATGCATCATGCAAGCTTGTTTGCTATTCATCTTCTTTCGCTCGTCAGACAGTGACATATTCATGTTTAGACTGGAAGGAAATATATATTTGTAATCATATGTGTGTGAATATATATATATATATATATATATATATATATATATATATATATATATATATATATATATATTTGAGTGTGTGGAATGAATAGTTGAGATTAACGGTGGGTTGTGGGAAGATTATTACTTGAAAAAAAAGTAAAGAATTAATCTCAGTTATCCATTTTATTCATCCAACGATCTAAAATACATATAAAACTATGAGTTTTGTATTCTATGTAAATGGATCTATCTTATATATATTGTTGTTGTTGAGGCATTTGGATCCTTTTATGTAAAAGCAAAATTGTGACGCAGGCATTGTCCTAATGATTACAAAAGAATGTTGAAGGATCACAAGCTACAATGGAAATGTGTTGGAATCTGAAAAATGCCAAATTAATGGTGGGAAAGTACTGGAAACTTAAGCCCATCGTTCTCTCTCTATATTTTAATTTCAAATTTCAGCCACAAAAAACATAAGGGGGTCGGTTTTCAACCCTCATCTGTCATGGTCTCTCAACTAGAGGAGGCAAACGGGTCAATTGGTTCGGGTTCGGTTCGGGTCATTTCAGTTTCAGTTATTTCGGGTCTGATATCATTCGGTTCAGATTCAGTTTCGTTCGGGTTCGATTCAGTTTGGTTCCAGTTCAGTTTTATTGTTCGGTTGATTTTCGGTTCGGTTGATTTTTGGTTCTGTTCGGTTCGGATCGGTTCGGGTCAATTTCTGGTTGATGTGAGATCGGTCGGTTTTAATCAAGTTTTTAGGTTGGTCAGTTTTTTTACACCCTTTATATGGCTTTATAAAGCCAATATATTTGACTTTTTGGTGAGTTGTGCGATTGTTCATATCTCATCTTTTTTATTTCTATTAATATCTTTTATTTATTTCGGGTTGTCTTCGGTTCGGGTCCATTCGGTTCGGTTCCATTCGGTTCGAGTCTATCGCTTCGGGTCCACTTCGGTTCAACTAAAAATCAGTTCATTTTCGGTTCGGTTTCGAGTTTCGGGTCAAATTTCAAGTAAGCATGTTCGGTTCGATTCGAGTAAATCGGTTCAGTTTTTGAATCTCAGGTCAAATTTGCCAGTTCTACTCTCAAGTACTCTAACCCCCAAGCAATACAGAGTTAAAGCAATAAATAATAGGCATAAAAGACAAAAAAATGCTATTAAAATTTAATTAAATAGTTACTTTGGCTCATTTTTTAAATGATGTAATCTTTATCATTTAATTTTGAGTTAAAATAACCTTTATTCAGATCAACTAACGATAAACAACTTGAAATGACTTAACAGAATGACACGTTAGTAGAAAAAATAATTTTATATAATTTTATGGAAATTATTTTTTTAAGTTTGCCACATCATTTCCAGTCATTTATCGTTATTGACTAACAATTTTCATTTGTAGAGGGGCCATTTTGACCCAAAATAAAATGTCGAGGTTAAATTATTTCAAAAAAATAAAGACTAACGTGATTATTTAGTTATACATTAAGTGTATTTTTCAGTTTTATGCCTAAATAATATATATAACACGTTTCATAATAATTAACTTATTGTTGTTTTCTAAAATTGAAATTTTCTGTAACCTCCTCGTCCCGGTCTGGCCGAATGACCGGTCCGAGTGGGCCACACGGGGAAAACCGAAGCGAAACCCAAGGGGTTCCTCCTCGGTTAGCAACCCTAATTTTTTTTTTCATTTTAAACTTGTCATTTTCGAACCCCAAACCACAAACAAACAACCAAAATTCAATCTTGACTAAATGCACATTAAACCCTATGTGTTTATACTATTAAAAAGGTCAACAAGTCAAAACATCATAGTTTTAAGCAGAAGTTTCGAAACCTTATCCAAGGGTTTCGAAACTTTTGCTGGCAGAAACCCCTGGAACCAACATCTCCCCCAAAGATTCGAAACCTTAAGGAAGGTTTCGAAACCTTGGACCTTAGTTTCGAAACCTTTCCCAAAGGTTTCGAAACTTTGGTGGACAGAATGCCCTGGAACCAAAAACTCACCAAAGGTTTCGAAACCTTGGGGAAGGTTTCGGAACCTTTGACCAAAGTTTCGAAACCTACCCCAAAGGTTTCGAAACTTTGGCTGGCAGAATGTCCTGGGGCCAAATCCTCTGCAAAGGTTTCGAAACCTTACCCATGGTTTCGAAACCTTAGTGCAGGGGATCACATTCTGCTCAACCTAAGGACTTCCTAACCTTGCAAAAACCCAAAATCATACATGAACATGTATAAGAGCTCAAAAAGGACCAAAAGCATGCATCAACACTCACAAGACCCGCACATATAACCTTTTCAACAATCATACATGAGCCATACATAGCAATTAACATGAATCAAGGCATCCATACTTAACATTCATACAAAAAGCAATTCATGCGTATATAGACATACAAGCATTTAGGATTTCATGCCTTAGCAACCAAAACACGTAGACATTCATGGCATGTAATATAAGAGATATTTACAATCAGACAAGGCATCCACTAACCAAGCCAACAACGATATACATCAAAGCTCAAATCAATGACACCTATCCCATTGCTTAACTATTACATTCTATTACTTAAAATTCATACATTGAGCTCACCAAAAGCAACACTTGGAGACCTTCCCTTGCCTTTGCCACCCACAAGCTATTTATCTGCATTGTCGAACAAAAGAGAGCGTAAGCATAAAAGCTTATTGAGGGTAAGCTCTTCAAAAACAAACCTCGACAATGCAGGGTCCAAGCACGGGCTACAACCGAGATAAAATGCATGTTCTTACCTCCGGTCCACACGAGCCATAATTCTAAATGATGCATGAACATATAATCAATATCAAGTCATGCTCAACATGTTTAAATCCACAACACAGGAAACCACATATATTAAACCATGTTAGCAACACATCCCAAATCACATTGGCTCATCATTAATCACATATTGGCAACATAAACTACAATTTGTATTGGCACCTAGCTATGACTCGAATACGCGGATAACCGTTGGAACTCACATCCAACAACACAACCATTACCTGACGGTGGGATTACACTCATCACCGTTCACGCGGAGGGGATTCCACTCATCCTCACGCCTCATTCCACGCGGAGGGGATTCCACTCATCCTCACGCCCCGTCGATGGGATTCCACTCATCACCGACTAATATAAGTATAATTTCCGGGCGAACCCGTACTCCTCCTTGGTGACTCAACGCCACCAAGGCCACGCGCGACTTTTGACTCATGTGTACACACTAACATCCTAATGATCGATCATTTGTACCCAAGCATACTAGTGCCAATACTACACATTTCATTTATCATTCATAATATCAAACCATAACAACTTCCGTGCTTAGCACGTACTCACCATGACTCACTTTCATGCACAAACCACATTTTCCATGCCTAACATGTACTCACCATGATCCTCGGATCACACATTCACCTCATAGCATCATTACACATGTCAACACTACATGCATCTCAACAACACAATTATCACATCATAATTCACACATACGTATATCTCTATTACATTTATCATCAACATACATGTAACAATGCATTTAGCTATACCTCCACATACATGTATAACAACATAAGCATAACCACCATAGGCATGATTCAACATGAGGCATAATTCATCACTTTAAAGGTCAACCAAGATCTCTAACTAAAGTTTGGGATTAGGCTACCACCCTAATCCCAACTCTAGGTGGGTCTACCAATCCCAACCTAGTTCACATGCTTGAACCAACACTTGAAAACCATTTGAAAGTATTTAACCACTCACCTCTACTCCAAGCTCAACTACCAAGCAACCATGGTCTTCAATCTTTTTCCGGATTTGCTCCCAAGGCTTCACCAACCCAAAACCAAGCTTCTAGGCATCTCAACACAAGTAAAACAACCACAAATCAGTTCATCAATTAATGTAGCAAACCCGGAACACTAATCAAGCACCAAACTCAACATTTCAAACCATGAACAACCCCCAAAATCACCAAATCCGAGCAGCCCTTATACACAACCCAAAACTTGTGATTTCAACACATTTAGCACATTCAAATGCTTCCAAAACAGCCCCCAACTATTACCCTAACACCAACCTTCAATTTCCAACATAAACCACCCCAAAATTCCCATTTTCGTACTCAAATCTTACCCAGCAGAAAATTCCATTTTCAAACACCCAAATGACTTCCAAATCATCCCAAAACACCCTCATACCATAGGTAGACCAACAGCCCTTTACTTTCAACATAAAACCCACCATAAACTCAAGTTTTACAACCTTAAAACTAGCCTTAAGACCATACTACGAATTTTCATCCAAAATTAACCAAATTAACTTATGTTGTGTATTTCATAGTGCTTAAACAAACCCCCAAAACAATTTATCAAAACAAATTGAAAAACCCCATTAAAACCCCAAATTTCCATATGAACCCTAATTTCTCAAAACCCCATATTTTTGAAATTTAAAACAATATACAAGTAGAGGATGGAGAGGAGGTTAAGAAAATATAATTACCTCTTAAAATGGTGTTGAAATCGGGTGCTAAAATAGATGGAATAGTAACTCAAAGCTTGAAAGGTTTTAGAAATGGTGGGAGCTTTCAAATGTGAAAAGGGGGAAGAATGAGGGAGGAAGACAACTTTACAATAAAGTGGTCTTGCTTTATTTAAAACTTGAGTAAATAGCAACATAGGTCCCTCCCTTCATATTAAAACTCAATTAGGCCATTATTTGAAATTGAATTGTTTTAATTAAGTTTTATTTAACTTGAACTACTACCCGACTAACTCCTAGGCCCAAAACACGGGTGTTACAACTCTCTCCCACTTAAGGAATTTCGTCCTCGAAATTAATCGATCACGGAGGGCCACTGAAACATGCACCTCCACACATTCCTCTCTCTCCACAACATACTAACCAACTCGAAAGACTTACCACGCAACACTGCTATCTTACACTATGATCTCAACTGATTCTTTAAGGCATGCCAATTCTAAACTCGACTCAATCTCTTCAGCAAATATAGCACGGAACAGATCTGACTCACATTTCTGAATCATAGATACACGGAACACATCTCAAACCCCTTTCTAACTCTGGTGGTAACCGCAACAGATAACAACCGAACTAGCCCGATTCACCAACCCATACAATACTGCTTGAACACTTGACTCATAACCTTCTCTGACTGATCCTCTGTCTTCATCAATTAACCAAACACTATGCAGACGTCTTCAAAATTATTATAGTTGAAATCTCGGATCTTTATTACTCACTTTTACTGCGAATCTTCCACGGATGCAATAAACTAGAAGAAAACTGAAGCTCAGTCTTGACACGCTGGCAATTTACATACTTACTCTCATACTGAACCACATTATTCATCAACTCACTCCAGAAGTGCTCATCTTCAACCCACGATACGTCTTCATACAACTCAGATGCAATACAAATGAACCACCGTGTGCTTCGGCCAAAACAATAAATCTCAAAACACTAGGTCAGTCGGTACAACTATTCTGTCTCTGAAATGCAAAACTCTATCATCTCTGAAACTGTATTCTGAAGGTCTTCTTTCCGCTATGTCTTGCACGTGAGGTGCCAAGAATCTGTCTTGCAACTGTTTCTCATCAAACATTCTGACTCAAAGTAGTCTCAACCCGAAACTCAGCCACAAAACTACTATCATTTGATATACGGAATTCGGCAATTGCAACTCGTAACTCAACTACTAATCTAACAGCAATACAACTCGGAACTCGGTTGCTACGTAGACTCTCTTCAGATAGTACTCAATCTTGAGATCACAGTCTTCAAGCAATTCTAACCACTCATGTTATTCAAGTTCCAACCATTCCCAAGTCTTCAAATATTTCAAGCTCTAATGATACGTACATATACACTGCGCATTTCTTACTATACAAGCTTGTCTCTAAGTCTTCGAAGCAAATACAACTGTAATTAACTCTATGCCTCATATCGGATAACTCTTCTCACGGTCTTTCAACTAACTCGATGAACAAGTCGCAATCTTCCGTCTTGCATAAGCACACAACTTAACTCTACATGTAATACATCACTATAGTTCGCAAGCTCTTTCTCTAATATAGACTGGATCAAGGTCGAAGCTTTCTTCAAAGTTTCTTTCGGTTTCTCGAGGGCTCATTGTCTCGCATCTAACCACACAACTGAACATTCTTCTGTAGCAATCTATCAATGGAGCAACTATCTTCAAAAGACTATTTACAATTCTCTGAAAGTAACAATGCTAGACCTAGGAACTATAGATACCTGTCACAGTCTTCAATTTCTCTCAACTCATGTCTTCTTTTTCCTACTTGGGATTTACTCTAATACACTCGGATGATCTGCACGTTCTAGGAGGACATCTTCATGAACTCAAAGTTCACGTTGCACAACTTGGTATACAGCTGATTCTCTAATAGAATCTACAATACAAACTCTAAAGCCTGTCGTGGTCTTGTTCGGTACTTGAACATGCTCATGTGTCGACTATGAGAACTACTACAACTGATCAAGGAACTCAGAAGTTATTCTGCTCAACATCTCTATGAATGTAACTAATACACTAGTTAAACAAAACGGCATAACTCAGAGCTCAAGGTGATCACATCCTTCCCCTAAATCTGTCTTCGGTACTTTAACTTTTCTCACGTTCAACTGGTAGTAAACGGATCTCAAGCTAATCTTCAAATAGACTGAAGCCCACACTAACTGATCAACAATTCACTGACACTCGGAAACGGATACTATTTATTCATTGACACTCGTTTCAACTGTCTGAAATCTCGACACATTCTTGTACTGTCACTCTTTCTTCTTCACAATTTACACTGTAGAACTCTGAGATGATGCACTAGGCCTAATGAATCTAAGGTCTAACAAGTCTCGAAGCTAATTCTTCAACATTCTCAATTCTGTCAGAAACCATAAGATACAGAGCAAACTAAAACACGAGCAAACTCGGAGACGACATCAATAATAAACTCTTCTTCGCTGTTAGGAGACAAACTGGGCGTTTCTTCTAAACACTTCTAGGAAGATTCGCAAACTATTCTAGCATTTTGCGGTTCAATCTTCATTCAAAATCAAATTCGTCACACTTGCTAAGCAAGCCTACCAACTAAACTCATTCAACCTTTGATCTCTAAACTGGATCAACATTCAACAAGAAGTTCACATTCTCACTTACCACTACAGTCTCACAAAAATCTACGTCTTCAAAGCAACTCTCTCTTTGTCTCAACGTATACACTAACTCTATGCTCTTCAAGCCAAACCTTGTCGAAGGGTATATCAAAACCGTAGGAAGACGATTATTTCACGTCTGCTAGAACTAGTAACTCTGAACCACCAACAAACATCTTCTGTACATCTTTCTGATCACTACTGTCCCCCAAAGAGGCTAGTCACATGTGTCCCTACATCTAAGGTCTCAACAAACTTATCTAATTTCTTACATGCTCACACAAAAGGAGGTATCCGCAGAAATTGCAACTTCACATGTACACAACTGATAGTCTCCGATCCTCTTGTTTTCAGACTGGTTCTTCAACAAGATCTGAATCTTCTAAACTGTTCTTAGAGCATCTCGTAACTTCAAGACTCAATTCTGATCGCACACAAACAGTCTAGCTGGACTTGTTCTACCCCTACCAAACAATCCTGAAGTCAAAGCTCAAGGCTCCCTTCTCGGCTCAACTATATCGGAAGTGACTTCATCTCTTCCGCTTGCTGGAAAACAACTCAACGTACACTGACTCAATCACACAAACTAGCTCCCACTCACGGACACTGACCGACTGTCTTGCGTTAAAATCATAGGCCAACCCCAACGGTCACCAACTAACACCTCACCAGGCATGTTCAACTTGCATACTTGCTAACAATGTACAGAGATACGGATTCAGAATCTACTGGAGGAAACAACTTGATACTGTACTAAGGGCTCATTCGATAAAACATTGACACCACTCTGACCCCCGCCCATAGGCCTTCACTTCTTCTTACTAACTAATGCCAGAGTTGATCACACCGTCCTTCATCCACAAGAATCAACCCATATACACACTGTCTCAAACGGACGAATTGTACCTCAATTCTAGTACAACCATACCTCTCTAACTGAGGTGATGGACTCCCTCAACCTAGTCCACCCTTTCCAGAAACTACAACTTCTACTTACCGATTCACGGCCCACACACTGGCCCTAAACTTACTAAAAGCAATAAATCAATCAACAATTTAACATACAAGTTGGGTTAGCAAAGGAAAGGTCCAAGTGGCTCAAGTATGATTTCCCTCACTTAAAATCCTTTTTCCGATATAATAGAAGCAATGGGACTCTACTAAACACGTTTCAACCAAATCAACACACATACATGCTCAACCAAGCGTATAACAAGGCTTACTTGCTAAACAAGTAAACATACGCGTACAATCAAACAACATATACTCTCAATCAAACAATCATACATTACAACATTCACGGATAACAAGCAACATGCTTACATGGCAAGCAAACACCGTGCATATCAATCACAAAACACGACTTACCTCACTTACCTGCCCAAGGTCTCGGAAACCTTAGGCTCTGATACCAACAAATGTAACCCCCTCGTCCCGGTCTGGCCGAATGACCGGTCCGAGTGGGCCACACGGGGAAAACCGAAGCGAAACCCAAGGGGTTCCTCCTCGGTTAGCAACCCTAAATTTTTTTTTTTCATTTTAAACTTGTCATTTTCGAACCCCAAACCACAAACAAACAACCAAAATTCAATCTTGACTAAATGCACATTAAACCCTATGTGTTTATACTATTAAAAAGGTCAACAAGTCAAAACAGCATAGTTTTAAGCAGAAGTTTCGAAACCTTATCCAAGGGTTTCGAAACTTTTGCTGGCAGAAACCCCTGGAACCAACATCTCCCCCAAAGTTTCGAAACCTTAGGGAAGGTTTCGAAACCTTGGACCTTAGTTTCGAAACCTTTCCCAAAGGTTTCGAAACTTTGGTGGACAGAATGCCCTGGAACCAAAAACTCACCAAAGGTTTCGAAACCTTGGGGAAGGTTTCGGAACCTTTGACCAAAGTTTCGAAACCTACCCCAAAGGTTTCGAAACTTTGGCTGGCAGAATGTCCTGGGGCCAAATCCTCTGCAAAGGTTTCGAAACCTTACCCATGGTTTCGAAACCTTAGTGCAGGGGATCACATTCTGCTCAACCTAAGGACTTCCTAACCTTGCAAAACCCCAAAATCATACATGAACATGTATAAGAGCTCAAAAAGGACCAAAAGCATGCATCAACACTCACAAGACCCGCACATATAACCTTTTCAACAATCATACATGAGCCATACATAGCAATTAACATGAATCAAGGCATCCATACTTAACATTCATACAAAAAGCAATTCATGCGTATATGGACATACAAGCATTTAGGATTTCATGCCTTAGCAACCAAAACACGTAGACATTCATGGCATGTAATATAAGAGATATTTACAATCAGACAAGGCATCCACTAACCAAGCCAACAACGATATACATCAAAGCTCAAATCAATGACACCTATCCCATTGCTTAACTATTACATTCTATTACTTAAAATTCATACATTGAGCTCACCAAAAGCAACACTTGGAGACCTTCCCTTGCCTTTGCCACCCACAAGCTATTTATCTGCATTGTCGAACAAAAGAGAGCGTAAGCATAAAAGCTTAGTGAGGGTAAGCTCTTTAAAAACAAACCTCGACAATGCAGGGTCCAAGCACGGGCTACAACCGAGATAAAATGCATGTTCTTACCTCCGGTCCACACGAGCCATAATTCTAAATGATGCATGAACATATAATCAATATCAAGTCATGCTCAACATGTTTAAATCCACAACACAGGAAACCACATATATTAAACCATGTTAGCAACACATCCCAAATCACATTGGCTCATCATTAATCACATATTGGCAACATAAACTACAATTTGTATTGGCACCTAGCTATGACTCGAATACGCGGATAACCGTTGGAACTCACATCCAACAACACAACCATTACCTGACGGTGGGATTACACTCATAACCGTTCACGCGGAGGGGATTCCACTCATCCTCACGCCTCATTCCACGCGGAGGGGATTCCACTCATCCTCACGCCCCGTCGATGGGATTCCACTCATCACCGACTAATATAAGTATAATTTCCGGGCGAACCCGTACTCCTCCTTGGTGACTCAACGCCACCAAGGCCATGCGCGACTTTTGACTCATGTGTACACACTAACATCCTAATGATCGATCATTTGTACCCAAGCATACTAGTGTCAATACTACACATTTCATTTATCATTCATAATATAAAACCATAACAACTTCCGTGCTTAGCACGTACTCACCATGACTCACTGTCATGCACAAACCACATTTTCCATGCCTAACATGTACTCACCATGATCCTCGGATCACACATTCACCTCATAGCATCATTACACATGTCAACACTACATGCATCTCAACAACACAATTATCACATCATAATTCACACATACGTATATCTCTATTACATTTATCATCAACATGCATGTAACAATGCATTTAGCTATACCTCCACATACATGTATAACAACATAAGCATAACCACCATAGGCATGATTTAACATGAGGCATAATTCATCACTTTAAAGGTCAACCAAGATCTCTAACTAAAGTTTGGGATTAGGCTACCACCCTAATCCCAACTCTAGGTGGGTCTACCAATCCCAACCTAGTTCACATGCTTGAACCAACACTTGAAAACCATTTGAAAGTATTTAACCACTCACCTCTACTCCAAGCTCAACTACCAAGCAACCATGGTCTTCAATCTTTTTCCGGATTTGCTCCCAAGGCTTCACCAACCCAAAACCAAGCTTCTAGGCATCTCAACACAAGTAAAACAACCACAAATCAATTCATCAATTAATGTAGCAAACCCGGAACACTAATCAAGCACCAAACTCAACATTTCAAACCATGAACAACCCCCAAAATCACCAAATCCGAGCAGCCCTTATACACAGCCCAAAACTTGTGATTTCAACACATTTAGCACATTCAAATGCTTCCAAAACAGCCCCCAACTATTACCCTAACACCAACCTTCAATTTCCAACATAAACCACCCCAAAATTCCCATTTTCGTACTCAAATCTTACCCAGCAGAAAATTCCATTTTCAAACACCCAAATGACTTCCAAATCATCCCAAAACACCCTCATACCATAGGTAGACCAACAGCCCTTTACTTTCAACATAAAACCCACCATAAACTCAAGTTTTACAACCTTAAAACTAGCCTTAAGACCATACTACGAATTTTCATCCAAAATTAACCAAATTAACTTATGTTGTGTATTTCATAGTGCTTAAACAAACCCCCAAAACAATTTATCAAAACAAATTGAAAAACCCCATTAAAACCCCAAATTTCCATATGAACCCTAATTTCTCAAAACCCCATATTTTTGAAATTTAAAACAATATACAAGTAGAGGATGGAGAGGAGGTTAAGAAAATATAATTACCTCTTAAAATGGTGTTGAAATCGGGTGCTAAAATAGATGGAATAGTAACTCAAAGCTTGAAAGGTTTTAGAAATGGTGGGAGCTTTCAAATGTGAAAAGGGGGAAGAATGAGGGAGGAATACAACTTTACAATAAAGTGGTCTTGCTTTATTTAAAACTTGGGTAAATAGCAACATAGGTCCCTCCCTTCATATTAAAACTCAATTAGGCCATTATTTGAAATTGAATTGTTTTAATTAAGTTTTATTTAACTTAAACTACTACCCGACTAACTCTTAGGCCCAAAACACGGGTGTTACATTTTCTCTCTTCCCTTTACATTTTTAAAAATTCTAAAGCGCCAGCCCTTTGAAGGACAACTGTTTCTTCGGTGACAACTAATCTTCATTTCCTTATTTTTATTTTTTTCTATCTTCATTATTTTTTTCGGAACGCTTTAAGATTTTTTTTCTGATCGAGTCGATGAGAACTTATTTTTCAGGCAACCATGGTTCAAACTCAAGCGTCATTTTTCTCACTTCTATGCTTGGGTTTCAGCACATGGCAAATGGTTGTTATTTTCTCAAAATGATTTTATTTTTTTTAATTATTTCATACACTGGCGGTGAAAATTAAAAGTTTCCATAAACGTCTTAGTTTTAGGATTAAGGGGCTTAGTTTCGGATGTAGGATTTAGCTGCAGGAGTTGAGAATTTAGGGATAATACTAGAATTTAGGGTTTATAGGTTAAAACCTAAATCCTCGCCATATTATCCTAAAAACTAAACTTTAACCTTTAAACTCTAAATTCTAATGTTATCTTTAAATTCTAAACTCCTGCACTTAAACCTTAAAACTAAGACGCTTGTGAAAACTTTTAATTTTCACTGCCAATGTATAAAATAATTACTCAAAATATAAAATCAATTTAAGAAAATAACAACCCTCGCTACAAGAAAATGCATTTTTAGTGATAATGAAAATAGTCACAAAAAGTGTTAAATTTAGTCACTGAAATTTACAGTGACTATTTTTTTTGAGTCGTCACCAGTCGTCACTAATAACTCCGTCACTATTATATTAGTGACAACTTTCATGTATTTCGTCACAATAATTATATTTTTTTATGACCACACTATTTGACACAAATGATTATTAATAGTGACTAAAATTTAAACACTAATGTTATTCTTACTAGTAACAAACATTCTATCACAAATAGATATTTAAATAGTGTCCAAAATGATGTAGCATATTCAGATATCAATTTTTAGTAAATAAATGAAATGCCTAGCTTCAAGAAGGATTGAACCTGGAACCTTTAAGGCGGGAGTGCATTACTTATCCACTAAGCTAGGCAAGAAATTTAATACTATTTTGAAACAAAAATAATATTTATGTTTAATTGTAATTGAAATTAATTTTATTTATTTTAAAAATATTTATTAATTGTAACACTAATTATTATAATAATAATTTAACTAATTTTTCTATGGTTTCTTATACGAAGTACGTATGTTGAAGAAATTATTTAGATTTTTTTGAAGAAAAAACTAATCAAAATGGAATATATCTTTTAAAATTTTCAAAAAAAAAATCTATCATATATTATGCTAAAATCAAATAGCAGTATTTGTACTCTAATTTGGTCACTTTAAATTTCTATACTTTTTAAATTTTGAAATTTTCGATCATGACATGAATGATAGTATTTAAATATGTTAAGTAAAATTTTCTTTTTAGCTAAATTGTTATACATAAGTTGCTTATTTAATTTTTGTTCTTTAATTTGATCATTTTTAGTCCTTGTAATTTAGTCATATTGCCGGTGTCCCGTTAAAATTAGGATTAAAATTTTAAAATTTGAAAAATATAGGGACTAAAGTTGATCAAAATAGATTGACTAAAACAACAATTTACACATAGTATAGATTATAGAAATATTTTACCTTTTGACAAACTAGTTTATGGTAACTTAATTTTTATAATTATAAAAATAAATTTATCATTGTGAGAATGTCTAATTTGTCATTATTTTTATTTTTTTATTGGTGACAAAATTTATCACAACAAAAAGTGAAACTTTAAGTGACAAGTAATTTCATTGTAACAACAAATATCAAATAATAGTGACCGCTTCACATATCGTCACTATCATGTGTCAAAGTTTTAGTGACAATAAACTTTGTGTCACAATTGTATACTTATAGTGAGAATTCGTTTGTGAAAAATGCAATCGTCACAATTACTGCTGTTACAGTGACCAAATAAAAATATGTCACAAATACTTATACTAATAGTGTCGCACAAATATATTGTCACAAAAAGTTAATATTTGTGACAAAATTATTCCTAATCACTATCAATTTGTCACTAAAAACCTATATTGTTGTAGTGCCTATGCCATGTGCTCTAAAACTCAAGCATAGAAGTGAGAAAAATGAGAAGAAGAAAAAAACTCTTCATTTTCTCCCATATTTGCTTCATTTATCATGTAAGATAAAAAAATAATAATTTATCCGATATATAAAGAAGATAACTAACATGGTTGGTTCAAGTGGTAAGTAGTTTGGTATCGTTTAAATAGACATTGAGTTCGAAATTTTGTGTATGTAGAAAATTCATGCTGAGAGACTCTCACTTATTAAAATTATGTGTACAAACCAGATCGATTTAGATTAGTCAAGATAAAAGCACGAGAACGGAAAGAATAAGCCAAAAAAAATAGATAAAGGAAGACAATCAATCCTTCTGTATCGGATAAATGAATAAATCCATTTCGGTTGATGTTAAATCACCATGTCAACGAGATTGAGCCCAAAAACTGTGAAAGAACAGGCTTAATGAGCTTGGACCGGTGGTGGGATTTTTGTGATTTCAAATATTAAGGCTTGTAATCAATTAAAAGAAGCTTTGAAATCATTATGTTGTTGATAAAACTAGAAGACAATAACATTGGACCAGACGAGCCCAAGTTTTGGATCCACTTGCTTTACCACCAACATTTGCTACAAAACCTTATGATAGAGGCCGTCTGTTGGAGTTTGGATTCAATGATGAGGAGGAATTAAGAGCGGCACTTGAAAGCAATAGTTTCCTCAAGAGCGGCAATTGAAAGCAATAGTTTTTTTTTTGAGTAGTTTAAATATTATTATAAGATAGTATTTATTCATATATATTTTTAATTAATTGACAATGTACATATATATATATATTTGACAATGACAACTGAATTTTATTAATAACCATGAAAATATCTCAAATACAAAGCATCCAAAATGGAGAATAATGAGATCTAGTACACCAAAATCTCAAACAACCCAACAACCCAAAGATGCAAAGAAAAATAAATATTTTCATAGATATTAGCGTACCGATAAAATTCAGAAGTCTTCATGAATATCTTTGTCTCTATCGAAACGAGACGCTTTACGATGTGAAAAAAAGAGTGGTGAGCGAATTAAACTATCAGGCAGATTGCTTAGCTACCCAGGTCTGATTACATCGACAAACAACCATCAACCGAGAGGGGATCTATCTTTTTATGAACACCGACAGAATCAAAATAAAAAAACCAGCGCCGCGAAGATCACCGTAAGAGCACCAAATGAACGCTAAGGTATGCTGAATTCATGCCAAAACGACATATGAAACGAACCACAAAATAAAAAAAAGCGTGCCACAAGGACAAAGAAAACATGTGCCACAAGGACAGATATTTTATTAAAAATATATAAAGAAACAAAAAATAAAAAAACGAATAACTAATGAATCCGGCGGACGGTAACCAACATAAAAGTTAAAACCGCCGCCGGCTAATCAAAAGAAAATGGGTGAGAACCTTTGCGGCGCAATTAGAGTAGAGAAAAAAATTAGGTCAGAGAGAGGCAGTGAGCTTTTTATTGGTAGGTCACTTGACCTATGACAATGTACATATATTTTACAAACAAGACCATTAAACTCAAATATCTTAGAATGAACATCATCATTTTTTCACTAAAACTATACAAATGACCACTCAACTATGGGGTTGGTGTCGATCTGACCACTATATTTTCAATTGCGTTAAATAAACCACGTAACTATTTAAGTGGTTCCAATGTTGCCACCTGCCGTTAAAAAATAGACGGCACAGCTGATGTGGAATATTTTGCTTATTTTTTTTCCACGTTGGATATATAAAATAAATATTTATATGCCACCTCAACATTTATAATAAAATAGACGTTGGATTTTGTCTATTTAAAGAAACCCTAATCCCTAATGTCTGAATTTTCACCCATTCTTACGATTTCACCAAGAAAAAAATTTGTTCAAGGTTGTAGCGGGTTATGGAGGCAGAGATGAACCGGGTATGCTATTGTGGAGTTCGTTCTACGCTAACAACAGGTTGGACTGATGAAAATCCAGGTAGGAGGTTTTGTGGAAATTATGGAAAAGGCGTTAAGGGCTGTAAGTTTTTTTGCTGGTATGATCCACCAGTGAATGCTAGGTTGAAAGCTGCCATTGTTGGTCTTCGTAGAAGGATTGTTGCTATGGAGAATCAAAGGAAGAAAGAAAGAATTCTGGGCATTTTGGGTCTTCTTGTTGTGTTTTTTGTTGGATTTTTTTGGATTATTATTCTCTTAATTGGAATTCTGGGAATTCTCTTAATTTTGGGTATTGATGTTGTGGGAATTCTGGAAATTTTAGGTCTTGGTATTATGTAAATCCAGATTATAGTAACTGCATTTAGTTTTTTTTTCTTCTGAATTTAGGTAACTGTATTTTGTGTTTAGGTTATGTAAAATGATCCTACTTGTGCAATGAAAAAATCAGTTTGATGAATGTATTATTGACCATTCATTAGAACTTATTGATTGTGTACAAGAAATTACATAAAACAAATGTAGTTCATTAGAACTTAATAACTGATAATTACATAATGTAAGTGAAGTAAATATATTGACCATTCATATATGTATATCTAAAGTTTAAAATGAAGTATGTCAAACAAAAATAATGTAAATAATTGTTACAATATAAAGAAGAATACATAATTGCATTAACCATTATGTTTGGAATGTAATCCATACATCACATAATTTTTGACCAATACATGTGTTTGAGCATGTAATTCATACATCACTCCAAAAATTGACCTAGTAAAGCAAGTCAAACAAAATACATGTGATATTTGTTTTCACAACAATATAACCTAGTTTGGTCAAATGTTTGCAATACACAAAAAAGAACAAAAAGAATCTGTTGTGAACAGACTCAATGATCAACCCTTGGAGATGGTTGACTTGCACTACTTTCCTGGCTCATATGTATAGTGGGGGTGGGCATCCATCTAACAATATGGACTTGTGGAGTTGATCTTGGAGTTGAGGTACCAGCATGGCTGGTTGTTGTTGGGGTGGTTTTAGTATGGCTTGTTGTTGGGGTTGTTCCAAGTCTTTTAATCTGCAAAAAAATGACAAATTCTTCAACCAAGTAAACCCAAAAAAAAATGAAATTATGCATTTGATTTAAAAAAGTAAATCTTACTGGCAGTTTTGAAATTCTGGGAGCTCTTGCAGAAGATGAGGATGCTTGTCTTCTGATATTGCTACCAACCTTCTCCTTACAAGTTCTAATATTATGTCCACTTCCTTTACATTTTTTACAGTAAATTTTGACACCCCTCTTTGACAGCTTACCAAGCTGAGATGGTGGTTCATCAGCCTCTCTTCTTCTTTTTTTGTGTGGTCTTTCTGGAGGTCTTCTAAATGTAGGTGGTATGATAGGCTCCAATGTTTGTTCACTACTCCATTGTTTCTCACCTCTCACTGGACTTATCAAGTGAGAATAAATAGCCCTTTGAGTCTCCACGAAATAACAAGGATGAACATACTTTTCTGGCCTATCTGAAAGTGATAAAATGACAGGAAGTGCATGCACACAAAGAATGCCTACATGAAACAAATATTAAATTAACAAAGGGTATTCTACTATTGTATAAACAGTTATAAACAGTTATAACTTGGGGCATTCTACTATTGTATAAACAGTTATAAACAGTTATAAAAAAGGGTAAACTATACTAATAAATCAGTCTAAATAAAACACATGCTTAACTATACTAAAAAATCAGTCCAAATAAAAAAAGGGTAACAAAATATTAAAAATCAGTCCAAATAAAACACATGCTTAACTATACTAATAAATCAGTCCAAATAAAACACATGCTTAACTATACTAAAAAATCAGTCCAAATAAAACACATGCTTAACTATACTAAAAAATCAGTCTAAATATTAAAAATCAGTCCAAATACCACATTTTCTACTTATGCCTGTTAGTTTTCATTTTTTGCAAGAGCATGTCCAAGCTTGAATGTTAACAGAATGTTGAGTTGAAGGACCACATGAAACTTGGTACATGTGTCCACCAGCATAAATAGGCCAACAACTGCAATAAAAATGAAAAGTTAGCACAACTTAAACAAAAAATAAATATTATTTTAAGTAACTAATTATACCTATGTGCTAGTGATGTTGCATGGTCAAGCTTCTTTTGAATTTTAGGGCACAGAACTCCAGTCCATTTTTCAGCCAGATCTTTTCTTTTAGCTAACCTTTGCATCATTTTTGTTCTGATTACCTCCACCAATGTGATAATTGGTTTGTCTCTAGCTTCAACAATTAACTGATCATACAAAACAGTACAAAGTTAGTACAAAATTATTTGTATATTTGTAAATAACTAATTTACAGTAAGAAAAAATACCTTATTGAAACATTCACAGTTGTTATTGAGAAGCATGTCTGACTTGCATGTGATAGAAAAGTGTGACTTGGACCACATCCTTGGGTCTTTAGGTGCCAACCATTTTCAAGCTTTTTTGACAAACCCTACAAAAAGTGAAAGTTAGTATTCATATATAATTCAGTAAAATATAAAAATGATTTTAAAATTCAAATAATATACCTTCAATTCAGCCATGGCAGATTCAAACTCCCTAGGATATGTTGCCTTTGCAGCTTTCCATAGTTGATCCTTAAGTGCTTTTCCAACAAAATCATTAGTTTTAGAGTTAGAGTACAAATGCCTAACACAGGTTCTGTATTCAGAATAAGGGAACGGTTCTGACACAGCTTCCATTAACCCCTGTACATTACAAAATAAAAAGTTAATTAACAAAATTAAACTGCAAAATATAATTAACAAAATAAATAAATAAAAGTAACCATACCTTTTGTCTATCAGTCATGAAGGTGAACCTATGAGAATTGTTTATTTCTAAATCAGTGGCTAATATTTCCAGAAACCAACACCAAGATGATTGACACTCACTCTCCACAACAGCAAATGCAATTGGATAAATTGAATCATCTGCATCTGTCCCAATAGTTGCCAGCAGTTGACCAAGATAATACCCCTTTAAGTGGCATCCATCCAAACCAATAATATGCCTACAACCAACCTTGAATCCATCCTTCATTGCTTGCATACAAAAATATAGTCTCTCAAATTTTCTCTCATCTAACTTACAAATTACTGTTGTCCCTGGATTTGAGTACTTCAATTCACCAATGTAATCATACAGTTTAGCATACTGGTCATGAAAGTTCCCATGCAATTTTTCTAGAGGTAAATTTTTTGCCCTAACACACTTACTCTTGTGTACTGTAATCTCCCAATCTTGGTGAACAACTTGTTTCAAAGAGTTAATTGAAAAAGTAGGATCAACATAAAAATTGTTGAAGTACTTCTCGGCTATCCACTTAGCAGTTACATTAGGATTCAGAAACTCCCTAAGACAATTATGTTCACCATGCACTGACTTAATCTGCCAAGTACCTAAAGAAGGGTCTTCACCATTAATTGGAGTTGCCCATAAAACCCATGGACACCCTCCCTTACATGTTACTTGGATCCTTTTATTATCATTTCTTTTCAACTTCACATTGTACCTATTTTTAATACTATACATCTTAATTGCTTCTTTCAATACAGCCTTACTTGCAAATATCAAACCAACCTTCAGTGTAGGGTTAGACATGTCTGACATACTATTAAACTCAGGAAACCTAAATTTTTTTGGTGGACCATCTGAATCTGACTCATCTACACTGTGTAGTGAGTCAGAATGTTCACTGTCACTTTTAACCCCTACTTCATCAATGTCTAACCCTACATTCACATTATACACTTCATCCTCTGAACTAATATATTCATTTTCACTGTTAGAAAACTCAGACACATCAGTGGTTGACTCAGATTGAGCAGCAACAAATTCTTCATCTTCTGAGTCAGACTCAGATTCAGTTTCTATCCTAACCTCAGACTCAAAAACATCATTATCAACATCAGCAAAATTCATTTCAGGTTCAGGCTGAACATGTTCTACAACTTCTTCTAAGTACATGTGAACATAATGATCTCTAGGTAATTTACTAACCATTTTCATCACATCAACATCAGTTTTCAATTGTTTTACTTCTAGTGGATTATCTGCTAATTTCCAAAAGACCTTAACTGCACAACTAATCTTTAATGCTTCAATCATACCAGTAACTTCAAACATAGACATTTTATCAACATTGCAGTAGTCAAAATAATTCACTAATTTTTCAGTATATTTAACCCTAGGCCTCATAACAATAAAGCCACCATGATGTACTACAATGCTGAACATGTCTGAATTGACCCCTGTTAATTAAAACAATTTAAAACATGTTCAGCTTTTGTTAAAATAATCCTACTATGTATACACCAAAATACAGACATATAACCATCATTAATCATTCAAAAAAGCATGCATTTCATTCAAAATAGTAGCCCTAAACCCTAAACCAAATCAAAGAGACAAACCAATTAACATAATAGATAAGCATCATGTCTGTATTATACAAGCCCTAAACTAATATTATATCAAGCAATAACTTTGTAAATAAGTTAAGGTCTACTAAACATTAAAGATGAATACAAGCCTTAAACCAATATTATATTAAGCTTTAGAAGAACATGTTCTGTTTTATGTCTACTAAACAAAAAAAAGACCCCACCATTCTGTCTGTATTATGTCTACTAGAAGACAAATAGAGAAGCAAAACAACAGACAATTATGTCTGAGAGATCCCCTACAACAACCAAAAAATGACCCTACCATTATTATACAATCTAATTTACTACTAGTGAAAGCACGTGCAAACCATAACAGGACCACAAATCAGTTTCTTTTTCTTTTTTCTTTAATGTTGACTTCAACCACGGTTTATATTAATCCTAAACAATCAAAGATGCAAATTAAACACATTTTAACCCATTTATTAACCTATATATTAACACTAAAGTATTTACTCTTGAATCGTTTATAAACCCCTAAACTGAAATATTAACCCTAAACCCATATTTCAACTATTAACCCTAATTCGAAACATAACTTTAGTATTAACGCTAATCCCTAAACTATTAACCCATAATTTTAGTATTAACGCTAAATTTGAATATTAAACCCAGATTATGAACCCTAATCCCAAATCAGACAAACAACATAACAATAAGAAGAAGATTACTTACCGTATATCGGACTGGGTTCATCTTTTTCGCGAAGAACTTCATTCATTTTCAACTTCTCTCACAGATTTCTTCAGAGATGAATCGTCCTTGAAAAGTTTTGCTGATTTTCTCCAATCGTCAAATTTTTTTGGGTTTGAAAGTAAAAGTCAAATTAATGACTTTGTCGAGAAGTATAATGACTTTGTTTGTGTTGTTTTGGGTTTTTTTCCAACGTGGAAATTTTATAATTTTAAAATACACATCATTCATTCCGTTACTCAGTTAACAGCCACATCAGCTGTGCCGTCTATTTTTTAACGGCAGGTGACAACATTGGAACCACTTAAATAGTTACGTGGTTTATTTAACGCAATTGAAAATATAGTGGTCAGATCGACATCAACCCCATAATTGAGTGGTCATTTGTATAATTTACCCTTAAATTTATTTGAATTTTGCCTAAGATACACCCCAAGCTTAAATGTATAATTCAAAAATCATTTAGTTATACCCTACTTGAACATTACGTGCATCTAGATCTCTTTCTCTCTCTCCCTCCCTCTACTGCCCATAAACAGGTAATCCGCGACACCACGATAAAGATGTGGCCAGTCCAGTTGTGAAACTTAATATTATTCATTAAAAGAATAATTTAAAAGTATCTAAGTCATGAGGGAAAACAATACAAAATATATATCGTCCCTCTTTGATAAGAAGAGATCTGAGCCAAATTTAGAGGTTTGAGTTAAAATTAAAGGTTTGATCGGTCAAATTTTCTAATTTAGTTGTTTGGTAAAAAACGCATTGAAATAGTGGATTGAGTGAAACTTTTAATTTTGAAAAAGCTGCTAATAAGAGTTTTTTTGAAATTAAAGGTTTTCACATAAGAATTATAAAGACTATTTTACCCTTAACAAGTATCAAAAATCTTGAAATAACCTAAATTTAACTATTTCTATTTTAATTCTTCAACCTCACATATTTACATTGTGACAATTATGAACTAATACTTTTTCTTTTTTCTTTTTATTCTCACACATTTATATTTGTATTTAAATTTAATAATTAATTAAATTGTATTAAAAATAATTATATAAATATTAAATTAATATATAGATCCTTCAAATATGCTTAGTAGTGTTATATTAAAAATTATTTTTCATAATCTAATTAATATTAATAGATACACAATATTAATAACTAATAAATTATTCAAATAAATATCGAATATAATTATGTTCTTATATGTCATTCTGCTTGTTTAAATAATCAAACAACTGCCAGCTATCAGTTAATTTTACCAAACACTTTTATACAATCAGCTAATACAATTCGTTAATCAAATCAACTAATGCAATCAATTATCAGCTAATGTAATCCGCTATCAGGTATCTGCTAATTGCCAAACATGACATTTTTAAGATTAAAATATAGTTTAATTATTACTTCAACTTAATTTTTTTAGAGAATAGATTATGATTTCACTGGTCCCTCTTGAGCACCTCTCCCCGCAGCAACGAATACCATGTCACTGAAAAGGAGCACGGTGTCACGGGGTCAGAGTCTTGGCGCAGGGACATCTACCCGTGCGGCAACCCAGGGCTATTACCAGCCAAGGGCTAAGCCTTTTCCATCTCCGATGCTCACTGGTTTCATCCTCCCATGGACTCATCAGGGAAGCGGGGACAGCTCCCGACCAGTGTGGTGCCTACCAACGCGCCAGTCCGAGGACTAGACGGCTGTACGGCACGTACTACACCCTTAATGCTATCCCACACATCCTACATTAAGCACAACCAGCAAGCATCTCGCGCGGTCCCGCGTGTCACGACGAACGGTCCGTGACATTCTCCCCCACCCGATTCATGCACGCCCTCGTGCATGGGGAGAAAGCTCTTTCCCTCTTTTGATTGGCCTGGATCTAGTGTGCAATTCCCTGCCTGCTCGCCCTCTTCACTTGAGGCTACGGCACATTTGGCTACGAGTGCTTGGCGAACTTTCGCTATGGCTTCCTGCCTACCCGTCCTCATCTCATCTCTTTTTAGAGGACTCACTCGCGGACACCCCTTCACGGTTTGGAGTGCGAGCTACACACGCTCATCCGGTTGACCCGCTTGCGAACACCCCTACAGTCGGAGTGCGAGCTACACGCGCTCGTCCACGGATTGACTCGCTTACGCAGCATTGGGGCGCTTGGCAAACTCACAGCTAGCACACAGTCTGGCTCGGATACCACTTGTCACGGGGTCAGAGTCTTGGCGCAGGGACATCTACCCGTGCGGCAATCCAGGGCTATTACCAGCCAAGGGCTAAGCCTTTTCCATCTCCGATGCTCACTGGTTTCGTCCTCCCATGGACTCATCAGGGAAGCGGGGACAGCTCCCGACCAGTGTGGTGCCTACCAACGCGCCAGTTCGAGGACTAGACGGCTGTACGGCACGTACTACACCCTTAATGCTATCCCACACATCCTACATTAAGCACAACCAGCAAGCATCTCGCGCGGTCCCGCATGTCACGACGAACGGTCCGTGACAACGGGCTACATATAGTCAGGCATGCTAATCTAAGAATGTTTGATGGCCATCTGCCATTTTCTCATAACCTTCGCGCCAGCCGTTCTTATAAATTGGGCTAACAGGGTCGATCTTAGGTCATGTGACTCGTGTCTAGAAAAGGAAAATCGCTAAATCAATGAAAAAAACGTGCTACTTAAATAAGATTTTGAATTTAAGTTTGCTGGATAACAAAACACTGGAAATTGAGAGTTTTACCTCCCATTTAGGGGTTTGATTTTGACATTACTCGACCCTGGATATAATTGATATCAAACAATAGAATTTTTTATATTAAATAAATCAGATGTCACTTAATTATCTTAAAAGTTAGTTTGTATATTTTTTTTTTAAATTTCGTCATTGTACTCTGTATTTAATCTTGGTCTTATCTTAATTTATATTTAATTTTACAGTTAATTACTGATTATTAGGAATTACATTGTATTTCATGTTTAGTGTATAGTCAGTGAATATAGGTAGGTTTCATGTACTGTGTAACCAGGCCCGGCCAAGAGCAGGAGCAAACTGAGCATATGCTCAGGGGCCCCACTCACTTGGGCCTAAAATTTTAATTGCTTTGTGCCTGCCGCCTAATCCAAAGCTGCAAAAGACAATTAAATTTCAGCCAATTTTTTATATGATATGGGTCCCACAATAATAATAAGGGTCCCACAAATCCTATTAACTAAAGCAACAATTGAAAAAACATTGATTCTGAAAAAAAAAATGTTTTTTCCTTGAAAATAGGAAAGAAAATAAACGTTCTTTTTCTTGAAAATAGGAAAGAAACTCAAAGAATAAAATTTCAATATTTAAAGAATAAACAGTAACTTTTTAAGATTGATTTTCAAAAATAAATTTCAAGACATTCCATTTTTATTTATTCTTTATTAATTGAATATTCAAAAAACACTTAAGAGTAATTGCCTTAGAAATAGTTTATTCACACTCAACTTTTATTTTTTTTCAAACTTTAGTTGTCGTTGCCTCTGATATATTCACATTGAACCATCATCTCGCTCTTTCGATTATTCGAAGAACCAGATCAGTCTCCTTCAATTCCTGAAACTTTTTTGGATCGAAATCAGGTTGTGTTGCTCCTACTCTTATCTTTTTACTTACATTTTTAGTTTTTCTTACTTTTTAAATTTTTACATAAAATTTTTAATTATCTATGTTTCATAAAAGAAAATATGACTCTGGATGTGAGAAACGTAAAAAGAAAAAAAGAATTGATGAATTAACTCAATCCCAAAGAGGATCACTTGATAAATTTTTTATCAAAGAATCGCAAATGTCTGAAAATGAAAATGTTGTTGGTGATTCTAATATTGGTAATGTCAATGATAATATTGATGATAACATGCGTATAAATGATAAAAATGAAAACATACTTGTAAATGAGAAAAATGTATTTGGTGATGGTGTTGGTCCTTCTAATGTTGAGTGTGTTGATGATGTTGATAATGCTAATAATGCATGTATTTTTAATGATATTACATGTTATAAGTTTAATATATTCGATCCAAGAAATTGGGACGCTTTAAGTTCTCAAATAATTGATATTTTAGCGATAAAAGGTCCTAAAAGAGATTTATCTATTGTGAAAGGTGTTAAAGATAAATTTGGAAGACAATTTTCTGCCTCATTTTACACTAGAATATTGCCAAATGGAGAAAAATGTGATAGAGATTGACTTGTGTATTCAAAAGAACTTGATAAAGTTTTTTGTTTTTGTTGTAAATTATTTAAGAAAGGGTGTGGTAAAGGTCAATTAGCAAATGAGGGTTATAGTGATTGGGCACATCTTTGTGTTAGAATTAGAGAGCATGAAACTAGTATGAAACATGTTCAAAATATGACTACTTGGTATGATTTACGTTTAAGACTTCAAAAGAATATGACTATAGATAAAGTAGCTCAAAAACAACTTGAGAAGGAGAAAGAACATTGGAAAAATGTCTTATTGCGAATTATTTCAATTGTGAAGTTTCTTGGAAAGCATAATTTAGCATTTCGTGGTACTAATGTGAAATTATATCAAAATAGTAATGGGAATTTCTTGGGATTAATTGAAATGTTAGCTGAGTTTGATCCTATTATCCAAGAGCATGTTCGTCGTATTACTAGTGATGAGATTCGTGTTCATTATCTTGGTCACAACATTCAAAATGAGTTGATTCTTTTGCTTGCATGTGCAATTAAATCTGAACTTGTTAAGAAAATAAAAGAGGCTAAGTATTTTTATGTGATACTTGATTGTACTCCCGATATTAGCCATCAAGAACAAATGTCTTTAATTTTAAGATATGTAGATGTTTCTTCTAACTGTGTTAGAATAAATGAATCGTTTTTAGGTTTTTTGAATGTGAATGACACAAGCGGGCAAGGACTTTTTGATGCTTTCTTACATGAATTGAATGTTCTTGAACTAGATTTAGATGATGTGCGTGGACAAAGCTATGATAATGGGTCAAATATGAAAGGAAAAAATCAAGGAGTGCAAAGAAAATTTTTAGAATTGAATCCTAGAGCCTTTTACACTCCTTGTGGTGCCCATAGCCTTAATTTAATGTTGTGTGACATGGCTAACAATTCTGGAAAAGCTAGAGATTTTTTTGGTGTTTTACAACGTATTTACACTATATTTGCAAATTCCACAAAAAGATGGCAAATTTTAAAAAAATGTGAAAGAATTAACTCCTAAATCATTGTCTTCTACTCGTTGGAAAAGTCGTGTTGATAGTGTAAAAGTAATACGATTTCGGATTTCAGATATAAAAGAAGCTTTACTTGAAGTTGATGATAGTGATAAAGATTCTAAAATAAGAAGTGAAGCTAAATCTTTAGCTAATAACGAACTTGGTGATTTTGAGTTTATAGTTGTTATTGTTATTTGGTATGTTTTATTATATGTTGTTAATTTGGTTAGTAAAAAATTACAATCAAAAGATATGCTTGTTTCTATTGCCATTGAAGATGTGAAAAAATTAATTTTATTTTTTAAGGAGTATAGGGAGAATGATTTTTCTAATGCTGTTGAAATTGCTAAGAAACTTGCAATTGATATGAAAATTGATCCAGTTTTTCCTCAAAGACGTCACATCAAAAGAAAAAGACAATTTGATGAAAATTTAGATGATGAGAGTTCACAAAGTGCATACGAGTGTTTTAGAATTAATTATTTTAATTGCATTATTGATCAAGCAATTGTATCACTTGATATGAGGTTTGAACAATATGAACAATATGAAAATATGTTTGGTTTTTTATTTTGCTATGATAAATTGCATTCACTAAATGATTCAAGTTTAAGGTCTTGTTATAGTCGTTTGGAAGAATCACTTAAGAATGGTGATAAATGTGATATTCATGGTTATGATTTATATATCGAGTTGAAGTTTTTGCCTAAAGAAAAATTAGGGGCTCTTGATATTTTAAATTTTTTGAAATGTGTTGATTGTTTTCCTAATGCAATTATTTCATATAGGATATTATTAACTATTCCTGTCATAATTGCAACAGCCGAAAGAAGTTTTTCGAAATTAAAGTTACTCAAACCTTACTTGCGTGGTTCTATGTCACAGGAAAGGCTTAATGGACTAGCTTTGGTGGCAATCGAGAATGATATTTTGGATGAAGTTCCTTATGAGGATTTGATTGATGAATTCGCATCAAAGAATGCTCGGAGGACGAGTTTTCTCAAGTGACATTCTTGTAATTTAGCGGTTGCTCTTTATTGTATTAACTTTATTTGAAGTGATTTTTTAATAAAACAATGAAAATAATATACTTAAAAGGTTAAATCATGTTTCTATGAATAATTAATGAAATTTTAAATTAATAATTTAAATAAATAAAATCTATTTTAATTCTATAGGGTCTAGTTTGAGATTTTGCTCAGGGCCCCTGAAATATCCAAGACGGCCCTGTGTGTAACACAAGATTATTTTGACTGAATAGTTGGTTTAGAACAGTTAAAGTTTATTAGATCATTACTCAGCTAACTATTCAGTCACTCTTCTTGTATATATATTGATTGGTCTCTATTTGAAATATTACAATCTATTATCAATAAAATGAGAAGAGAGTACCGCCTCTCATTCCCCATCTTCAACTTCTTTACATTACAATTTCTTGTATAGTTTAGTTCTAAGATCTTGATCAACATGCTTTCATCTTTATTCATAAGGATGAAAGTTGATGGAGTTTTTTTTATCTTTACACATATTTACTTTATTATTTACTGTTGTTTTTCTTAAGTATGCATGCTCATATCATCTTAGTTTATAATGACATTCGTATCGTTCATATATATGCCTTGTTTTCATATCATTTCTTAGATTATTATTACTATATGTTCCCATTCATCCTATACTATAAAATGCATATCATATAAATTATTATATTCATGCATATGCATATCCATATAATAACCACGTCTTTACTTTAAGTTTAGATTACTTTATTGTATAATTATTCATTATGCGTGTTTCTTCTTATTTGTAGGTTATTTCCAGCTCACATGATCAAGGGGATTATTGAAGAGCAGCTCGCCTTAGCTGGTTTAGCTCCATTCAAGCTCAAACTAGCTCAACCAAGAAGGAACAAGCCAATTCAAGCTCCATTCAACTTCATTCAGCTCAAAACAGCTCTAGATAGCTCAAGGGACTACAAGAGAAGCTCACCTAGCTCAAGGAAGCTCGTGAAGGCTCAAGGAAGCTCATCTACAAAGTGTAGCTCGTTCAACTAGTAGATCGGCTCAATTCAGCTCACACTTAGCTCTACCAGCTCATCTCATCCCGAGCTTTATGTTCCAGCTCAACACCCAAAGAGTCATGTTCCCTCCCAAGAGACATGTCCATCACCCTTGGA